>CM033625.1:2486724-3086724 GCA_019453435.1 Rhinogobius similis
TATCAATTTATTTACCAAGCGCAAAGATGGATCGATTTGGCGGCGGGATAATATCAGGGCTGAAACAACGAGCGGCTGTTTAGTCTCTGGGTAAATTGAGCGTCTCTACATTTATATCGAGGGACAAGATCGCAAACTTAGTTATGTTTTGTAAAAGCTATTACATTTCTTCTGTGCTCTGGGATCTCGCTGCAGCTTCTGAATAGGATATGTATTTTTGCTGTATTTGTTGATGTTCTTTATTCAAGCTTGACATTTACAGGAGAACAACAGCTCACACAAAAAGCTGAATAGTTTCAAGATGTTTTAGTTTTTCTAAACGTTTTAGCTCAGAAAAATGACGCTTGGAATGAAAAACCATATGGATGTGTTAAATGAATTGGATAAGATGATGCCCCCTCTGGTCTGTGTCCCAGATTGATTAGTGAGTCGTGGTGGAGGTACTGCAAAGCCTTTTTCTAAAATGTCACATTATAATCACAGACAGGACTGAATTATTATCAGTATTTAAATAAAATAGAAGGAAATGTTCTTTTCTACCGTTTCTAAAATCACTGAAATTACCGTTTTTATATGAAGTGGGAGATTGTGGTCACGTGGGCGCTCTAAAGCAAAGATGGCCGCCTCCAGATTATCAGGAAGTAAAACAAAGATGGTCAGCCTCCATATCTGGAAGTAAAACAAAGATGGCCGCCTCCGTATCCAGGAAAGTAAAACAAAGATGGCCGCCTCCGTATCAGGAAGTAAAAACAAAGATGGCTGCCTCCATATCAGGAAGTAAATGTGGAAGTAAGAAACCTTTTTGGGGTCATATGAACCAATGAGCTCAGGCCTAGCAGGGAGGAACAATAGAGGCGGCCATTTTTTGGATTCATCTTCCACAGGTTTTATTTTTAGTTCTATGGGAAAAACAGATAAAAGGAAGATAAATCTTCCTCCAAAAGTCCTGACCACCAAAGCTCTGGAGACAGTGGTCCAGTGTTTCTGAGAGCTCTTTCAGTCTTTCCTGTGGCTCTGCTGCTCTGGAGTCAGTGCTGATCTCACACTTTAGAGAGTTTGGGGCTGGAGCAGGTGTTTGTCTGAGACCTGTTCAATATGGAACACTTTGATAGCTTTAACTAAAATTATGAAGTTCAATAAATGTACATGTTTTTCATTTGCAAAAAGAATGGATTTGATTATAGTTATTTATGCTGAAGAAAAGTAGAGATGTCAAAAAAGCATCCACATTTGCTTTTCAATGAGAATGTATTTAGAAAGCTGTTAAATATGAGACACTGCAGGTGATCAGGAAATAATCTTAAATTTAAAGATATCCCAATGCTTAAACTTCTGCTGTAGTTTAGTCACACATAAATGTACAGATTTACCAGGAAAAGTAAAATTTAAAACCTAAAAAATTGCTATTGTTAAACTGGGGTAAAATTTGTAAAGATTTTAGTAGAAATTTGAATATATTTATCTTAACTGCATTTTAGTTAAATGTGTATTTCCAACCTGTCATAGAGCCCTTTAAAGGCTGCAAAAAAGTAGTTTATTTTGTGTAAATTATGCATGACCTTTGTCTCCCAGTGTGTGTGATGTCATCCAGTTTGTTTACTTCCTGTAATTGTCAACAGATTTCTCAAGTTTTCTCCACAAATAGCGACATCTGATTGGTGTAAAACTATAATTTATATTTATAACATGTATTAATACACTGAATAAAGTCAAAATGAGGAAAATCATAAAAACCTGTCATACGCACACTTTAACCTTCTCAGCCGCCATTGTTTAGTTTAGTTTAGCTTTAGTTTTAGTTTATTAAGATCCCCATTAGCTCCTGAATACCAGTGCTGCCATTGCTTTGCCCTGTGTGTAAATGTTTGTAGGAGTAGAATCGGATGCTCATGTGTTGCAGAGGAAACGTGTTCCGAGTGTGAGCGCTGTTCATGCTGGACGTGGTGGGTTGAAAGTGACCACTAACCTCTATCTCTCTCTCCCCTCTCTTGGTCTCATTACTACATGCCCCGCCTAGGCCCGCTTCTTCTTTCTGGACATCAGAGTGAAGTTCCTGCTGGACACTGCTGCATGTTTGTCCACCTCGCGCTTAATATTGTTGTGTCAATGCTTATTAAAAGTGGACAAGACGAAGCTTCACCCTCCTCTGTCCCTCGTCATAAACTGCAAGAAATGAAGTTCTTAGATGAGTTAAATGTCAAAGTTGATTTCAGAATAGTTAATCTGTGATTTCAGACTGTTTTGACTCGTTAAGATCAGTGGAGACGATTTATTTGATGGAACTAGATTATTTTACTTGTTTCAAAACCGTTTGTGACTTGTTTCAATACATTATTTCTTACTTCTCAATCCAAATTATCTAAAATGTAAATCTGTCCAATCTTAAAATGGCTTGAATTGATCATTATTTTATCTGGATTTGAGAAGTTTTGACTTTCGACTGAGATTTAATTGCTGATGTGATGCAGGAGAATATTTCATACTGGTTTACAAAGGTATTTCTGATGATCAGACCATCATTTATACCTTAAAATAAGAAAATACACATTCTGTCAGTCGGGTAAGTAAAATGATCTTTAACCACTGACAGATCATTTGGAAACTTGAAATACAGAATCATAACATTGAAAGGATTTTTAACACATTACTTTTGAAGCTAGATCTAGCTTTAAACAAATACGAAAATCTGTGTTTAAAAAAAAAAAAAGTATCTAATATGTGAACAAACGGAAGCTCAAATCCATTTTACAGATTTAAATTTCCCAACATATGGAACATTTTTGGCCATATTTATACAAGTAAATAATGTGTTGAAACAAGTCACCAAACAGGTTTTGGAAACAAGTAAAATACATCTAGTTCCATCAAATACAATCGTCTCCACTGATCTTAACGAGTCAAAACGTCTGAAATTCACATTAATATCCTCAAATCAAGACATTTTAACTCATCTAGAAATTAGTTTTTTCTGTGTTGACCCCCCGCTCTGGGCCTGGGCTGGACTCTTTGGTCCTGGTGGATTGTGAGGACTTGAACTAGCTTTTTGTTCTGCAGAATGTGCTGCATGGAATGTGTCTCTTTTCACTACACATTACTTTTGAAATTAGCTTGATCTAGTCAGATCTAAACCAGGACTAAACCAGATCTAAACCAAGAGACTAAACCAGGACTAAACCAAGACTAAACCAAGGACTACACCAGGACTAAACCAGGACTAAACCAGGACTAAACCAAGGACTACACCATATCTTCAAACCAGGACTGGGAAACCAGGACTAAACCAGGACTACACCAGGACTCAAACCAGGACTAAACCAGGACTAAACCAGGACTACACCAGGACTAAAAAACCAGGACTAAACCAGGACTAAACCAAGGACTACACCAGGACTAAAACCAGGACTAAACCAGACTAAACCAGGTTCTGGGTAAAGCAAGACTAAACCAGGACTACACCAGGACTACACCAGGTCTAAACCAGGACTAAACCAGATCTAAACCAAGACTAAACCAGGACTAAACCAGGTCTAAACCAGGACTAAACCAGATCTAAACCAAGACTAAACCAGGTCTAAACCAGGACTAAACCAGGACTAAACCAGATCTAAACCAGGTCTAAACCAGGTCTAAACCAGGACTACAATTCAGGACTAAACCAGCACTCAAGCCAGAGTCTAAACCAGGTCTAAACCAGGTCTAAACCAGGACTAAACCAGGACTACACCAGGACTAAACCAGGTCTAAACCAGCACTAAACCAGGTCTAAACCAGGTCTAAACCAGGACTACACCAGATCTAAACCAAGACTAAACTAGGACTAAACCAGCACTAAACCAGGTCTAAACCAAGTCTAAACCGGAACTAAACCAGGACTAAACCAGGACTAAACCAGGACTAAACCAAGACTAAACCAGGACTAAACCAGCACTAAACCAGCACTCAAACCAGGGTCTAAAACCAAGAATTCTCAAAGCCGGAACTAAACCAGGACTAAACCAGGACTAAACCAAGACTAAACCAGGTCTCAAAACCAAAAAGGACTAAACCAGGACTAAACCAGATCTCAAAAACCAAGACTAAACTAGGACTAAACCAGGTCTCAAACCAGGTCTAAACCAGGACTAAACCAGATCCCTGGGAACAACCAAGACTAAACTAGGACTAAACTAAGCACTAAACCAGGTCTAAACAACCAAGTCTAAACTAGGAACTAAACCAGAAGGACTGTAAACCAGGACTAAACCAGGACTAAACCAAGACTAAACCAGGACTGTAAAAACTACAGCACTAAACCAGGTCTAAACCAAGTCTAAACCAGGACTAAACCAGGACTAAACCAGGACTAAACCAGGACTAAACCAGGACTAAACCAGCACTAAACCAGGTCTAAACCAAGTCTAAACCGGAACTAAACCAGGACTAAACCAAGACTAAACCAAGACTAAACCAAGACTAAACCAGGACTACACCAGGACTACACCAGGACTACACCAGGACTAAACCACTAACTACAGATAAATTATTTTCTAGATTTTTTAAAGATGGTTCAGGGCCGGATCGTATCCCTTGAAGGGCCAGATTTGGCCCCCGGGCCTGCAGTTGAATAGCCCTAGGCTTTAGTTTGAACTTTACCTTTGTTACTCCTTTTATTTAATTTATAATTAGCGCATTAATTTGACCAGTTCTGATTACATTCTGTTCATGTATCTCTTCCATTCATGTTCATTATATCCACATATATTTGACTTTGTGTTCCCTCTGACTCGAGCAGAGCTGATCGTACGGTTCATCCCGACACGTTTGCTGTTTGCAGGTCGCTGTTTGAATCTCACCTGCTCATTTTCATATCACTCCTGCTCATTTCTCTCATTTTCCAATTCCCCACAAACACACGAATCACAGAATAACCACAAACACAAACATTAAAACAAACCAAACTCGTCCGATGACTGTTTGAACATGGGTCAGCGAGGGACGAGCGGCGGCCGCGGCTCCAAATGAAGACGTTACCATTCGCCGCGGCTCTCCCTCCGGCTCCGTAATGAGGAAGTAATGACATTTGGGGACGGGGGAGGCGGAGGGTGAGGGGGGGAGCTAATGTGACTAAGCAATGCGCCGGGGGTCTGCCATTCTGCTCACTTTACCGGCAGACCACCCCCAGGTTTAATATCAGGGCGTGTGGGAGCGGGGAGGGGGTTATTGTAGAACGAGCCGAGACACAGAGGCGAGTTATCAGGTTCCACATACAGAATCATTCACGTCTAATAGAACAGACCAGTGTAGGGCCGTGTCTTTAATGCAGCTGTCTGTTCAAATACACTTTTTCTCCTGTTGTTTAGCCTCTGAAGCCTCTGAGCAGATGACTTTATTTACCTCTTAAAGACCAGAGCTGCACAATTAAACCAACAACTACACTACAAAAAGTGCCTTACTAGAAACAAGAAAAAAAACTTAAAATTGGACTAAAATTGCTTGTTTTAAGCAATCTGCCAATGGGGTAAGCAAAATTTCTTGCTTAGAAAACTTGTTTTAAGATTTTTTCTGATGATCAAGAAAAAATAAGTCAAAAAGAAGAAAAATGTCTCAATTTAAGCCAGTTGCTCCCTGTAAATTGCTTGATTTAAGCAAAATGTTCTGAATGAACAGATTCAAGGAAATGATACTCAAAAAAAGAATAAATCAGTAAAGATTTGTTTGTAAGTTGCTCAATTTAAGAATATTTTGCTCATTTTAAGACTAGATGTTGGAAAAATATCCTTAAAATTGTAAAATGTAAGCAATCATTTCTTATTGATATCACATTTCAAGGACATTTTGCTTGATATAAGTAAAATTATCTAATTTATTCCCATGAATTACAGCTTTTTCTTGATAATGATATCAAGACATGTTTGTATTCTTACTTTTTCTCAAATTAAGAAAAATACTCTTAGTCTACAGTTAAATAAGATTCAAAATAACCTTTGTATCTTGTTACAAGCAAAAATATAACAGATTTGAGCAAATATATCTTAATAAGAAAAGGCTAGGTTTTATTTCTTAAAATAAGATTTTTTTTCTTTTTAGAGAAAAAATAAGAATTTATTTCTTGTTATAAGACTTTTTTACTTTCTTAAAATCCACTTTTTGTAGTGAAAATGTCTTGCTTGATTTGAATGAAAACTGCTCACACTGTAGTTTGGATTTGTACAAACGTGTTCTGAAAAAAGAGACGAAAGCGCGACCAAAAGTGCGTTCAAAAGCGACAAAAACACGCCAACAAACGCCAAACGTGACTCAATGCATTAAAACGTGACTAAAAGAGACAAAAACAGGACTTAAAAGACGAAGACGTGACTAAAAGTGACTACGATGCGTCTAAATATGACAAACACAACTGAACGTGACAAAAACGTGACTAAAAGCGACAAAATGGTGTTTAAAAGGTGAATTTGAACAGAATCCTGTTATTAAATCACAAATCGCAAATCTAATCACAGTCGCACTGGTCAGAAAAATCACATTTATATATTTTCCTAAATGGTGCAGCTCTATTAAAGACAGTACAAAAATACAAAGTGAACATGAATCGAGATCATGATCGGGCCCCGAGAAACGCATGATAATAATTTTTTGCCGTATCGATCAGACCTAGATCAATGTTAAATAAATCTATAGAAGCTGAGTGTTGTTGGGTCTCTGTGGTGGTTGAAGGTAAACGGGTCACGTGGACCGTCTCATGAATCCTGATCGGTCATTTGTAGATTTAAACCTGCTTGGTCGCTCTTATAATTGCACTTTGACTCCACCTTCTCTGGTTTCTGGCACACGCTTGACTCTGTGCAGAACATTGTTGGCTGTGCACCTTCAGTCGTTTTGTTGATTAATCAGTCGAACATTTGTATTAGTTGAGAAATTATTTTATTTAGATTTAAAGGATTTCTGCGGCAAAAACCAAGACGCTATGGAGTGAGTCTGCTGAAGGTTTTGGAGTCCAACATATAAATACACAGTTTCCAAGTTCTTTTCTGTTAAAGTGCGTATGACAGGTTTTTACGATTTTGTAATTTTGACTTTATTCAGTGCATTAATTCCTCTTGTAAATATAAATTATAGTTTTACACCAATCAAGTCGCTGTTTGTGGAGAAAAGTTGAAAAATCTGTTGACAATTACAGGAAGTAAACAAACTGATGACATCACACTGGGGAGACAAAGGTTATGCATCATTTACACAAAATAAACTACTTTTTTTGTGTAAATGCGTTTAACATTTAAACATTGATTCGACAAAATAAAAGTGTTCACATGTGTTTATCTTTGTAAAATGAACAAAATCTGTGACATTAGATTAATTTGGCCCACTGTACAGTCTGGTTGCTATGGTGATTTCCTAGCGTGATGTCATACTTTACAACCAGGAAGTAAAATTGAAAACCTAAAAAACAGCTAAACTGGGGTAAAATTTGTACAGATTTTAGTAGAAATTTGAATATATTCATCTTAACTGCATTTTAATTAAAGGTGTATTTCAACCTGTCATAGGCCCTTTAAAGTATTTGTTTTTGCATGAATTCCATACAGTTGTGTTCTTTTGAGTGCACTTTGGCTCAGATACGTGGAAATACTTCATAGTTTTGATATATTTTTGCCACGCGCCCTTTTAGTCGATTAATCAGTCGTTGGGGCAGGTCTTTAGTCGACCATTTCATTAATCGACAACAGAGTAACGTGCAACAAAAGTGACACATTACTGTAATATTTTGTATTTTGGCTGTTAATAATGCTGTTAACCATGGAAACATTACACATTAATCGTGAATTATGGTCAGTTAATCCCACTGTGTGTTTAGACCAAACACTCGTGTAGATTATACAGGGAGGCTTTACCTGAAAGACGGAGGAACGAGAAGCGCGGATCTTGTCCAAGACGGCGCCGCTGATGGATGTTCTGGCGTTTTGGTGCACTTTGTGTTGTCTGTTTTTGTGCGTAAATCGTGTGTCAGTGTGCTCTTTTATTTAACTCTTAATTTTATGAATGCCTCTTTTTTATATATCTTGCTACTATTTTATTCATTGTTTTATGTTGCACGTTACGCCAAAAGAAGTTCCTGTGTTTGTGAAGTTTCACTGACAATGGCAATAAATCTGTTCTGATATCTTGTGCTTCAAGGAAATATGATGCATTTTTGTATTGTTGTTAGCCTGTAAACACTCGAGTACCTTTAATTTGCCATCTCATGTTTTGAAACCAACAAAAAAGGTTGTTTCTTATTAAATAATTGCATGTTTTGTCAGTGGTCAGGAAAGACACTTAGTGCATCCAGTCAGTAGATGGCGCCAAGCACTTATTAACTTTATAATAGAATGTGCTACACGCAGTTATCAATCAGCAGCAGCATTTAGAGTTTAAACAGAAGAAATGCTCAGAACGAGTCTGTGATGATTTAAGGACTAAAACCAGCAGGAGATTCTCAGATAAATGACGTGTCCCAGAACCAGAATTCAGCAGGAAGTGTGTTTGATGCTCGGAGGGGGAGGATTCTCTAATAAACATTCCTCAAAACAGCGTGAATGCATCAGAATGCTACTCCAGGTGTGTTTTTGATGACGGAACATTGTTAGAACAGGGTTTAAAGCTCAAAACAGTCACAGTAGCAGAATGTGTCCTTTAAATATCCTCCACTAAACAGTATAAAGGTCCACAGACTGAGACATGTCGGGGCTCAGTGAGGGGCTTTGAAACCAATGAATGTTATAATAATAATGTTTTTCGTATATTTCACACATTCCTTACCAAAGAGCACATGTTTTTCACTCCGTTCCATCACTACATTCCTCTTTACTCTTTGTCACTTCCTCCACGCTGCAGTTTGAAGGCGGTGAGTGGAGCTGGAGAGCCAGGAATCATTTACTTTAAAGCTCTTTGGGAGTCACTAAAGGCACTATGTACAATGTAATTATTCATTGATGAATTCATTGATTCATAAAATTCCCAAACTCGTAGTCAGTAAAGTTAAACGCACATGTCTCCTGTTTTTGGGTTCACTGTCCCTGGTGTGGAGTTGTCATCGATCTGTTGGAAAATTGAAAAAAAAAGAACAAAAAGTTGTGAGCCGAGTCATGTCCTCCAGCACAGAGTGTCCTGGTCTGATCTCTGTCCTCTTAAGCCACCAGCTCTCCCCTTCCTCCTCTTCTCTTCCCCTCTCTCTCTTCTCTCCCTCTCCTCCTCCTCTCTCCCCCTCATTCTCCCTCTCCTCCTCCCCCTCTCTCTCTCTCCTCCCCTTCCTTCTCTTTCTTCTTCCTCCTCCTCTATACCCTCCTCCTCTCTCCCCCTCCTCCTCTTCTCTCCCCTTCCTCTATTCTCTCTTCTTCCTCTTCTCTCCCCTCCCTCCTCTTCCTCCTTTTCTCTCCCTCTCCTCCTTCTCTCTAGCCTTCCTCTTCTTCTCTCTCCCTCCTCCTCCTCTCGCCACCTCGTTCCCATCTCACCCGTTCCCTCTCTCCCTCCACCTCATCTCTCCTCTTCCTCCTCCTCTCTCCCCCTCCGTCTCTTCTCTCCCCTTCCTTCTTTCTCCTCTCCTCCTCCTCGCTCAAGCTTGTTCTCTTCTCTCTCTCTCTCTTCCTCCCCTCTCCCCTCCCTCCTCCTCCTCTCTCCCCCTCCGTCTCTTCTCTCCCCTTCATTCTTTCTCCTCTCCTCCTCCTCTCTCAACCTCTTTCTCTTCTCTCTCCCTCCTCCTCCTCTCCCCTCCTCCGTCTCTTCTCCCCCCTTCCTTCTTTCTCCTCTCCACCTCCTCTCTCAACCTCGTTCTCTTCTCTCCCTCTCCCTCCACTTCTCTCCTCCTCCGTCTCTTCTCTCTCCTTCCTTTTCTCCCTCCACCTCCCCTTCCTCCTCCTCTTTCCCCCTCCGTCTCTTCTCCTCCCTTCCTTCTTTTTCCTCTCCTCCTCCTCTCTCTCAGCCTCCTGTTTCTCTCTCTCTCTTTCCCTCTCTTCCTCCCCTCTCCTCCCCCTCTTCCCCCCTCCCTCCTCCCTCCCCTCTCCCCTCCTCCTCCTCTCTCCACCTCATTCTCTTCTCTCTCTCTCTCTCTCTCCTCCCCTCTCACCTCCCTCCCTCCTCCTCCTCCGTCTCTTCTCTCCCCTTCCTTCTTTCTCCTCTCCTCCTCCTCCTCCTCTCTCAGCCTTGTTCTCTTCTCTCTCTCCCTCTCTTCCTCCCCTCTCTCTCCTCCCTCTCTCCCTCCCCCCCTCTCCCCTCCCTCCTCCTCTCCCTCCTCCTCCGCTCTCTTTTCTCCTCCCTTCCTTCTTTTTTTCCTCTCCCTCCTCCTCCTCTCTCAGCCTCTGTTCTCTTCTCTCTCCCTCTCTCTTCCCTCCCCTCTCCTCCTCTTCTCCTCTCCCCTCCCTCCTCCTCCCTCCTCTCTCCTCCTCCTCCCTCTCTCCCCCTCATTCTCTTCTCTCTCTCTCTTCCTCCCCTCTCACCTCCCTCCTCCTCCCTCCTCTCTCAGCCTTGTTCTCTTCTCTCCCTCTCTTCCTCCCCTCTCCTCCTCTTCTCCCCTCCCTCCCTCCTCCTCCTCTCCCCTCCTCCGTCTCTTCTCCTCCCTTCCTTCTTTTTCCTCTCCTCCTCCTCTCTCAGCCTCGTTCTCTTCTCTCCCTCTCTTCCTCCCCTCTCCTCCTCTTCTCCCCTCCCTCCTCCTCCTCTCCTCCTCCTCTCTCCACCTCATTCTCTTCTCTCTCTCTCTCTCTTCCTCCCCTCTCCCCTCCCTCCTCCTCCTTCGTCTCTTCTCTCCCCTTCCTTCTTTCTCCTCTCCTCCTCCTCCTCTCTCAGCCTTGTTCTCTTCTCTCCCTCTCTTCCTCCCCTCTCCTCCTCTTCTCCCCTCCCTCCTCCTCCTCTCCCCTCCTCCGTCTCTTCTCCTCCCTTCCTTCTTTTTCCTCTCCTCCTCCTCTCTCAGCCTCGTTCTCTTCTCTCCCTCTCTTCCTCCCCTCTCCTCCTCTTCTCTCCTCTCCTCCCTCCTCCTCCCCTCTCCTCCTCCCTCTCTCTCCACCTCATTCTCTTCTCTCTCTCTCTCTCTTCCTCCCCTCTCCCCTCCCTCCTCCTCCTCCGTCTCTTCTCTCCCCTTCCTTCTTTCTCCTCTCCTCCTCCTCTCTCAGCCTTGTTCTCTTCTCTCCCTCTCCTCCTCTTCTCCCCTCCCTCCTCCTCCTCTCCCCTCCTCCGTCTCTTCTCCTCCCCTCCTCCTCTCTCAGCCTCGTTCTCTTTTCTCCCTCTCTTCCTCCCCTCTCCTCCTCTTCTCCCCCCCCCCCGACTTTTTAACTCATCTAGAGAGTCCTTCTTTGCAGTGCAGTAAGTGTCATTTCATACAAGGCATTTAACGAATAAGAAACATTTTTTGTCGTTTCAAAACATGAGATGCAAATATAAGGCACTCAAGAGCAGGTTTAAAGGCTAACAACAACATGAAAAACGCAGAATACTTTTCCTTTAAAGAAATATTACAGCACTAAACCAACAACCTACAGAAACCAAAATAAACCGGGGCCAAACCAGACCTTTGCGACTCACACAGCGTCTGCAGCGAGGCTAACTCTGACCCTCGCTCCCGCCGCACCGCGCTGCTCCATCGCCATTAACCTGCTTTTATTTACGGACACATTTATCCAGCGGACAGGGCCGGGTCAGGGAGCGGACCACCCCAATTTGGACATCAGTCTGGGCTTGTTAAGCGCCCGGCGGCCCCCGCTCGCTGCCCGCCGCCCGGACGCTCCACCTCTGCCCCGCGTGTTTCCCGCCGCACAGAGACGCGCCGGTGTGTAAATATTTAGCGGGCATTAGCGCTGGTCGCTTTAAGTTGGTGCGAAGCGGCTTTCATCGGAGTCGTTTGGCGCCCGACCAAGTAATTAACCTCGCTAAATGGGGTCCCGAGGTTTGAAACGCGCTCTGTCACACGCCGAGCCGGAGGGCGGGAGTTTGGCCGGCGTGATGTTTGAAAAGACAAGACTGGAGCTGAACTTTGCGAAGGACATGGTGTAATTTCAGTGGAAGGATTAGGGTCGACCAGTGAAGTCTGTGAAATGTTCAACTGTGGAAAGTCACACAGCGATTAGAAGTGGGCGGATTATCAACGTGTAGAGGATATTGTGAGTGTTGTTTAAAGATGTTTGGTCATTCATTCATTTTGTTCCCGTTTGGGGTCGCGGAGTTTAAAGATGTGCTGCATTTTTGTATTTTTATTTAACCAGGAGAGTCCCATTGAGATTAAACCATCTTTAACAAGGGAGTCCAGGCCAAGAGGCAGCAACGTAAAAAGCAGCAAACAGTATTCAAATTACACACCGCAAAAACTAATGTCTAGATGAGTTAAAATGTGTTGATTTGAGGATATTAATCTGAATATCAGACGTTTTGACTCGTTAAGATCAGTGGAGACGATTTATTTGATGGAACTAGATTATTTTACTTGTTTCAAACCGTTTGTGACTTGTTTCAATCCATTATTTCTTACTTCAATCCAAATTATCTGTCTATTCTGTTCTATTATAATATTTTACGTTCGGCCTCTAAAGAAAATCGTTTGTCATTAAGCCTGTCACAATTACCACATCGACTTATTGTTCGATATACAACAAATGCATTTTGGGCCTCAGTATTTATCGCGTGCACATTTTCTTTGCAGTAGTGGGGAAATCATTCTTATTTGTCTTGAATTTGTGCTGTACAGAGTGGAATAAGTAACGTTTATGTCTGTTTAAAGTTACCGATCTAGTCCTCAAGTGTTTTATTCTGCTATTTATTTGTTGCGGTTCATGGTTTTTGACAATATTGTGTGTCTAGACAAGGCTTCACTGGGATGATCCAGCTTTAAGGTTATCGTGTCAGTGGCATAAAGTAGTTTCAATGCTATCGTGACATGTTTCTGTAGCAACATCGAGAGTTTTGTCTGAACAGGACTATTTGTCATATTTACAAGCGTAGGAGAAACGATTGGAAACTGATATTCCGGTTGATGAATGGAGCGATTCCTGTAATTCCTACTTATGCGTTACAATCTTATATTAGAACATTTCAATTCATAAAGTCTTAAAAAGGAGGATATAAAGCAATAAACTTACAGTAACAGTGCGATTATGTTTTAAAGACGATGGTAAACAAACAGGTCTTTCTCTTGAACAGAGGCGCGATTAAAGTCTATGTGAAGGGTCTCAAAATGGTCTAATTCTGACGTAGTTTGGATGAAAGGCACCTGTGGTAAATATTTATTATAGTTTTACATTTGTGAAGTTGCAATTTGTGAAGAAATTTTTAAAAATAAAAGTTTAAAATGACAGGAAGTAGAGCTGAATCCCTCTGTGATGTCATCCAAAAGCGACACGCCATTGAAAACACAGACAATATACACACAACTGGCACAACTTTTTGACAGTTTAAAGTGTCGTCCAACAAACTAAAGTTCTTATCAGGTATTATTATTTGTCAAATCATAACTATTGTGCAACTATATTATATTATATGGATTTTGGCCCTTGTTTTCAAAATGGTTGCTATGGTAACATCAGTGGAATTACCTCTAACTGTGTCATATTTGCTGCCCATTTCCAAACAGGAAGTAACATCTCAAACATTACAAACACTGTCAAACTGGGGACAAACAGGCAAAAAGTCAGATTTTAAATATAATATATATAATATATAATATATAATATCCATAACTCCAGCTGCAGAAAGTTCCAAAGTCTACGACCGGCCACAGAAAATGAACTGTCTCCAAACTGTTTGCCTGATATAAAGGTCCAAGCACAGACCTGGACTAGTACCAACCAGAGATAAACCAGGACCAAACCAGGTCTAAAGCTCCAGGGAGTTAAACTAAACCAGAGTGAAACAAGGACTGAACCAGGACCAGGACTAAACTAACACTAACCTAGAATTAAAGCCCACAGATTCTTCTCCAGTGGCTTTTTTGAGCTTTAAACCCTGTTCTAACAATGTTCTTCATCAAAAACACACCTGAAGTAGCATTCAGTTTCATTCTTTCTGTTCTGAGGAATGTTTATCAGAAAATCCTCTCCCTCCGAGCATCAAACACACTTCCTGCTGAACTCCTTCTAACCGGGACATATTTTCAGACTTCATATGTCACTTATCCGAGAATTCTGCCTCTAAACACGATAATTGCTGCTGCTAACCAGCATCATAACGTCTTTTCAGTGCCAACTTCACTAGATTGTATATAGAACTGGCGCCATCTGCGGTATGCACTCAGTAAATGTCATTTCATAGTGACTGATAACACAGGGCAGAGAATGAATTATTTTGTTTTAAAACAAGGGATGACAAATTTATGGCACTCAAGAGCAGGTTTAAAGGCTAACAGCAATATGAAAAATGCAGAATATGTTTTCCCTTAAACCAAGTCCAAAACAGGACTAAACACATAAAGAAGAGGACATACATTTGGTCGTACGTTGCACAGCACCAATAAACCAATCGTGAGTTTCTGTTCGACCTCAGACTTATTACCTCTTGCATTTGTAACCGCGTCCTGCCGTGCACATTCCAATCACAAACAGCCACAGTCCACGCACTTTATGGACTCCATTTGAAAGCGAACCCCACGGGCAGAACGCGTCGCCGTCGTACACCGCGGTTTCCTTCTGGCGCCGCAGTGAAGCCCCATATGGCACAACGACCGGCGCCGGGCCACAGCGAGGCGGCGGCGGTGATTATACGGCGCGGAATGGGATTGTGCGGCGAGGTAAATGGCAGGTTGTTATGGTAAGTGGCGGGGCTTTTGTGGCACAGGCCCGGCGCGCTCCGGTGAAGGGGCCGATGATTGTCGAAGCCGTCGGCGTCCGGCGAGGAACACAAGACGGATGCCATTATCTGCGCTCCCGCGGCTCCGGCACGATCCACGAAAACATGATGTCTCTGTTTGTTTGCGGCGCGTTTCTGTTTTCACACCGGGAGCTTTTCATGGTGGAAACACAAATGAGACGAGCGCTGGTGTCGAGGCGCCGCAGAAACGATGGAATTTACACCGAGTGAATAAACGTGACTGAAGAGCGTTTGTGTTCAAGTGTGATTAAAACCATTCACTCCAGCTGTGTCTGTGAGGAGTCTGTGTCCTCGGGCAAGACACTTCACCCTCCTCGCCTGAATGTGGCCAGTGCGTTGGAGAGTGATGGTGGTGGGCAGGGCCGATGATGCAGATTGGCAGCCTCACGTCTGTCAGTCTGCCCCGGGACAGCTGTGGCCAACTCATGTATTGAAACAAGTCACAAACGGTTTGAAACAAGTAAAATAATCTAGTTCCATCAAATAAATCGTCTCCACTGATCTTAACGAGTCAAAACGTCTGAAATTCAGATTAAAATCCTGAAATCAAGACATTTTAACTAATCTAGAGATTCATTTTTGCATTCTGTATAGGGACGCACGTTTTCAATTTTTTCTTTAACCAATCGTTGGAGCCCTTCGGTCAATAATCGGTTAAGTGGTCACGTTGACACATCGCTTTTTTGTTGTACTTTTTGTTACTGAACGAGTTATTTTAGACATCGGTGCATCACGAGAGCAAAAGCAGAGCAGCGACAGCAACAGATATTTAAACAGAGCAATAAACTGAATGGAAGCTCCAGTAAACTCTGTTCTGATGCTCTGTTGTAGAAATAATGAACAGAGCACTCTTTGTTTAAGAGTCACGTTATAAAGTCTCTAACGTTAGCCGCTTAGCTTTAGCTTGTGCAGGTAAAAGATCAATAGTTTTCCATTTGAGTCTGTTTTCTCAACGTGAAATCCATGTTAAATAAACCATGCATTATTAATATTATTCATAAACACTGCAGTTTCTCAGGTTTGCTCCGTCTTTATGAGATAAATCCACTATTTTGAAGTTTTCAGCGCAATGAACTGCTCTCTCGGGCGCCCTCTGGTGGTTTAGTTATGTATTACACTAAAGTAAACAAGGCCGAAAATGAAACGTTCCAGTTTAACCGGGCAGGAGCTCTTCAGTCTTTAAGTCACGGTTAATCGCCTAACCATGAACTCTCCTAATTCTCTACAGTTTTCTGATGCTCACAGCAGCGTCGATCAGCCCAAGCAATAAATATACAGAGTTATTATTGAACTGGCACATTTCTGAAAATACTCAGAGCCCTAGAACAATAATAAACTCTATCCGTGTCCGTTGTTGGGTTTGATCTGCCGTGTGGGCGTTCGTCGAGGGCCCCGCTCCGGCCTCAGACACAGGGCCGCGCCTCCACACGGCTCCGGTGTTTACCCGGCTCAGCTCAGTTATTAAAGTTTAATCCCTCTAAGAAGCGGCATATTCCGTCAATACATTATAGATGAGTCAGGTTAGTCTCTGCGTGACCTCCACACTCGCAGCGCCGCGGGGGGCTTTCATAAACTCTACTGAAGAGCACCTCCGGCCACAAGAGGCTTTTCAAATATCCAGCCCAAACAGACGGGCGCCGTGTCCGGAGAGCGAGGGGTTAATGAAAGGGTGAGGTTTTATTTTGGTGAAGCAGCTGAAAATCCCAAAATGTCGACTGTGGTTCAGGAATTTGGTCCTCAAAGTCACAATAATGAACATTTTGATGATTTATTTGCTTCCTATGAGCTTCACGAGTGACTGTGGGTGAGACGTGCCAGACAGAGGCGGTGACAGTGTCTTGATTTCAGGATATTAATCTGACATTTTGACTCGTTAAGATCAGTGGAGACGATTTATTTGATGGAACTAGATTATTTTACTTGTTTCAAACCGTTTGTGACTTGTTTCAACACATTATTTCGGTGCCACTTTATAATAACTACACCTTATTTTGCCTTAACAAAGCATTAACAAAGACTTAATTCATCATGAAGAAATAGTTTATTAAGCATGATTCAGGATTAGTAACTATTTAATTAAGGTTGGAGTTAGGAATTAGGGTTGGATTATTAGTTAAATAGTTACTAATCCTGAATCATTCTTAACAAACTATTTATTAGCGTTATTCCACATTTCTAACATTTCTTTCTAAAACCGAAATTTATTGATACTTTATTAAGACAGGAACGATGTAGTTATTATAAAGTGTTAAATCCAATCTATTTTCTACTTCAAAAGAAATCCAAAATCTGCTCTGTAAATTTTTTTGTAACTAATTTGTGTACAAAATGAACCAAGAAATCTAAACCTGGTTCTATCCATTTTCAGATTTAAATGGTTCCAAATATGTGACATTTTGGCATTTTATCTGGATTTGAGAAGTTTTGACTCAATGAGATTTAATTGTTGATGTGAGTAAACTACAGGACAAGTTTCAAATTGATATCTTTAAATTTAATATTTTTTCCTATTTACCTGTAGTTGTCTCACCTTAAAATAATAAAATACATTTGTCAGTCGGGTAAGTAACATGATCTTAACCACTGACAGATCATTTGGATTGAAGTAAGAAATAATGTGTTGAAACAAGTCACAAACGGTTTGAAACAAGTAAAATAATCTAGTTCCATCAAATAAATCGTCTCCACTGATCTTAACGAGTCAAAACGTCTGAAATTCACATTAATATCCTCAAATCAACACATTTTAACTCATCTAGAAGTTCATTATTTTCAGTGCAACAAGCAGCAATTGCCTCGGGCCCCCAAACTGATAAGATGCCCTTCCCCGATCGTCGTAGACACAATGCTCTGAATTTCTGACCACAGCTCTGACAATTTGTCCTTTTCTGCTCACGTAACCATCGTACTTTGAGACATTTGTGAAGAAAACATGCCGTAAAGTTAATGTGTGGTTCAGATGCAGACAATGAACGACAGGGATTCTGTGAGCGCTTTGACAATCTCAGCTCTCTCTCTCGTCATTCTCTCTCAAAAACCGAAGCAGGTCTGGCTGAGATCACCAGGGTGTGAAATCCCAGCGTAAATATTGTGCCGGGTTATGAATCGGGCGGAGTACATGCGGTCACATGGGGCGGCCCGGTGCTGCTGATTTGTTTAGCCCTGAGGGAGCCGGAGTGACTTGCCGGTTGCCCATCTGGTGAGAGCGCCTAAATGAGCCGCGCTAGTCAGAGGAGACCAATTGTCCTTCGCTAAAACGATATTAGCCTCCCCCTGGAGATGGACAATTCTCTCTGCCCCACCAACCGCCACACGAGCGCGGCGTTTGTGCTCCGGAATAAGAGCGAGAAGAATTGGATTGTGTCGAATTACAGCCAGAGTGACGTGATGAGAGCGGGTCCAAGGCGTAGTGGAGGTTTTATTTACGGGTCGAGCTGGAGAGCGGTGGACAACCTGCTGGACTTTAGTGTGAAGGGCTAGACAAGCACGCATGGAGTTAATATTTATGGTGAGACACTGCAGGAAACAGGAAAAGCAATTGTAAACATCTCCTGAAGCGGGTCACTTTATGTCCTTGATGGACGTAGAGGAGGTGGAGGGTGGTCAGAGCTTCATACAAACTGTAAACTCAAATCCATGCAGTCATTTAGAGCAATGGTTCTTAAATTTTTTCAGTCGCGACCCCAAAAATAACAATAGTTCACATTCGCGACCCCCAAACACAAAAAATAGGCGACGCGCAAAGTGATAAATTAGCCTTATATCTAATGTTTGACTTTATTTTGAGAATATAGACTTAGAAAACGACTTTAATAGGCCGACAAATAGGAATCTACATTTACCAAGGATGTCAAGCCTTGTTTAAGACTATTCCCCATCGTCTGAGGACCCCTGGAAATCATTTCGCGACCCCATTTCGGGTCCCGACCCCTAGTTTGAGAACCACTGATTCAGAGCAAACATGTTCTGCTACAGTGACTTTTAGGAGCTTTAAACCTGTTCTAACAATGTCCCATCATCAAAAACACACCTGGAGTTGCATTCACGCTGTTTTGAGGAACGTTCATCAGAAAATCCTCCCCCTCGAGCATCAAACACACGTCCTGTTGAACTTCCTCGATCAGTGACAATTCTCGGATCAGCTTCGTCATTTATCACAAAATCTTCTGCTATTTTTAGTCCTTAAATCATGGCTAAACTTGTTCTGAGCATTTCTGCCTCTAAACACAATAACTGCTGCAGCAAATCCACACAATGACGTCTTTTCAGCGCTAACTTCACTAGATTGTATATTGCGCTGGTTCCATCTGCTGGATGCACTCAGTAACTGTCATTTCAGAGTGACTGATAACAGGTCAGAGAATGAATAAGAAACTTTTTTTTTTTTAACATGAGATGCAAATTTAAGGCACTCAAGAGCAGGTTTAAAGGCTGAAGGAATATGAAAAATGCAGAATATTTCTCCTTTAACGTACAACAAAGGGACAATTAGAGAGAGGTTAAGGTTAAAGTCTCTCTAATGTCCATCCTTCAAAGCGGTCAGGGGTAGTGGGCACCACAGCACCCAGGGCCCATCTTCAGATCGTACTGAGCTCGGTCTGGACAGCTTTCTACCTGTGGCCCGTGAGGCAACTGCTGTTGTGATTTTGGGCGCAAAAAGAAATTGAATTGAACTGAACTGACTACTGTGGCTGGAGCGTTTGACCTGGAGCATGTTTTGGGTCAGAGACAGAGCATTGGTAATGTCACAGTCTGTTTCTGCGAGGAGAAGACGAGCTCGTAAACAGGATTTATGAAACCCCCGTGAATGAAGCAGAATACATCTCGTGGTTAGTGGGCCAACACTTGATCCACTTTTTCTGCTTCCACCATTCCTGAGTACTTTCTGGCCCCATTGCCATAAACCCGACTCTTCTTGTAGAATGAATCCCCTTCAAACTCGCCTCTCCAGCCTCTTCAGTCTGGAGTAGAACCCTCGACCTCGTAGCCTCGCCCGGTCCCCGAGGAGGCCCGGGAGCACCATTATTCCAGATGGCGGGTCAGGATGGCTCTTCTCCCGCGGTTTCTCCTCTCGTGTCGCCTTCTGAGCAGGTAATGTGGCTTTGGAGTGGATTGAAAACAAGCGGAACATCTCCTCTCCAGGGAACGGGCCCAGACGCCGAGGAGAGGCTGCAGGGGGAGGCGGGGGAGGCTGCAGGGGGAGGCGGGGGAGGCTGCAGGGAGAGGCAGTGTGCTGTGGGGAATCAGACCTAACACAGAAAACAAACTCGTGTGAATCTAAAGGAACTCTTTGTGGATTCAAGGATGGTTAGAGAGGTTCAAGCAAGTGATTTTATTGTATTAAAGGAAACATATTGCATTTTGCATTTTTCATATTACTTTAGCCTTTAAACTTGCTCTTGAGTGCCTTAAATTTGCCATCTCATGTTTTAAAACAAAAACCAAAAAGTTACTTATTCATTCTCTAACCTGTGTTATCAGTAAATATGAAATGACACTTACTGAGTGCATCCAGTTATGTAGTTATCGTGTTTAGAACATAGAGACCTAGAGACATAGAGAACATACAGATCGTACATATCGATTGACTGTGGGAATGTGACATCATAGCGTTTGGCTCCAGCCAAATGAAGCCCATCGCGGCTAGCAGTTATAGCGGCTAAAGTGGAGCTAGCAGTTATAGCGGCTAAAGTGGAGCTAGCAGTTATAGCGGCTAAAGTGGAGCTAGCAGTTATAGCGGCTAAAGTGGAGCTAGCAGTTATAGCGGCTAAAGTGGAGCTAGCAGTTATAGCGGCTAAAGTGGAGCTAGCAGTTATAGCGGCTAAAGTGGAGCTAGCAGTTATAGCGGCTAAAGTGGAGCTAGCAGTTATAGCGGCTAAAGTGGAGCTAGCAGTTATAGCGGCTAAAGTGGAGCCAGACTCCATATTTAAATCCGAATGCGTATCATTGCCACACGGACCAATCAGGAGGAGGTTGTTAACGGTCTCCGCCCCTCGGTGGGAGGAGACGGCAGCACCGTGTGGCGCTAGCTGTCAATCAAACCTGTTGCTAACACGAGCGAAACCGGCCCCTGGAAAAGGAAGCACCTGATTGGTCAGTTATTATTGTAATAACTTGATTTATGAACAACCAACGAGAAAAACACAGGATCATGTGGAGTGTGTCAGACGGACATTTTAGTTCCAGATGTGAGTTTGACAGAAACAGTTACAGAGTAAAGACACCAGTGTCACAGAAAGAGAATAGCAGCTCGGCTTCATGGAGCCAGGAGCCTCCATGGATACTTCCTGTTTGGAACATGGTGGCAGCGGGCGAGCACCGTCCAGAGATTTGTACGGTCTATGGTTTAGAGGCAGAAATGCTCAGAACGAGTTTAGTGATGATTTAAGAACGCATGAAGTCTGACACTATGTCCCGGATATTACGAATTTGCAGAAAGTGTGTTTGATGCTCAGAGGGAGAAGATTTTCTGATAAACATTCCTAAAACAGCATGAATGCTACTCCAGGTGTGTTTTTGATGACGGAACATTGTTAGAACAGGGTTAAAGGTTCAAAAAAATCACTGTAACAGAATATGTGTCCTTTAAAGTGTAATATTCTCGAATATATTTTGTTTGTTTTTTTAAAACATCCAAAAATGGCACTATGGATGTGTATGTAGTGATGTAATGTTTAGATTCCTTAAAGACTCTAAAGTCAAATCTGTGTTGCCCAGCACAGTCTATTTGAGTGAAAATGAGACACAGCGCGTTGTCTGAATCTGATTATGTGATTATATACTTGTTTCAACACATTATTTCTTACTTCAATCCAAATGATCTGTCAGTGGTTAAGATCATTTTACTTACCCGACTGACAAATGTATTTTCTTATTTTAAGCAAAATGATGGTCTGATCATCAGAAATACCTTGAAACAGTGAAATATTCTGCATCACATCAGCAATTAAATCTCATCGAGTCAAAACTTCTCAAATCCAGATAAAAATGATCAATTCAAGCCATTTTAAGATTGGATAGATTTACATTTTAGATAATTTGGATTGAAGTAAGAAATAATGTGTTGAAACAAGTCACAAACGGTTTGAAACAAGTAAAATAATCTAGTTCCATCAAATAAATCGTCTCCACTGATCTTAACGAGTCAAAACGTCTGAAATTCACATTAATATCCTCAAATCAACACATTTAACTCATCTAGACATTGTTTTTGGCAGTGTATACTTTCACCATTTGGTTTGGTTCAAGTCCATTTAATGCTGCGTTCACAATCCACTCACACCAAACTGGGACCAAACACAGATCTAGACCTAGACCAGGACCAACCATCAGAACCAAACCAGGTCCAGTTTAAACACAGTCGTTTCAGACAGAGCGTAGAGTGTATTTTCTCAGATTCTACTACATTTTGTGACTGTTTGATCAAAGTCGACTCAGAGCTCGTTAGTGCCGTTGTGTAAATGTTAAACGTGTCAGACCTCCTCGGCTCCATCGATGCTTGTGTCGACGTTGTGCATTGTTTGATCAAATCCATAATTGAACAATGGCTGTGGGCGGAGCCTGCTGCGGCCCCATTGTCTTCTATTGACAGTGTTATTCATGCTGATATAATTAGGCCCATCAGCAAAATGACATGCACACGATTCAATACGAGCAGAGCCGGCCGTTTATCACACTGTGCACAACACTTAGGAGTCCAGCAGGGGGCGCCTCTCACCAGCTCCTCTTCTGTCTGTTTTCAACCCTCTAGGAATGAAAGTAAGTTAGTGCTAAAGTAAAAAATAAAAACACTGTAACATAGACACAGTTAGAATATTCACTCCTACTTTATACACTGCAAAAAATGAATTCTAGCTGAGTTAAAATGTGTTGATTTGAGGATATTAATGTGAATTTCAGACGTTTTGACTCGTTAAGATCAGTGGAGACGATTTATTTGATGGAACTAGATTATTTTACTTGTTTCAAACCGTTTGTGACTTGTTTCAACACATTATTTCTTACTTCAATCCAAATGATCTGTCAGTGGTTAAGATCATTTTACTTACCCGACTGACAAATGGATTTTGTATTGTATATTTTAGGCGAAATTATCGTATGATCAATCAGAAATACCTTGAAACCAGTTAAAAAAGAAAGCTTTATCTGCACTCTTCTCTTTTAAAGCTTTTTTTTTTTTAATATTCTGACTTTTTGTGATTTTGATGCAATTTTTCCTGTTGTGTAAAGCACTTTAAATTGCCTTTTGTACTAATTGTGTTCTAGAAATAAACTTGCCTTGCCTAAATATTCTGAATCACATCAGCAATTAAATCTCATCGAGTCTAAACTTCTCAAATCCAGATAAAAATGATCAATTCAAGCCATTTTAAGATTGGATAGATTTACATTTTAGATCATTTGGATTGAAGTAAGAAACAAGTCACAAATGAAACAAGTAAAATAATCTAGTTCCATCAAATAAATCGTCTCCACTGATCTTAACGAGTCAAAACGTCTGAAATTCAGATTAATATCCTCAAATCAAGACGTTTTAACTCATGTAGACGTTCAGTTTTTGCCGTGTTCTTCCTCTGCGTCTGATCTCCTGAAATAAATACAGTAACTCCAGTCGATACAGAATGAACCGTTTCAGCTGCGTGTTCAGCCTTGTGTGTCCGTCTTACTGTAGAGACCTCCATTTGCTCCTGGAGACCGTCAGAGAAGCTCCCTGACAGCTGCAGGAGCCGGAGCAAACATGTCAGAATCCTCCTGTGCAGACAGCTCTGTTTGGCCCCTCACTCTGCTCTGCCCTGGGCTGTCAGGAGGAGCAGAGAGGAGGAGCAGAGAGGAGGCCCGGGAGGACACGTGTGAGGATCGGACTGTGTGGGCAGGAGGAGGGAGGAGGCAGGGGGAGGGAGGAGGAGGAGGAAGGAAGGAAGCAGGAGGAGGGAAGCAGGGGGAGGAATGAGGAGGAGGAAGAGGAAGGAAGCAGGAGGAGGAATGAAGAGGAAGGAGGAGGAAGGAAGAGGAGGAGCAGAGAGGAGGCCCGGGAGGACACGTGTGAGGATCGGACTGTGTGGGCAGGAGGAGGGAGGAGGCAGGGGGAGGGAGGAGGAGGAGGAAGGAAGGAAGCAGGAGGAGGGAAGCAGGGGGAGGAATGAGGAGGAGGAAGAGGAAGGAAGCAGGAGGAGGAATGAAGAGGAAGGAGGAGGAAGGAAGAGGAGGAGCAGAGAGGAGGCCCGGGAGGACACGTGTGAGGATCGGACTGTGTGGGCAGGAGGAGGGAGGAGGCAGGGGAGGGAGGAGGAGGAGGAAGGAAGGAAGCAGGAGGAGGGAAGCAGGGGGAGGAATGAGGAGGAGGAAGAGGAAGGAAGCAGGAGGAGGAATGAAGAGGAAGGAGGAGGAAGGAAGAGGAGGAGCAGAGAGGAGGCCCGTGAGGACACGTGTGAAGATCGGTCTGTGTGGGCAGGAGGAGGGAGGAGGCAGGGGGAGGAAGGAGGAGGAGGAAGGAAGCAGGAGGAAAGGGAGGAAGGAAGAGGAGGAGGAAGGAAGCAGGGGGAGGAAGGAAGCAGGAGGAGGAATGAGGAGGAGGAAGGAAGCAGGAGGACGGAGGATGCAGGGGGAGGAATGAGGAGGAGGAAGGAAGCAGTGGGAGGAATGAGGAGGAGGAAGGAAGAAGGAGGAGGGAAGCAGGGGGAGGAAGGAAGTAGAAGGAGGAGATCGGAGGAGGAAGGAAGCAGGGGGAGGAAGGAAGCAGGGGGAGGAAGGAGGAGGAGGAGGAAGGAGGAGGAGGAAGGAAGCAGGAGGAGGAATGAGGAGGAGGAAGGAAGCAGGAGGACGGAGGATGCAGGGGGAGGAATGAGGAGGAGGAAGGAAGCAGTGGGAGGAATGAGGAGGAGGAAGGAAGAAGGAGGAGGGAAGCAGGGGGAGGAAGGAAGTAGAAGGAGGAGATCGGAGGAGGAAGGAAGCAGGGGGAGGAAGGAAGCAGGGGGAGGAAGGAGGAGGAAGGAAGCAGGAGGAGGGAGGAAGCAGGAGGAGGAAGGAAGCAGGAGGAGGGAAGCAGGGGGAGGAATGAGGAGGAGGAAGAGGAAGGAAGCAGGAGGAGGAATGAGGAGGAGGAAGGAAGCAGGAGGAGGGAGGATGCAGGGGGAGGAATGAGGAGGAGGAAGGAAGCAGGGGGAGGAATGAGGAGGAGGAAGGAAGAAGGAGGAGGGAAGCAGGGGGAGGAAGGAAGTAGAAGGAGGAGATCAGAGGAGGAAGGAAGCAGGGGGAGGAAGGAAGCAGGGGGAGGAAGGAGGAGGAAGGAAGGAGGAGGAGGAAGGAGGAGAGCGGAGGAGGAAGGAAGCAGGGGGAGGAAGGAGGAGAGCGGAGGAGGAAGGAAGCAGGAGGAGGAAGGAGGAGAGCGGAGGAGGAAGGAAGCAGGGGGAGGAAGGAAGCAGGGGGAGGAAGAAGGAGGAGACTGGAGGAGGAAGGAAGCAGGGGGAGGAAGGAAGCAGGGGGAGGAAGGAGGAGGAGGAGACTGGAGGAGGAAAGAAGCAGGAGGAGGAATGAGGAGGAGGACTGAAGAGAGCGGAGGAGGAAAGAAGCAGGAGGAGGAAGGAAGCAGGAGGAAAGGAAGGAAGAGGAATGAGTAGGAAGGAGGAGGAAGGAAGCAGGAGGAGGAGACTGGAGGAGGAAGGAAGCAGGGGGAGGAAGGAAGAGGAAGGACTAGGCAAACTCAACTCTATCTCTCACAAACCCTCGTCGTTAATATTCTTTTCAGGCTCGTGCGCGGCTTTCAGGAGGAGAAATGAAACCGGGCGGTCCGCCCGAGCACAGCCAATCAGAGCGCAGCATTCTGCTCTTGACGAGATGGAAAATACTTCATTCTTAGATGCAGACGGCGTCAGAATTCAAATTTTTGTCACAAAGAGCTGCTTTTGCAAGATACTCTTCAGTGGAAAACACAACATTTGCTCAAAGATCATCAGGAGCCTCAGCTTTAACAAAGACTGTTATTATAGAGCTGTGTCCTTCAGTCGTTTAGTCGATTAATCAGTCGATGGCGTCTTAGTCGACCAACAATTTTATCAGTCGACTAATTATTTGATTTAGATTAGAAGGGATTATATGTAATGCAAAAAAAAAATCTAGATTAGTTTAAATGACTTGAATTCAGGATATTAATTTCAATTTCAACAACTTTGAATAATTAAAATGCATTTTCTTTATGGACCTAGATTATTTTACTTGTTTTTTATTTGTTTCAGGTCATTTTGTCTTATTTTAAGACAAATTTTTTGCCAATGAGGTAATTAATTAATTAATTTTCTTATTTTAAGATAAATTATCTTCAAACCCGTCAGAAATGTCTTGAAACCAGTGAAATTGTCTACGACACATAAGCAATTAAATCTCTTCTAGTCAAAACTACTCAAAATAAGATTCATATTCTGAATTCAGCTCATTTTAAACAACGCTACATATAGAATTTTTTGCAGTGTGGCATAATATGAAGATCTGAGTTTCATCTAATTTAACTCTTAACACATAAATACACGGTTTACTCGCACTTTTCTATGTACATTTGTGTGTAAATAGTTGTTTTTGCATTAACTCCTTTGTAGTTGTGGTTATTTAAGTGCAGTTTTGGTCAGATACATAAAGATACTTAGTAGTTTTTATATATGTTTGCCATGCCTCAGTTTAGTGTTAGTTAGTTTAGTCGACTAATCGCTCGATGGTCTTTAGTCGACTACAGCCCTAATATTACATAAAAGTGCTCAAGACCATGTTTAAAGGCCAGTAATAATACAAAAAACACGTGTTCTTTAAGGCGTAGATTAAGACTCATTTTTCATTTTGGCAATAAGTGTTTTGTTCAATTCCAAAGGCGCTCGCTTCAAGACGAGTGCAATGCGTGTCCGTTCTCCGTCTGCATTTCATCACTGAACACGAGCGTCCACCGCCCCAGACCAGCTCCCGCTGTAGATTAAGTCCATTAAGACCCAATGATCCCTTTATCTGCCGCCCTGATCTCGTGTCCCGCTCCCCCCGGCGCAGCTCCCATCGCGGGGACAAAGGCAGTGCACGTGGCCCCTGATTACCTCCTCTGGACAGGCCCGGGATGGACCACCACCGCCGCCGCACTGTTCTGGGTCTAATAAGCCGGGAGAGATTAGGTATTGATCAGGAGGAAGGAGCTGATAGAGCCGGGGTCATCGCCAGGCTGGAAATAAAACACGAAACAAGACGGACCCAAGCAGATAACCCGGCAGGGCGCGTCGCAGCAGGTCTACAAATGTATAGTTTAATACTTTAGTGTGCTGCGGGACACTTACACTGCAGAAATGAACTTATACATGAGTTAAAATGTGTTGATTTCAGGATATTAATCTGAATTCCAGACGTTTTGACTCGTTAAAGGGCCTATGACAGGTTGGACTACTCATTTGACTAAAATGCAGTTAAGATAAATGTATTTCAATGTTTGCTAAAATGCTGTTCAAATTTTATCCCAATTAAGCAATTTTTCAGGTTTTTAATTTCACTTCCTGGTTGTGAATGATGACATCACACTAGGAAATTAGAAAGTACATTGGGCAAAAACTGATCTAATGTTAGAGATTTTTTTTTAATTTGACAAATAAAAATACACATGAACGCCTTTATTTCCTTGAATTCATGCTTAAAGGGTCAAAAAAGTAGTCTCCTTTACGTAAATTATGCATAACCTTGTCTCCCCAGTGTGATGTCATCAGTTTGTTTACTTCCTGTTTCAACATATTTTATGTATAGCCACTTGATTGATGTAAAACCATCATTTATATTTACAACAGGTATTAATACACCAAATAAAGTTAAAATTAGAAAATGTTAAAAACCTGTCATACACACTTTAAGATCAGTGGAGACTGATGTATACCAGGTGCCACAAGGGGGCAGCAGTGGCTCTGGTGTAACATTCTACTAAAGCGTGACTAAATGTACGTAATTGATTTTTTGAGTTTCTTCTAATAAGACAGTTGTAAATAGCTATAAGATCATTTACTTTACAATACAGAGAGCACTAAAAACACAACATAAATGCAATAATAAAACACCAAACTAAGACAGCTACTAGTGCACCCGAAGGACCGAATCCAACCAGAGAAGAAGTGTAACGTCATGTACGAGATACAAAAGATGCAAGAAAAAAAGAACACCAGAAAGAGTGTGAAAAGGAAACACAGGGACGACTAACACGATCAGAAAAAGAAAGTCAGCACAGGAAAATCTCAAATCTGCAACAACCTGGACAGGGATGGAGCAAAAATAGTTGGAACTGAGGAACACAAGAACAAAAGATGGATACGAGAAGCACACGGACCATCAACAGAGTGGGACTCACTTCTCCAAAGACCACCAGGGGGCAGCATCAGATCTGGGTCTGGGCGTTAAAAATTGAATCATGAGCTGGTCCCTGTGACAATCTGCTATTTTTGTGAAATCGTCGTATCGTGATTGACTGTTTGTGTCTTTAATGCAGCTGTCTGTTCAAACACACTTTTTCTCCTGTTGTTTAGCCTCTGAAGCCTCTGAGCAGATGACTTTATTTACAGTGATCCCTCGTTTATCGCGGGAGTTGCGTTCCAAAAATAACACGTGAAAAGTGAAATCCGTGAAGTAGTCACAGCTTTATTTTTTATTATTTTACAATGTAATACTGAACTATGGAATGAAACCAAAAGTCAAAACCTGTTTTAAAGCCCAAAATGTGTTTAAAACAATAATTTTAATATAGTAATACAAGGTTGTAAACATTGTCACTGGTGTATTTCACAGTCTGTGCCTCTTGGTCCTGACTCTGCTCCGCTGTAGCCTCTGTTTCTACTGAAGGCGCACGAGAAGAACATTGTTATGGGCAGTAGTTGGCGCTCTTTCTTTTTCTGAGCAAGAAGATTTTTATAAACGGATATGCCACCTTCGATTATATTTGCAACAGTAAAGCCCCTGAGCCAATCAGGATTCAGAGCACAATGCACTGTAAAAATATCCACACTGTAAAAAAAATCCGTGAAGCAGCGAAGCCGTGAAAGATGAAACGCAATATAGCGAGGGATCACTGTACCTCTTAATGGCCAGAGCTGCAAAATTAAACCAAATCCACACAAAAATCGCAGTTTTAATGGACGCAATTAGCAAATCACAAAGACTGTTTTCTTCCACAAACAACAAAATGTCTTGCTTTGATTTGAAGAAAAACACTTTCGTTTGGAAATGTTCTGAAACAAGCGACAAAAGCGCAACCAAAAGCGATAAAATTGTGTTCAAAAGCGACAAAAACGGGACTAAAAAACGACAAAGACGCGACTAATCGTGACAAAGACGCGTTGACATGTGACAAACACAACTGAACGTGACAAAAACGCGACAAAATTGTGTTTAAAATGTGAAGTTGAACAGAATCCTATTGTTAAAACATAAATTGCAAACCTAATCTTAACTGCACTGGTCATAAAAATCACAATGAGATATTTTTCTTAAATCGTGCAGCTCTATTAAAGGCAATAGAAAAATACAAAGTGAACTTGAATCGTTATAAAATCGAAATCGTGATCCAGCCCCAAGAAAATCGTGATAATAATTTTTTTGCCGTATCACCAGCTCTAATCTGATCTGAAATACATCTGGCTAACACTTTAGATTAAGGTTCCTTAGTAAACTATTAATAAGGAGTTAATAAGTACTATTTACTTGTTCATGCACTTATAATACCTTATACAGGCTTATAACTATTAACTAAAAACATGTTTGAGTGAATAAACCACATGTACAGAGCATCAATGAGCAAATATTACATTACTTTCAATTATCACACTAATAAATGCTTGTAAATGCCTTATAAGTGCTGATAAACACATAACAAGTGCTTATTAATGCAATAGTTTACTAAGGCAGTGTTTTCAACCTTTTTTGAGTCGCGGCACACTTTTTTGGTTGACAAGATACAACAGCACACAATCTTTTACCAAATCAGACCTTTTTAGTAAAAATTGTGGCGCAAAGTCTGGCAAATAATGTCCATGGAACTGTCTGGTTGTTTACATTCGTCTCTGGTGATTGTTTTGCTTTCTTTTATTGGTACAAAAGTCGGTTTAGGGCAATGCAAAATGGTAAATAACATGATTAAAACTGTGTAATTCCGTTAACTCAAATTTGACATTTTTTAAGGCACACCTGGCAACTCCTCAAGGCACACAAATGTTCCCCGCGGCACTGGTTGAAAAACAAGGTACTAAGGATACTTAATCTAAAGCGTTACCTACATCTGAAATACGCTCTTCACGCTCCTCGATTCGACCTGTTTTCTTTTTGGTGAGTCTATCATCATGTTTAAATTTTAAAAAGCCGCTCTGGTGTTTTCTTCAATTACGATCCTGGCACTAGATCCGTGGCACAGTACAGCTCAATCTGCCGTGCGAAATATCTGTCTTTCAAACGTCGTCATCCATTCATTTATCCGTCTGCAAACTCTCCACTCCTCCGCCCAAATCAGCCGTCTCTCCATCTACGCCGCGATCGTCGGGTTCTATCCAAACGCCGCAGAGACGAGCCGGAGACGCGCTGGAAAAATCATCTCATTCCCTTAAAATACAGAAATTGGAAATGGATTTTTGATCTGGTGTGCATGGGATTAGCCGAGGGCGCGACGGGCTGGAATTGGAGTTGGCTGCGACGGGTTCGACGGCGTAATGGTCCACAGCGGGAGCTCAGGCGGCCGCCGCGCTCTTTATTCCACGCACGAGGAAACGGCATGAGTGTCAGTGTCAATCTGAGGAGCTGACTCTAAATAAGACGAGTGTCGAGAGGCACAGGATAAGGATCATTCCGTCTTTTTTCTGTAAATTGTTCGGAGGAATGAGAACGTCAAATGGTACGAGAGATTAGCTGTAAAAGTAGAGTTAGAAGTACAAAAGTGTGCACTGCAAAAAGGAATGTCTGGAAGAGTTAAAATGTCTTGATTTCAGGATTTTAATCTGGATTTCAGACGTTTTGACTTGTTAAGATCAGTGGAGACGATTTATTTGATGGAACTAGATTATTTTACTTGTTTCAAACCGTTTGTGACTTGTTTCAACACATTATTTTCTTACTTCAGAAGACGATTCAAACGAAACGAAGAGTCACAACACGAGCATGTTCGATGTTTTAGAGGTTTGTGTTTAGTCCTTACGTATTTTTTTTGTTAAGTTTTATAAATGAGGCCCCAGAGCACCCAGGAAACAGACTCAGGGCTGTCTACTTTGATTATTTTGAATATTATACAGTTTCAAAGTATAGACAGTAAAGCAAGTCGTAGTTGTGTGAGCTGAAGCACACGGCAAGAACAAATGTCTAGATGAGTTAAAATGTGTTGATTTCAGGATATTAATCTGAATTTCAGACGTTTTGACTCGTTAAGATCAGTGGAGACGATTTATTTGATGGAACTAGATTATTTTACTTGTTTCAAACCGTTTGTGACTTGTTTCAATACATTATTTCTTACTTCAATCCAAATGATCTAAAATGTAAATCTATTTGAGCTTAAAATGTCTTGAATTGATCATTTTTATCTGGATTTGAGAAGTTTTGACTCGATGAGATTTAATTGCTGATGTGATGCAGAATATTTCACTGGTTTCAAGGTATTTCTGATGATCAGACCATCATTTTGCTTAAATTAAGAAAATACATTTGTCAGTCGGGTAAATAAAATGATCTTAAAGCAGAACTCAGTAACTTCAGCGACAGAGCTCCCCCTGCAGGTCTCTTGAGTACGTACACTGTCTTAACCCACTGACAGATCAATTGGATTGAAGTAAGAAATAATGGATTGAAACAAGTCACAAACGGTTTGAAACAAGTAAAATAATCTAGTTCCATCCGGAATAAGGTGAATAAAGAAGGATTCCGCTCTAGATTTTTAATTACTTTCATTGTTAGTTTGCTTTAGTGTCGTCAAGATATATATATATTTTTCATAGACTGCACACATTTAAATCTACAGATTAATGCATGCACCAGTGTGATGAAGTGTATTAACTGTCGACTCACCACGAAAATGAAGGAAGAACGAAAAGACAGAAAGAACGTCCACCCAGTTTTGCCTCCTTGTGTGTCTCGGGTCGATGTCGTCCTGAAGCTGCAGCTAAAGGTCTTAATGCGACCAAACTTTGAACTTTAACCTTGCTCTTGTCGTTACTTTGGCGCCTTGTGTTTTAGAACTTGAAATGACGTACTGTATGCATCGGTGGAAGAAGTAAAAGTACAGATACGTGTGCAAAAAATGACTCAAGAGAAAGGATCACATTAAAAATCTACTCAAGTAAATGTGTTGAACATGGTATTTTTTAATGACTAGAGCATCAAAACATCTGGAGTCCCCCGTAAGCTTTGTCTCACACACAGAGCACCCCTTAACTTGAGTTTTGGGCAAATAAATGGGTTCACTATTCGAATATAGTCAATTATTACGATTATGTTTTTTGTTTATATTGTGTTTATGGTCCAAGACACTCCAAAAGATGCTAAATTTACAACTAATGACACTTTTACTCAGATAAAAGTACATTTCATCTTCTTTTAAAACCTGAACCCATTCCAAGTGCCCCCTGGTAATTCCTCACGTACCCCTTGGGGTCCCTGTACCCCTGGTTGGGAAACACTGGACTAAAGGGCTGAAAAACGTGTAACAAGATGTATTTGTTTATTTTGAAATCATGAAGTTCATAGAAATACGCGGAAGACTCACATCACAGCCGTGCAGTATTTGGGAGGATTTTAAATGAAACCATGATCGGGGCATACAATTACTGCACATCAATTATTAACAATACTTTACAGCATTAAAGTTCACATTAATATGATGAATCCCACTTAGATTTATCACCAGCCTCGTTATAAACCAATATTACAGCCTTGACCTTGGCTTTATTTTACATTATTAAAACTCCAGTAGTAAAAAATTTTAAGCGGAATCCTTTTGGGAAATATAAATCCCAACTATTTTATACAACATACACATTTCTCCACACGTCCAGCGTCTAAACCTGCGAACGCGCTGCGACGTGGCCGTGTTCCCCGGGCGCCGCGGGGCCCTCTCACAGCCACATTGATCGCATCTTTTTGGAGATGAATGGATTAATTACAGGAGCAGAAGCCGGCGCAGAAGAGGGCCAGGGGGTGAGGGCGAGGGGGAGGGGGGGGAGCCATTAGGGCCGATGGAAGGCATTAATGACCCTGGTACTGCCGGGGGCCCCACTCGGAGGCTGGAGGCTGGAGGTGCGGCGGAATGTGGCTTCAATCCAACGGGACGAAGAGGAAAGGCACGTGTTGGTCGTGGTTTTTCAACGATTTGTTTGTTGTCGTCGGCGTTTTGAGGATGTGATGTTACAGTATGTTGTAGCCTGTCTGCACTGTTAGCGTGAAATTAGCGTAGAAACTGTGCTTAAACTAAACTGTGCTGGACAAGAACACTGCACACCGCAAAAAATGAAGTTCTAGATGAGTTAAAATGTGTTGATTTCAGGATATTAATGTGAATTTCAGACGTTTTGACTCGTTAAGATCAGTGGAGACGATTTATTTGATGGAACTAGATTATTTTACTTGTTTCAAACGTTTGTGACTTGTTTCAATCCATTATTTCTTACTTCAATCCAAATGATCTCCTGCACAGCAAAAAATGTTTAAATACACGCCGCTCGGACCTGTTTTTCCTCAAACGTGTGACTAAAATAAGCTTCAAACTGAAGCTGTTTCTGATCCTTTGGACACAAACTATTGTCTGACTCTTTGTGAAGCTCAGACTCTGGAGTTTTGTGTCTGATTTACTCTGATTCCTCTGAAACAAGCTCCGCCCACAGGAGCATCAGACTTTAAAGTCCAACTACATTTTCTTTGTTAAATTTATGAAGAAGTGAAGCTGTGTTTGTAGATTTTGTCTGATTGACACTAGTTTTAGCTTTTGTTGGTTTTGACAATTCCTCTTTCAAAGCTGAAGCTAATTTAACAAAATTTAGTTTTAGGGACTTGTAATAAAGTAAAAAAGTCCAGGCGGAATCCAGATAAAAGTCCTATTAAATTTTTTTGAATTTTAGTGTAATTTTTAAATGTGTGTTTTTGGAGTAAAAACTGACTCTAATTCATCCCAGAATGTTTGATTTCACTGAAAATAAGTGGGTCACAGCTTTCTTTTCATATTGAACACGTCCAGCAGCTGATATGATTAGGAATAAATGAATTTAAAAATGTAGCGTCCCGCCGGTGGGACGCCAGAATAGCAACTGGTTGGCTTGAATTTGTCATTTTTATCTGGATTTGAGAAGTTTTGACTCGATGAGATTTAATTGCTGATGTGATGCAGAATATTTCACTGGTTTCAAGGTATTTCTGATGATCAGACCATCATTTTGATTAAAATAAGAAAATACATTTGTCAGTCGAGTAAGTAAAATGATCTTAACCACTGACAGATCATTTGGATTGAAGTAAGAAATAATGGATTGAAACAAGTCACAAACGGTTTGAAACAAGTAAAATAATCTAGTTCCATCAAATAAATCGTCTCCACTGATCTTAACGAGTCAAAACGTCTGAAATTCACATTAATATCCTGAAATCAACACATTTAACTCATCTAGAATTCAGTTTTTGCAGAGTAGAGATTAAAACCGTGTTGGCGCTGGGTGTTTTTCTGTTGTCTGTCACGGGTCAAGTGCACACGTTTCCCTGTTCGTCCCGCCCCCCCAGCACGGCTTTGCACCCCCAACTTGGAGAAGCTCTGGATTAAATGAATGGGACAGAGTGTTTCCATAAGTACCAGCTCGTGAGCCTGACCGACACGCCCCTCCACAGCGCCTCTTTCCTTGTCCGTCTTCGTCTCCTCTGAGCGCGTGCAGCGGCGCTCTGTGTCTGCGGCGCCTCATAATTAATACATAACAGCGGAGGGAAATCTATAGAAAATATTGCACTTCATATGCAGAAAAATGAGCAAACAGCCAGCGCAAACAGCATGAATCATTGAGCCTGTGTCCGTGAGCGCGGCGCTGCTGACGCCACAGAACCGGCTCCAGGAGGAACAGCACAGCAGGAAATACACTTGTGTTTAGCAAATTAAGTGCCATCAAATATGAATGATGAGCTGTTATGTTCAGCTGTCGGCCAAAGCAGCGAGAGACAGACGGAAGACCTTTAAGTGTTTAAGTTCTCACATTGACTCGGCGTTAGACACTAAAGAGTCGAAGGATAATGTGTTTGTTTAGTTTCACTTTGCAAGAAATGAAGCTCTAGATGAGTTCAAACGTCTTGATTTGAGGATATTAATCTGGATTCCAGACGTTTTGACTCCTTAAGATCAGTGGAGACGATTTATTTGATGGAACTAGATTATTTTACTTGTTTCAAATCGTTTGTGACTTGTGGGCTGGGATAACACAGATTTTACTTTACTACATGCAAAAAAATTGGGTACAAGTTCTGTTTTTCACTTTCAAAACAGTAAAATCAGGAACAGCCCCTTTAAACAAAGCTCTTAAATGAACCGTTAGCTGTAAAGTTGCTAACATTAGCCCTGATTATGAATAAACCGCTCTTAAATAAGTCGTTAGCTGTAAATTCGCTAACATTAGCCATGATTCTGATGATCTGTTCTGCCGTAAAGCTGCCAACGTTATCCGCTTACCTTAACTTGTTAAAAGATTGTTTTGAATTATTCAGTTGGTTTTCATAATAATTGTGAGGTCCGACTTGACTAAAACTTGATTTGAATTAGATTGATATTTATTACAGAAATCCATTTTAATCTGAGTTTTTGTCTGGGTAATGTTAGGAAAAGTGAAGGAACTGTGAATGAATGAGCTTCTCTATAAAAGTACAACATAAAAACAGTGTGACGTTATTTCTTACTTCAATCCAAATGATCTGTCATTGGTTGATGGTCTGATCATCAGAAATACCTTGAAACCAGTGAAATATTCTGCATCACATCAACAATTAAATCTCATCGAGTCAAAACTTCTCAAATCCAGATAAAAATGATCAATTCAAGCCATTTTAAGATTGGATACATTTACATTTTAGATCATTTGGATTGAAGTAAGAAATAATGTGTTGAAACAAGTCACAAACGGTTTGAAACAAGTAAAATAATCTAGTTCCATCAAATAAATCGTCTCCACTGATCTTAACGAGTCAAAACGTCTGAAATTCAGATTAATATCCTCAAATCAAGACATTTTAACTCATCTAGACATTGGTTTTCTCTGTATAATCCTCCGTCCACACACACAGACTACACTTCCGTCACCTTCTTTTCAATCCTCTGACCTCCGCTCTGTTCCCTCACTCGTCTGTAAATCATTCGCTCGTGTCGTCCAGCTTCAGCGCTCAGGTTTTTCCGCTCTTCCATCCGTCCTCGCTCTCTCGGGCAGAAGGCGCCTCAGATCTGATCCCTGACCGTCTGAATGCTGTGATGCTACGTTTAGCGCCCGTGCTGACTTTACACTGTTCAAACCAGAAGATGTTGAGAGTTAAAAGCTTTGAGATGAAGAGCCGGCAGTATTTTCAACCAACGCTAAAGGGTTTGAAGAGGAACTGGATGGAAATGGAATGTAAACATCGGTGTAGACTGCAAAAACGAACCTCTAGATGAGTTAAAATGTGTTGATTTCAGGATTTTAATCTGGATTTCAGACGTTTTGACTCGTTAAGATCAGTGGAGACGATTTATTTGATGGAACTAGATTATTTTACTTGTTTCAAACCGTTTGTGACTTGTTTCAATACATTATTTCTTACTTCAATCCAAATTATCTCCTGCACAACAAAAAATGTAAATCTATTTAAGCTTAAAATGGCTTTAATTGATCATTTTTATCTGGATTTGAGAAGATTTGACTCGATGAGATTTAATTGCTGATGTGATGCAGAATATTTCACTGGTTTCAAGGTATTTCTGATGATCAGACCATCATTTTGCTTAAAATAAGAAAATACATTTGTCAGTCGGGTAAGTAAAATGATCTTAACCACTGACAGATCATTTGGATTGAAGTAAGAAATAATGTATTGAAACAAGTCACAAACGGTTTGAAACAAGTAAAACAATCTAGTTCCATCAAATAAATCAGATTAATATCCTGAAATCAAGACATTTTAACTATCTAGCATGTCATTTTAAGCAGTGTAGTGGTAAATCTGTCTGGATAATGTTGGGATGTTGAGTAGGTTTGTGGTTTCTAGCGTTGATGGATTAAATGCTGCTTTATTTGGGTTTAAGCCTAGACTCTGAGGTGACCAGTTTATGTGAAAATGATGACTTCAAGCTCCTGAAGCGCTTTCAGTTCTGTTTCAATTCAATTCATTATTGTAGCGCCCAAAATTACAACAGTTTCCTGGACGGGCCACAGGTAGAAAGCAGTTTAAATAAACAATGTGCAAGAGAATTGATCAAATGGATAAGTGTCCCAGAGCGCCCCCTGTCTGTCCCAGAGCGCCCCCTGTCTGCAGAGCCTCCTTCTCTCAAGGAAAAACTACAAAAACACAGTGGGAAAAAGTATAAACCTCAGGAGAACCACATGAAGGAGAGATCCTGCTCCCACAGGACAGACTGGACCAGGACTGGACCAGGACCGAACCAGGACCGAACCAGGACTGGACCAGGACCAGGACGGACAGGCTGCAGGTTGTTCATGACGTTCTAGAATTTGATGGCATCAAAGTCCTGAAAAATGTGTTCTAAAGCAGAAGTGTGGGCTCTTCTGGTTGAGCGTGAATTCTGTTCATTTGAACCTGATTTCTCTCAGTGACTCGACCCCAGAACTCACTGAATAACAACAAACATCTGCATTTTAACTTTTTTATTTCTTATTTCTTTTATTTCTGAACACACAGTAATTATCCAACATGAGGCGCTTTGGGTTTAGGATTTAAACTAGGTCTAAACTAGGTCTAAACCAGGTCTTAACCAAGTCTAAACTAGATCTAAACTAGGTCGAAACCAAGACTAAACCAGGTCTGAACTAGGTCTAAACCAGGTCTGAATCAGGACTTAACAAGGACTAAACCAGGTCTAAACTACGCCTAAACAAGGTCTAAACCCACACGGGTGCAACAAGCAGCTGTTTACTTCACTACAGTTGAGTTTCCTCGACGCACGCACGTGACTTCATCAGTTCACTCACCGCCAGACGCTCAGATGAAGCAAAGTCCCAATTCTGTGAGACGAGAGCGTGATTGTGCCGCTGTCTCTCCGCGTGCAAACTCCCTTTGGTTCCCCATGCGCGCCGTCAGATTCAAACACGAGTTGTTGCACATGCAGCCTGTAACTCCAGTAAAGTCCACATGTTTAAGCGTTTGCAGTGTAGTTTCACCTCTTAATCCAGCCCGGGGTTGTCATTTCCTCGTTTATTTTGTCACACTTTAGAGAATGTACAAACAGTGGTAAACAGCGGTTTGCTCGCTCAGGTCAGTGCGCCGCGCACCATCGCAGGTTTACTTTTCCCTGACTTTAACCTGGGCCTTCAGTTGAATGGTTTAAGACATTTCAGTCCGCGGCTCTTCTTCTAAACGAGACAAAATAAACACATTTTCACTGGTTTAATTCTGGGTTAGTTCTAGTTTAGGTGGTTGGTTTATTTGCTCCTTTTAGACCTGGCTTTAGTGCTGGATTAGACTCTTTTTACTTACACGGTCTTAAGTGAACCGGGTGCTCTTTCTATTTCCGTCTTTCCTCCGTTGCGGCGCTGTAGCTCGCTCGCTCCGTGTGTGTTTTGGTGTTTTTGAGAGCGTTTCGGGGGTCACTCAGAGTTCCCCTCCGCCTCCTTTCTTCATCCGCTGAATTGATTGTAATTGCTCGCTCAAAGAAAGGCCAGTCTGTTTGGTCGGACGTTTCGCCGCTGTTGGGTCGGAGCGGTAATAACGCCCGGGTTAGTTTTCCTGACGGATGCGAGTGGGGATTGGGGTCTCAGATCTGCGCCGAGAGTCCATTGTGGAGGAAGGAAAAAAGTTCAAACTCATGGAAACAAATTGTCAAAGAGATGGGGAGCTGCAGCAGTCGGCGAAGTTAGCGCCGGCGGACTCTAAATGGCTCAATTTGGGTTTTTCCAGCGGGTTAAAGGGCCAGTGGAATCAATAGTCGTTTTGGAACAAGGAGGCTTATTAAAAGAGGATGTGTTTGGAGAGACTGGCTCGCAGAAGTCTTTTAGAAGGCTGAGAGTTAGTGTTTTTGTTCTCTGTTTACGCATTTCAAACTTTGTCTAAATTACTACAAATGGCCTGCGTAAAGGTGCACTGTGTAACTTTTCTTGTGGCGGCTACACAACCTGTTTGCCTCCATTTCGAAATGTTAATGTTTGGATTTCAGAACTACAGTGTAAATGATGAATTTCTAGATGAGTTCAAATGTCAGGCGTAATTAAAAATCTGATTTTACACTGAGCAGAGCTTGTTCTTGTTGTTTTGGAGCCTAGTGGAGCGTCTGTGGAGCGTCTGTGGAGCGTCTGTGGAGCGTCTGTGGAGCGTCTGTGGAGCGTCTGTGGAGCGTCTGTGGAGCGTCTGTGGAGCTTCTGTGGAGCGTCTGTGGAGCTTCTGTGGAGCGTCTGTTTGAGCGTCTGTTTGAGCGTCTGTGGAGCGTCTGTGGAGCGTCTGTGGAGCTTCTGTGGAGCTTCTGTGGCGCGTCTGTGGAGCGTCTGTGGAGCGTCTGTTTGAGCGTCTGTTTGAGCGTCTGTGGAGCGTCTGTGGAGCTTCTGTGGAGCGTCTGTGGAGCGTCTGTGGAGCTTCTCTGGAGCGTCTGTGGAGCGTCTGTGGAGCTTCTCTGGAGCGTCTGTGGAGCGTCTGTGGAGCGTCTGTGGAGCTTCTGTGGAGCCGCCTGTGGAGCCGCCTGTTTGAGCCGCCTGTGGAACTTCTGTGGAGCGCCTGTGGAGCGCCTGTTTGAGCCGCCTGTGGACCGTCTGTGGAGCTTCTGTGGAGCGTCTGTTTGAGCGTCTGTTTGAGCGTCTGTGGAACTTCTGTGGAGCGTCTGTGTAGCGTCTGTTTGAGCGGTGGTTTGAGCGTCTGTGGACCGTCTGTGGAGCTTCTGTGGAGCGTCTGTTTGAGCGTCTGTTTGAGCGTCTGTGGAGCGTCTGTGGAGCTTCTGTGGAGCGTCTGTGGAGCGTCTGTGGAGCTTCTCTGGAGCGTCTGTGGAGCGTCTGTGGAGCGTCTGTGGAGCTTCTGTGGAGCGTCTGTGGAGCGTCTGTGGAGCGTCTGTGGAGCTTCTGTTTGTGGAGCGTCTGTGGAGCGTCTGTTTGATTGCTGTGGAGCGTCTGTGGAGCGTCTGTTTGAGCGTCTGTGGAGCTTCTGTGGAGCGACTGTTTGAGCTTCTGTGGAGCTTCTGTGGAGCTTCTGTTTGAGCGTCTGTGGAGCATCTGTGGAGCTTCTGTGGAGCGTCTGTTTAAGCTTCTGTGGAGCGTCTGTGGAGCTTCTGTGGAGCGTCTGTGGAGCTTCTGTTTGAGCGTCTGTTTGAGCGTCTGTGGAGCATCTGTGGAGCTTCTGTGGAGCGTCAGTTTAAGCTTCTGTGGAGCGTCTGTGGAGCTTCTGTGGAGCGTCTGTGGAGCGTCTGTTTGAGCGTCAAAGGGAGGACAGGCAGGTCTGTGTCACTTTACGAGTGCTACGTTCATAAATACAGAGGAAAATACAAACAGCACCGGATGTTCCGCGGGTTTTGGGCAGTTTTTTAGACTTTTTTGCGCCGTACTGGCTGCTGAAGCCTGGCAACCTTGCCACAGAGGGAGCTCCACAAGGACAGAGACCACCTCAGGGACAGGGAGACCTCTAAAGGGACAGGGCTGGGCACATGGGGACCACCACAGAGATGGGCCTCACCACAGAGACAGAGACAGAGATAGGGACGGGCCTCACCACAGAGACAGAGACGGGCCTCACCACGGAGACAGAGACGGGCCTCACCACGGAGACAGAGACGGGCCTCACCACAGAGATGGGCCTCACCACAGAGACGGGCCTCACCACACCACTGTGCCTGCCTAAACTCTACACACTGAATTCCCACCTTGGGGCATCAAAGAAAGGTGTAACTTTCTATTACACAATACCTTTAATTGAGTTTGTTCATCCCTTGTGAAATATATTCCAGGGAATTTACAATTTTGGCCGAATGAGACCGCTCAGGAATCAGGTTTCATCGGTCCCCCACAGACCCAGCACCGGCCCTGATTGAAGCGACCTCTGACGAACGATTCAATGGAGAAACAAAGACCAAACATCCACTCTCCAATGCCGTTATTTACCCACAGAAACTCAAAGGTTGAACCCAGCTGTCGTCACGAGCTGAGGCCCATCACAAACATGAAGCCGTCAGTATCTTCCGCGGTGAGACTGTTCTTCGGAGCGTCAACAATGAGCGACGAAAACAGCCATTATCTGCATTTGAAACACATTACCCAACGCGGTAAAGCCTTTGAACGCCGCTGTGCCGTTCCACCTGTAGTTAATGCTGCGCTGCTGTACCCACAAAACAGGAATAAGGTTTGATTTATGAATGCTCTGAGCAGGTCTCATAAGCCTTCCATTGTGGCCTCATTCTTTCAGCAGGTATCGAGCTCCGCGGCACATAATGAAGAAGGTGCGGGCTTGCCGTTTATAATGCCGCTCTGCAGTTATGGGGGAATTGAGTAATGCGCGCTGCCATGGGATTTTTTTTAAAGGTTTAATTATAGGTATTGTTGGGTTTTGGCGGTAGGAAAAGCATGTTGTGGAGTTGAAAATGAGGTAGAAGTGGATGCATGTAGGGCAGCGGGATTAGACCGAGTTCATCAAGTAACATGTCCTCAGCAAACAAGGAAATATCCAGAACAAATATAGATGTCTAAAACCATCTTCTGAAGCTTTTCTCTCACTTTATGGATGAAGGTAAAATATGCATGAACAGAAAAAACATCTTTACTCAACTGGGATTGCAGCATAGGAGCTCTGAAAGTTCATTTAACAATTATATGGCTTTGTGGTTAAAAAATACATTATGCTTTTTGTGGAGTTACTACAGTAAATGAACCATGGTGTTGTCTCCAGTATCATGTGTGTCATGTGTGTGCAACACATGGAGAAAGTGCAGTTTGTTTTGAATGTTATTTGCAATCAATGATCTACATTTCTGTTGATTTTACGTTATATTATAAAGCATGTTACCTTCATTTTGTTTCTTTTGTGGCACAAAAAGATATGAGTAATTTCATGGCAAAGTCTAGTGCAGTCAGTAGTGAATAAATGGCTCTTGCTCCACAGAAAAAAATGTAAATCTATCCTCGCATAAAATGACTTGAATTTATAATTTGTATCTAGATTTGAATAGTTTAGACTTGACGAGATTTAATGCTTATGTTATGCAAAATATTTAACTGGTTTCAAGGTATTTCTGACAGAACATGTGATAATTGATCTTAAAATAAGAAAATAAATTGGCCAATGGGGTAGGTAAAATGATCTAAACCCATTGGCAAATAATTTGGCTTGAAGTAAGAAGTAATCAAATCAAATCAATTTATTTTTATAATGCCCAAATCACAACAACAGTTGCCTCGATGGGCCACAGGTAAAAGCAGTTCAGATAACTGTCCCAGAATGCCCCTGTCCTTTGACCCTCCTTCAGGAAAAACTACAAAAAACCCCACGGGAAAAAGTATAAACCTCAGGAGAACCACAGTGAAGGAGTAATGCACTGAAACAAGTCACAAACTGTTTGAAACCAGTGAAAACAATCTTGTTCCATCAAATAAATGCTCTTAACTGACCTTAACTCAACAAAACATCTGAAATTAAGATTAATATCATTAATGACATTTGAACTCATCTCAGTTTGGCCGTGTATGACATCATCATATTCTACAACGTGAACACAACCTGTTTGTCAAATATTACATTTACATTCCTCCCTGTCTGTGTCCATAGAGCCATGGTAGTTATTACTGTGAGTAAGTCTACAACAGGCTCTGACATGTGGCACTATGAGGACAAGGCCAGTCTAAACCACATTCAAATTAATCAAGTCAATTCATTTTTGTAGCTTCCAAAATCACAACCACAGCTGCCTCGATGGGCCACAGAAAGCAGTTTAAATATTTAGTTCATCCAGTGCAGAGAGAGTTCCTCCAGGCAAATGTGAACATCCAGGTCACAGGTCAGGGCCGTGAGATGGAGGGGTCATCACTGGAGCAGCCGCCGCAGAGTCTGAAGAGAAAAAACATGTGAACAGCAATGAACAGACTAAACGTGAATTTGAATATTAAACATTGTTGATGAAAGTAGAAGAACCAGAGGACAGTGTTCTTCCCCCAGCAGAGGAGCCACTAACACAACAGTGGGACTCTCTCTAAATAGGACGGGGGTAAAAATGTGGCTAAGACCAGACCAAGAATTAGGCCAGAAACACTGCACCAGATTATGATTCACTGTGAGGACCATCAGCTGTGGACCTTTGCACGTGCTGTTTGTTCAAGCCTTAATGTTTGGAAAATGGGAAAGATAAGTGAGATATTCCATAAAAGTTTGTTAAATACCAGTTTAAATGAGTTGAATTCCGGATATTAATCTTAATTTCAACAATTTTGAATAGTTAAGATGCATTTTCTTCATGGACCTGGATTATTGTTTAACCCTCACACTATCTTTGGATCATGGGTCCAAAACATCACCTAACATACAATTTATGCTACATTTTTAAATTATTATGAAATTGTATATTGCTCTTTGACCAAATGTGCAGCTCTAACAAAGAGAGCACGTTGAATAAAGATGTTTCTGACTCGTTTCAGGTCATTTCTTCTTATTTCAAGCTTTGTCAATTGTTTGCCAATGAGGTAAGCATTTTAACTCAACTCATTGGCAAATAACTGTTCTTATTTTAAGCTAAATTATCTTCAAACCCGTCAGAAATGTCTTGAAACAAGTGAAACTGTCTACGTCACATAAGCTTCTAGCCAAAACTGCTCAAACTAAGATAAATATTCTGAATTCTCATCATTTTAAGCGACGCTAGACACTGGATTTTTGCAGTGAGACCGTTTTCCAGGAGGATTTATGGACACCCCAGCCCTGTGTGCACACGGTGTCAGCTGAAGTGAGTTACCATCTCTTCCCCCTCTCCTCCGCTCTCTCTGCTCGGGACTGTAATGGCTCTACTGGGGCCCGCGGACGGCTTCTTCGGCGTCATTAAAGGACTAAATTGAACAGGTCTGTGCTGGGCTTCATAACGAGTGCCCGCGCCTCCCCCCGCCGCTCCCTCCTCCACCTGCCTCCCCTCCCTCCGTCTCCCAAACCATCTCCAGTCCTTTGTTCCAGCACACTTCAGGTCACAGCCTCCTGACAGTAATGGCTCCACTCCTGACCCCGTTCGGTTGTTATTTTGTGACAGAGAGCGGCCTCCTTCGTCTCATGCGATAATAACGGATCAAGTGGTAAAGCGGATCTATCGAAAGCAGAAGATTTGTGGTTTGAATCAAGCACTAGATCAGTGGTTCTCAAACTTTTTACGCCAAGTAGCATCAAAGAAAGGATTTGGTTTTCTGAATACCACCAAATCTAAACTGGGTCTAAAAGAGGACTATTTTAGGTCTAAATTAGGGATAAATCAGGTCTTAAATAGGAATACACCATTGCACTAAAATAATGAATTTCTAGATGAGCTGAAATGTCTTGATTTCATAATATTCTGTCTTATTCAGTCATCTTGCTCTGGTGTGTAGTTCCTCTTTAGCTTGAACGGATGTGGAGCTGAAGAGAAGCTCGTACCTGGCAGCTTTGGCTCAGCGTTTACACTTCGCTCACATGGAATCCAGTGCAACTGCGGCTGCTGCGTTGAAGAAAAGGAGACGTGCTGTGCCCATCACTACACCTGAAGCCATCTTTTTTGTCTTATTCTCCTTATTCCTGAAGTTGTCGTACGCGCCGCCGTCTTGATTCCGTTGTAGTTCACACGGAGCAGACGAACTCAACAGAAAATAAGTTCTACTCGACTAAAAAGACGTTTTCAGGAAATCGTTGCGTTGTGACTTGTTGTTGCTCGTGTTCATTAAACATTTTACACAAATCAATCTACTTTATGTAACATTTTAGCGTCAGACTTTACCCTCGTTCGTCATTAGCTTTAACGGAGTTCTCGTCAAACGGAAGTGCGTTTACAACAAAAGTGCGGATCTGTGACAAGAAGCGGCAAAAGTGGGCGGGGCCGAATAAGGTGAATAAGATTTATGGATGTCGCGCTGCAAGAGACTGAACACAGTCACATTGTGTGATGGTTCACACGATCAGTCGTAGCTACAACAAAAGTTTGTCTGAGCGAATATCAGACTCAGGCAAGTCATCACAGTTGTACCTGTTAGCGGAGGCTAGCGTGACATGCTAGCATTTTTTGTGTGTGTGCGTTTGTAAATGTTACTAAATGAAAGAGAAATAAGATAATTTGTGACGGAGCTGCTCTGCTGTTACTTTGCGCTGCGCTTGTGTTTACGTCATATTATTGACAAAGATTGTTGGTAGACGCAGCGACAGGAGGCTCACTCTGAGACCAAGAGTCCAAAATATCAAACATGTTTGAGATCAACGGCAGCTCATCTTTGGTCGTACGACGGTTTTAAGTCTGTATTTGATTCTTTCCATGATCAGAAATCTTATGTCGCAGATGGACAAAATCGTGCAGTGGACACTTAAGACACTGGACAGAAGAGCGGCTGTGATGTGGTGGTGGTCAGAGCTGCCGTTGTCAGAGATCGTCTGGCACATGGAGGTCCGTCCAGCCCAGGGCAGCTGTGGCTGGATAAGTACAGAGCGCAGGGAGTGAATCACCCGACCCCAGGTGCATTTTGAACCCAGGCCCTGGTATTGTGTCTGCGATCAATACACCAGACAGAAACGTGGGCTTGTGGTCATGAGGCAGCAATTACAGTGTGATTGTCCAAGCTGCAGGACCAGGCAGTGACAGGGCAGTGACAGGGCAGTGACAGGGCAGGGGCGGGACTGTGACATCTGGGGGGTGTGGTCTCAGTGGACGTGGAGCTGCAGCAGAAGGGCCACACACTGCTGGATCCTTGGTTCCATACCTTGGATACTACGCTCAAAGTTCTCGGACCTACGTTAAATAAAGTTTGACGAAGCAAAGTTCTCCTGCCACGATCTGGAGAAATAAAAACAAATGGTCCGACAGACTGTGAGAACGTCTCGGTGTTTCTGAGGAAAGCCGCTCACGCTCTGCACAGAACACACACCGGGCTGGAGTGGCATCAAAGAAGATCTGCTGGGCTTTGTGTGTGATATAGAAATAATCTGACACCCGTGGAGCATTAGAAGTATTTCTGTCCAAGCATCGAAATCAAGTGGAAATGTTAGTGTAACGCAACCTAGTCTCCAGAAAAATGTGTACTTAATTAAGGTTTTTGTATTTACATATCTATTGTACATTTTTCTTGTCAAAATACATTCAGTAAGTACGTTTGTACATTTTACGTTTTGTAAATTAGGGTTCGAGTCTACGTTGGGGTCAAGGTTTATTATTCATAAACTGTAACATGCGCACGTCTTTGATTGACATTCTTATGTAACTTCATTTGCAGAATGTGAAATATTTTTCCTTTGACGTTCAAAGGACTACAGATGGAAATGAGCATTTTGCTAAATCTGGTGCAGCCATCTTTTAAATGTAACTGCACACTGCCCTTTAAATAAATAAATTAAATTAATTAAAACGTACTCCGAATAATTTCCAAAAAAGTAACGCATTGTGTAAGTTTTCACAGACTGACTTCTTGTACGTATTTTGACAACAAAAACATACAATAGCTAGATTAATGGAATTACAAATACGTAAATTATGTACATATTTCTCTGGAGACTGGACTGTACACTGCAAAAAATGAATGTCTAGATGAGTTAAAATGTGTTGATTTGAGGATATTAATCTGAATTTCAGACGTTTTGACTCGTTAAGATCAGTGGAGACGATTTATTTGATGGAACTAGATTATTTTACTTGTTTCAAACCGTTTGTGACTTGTTTCAATACATTATTTCTTACTTCAATCCAAATTATCTGTCAGTGGTTAAGATCATTTTATTTACCCGACTGACAAATACATTTTCTTATTTTTAGGTCAATTAAATCTCAAACTGATTGATCAAAAATGTTCAATTCAAGCCATTTTAAGCTTGGATAGATTTACATTTTTTGCTGTTCAGGATATAATTTGGTTTTAAGTAAGAAATAATGGATTGAAACAAGTCACAAACTAAATAATAATAATAAAATAATCTAGTTCCATCAAATAAATCGTCTCCACTGATCTTAACGAGTCAAAACGTCTGAAATTAAGATTAATATCCTCAAATCAAGACATAAAAAGCTGTTTTCGCAGTGTATCATGACAACACAAAACGCACATTACGCAACAGTTCAACACATAAATGCACTTATAACATTCTAAAAGCTAAACATCTGTCTGAATTCTAAGACAACGGTCACATGATTACATCCCGTCGTATCGTCCCCAACAGTTCAGTCACCAGTTGTCCCGCGCGTTCCTTCAGGTCCCGCTTGGCCCCGTCCTGCCGCTCTCTGCGTCCAGCTGTCGGCGCGCAGTGAGGGGTGACAGCGGGACATTTACAGGGCCTGCTGGGGGTCTGTCCGGTCACCGCACCCCCCACAGGGTCACACCGTCCCGGGCCCTAATGTGTCGTCAGGGATCGACCCGCACCCAGGGCCCTAAATCACGCTCCATTTGGGGGACAATTAAGTTTGGAGCTGTGATATGTGCCGGGTTTATAATGGCGCTGGTCAATAGCACTCAGCAACCGGAGGGCTGGGGGGGCGGAGACAGGGGGGGCGCTCTAATTTCGACCAAACACATTTATCCAGGCCGTGTGTGTTTGGGTGATGAATGAGAACAACATGTAAACAAAGGAGCGCAGACAGCAATAAGAGCAGCATTAGTCATGACGGATGTGTGCGGCGCCGGGAGAACGCACGGCTTTAATGTATGTTTTGAGCCAAACGGGACATTTTAGTGATTTATTTGTTTATTTGATATGGACTCGGCAATTACACTGGATGGACGAGATGCACAGTGGCTAAAGTTAAGGCAAAAACGCTCATTTTCGACACCTGACCATAGGGCTGTTTGCCTGGCCTCCATTCTAATGTTATATAAGAATTATCTATTTCCCTGCTACATTTGGACTGCCTGCCAACTGTACATTTCTGTATATAGTGTTACACTGCAAAAAGTGCCTTACTAGAAACAAGGAAAAAAAACTTAAAATTGGACTAAAATAGCTTGTTTTAAGCAAAACAATCTGCCAATGGGGTAAGCAAAAATGTCTTGCTTAGAAAACTTGTTTTAAGATTTTTTTTCTGATGATCAAGAAAAAAATAAGTCAAAAAACAAGAAAAAATGTCTCAATTTAAGCCAGTCGCTCCCTGTAAATGGCTTGATTTAAGCAAAATGTTCTGAATGAACAGATTCAAGGAAATGATACTCAAAAAAAGAATAAATCAGTAAAGATTTGTTTGTAAGTTGCTCAATTTCAGAATATTTTTCTCATTTTAAGACTAGATGTTGGAAAAATATCCTTAAAATTGTAAAATGTAAGCAATAATTTCTTATTGATATCACATTTCAAGGACATTTTGCTTGATATAAGTAAAATTATCTAATTTATTCCCATGAATTACAGCTTTTTTCTTGATAATGATATCAAGACATGTTTGTATTCTTAGTTTTTCTCAAATTAAGAAAAATACTCTTAGTCAACAGTTAAATAAGATTCAAATTAACCTTTGTATCTTGTTACAAGCAAAAATATAACAGATTTGAGCAAATATATCTTAATAAGAAAAGGCTAGGTTTGATTTCTTAAAATAAGATTTTTTTGTCTTAAGATTTTTTTCCTAGACGAGATTTTTTTCTTTTAGAGAAAAAATAAGAATTTATTTCTTGTTATAAGACTTTTTTACTTTCTTAAAATCCACTTTTTGTAGTGTAGTCTGTCTTAGTCTATTTTATTCTTAATTTTATGCATGCCTCTTTTATATATTTCATTATATTTTATTCATTGTTTTATGTTGCACCTCACGTCGAAGCAAGTTCCTGTTTGTGAATTTTGATCACTGACAACGGCACTAGGCAAGGCAAGGCAAGTTTATTTGTAGAGCACAATTCATACACAGGGCAATTCAAAGTGCTTTACACAACAGGAAAAGTAGCATTAAAATCACAAAACACAAACACACAGAATAATTTTAAAATAAAGCGCTTTAAAAGAGAAGAGTGCAGATAGATCTTTCAGTCGTTTGCACGTCTAAACAGAACTAAACCGTTTCTGATTCTGATTCTAATCTCCATGTTTTATTCAAGCCTGTCATTCCTCTGGAGATGCCGTCACATGATTTGACTTCAGGGGGGCGGGGCAAACACGTGTCAATCGGACAAACAGCGAACGTGACGACAGCTCCAGGACAGTCCAGTTTATGCACAGCAGCAGCATAAACCGGACTTACGAGGTCCAAACTCGTGGTCCAAAATGGCTGTAGCTGTAGAGCTTCCTCTGGCTGTGGTTTGAACGACACGTATAAATATATATATAAATACAATATACAATATACAATATAAATAAAATGATTACTCGAAAATAATAAGAAAGAAATAATGTATTGAAACAAGTCACAAACGGTTTGAAACAAGTAAAATAATCTAGTTCCATCAAATAAATCGTCTGCACTGATCTTAACGAGTCAAAACGTCTGAAATTCAGATTAACATCCTCAAATCAAGACATTTTAACTCATCTAGAAATTCATTATTGCGGTGCACTTTCTGAAGCTAAAATAACTTTTGTTCGTCAGTACTGACAGAGAAGACATTAAACTTATGGCAGATTTTGATGTTGACAATACTAGAACATGAACGCAACCCTATTTACACCAGAGATATAATTTGACAAACACATGTTAGGTCAAATTTAGTTCAGAATGCATAAATGCTTTGTAGACTGAAGGAGAGGTTTGGCAGGTCTTTCCTTCCTGCTGCTGTCAGACTTTACAATGAACACTGTTAGCCCTGAACATGTGTCAGTCACCCGCTATAATCATGTGCAATACTGTAACATGTGCCATTCACCCGCTATAATCATGTGCAATATAATTTAACATACTATTAATACACTTTTACCTCACCATAGTCACTTACTGTATATAACATACATTTAAAGGTCCCATAACATGCAAAATGGACTTTTCAGAGGTTTTAACCTTCCTCCAGTGCTATTTGGGCCTCGTATGTTGTGCCCAAAGTGGTTTTTTGATTGATTCCCTCATGTTTTCACTAGAGAACTGTCTTTTCCGTCCCCCTCGGCTGAGCAGCAGACGGGGGCTCCTCACTAAGATGACACGGTGTTTAAGCCACGCCTCCAGGAAGAATAAAAACAGCTAATGCTAATGCTACACAGTAATTACACGATGGATACGACAGATAGAAGAGTTAGCTTGTTATTTACCAAACGGCACGTCCGTCGTTGAGGCCCTGGAGCACGTCAAACTCCAGGTCAGATCCAGGACGTAGGACTCAGCACGACGCACCGTCAGGACGAGAAAATGTTTATTCAGTGTTTGTGTATCGCTGTTTACCGGAGCACACGGCGCATGCACCATCTCCACTACAGGGGAGGCGCGCGGGTTGGGAGGGGGAGGCAGCCTGCTCTCTGTTCGGGGGGGTCAGATCTCAGAGTGAGCCGTTTGCTTTTGCAGGAGGGGGGCCAGTCCAAGAAATGGGTGTTTTTTGTAAACTGTTATGTTATGGATATTACACAACGAGAAAATGTATCAACAAAGCCCTTAGAATAGACTGTGTGAAGGGAAAAGAGCAGAATATGGGACCTTTAAGCCACTTTATTTGCCATTTTTACTATTTATTCCCAGACAGCCACCTACTGTAAATAAGAGTGTGCACTTTATACTTTATATTGTATTTTTATTACCATGTTTAGTAATTATTTATCCTATTTTTATTGCATGCACCTATTTCATTCATTCCAGTTCTAAACTGTGTGTTGCAACATTGAAATTTCCCCCATTGTGGGACAAATAAAGGATCTCTTATCTTATCTTATCTTATCTTATCTTATCTTATCTTATCTAGATTATAAAGTCTCACGCGGCTTGTATTCAGAGCCGTCAGTGAGAGTCCAGTGTGACAGATGTTTCCCCAAAACCGAGTCCAGAGTCCAGGTCCAGAGGCTGAGTGTCCGGATATTGAGATGAATGTAGCCCTCACGCACCTGTCAGCGGTGACCCCCGGGGGCCTGCAGGGGGCAGCACACCGGGCCCCAGCCGCAGTGAGGGGCGACCCGGGACCGACGAGGCTCTGGGCTCCGCTCCAACCGTCTGACGCTTTGACTTTGAGCCCAGCACTAACTTTCACACAAAAAATAAATGACGTGTACTTTTTTCATATTGACACGAGTGATTAGCCAGACCAGCCTTTCACACTAGCTTTCAATATATTTAAATTCTGAAAGAAAGTGTTTGGACACGATCGCTAAACGTCCTACTTCCTTTATTCTGCAGCAACTGAGCCAGACACACTGCAAAAACGAACTTCTAAAAGACTTAAAATGTGTTGATTTGAGGATATTAATGTGAATTTCAGACGTTTTGACTCGTTAAGATCAGTGGAGACGATTTATTTGATGGAACTAGATTGAACTGAGCTAACATTGAGCTAACACCGAGCTAGCACCGAGCTAACACTGAGCCAACACTGAGCTAACACTGAGCTAACACTGAGCCAACATTAAGCTAACACTGAGCTAACACTGAGCCAACACCAAGCTAACACTGAGCTAACACTGAGCCAACACTGAGCTAACACTGAGCCAACACTGAGGTAACACCAAGCTAACACCGAGCTAACACTGAGCTAACACCGAGCTAGCACCGACCTAACACTGAGCTAACACTGAGCCAACACCGAGCTAACACCGAGCTAACACCAAGCTAACACCGAGCTAGCACCGACCTAACACTGAGCTAACACTGAGCCAACACCGAGCTAACACTGAGCTAACACTGAGCCAACACTGAGCTAACACTGAGCTAACACTGAGCCAACACTGAGCTAACACCAAGCTAACACCGAGCTAACACTGAGCTAACACCGAGCTAGCACCGACCTAACACTGAGCTAGCACCGACCTAACACTGAGCCAACACTGAGCTAACACTGAGCCAACACTAAGCTAACACTGAGCCAACATTGAGCTAACAACGAGCTAGCACCGAGTCAACACCGAACTAACACCAAGCTAACACTGAGCTAGCACTGAGCTAGCACTGAGCTATCCAAATTATCTTCCTGCAGCAAAAAATGTAAATCTATCCGATCTTAAAATGGCTTGAATTGATCATTTTTATCTGGATTTGAGAAGTTTTGACTCGATGAGATTTAATTGTTGATGTGATGCAGAATATTTCATGGTTTCAAGGTGTTTCTGATGATCAGACCATCATTTATGTTAAAATAAGAAAATACATTTGTCAGTCGGGTAAGTAAAATGATCTTAACCACTGACAGATCATTTGGATTGAAATAAGAAATAATGGATTGAAACAAGTCACAAACGGTTTGAAACAAGTAAAATAATGTAGTTCCATCAAATAAATCGTCTCCACTGATCTTAACGAGTCAAAACGTCTGAAATTCAGATTAATATCCTCAAATCAACACATTTTAACTCAGCTAGAAGTTCATTTTTTGCAGAGTGGCCTTAATTTATATGAAAACATTACACAAGGATGACACTAGTGAATGGACTCTAATCTTGGCCATAAGAGCTGTTTTTATCTGCACCTTTAAAGCAGAGTGAGTGTTGACGATCGCTGCACAGTCGGAGCCAATGAAACGCTGGCGCCGCCCACATTATCCCCATGAATAAAACATGTCCAAACAAACACATATTTACATGTTCAGCTGTGGCTCTATTATTTATGATTATTGTCAAACGCACATGACGTCGATGAAGAAAATAAACGAGGTGTGAATCTGTGACACGTGAGCGCTGCAGACATACGGAGCGTGCTAACGGAGCGCTAACGGAGCGCTAACACCACCACAGCGTTTATGGGACGCTCTCAGAACCGAAGAGGATTATAAACTTCTCCTCTGTGAGAGTTCTGGCTGCAGTTGTGGTTGTTATCTCTGTGTTCAGGCTGGAGAGAGAGGGAGGGAGAGAGAAAGGGGGAGGGGAGAGAGGGAGAGGGGGGGGGGACAGAGAGGGAGAGGAGGGGAGAAAGAGGGAGATGAGAGAGAGGGAGAGAGAGAGAGAAAGGGAGAGAGAGAGGAAGAGGGGGGTTAAAGAGAGGGAGATGGGAAAGAGAGACTTGAGGAGAGAGAGAAGGAAAGAGAGGGGAGAGGGAGAGGGAGGGGGAGAGAAAGAGGGGGGGTGGGTTAGAGAGAGAACGAGAGGGGGAGAGAGGGGGGAAATGGGAGAGAGAGGGAGAGAAAGAGAGGAAAGAGACAGAGGGATGGGAGAGGGGGAGAGAGAGAGGGAGGGATGAAGAAAGAGAGAAGAGAGAGAGACTTGAGAGGAGAGAGGAAAGAGAGAGGGAGAAAGGAAAGAGAGAAGGGAGAGGGGGGAAAAAGGGATAGAGAGGGAGAGAGAAAGAGGGGGGCAGAGAGATGGAGAAGGAGGGGGAGAGAGAGAGAGAGAACGAGAAGGGAGAGAGAGAGAGGGAGGGATGGGAGAAGGAGAGAGAGGGAGGAAGAGGGGGGGAGAGGGAGATGGGAGAGAGAGACTTGAGGAGAGAGAGAGGGAGAAAGAGAGAGGGGGGAGAAAGAGAGGAAAGAGATGGGCCGGATGGAAGAGGGGGGAGAGAGAGATGAAGAAAGAGAGAAGAGAGAGAGACTTAAGGAGAGTGAGGGAGAGAAAGAGAGGAAAGAGACAGGGGGATGGGAGAGGGGGAAAGAGAGGGGGAGGGACAAAGAAAGAAGAGAGAGAGAGACTTGAGAGGAGGGAGAGGGAGAAAGAGCTGGAGATGGGAGAGAGAGACTTGAGGAAAGTGACAGAAGGAGAGATGGGAAAAGAGAAAGGGGGGGAGAAGGGAGGGACGGAGAGAGAGAAAGAGACTTGAGAAGAAAGAGAGAGAGAAAGAGAGAGGGGGGAGAGTAAGAGGGAGTGAGGAGGGAGATGAAGGAGCAAGAGATAGAGAGGGGGAGAGAGAGGGAGTGAGGACAGAGAGAGAGGAGGGAGAGGGGAGAAAGAGGCTTGAGGGGAGAGGAAAGAGAGATGGAGAGGAAAGAGAGAGGAGGGGGGAGAGGAAGGAGACAGAGACAGAAAGAGAGAAAGGGGGAGAGGAAAAAAACAGTGAGAGGGGAGGGAGACAGAGAGACAGAATGTGTGGTTTTCAATACAGACAAAACATGAGACGCCAAAGTAAAAGAACACGATGAAGATTAAAGTTTACTGACAATTGAAATAATGCAGAAAATGTAGGAATAGGAAAAAATCTTAAATTTAAAGATATCAATGTTAAACTTCTCCTGTAGTTCAGTTACATAAATATAAGAAAAAAATGCATTACAAGTTTTTCATCATGTAATGTTTTCATGTAGAAATAAGGCATTTTATGTGAAAAACGGCCAAAAATCCACATATTTGGGACATTTAAATCTGAAAAATGGACAGAACCATTTATTTTGTAACATATTAGTTATTTTTAAAAAAAATGTACGGAGGGAGGGAGGGATTTTGGATTTCTTATTTAGTTTTTGAGTAAACTAGATTGGATTGAAAATTGTCTAAAAAAATTCAAATTTCGCCTCATTTTTTTAACTTAAATCTTCAATAAATCAATTTTAGAATCAGATATCAACAAATCCTTCTGTACATTTCGTCAAAATCTTCTAATAATAGTAATTTTGGTGTATGTGGGATCTACTTTAAGGCTGATCTTTATGTCTCGAGGGACAAAAATGCATTTTAAGAAAACGTCCTTTGAAGTTACAATGTCCCAGAGAAATCTATGGATGAAGTGGATTCAATGGAAGAATAAAACATCTTTAGGAGCAGATTGGACACGTTTGTTGTTTCCACATGAAAGTCGATATGCTGAGAGAGAAAACTGACCAAAAAACCCCGAAAAATACAAAAAAATGACCTTTGCCTGTAGTGTCTGGAGGGAAATGAGGTTCTGGATCTGAAAAATACGAGCTCTTTGCCAAACAGTCCACGGCGAGCCCTCCCTCCCTCCCGGGGCATGATGTACGGCAGAGACGTGTGCGCGCCTCATATCTCTGTCTGACACGCCGCTGCATTTAGAAGAGCCAGATGCCGCGGCGCTGACAGAACTGCTGACAGAGAGGATCATGGGAAAGAATCACGCTCCACAGAGTCAGCTCCACGATCAGGTGCAGGTCTGAAGGAAAGCGTCTCACTGAGGCCGGAGCAGCTCACGTTTGTTTAGTTAGAAGAGCTTTTTAAAAACGAGTCGTGTTTCCTCTAAACCTGGTCCCAGTGGAATCACCCGGGACGTCCCGCTCCGTGTCGCTCCGATGGAACAGGACCGTGTGACTAAAGATAGAAAACAGTAGCACTAATCTGAAACTGATGGATTAATCACATGGTTTGATTTGACGAAACACGAGCTTTAAGATCCACACAGGCTTTACCTTAACTATTAGTAGAAGAAGAAGTAACAGTGGTAGTAGTAGTAGTAGTAGTAGTAGTAGTTGTAGTAGCAGTAGAAGTAGTAACAGTAGTAGTAGCAGTAGTAGTTGTAGTAGTAGTAGAACTAACAGTAGTAGTAGTAGTCGTAGTAGTAGTCGTCGTCGTCGTCGTAGTAGTCGTTGTAGTCGTCGTCGTAGTCATCGTTGTCGCCGTAGTCGTAGTAGTCGTCGTAGTCGTCGTCGTAGTAGTAGTCGTAGTTGTAGTAGTCGTCGTAGTCGTAGTCGTGGTAGTCGTCGTCGTAGTAGTCGTCGTAGTCGTAGTAGTCGTCGTCGTAGTAGTCGCCGTAGTCGTAGTAGTAGCAGTAGTAGTCGCCGTAGTAGTAGTAGTAGTCGTAGTCGTCGTAGTAGTCGTCGTCGTAGTAGTCGTAGTAGTCGTAGTAGTCGTCGTCGTCGTAGTAGAAGTTGTCATCGTAGTAGTCGTCGTAGTCGTCGTCGTAGTAGTAGTCGTAGTCGTAGTAGTTGTCGTAGTCGTCGCCGTAGTAGTCGTCGTGGTCGTGGTCGTCGTCGTCGTCGTGGTCGTCGTGGTCGTGGTCGTGGTCGTGGTCGTCGTCGTCGTCGTCGTCGTCGTAGTAGTCGCCGTAGTCGTAGTAGTAGCAGTAGTAGTCGCCGTAGTAGTAGTAGTAGTCGTAGTCGTCGTCGTCGTCGTAGTAGTCGTCGTCGTAGTAGTCGTAGTAGTCGTCGTCGTCGTAGTAGAAATTGTCATCGTAGTAGTCGTCGTAGTCGTCGTCGTAGTAGTAGTCGTAGTCGTAGTAGTCGTCGTAGTCGTCGCCGTAGTAGTCGTCGTAGTCGTGGTAGTCGTTGTCGTGGTAGCCGCCGTGGTCGTCGCCGTGGTAGTGGTCGTGGTGGTCGTCGTGGTCGTCGCCCGTGGTAGTAGTCGTGGTAGTCGTCGTAGTCGTCGCCGTAGTAGTCGTCGTAGTCGTGGTAGTCGTTGTCGTAGTAGTCGTCGTAGTCGTCGTCGTAGTAGTAGTCGTAGTCGTAGTAGTCGTCATAGTCGTCGCCGTAGTAGTCGTCGTAGTCGTGGTAGTCGTCGTCGTAGTAGTCGTCGTAGTCGTCGCCGTAGTAGTCGTCGTAGTCGTGGTAGTCGTCGTCGTAGTAGTCGTCGTAGTCGTGGTAGTCGTCGTCGTAGTAGTCGTCGTAGTCGTCGCCGTAGTAGTCGTCGTAGTCGTGGTAGTCGTCGTCGTAGTAGTCGTCGTAGTCGTCGTAGTAGTTGTCATCGTCGTAATAGTCGTAGTAGTCGTAGTAGTCGTCGTCGTCGTAGTCGTCGTAGTAGTCGTAGTAGTCGTAGTAGTCGTAGTAGTTGTCGTCGACGTAGTAGTAGTCGTAGTAGTCGTAGTAGTAGTAGTAGTAGTAGTAGTAGTAGTAGTAGTAGTAGTAGTAGTCATGTACATTAGGATTTACACTTACAAGATAAATAAACACACATGAATAAATATAAATCACTCTCTCGCTCGTTCATTCTTCTTGAGCCGGGCCCCTCCTCAGGTGCTGCTGGAGTTGGGACGCGCTCCTCTTAATCACCGCCCCTCCCCTGCCCTTTTACCCCACGCTCCCCAAACGGTGCTCAGGCTGAGGGTGAGCGATGCCGCCGCCCGCCCCTCTGACCCGGGACCCCATTAAAACCCCTTTAAGCCGCTCCCGGAGGCTCGGCGTGATTCATGGCGCCGCTCGCTCCGTGGTTAATGTGAGGACGGGAGCAGAGAGGCACAGGTGGGACAGGGGTACGAGGGTGTCCCAGCGCTGGTGTGACTCCAAGAAGTGAGTGAAGTCAACACGGCAAAAACGAACTTCTAGATGAGTTAAATGTCTTGATTTCAGGATATTAATCTGAATTTCAGACGTTTTGACTCGTTAAGATCAGTGGAGACGATTTATTTGATGGAACTAGATTATTTTACTTGTTTCAAACCGTTTGTGACTTGTTTCAACGCATTATTTCTTACTTCAATCCAAATGATCTAAAATGTAAATCTATCCAATCTTAAAATGGCTTGAATTGATCATTTTTATCTGGATTTGAGAAGTTTTGACTCGATGAGATTTAATTGCTGATGTGATGCAGAATATTTCACTGGTTTCAAGGTATTTCTGATGATCAGACCATCATTTTTTAAATAAGAAAATACATTTGTCAGTCGGGTAAGTAAAATGATCTTAAAGCAGAACTCAGTAACTTCAGCGACAGAGCTCCCCCTGCTGGTCTCTTGAGAACATACACTCCCAGTAAAACGATGACAAAAGCTTTTTTCCCCCCTTCCTTTTTATTGAAATAAGTAAGTTTAATCTCATTTGATGTCGCCAAATATAATAAAAAGAGTGAGAGAGTTGTCTTCGGCGTCAGGAAAAGTTGCCGCTGGTTTTCCGCTCAGAGACGGCAGGTGGTGACAACGGGGGCTTCAAGCAGACTTATGAAGACTTTAATAAGTTCAAAATGTTACTTAGTTCTACTTTAACCCACTGACAGATCATTTGGACACGTCACAAACGGTTTGAAACAAGTAAAATAATCTAGTCCATTAAATAAATCGTCTCCACTGATCTTAACGAGTCCAAACGTCTGAAATTTAGATTAATATCAAGAAATCAAGACATTTTAACTCATCTAGAACTTCATTATTTGCCGTGTACTTCAGGTCTTTAGACAGAGGTTTCGTCTCTTGTTGTTTGCTCTTGTTGACGGAGAAGTGTGTCACAGACAGGACCAGTATTTGCCTCGTTATCCCTTGCGCTGTCGTCGTTTGAGCTGCACATTTGGTCAAAGAACAAAATATGTTTTTATGTCAGGAAAAAATACTTATTTTATTGAAAAATGTTGCATAAATTGTATGTTAGGTGATGTTTTGGACTCATGAAAGAAGATAGATGGACAGATAAATAAGTGTATATCCAGCTGATGGAGCGTTTGCTCAGCCGCAGGTGGCTACAGTGATTTTTTTTTTTGTCTGCACTTTTTTGTTTTCTGGTCAGTTTTCTCTCTCACACGTCGACTTTCATGTGGAAACAACAAACGTGTCCAATCTGCTCCTAAAGATGTTTGATTCTTCCATTGAATCCACTTCATCCATAGATTTCTCTGGGACATTGTAACTTCAAAGGACGTTTTCTTAAAATGCATTTTTGTCCCTCGAGACATAAAGATCAGCCTTAAAGTAGATCCTACACCAAACTGTACAATCTGGACTCAACAAGATTTAGACCAAACGCACAGAAGGTTTTATTTTTTTTTTCAAATCCAATTTGAAGATTTATTGAAGTTTTAAGTAAAAAGAAATTGGCGAAATTAAAATTTTTGGGACATTAATTCAGTTAACTCTAGTTTACTCAAAAACGAAATAAGAAATACAAAATCCCCTCTGTAAAGTTTTTTATAACTAATATGTGGATAAAATGAACCAAGATATTTAAACCTGGTTCTGTCCATTTTTCAGATTTAAATGTCCCAAATATGTGTAATTTTGGCTGGTTTAACACATAAAACGCCTTATTTCTACATGAAAACATGACATGATGAAAAACTTGTCATACATTTTTTCTTACACTTATGTGACTAAACTACAGGAGAAGTTTAACATTGATATCTTTAACTTTCCTGTTCACCTGCAGCGTCTCACTTTAAGTAAACTTACACTCACACTGACCACTTCTGTGACTCCGACATCCTTATCTTTACATCCAACTAAATAAACTCGTCAGAGCTGCTCCTCGCGCCCCGTGGCAGTTCTCGAGGCTGCGTCGTGAATCTGGGCCAGCGCCGAGAGGACATTTGCATTCAGAGCGCGGAAAAGAGATGAAAATATGAAGACAAATGGCAGCGCAGCGGCGGCTGACAGGAGCGAGCGCAGAGCCGGCTCGTGACACGGCAACAGTAAAGGCTTTGTGCGGGGCAGGTCCGGGCACGGCCTGACAGACAAAACGGAGGGAAAAACGCGGTCAGAGCCGTCATTAGCGGCAGAGGCAGAGTGCGGCGCCTGCTGGAGCGGCTGCAGGGCACAGGAGGAGCCACAGACCCTTTAAAAGTCTGAACTGAACATCCTGAGATCAGAACGGAGGCAAAAGTGACGTGGAACATAACCTCAGAATGTAACAAAATATTAAAAATTTAGATTATTATGGAAAAGTAAAAGCCTCAGAACATGGACGTATTAAATGAACTGGATAAGACACGCCCCCTCTGTCTGTGTCCCAGATTGATTAGTGGCCGTGTGAGGTACTGCAGCCTCTTGGGCCCAGCCTTTTTCTATAATTGCTCATTATAATTGCAGACAGGACTGAATTATTATCTGTATTTAAATAAAATAGAAGGAAATGTTCTTTTCTACCGTATCTAAAATCACAGAAATTACCGTTTTTATCTGAAATGACGTCACACAAACATGTGTGAGTCACATGAACGAGCGTCGGACGATACAAACAGAAGCTCGTGGAAAAGGCTCGACTAGAGACACCTGTAAGTTGTATTTTATTTCATTTCAGACGCTTCACGTGTGTCTAACATGAAGAACACAATTACAATCACACAAGCTAATTCTTTATAAATAAACTTTACTTAAAAAGCATTTGGAGGAAGCAGCCACTGAAGCTAAAACGCCTCATAAAAATCTATGGATGTAAAATCATTTAAAGCAACAATAAAACATTTTTAAAAGGAGCATATACTTATATGAACAATGTCGCGGTTTCTAAGTGAAACCCTAAATGTGGAAAACTGATAAACTCAAAAAAACATGTCATTAAGTTTTTATCCCTGAAATAATATAATATATTATACTGTGATATATAATAATATCACAGTCATCAGTATTTTCTTGAGTCCAGATCATGATTTAAATTTTACTTTGTATTTTTCTATTGTCTTTAACAGAGCTGCACCATTTAGGAAAAAAATATCTAATTGTGATTTTTCTGACCAGTGCGACTGTGATTAGATTGTGATTTATGTTTTAATAATAGGATTCTGCTCAAATTCACATTTCAAACGCACTTTTAGTCGGTTTTAGTCGCATCTTTATGTTTGTTGAAGTGTTTTTGTCACTTTTGAACACATTTTTATCACTTTTGGTCGCACTTTTGTCGCTTGGTTTCAGAACATGTTTGTACAAATCCAAACTACAGTGTTGGCAGTTTTTAATCAAATCAAAGCAAGACATTTGTTGTTTGTGGAAGAAAGAAAAATTGTGCAGCTCTGGCCTTTAAGAGGTAAATAAAGTCATCTGCTCAGAGGCTTCAGAGGCTAAACATCAGGAGAAAAAGTGTGTTTGAACAGACAGCTGCATTAAAGACACAAACAGTCAATCACGATACGACGATGTCACAAAAATAGCAGATTGTCACAATAAAGGACTTTAACTTCGTGTGCCGCAGATTCTTTGCCGATGCTTTACAGTTTTATGCCTCGTTCTCTCGTCGTTTGAGCTGCACATTTGGTCAAAGAGCAATATACGTTCTCATATGAGGAAAAAAATATGTTGTTGTTTTTAATTATTGCATAAATTGTATGTTGGTGATGTTTTGGACCCATGAAAGTTCCATAGCGATGAAATAAACTAAAAAATAAACTCTAACTCTAACTCTAGATGGAGTCAAATGGACCTAAAGGCAGCAGGAGGGATCATGTGGGATAATATTTCCTGTTGTCTTTGTGTGTGTTCATCCTCCAAGAGCACGTGACCTTTTTACTCTTTGTCCTTAGTCCTGGACCCAGTGAAGCCCTCACTCTCGTCTTTTACCACGATCTAATGTTACTTTTTTCCATAAAACAGTAAATGCCTGTAAACTAATACCAGTATCTCATGCTGAGCAGTTCACTGTGATGTTTCAACAGTTGTTTGTCATCGGTTTGTCCCTGATGAAGGCCAGAGACAAGCCAGAACTAATAAAGGCACTTTAATTTATAGAGAGTGGCTTGTTTTTTTTGTTTTTTGATCTACAATCCCTTCACCAAAGAGCACCTATAACCTTTTTGACTCACGGCCTGGAGGTCCACGGAGCGTCCTCGTCCTCTGCTCTCAGATGTTTCTTGTTGTGGAGAAGCTGGACAAAGAGGTCAAACGTAGACAGACTCAGAAACGTCCATTTATTTCATCCATATATTTCCCGTGACAAAAGAATACATATTTACAATAAAATAACTGCGTAACTGAACTCAGACGCATCAGAACTGAAGGAAACTGAGTAAACCCCACAGATCCACAGGTCCACAGATCCACTGGTACAGGCTGCACTGGTGTTCCCCCTTCTTCTTCTTCTTGTGTTTTTCTGGCGGGTGGCAACCAACGTTTAGGTGCATTTTCCGCCACCTACTGGGCTGGAGTGTGGGCCAGAGTACCTGCCATTCTAAAAAATTTTTTTACTACTTAAATCCTTTTTAAACGCCCCGTTTCTTTCAAAAAACGTAGTAACATCTTCAATTCCCCTTCTGCACTTTTCAATATATTATTTAAGCTAAACACCTTTTCTCTACTCCTCTGAAACTCCCGTTTAAAAACCTCCCACTTCTCAGTATAGCTGGTGTTCTTCTTCTTCTTGTGTTTTTCTGGCGGGTGGCAACCAACGTTATATATCTGGTGTTCCCCCTGAAGGCCCCAGCAGAGCCTCTGGTGCCCCGGGCCCCGCCCCTGGGACAGTGCACTCTGATGGAGGTGACTGCACCGCTCACTCTTCACACAGGCGTCTGTGGATCACTTTTCCAAAATGGAACAATGTCCCTCAAACATTTAAAAAGTTTAAATGAAACTATAAACACAAAAAACTACATTTTAAACGTCAAACTAAACTGAATCCAAACTGAAGTGGAGCAGGTTCCCCTCCACATGGTCCGGCCCATAACCCCCTCCTGAGGTTACAAAGATGGCCGCCATGAGCCCCGCCCCCCTTTGTGCAGACCATGAGGTGAACCAGGTGAGTGTGCTGGACTCAAACGTACATTTAGACAAATAAAACACACTGAAAGGAGCTGATGTGTCGAGAGATTCACTGAACCACGACTAAACAAACCCGGGATAGTTGTGTTCACTGTTTAACTGATATTTCAAAAAGTAAATTAAGTTATATACATTTAAGGTGACTAAAGGGACAAAGAACCCACTTTGACATGATCATAAATTAACATTTACTGTAAATTAACACTTTTATTGTCATTTTAAAGTGTAATTTTAAAACCGGGTTGCCCAAACTTTTTCCATCGAGGGCTGCGTACTGAAATCTAGACCAAGCAGAGCGCCACAAATCAATGGTGAAGATTTCAGAAAAAGCTGCATTTATCTGATGTTTTAAGTGCCATCTCATCTGCAAATGTTAGTTTTTAGGTTAAAATTGTAGAAAATCTGAATTTTTTATTAAAAAGTACTTCTTAGGACAATGTGGGCCGATTCACCAGGAGCCTGAGGGCCGGCTTTGGCCCCTGGGCCTTAGTTTGGACCTGCCTGTTTTAAAACAAATGTGCTGTTCATTTAACGTTGTATATAAAATAACAGAATCACTGCTCTCTGTTCACTTTATTGACCCCCCAAGAGTTTATGGATGAAAACGTTCTAAATTCTAGAACAGAGGAAACATTAAAGTGCAATAATGTGATTCACTGAGAAACTGGGATTAACCTCAGAATATCACAAAATATGACAAATGTGGCTGCTTTTGTAAAAGTGTGAGCCTAATGACACATGTGAGTGACATCAGAGCTGCTTTAAACACATTTATTATTGTATTTTACATGATGTGTTTATGTTGTTGGAGACAATGATATATTCTTGGCATTTCTGATGAAGGAAAAGTCCAGATTTGTGGGTTATACTCGACAAATACTGACACAAGTGTTGATCCCACAATAGTTTTTCATTTTATCCACAGATATAGTCCATATTTAAGGTAAATTATACTTTTGTGAAGCTCAGATACTGTTTTAAAGCTAGAAAATAGTCTCCTGTCCTTCCTCTGTACCAGGAAAACATACTGACGTTTTACTCTGGAAATTCTAGTTTGTTGCTTTTTCTCAGACAACGACACAAAACCATCAGTGTCTGGATCTGATGAACGAATTATTGAAAATATATTTGTCATTAGGCTTCATTTTGCCTCCATTTGGGAATTTTAATGACAGCATTTTAAAGGGTCTGTGTGTTATATTGTATCTGTTATTAATATTAGAAAATACAAATATTATTTTCAATTATATCGTTTAGGTTTAGGTGAGACACTGCAGGCAGAACTTATGTTTTGTTTTTTGGTCAGTTTTCTCTCTCATATCGACTTTCATGTGGAAACGACAAACGTGTCCAATCTGCTCCTAAAGATGTTTTATTCTTCCATTGAATCCACTTCATCCATAGATTTCTCTGGGACATTGTAACTTCAAAGGACGTTTTCTTAAAATGCATTTTTGTCCCTCGAGACATAAAGATCAGCCTTAAAGTAGATCCTACACCAAACTGTACAATCTGGACTCAACAAGATTTAGACCAAACACACAAGGATTTTTAAATATCTGATTCTAAAACTGATTTATTGAAGTTTGAAGTTAAAATTTTTAATTTTTAGGACAATTTTCAGTCAAATCTAGTTTACTTAAAATCTAAATAAGAAATCCAGCTTCCCCTCTGTACATTTTTGTACCTAATATGTTACAAAATTAACCAAGAAATTTAAACCTGGTTCTGTCCATTTTTTAGATTTAAATGTCTCAAATATGTGGATTTTTGGCCATTTTTACACATAAAATGCCTTATTTCTACATGAAAACATGACATGATGAAAAACTTGTAATATATTTTATTTCCTAAACTGCAAAAATTAATGTGTTGATTTCAGGATTTTAATCTGGACTTCAGACGTTTTGACTCGTTAAGATCAGTGGAGACGATTTATTTGATGGAACTAGATTATTTTACTTGTTTCAAACCGTTTGTGACTTGTTTCAACACATTATTTCTTATTTCAATCCAAATTATCTAAAATGTAAATCTGTCCAATCTTAAAATGGCTTGAATTGATCATTTTTATCTGGATTTGAGAAGTTTTGACTCGATGAGATTTAATTGCTGATGTGATGCAGAATATTTCACTGGTTTCAAGGTATTTCTGATGATCAGACCATCATTTAGATTAAAATAAGAAAATACATTTGTCAGTCGGGTAAGTAAAATGATCTTAACTGACTCACTGATAGATCATTTGGATTGAAGTAAGAAATAATGTGTTGAAACAAATCCCAAACGGTTTGAAACAAGTAAAATAATCTAGTTCCATCAAATAAATCGTCTCCACTGATCTTAACGAGTCAAAACGTCTGAAATTCACATTAATATCCTGAAATCAACACATTTTAACTCATCTAGACATTATTTTTTCTTACATTCATGTGAGTAAACTACAGTAGTTTCAAATCTATCTTTATATTTAAGATTGTCCACCTGCGTCTCTCCCTCACGTCACGTTCATGTCACACATTCCCTCACTCTGTCATAACCTCTCTCCACAGCTGCCGTTCCCCCTCGCACCAGCAGGGGGAGCCCACAGCCTGCTCTGGTGCCGCCGGGCCGTGCAGAGCGGCTCCGGAGCAGGCTGTGGTCCCTGAGAGGCTCGTGCTCACACATGCACACGCGCTCCATCATCCATCGATCTCTGACCACCGTCATATTTACCATTCCGCCTCGATCGCCCGCTGCATTAATATCACATGCACCGCGCCATCCGATCCGCTCCACATGCAATAAACAGGCCGGCTTTTGTGAACTGATGAAAAGGATGGAATAATAATAACGACGGTGGAACAGGGAGGTCAAGATTATGCGCTTAGTCGTAATTGTGAGGAATAAATGATGAGAATCGTAGGCAGCAACAATGAGTCATTTCAGTGCAATCTGTTAAAAAGCGTTTGTAAAGTACTGTTTACGCAACAATATCAATTCAGTTTGATTAATCGTGGTGTTTCTTTTCATAATAATCATAACCAAACATTTTATATTGTCACATTTCCCAATTATGTTAATACAGTTCCTTGGTAAACTATTTATAAGGCACCTATTTACTGACATTTGTAGATTATTATTATAAAAATGTATAAGCCATTAACAAAGAACCATGAACGCAATGACCAGACAATGAGTGGTTACACTTATTGTTTTTTTAAAAAAATATTTTATTGATTTTATAATAAGTGCAATTTAATCAGACGTAATAAATAATGAACAAAGATTTAATTCACAATGAAAAAATAGTGCATTAAGAACAAACGACTATTCAGGCAACTTAATAATAAGGTCAGGAGTGAAGGTGTTAATCAAGTTTTACTAAAATCATTCTTAAATTTGATTAAATAAATAAATAAATAAATGATGAGGCTTAGTTCATGCTTTTTTAGGGTGTTAAAGTGTAAATACTCCTTGTTCGTGCTCTTGTCTCAAACTTAAGGTTCAGGTGCTCTTTATTGTCCTTGAAGTGTCTGCTGCATTTGACCCATCCTTCAGTGCCTCTGGGTTAAAGGGGCAGTGGGTCACAGAGGACCAGGACCAGATCCAGGGCTGGTCTTGGTCTTGGTCTTGACCTCGGCTCAGTGATGGTCCCAGTGTCCAACCTGAGACGCCTCAAACTGTCAGGGCCCTGTGGACGCTCTGGGACCTGCTCAGTGTACAGACCCACTGAGCATTTGACCAGCTGTGAGTCTGAGCGGGAAACCAGAGGAAACCCCTCACACACAGGTGGAACATGCTGCTACTGCTGCTGCGGCTGCGGCTGCTGCTGCTGCTGCTGCACCACTGCTGCTGCTGCCACTGCTGCTGCTGCTGCTGCTGCTGCACTGCTGCAGCAGCAGCAGCAGCCACCACCAGCAGCCACCACCCAGCAGCTGCCACTGCTGCTGCTGCTGCTGCCGCTGCTGCCGCGCAGCAGCTGCTGCTGCTGCTGCTGCTGCCACCACCACCACCACTGCTGCTACCACTGCTGCGCTGCTGCTGCCAACTGCTGCTGCTGCTGCTCACCACCACCACCACCAGCAGCACCACCACCACCACCACCACCAGCACCACCACTGGCCACCACCACCACCACAGCAGCGGCACCACCAGCTAGCCAGCAGCAGCAACCACCCAGCGGCGGCCGGCGGCCGGCGGCCCGGCCGCTGCTGCGGCGGCAGGCGGCGGCAGCCGGCAGCAGCAGCCAGCAACCAGCAGCAGCAACCCAGCGCTGCAGCAGCAGCTGCAGCAGCAGCAGCAGCCGCAGCAGCTGCCAGCAACAACAGCAGCAACCAGCACAACAGCAACAACAGCAGCAGCAACTAGCACTGCTCAGCTACTACACTACTAACCAGCTCTGCGGCTGCCAGCTGCTTGGCGCAGCTGCCAGCTGCGGCACTGCTACTAACTACTGCTGGACTAATCCGCTATTAACAAAGGGACATTTCAGGGTGTCCGTTTACAAAAATATTTTATTGAAGATGTTTGTGTGTAAGGATTTTATTGTATATATTTTTGTAATAAACCTGATGATGATGATGATTATACCACCACCACCACCACCACCACCAGCAGCAGCAGCAGCAGCAGCAGCAGTTGTCCACCCCCGCTGCTTCTTATTTGAGAATGCTTCAATCATTGTTTTTTTCCCCTTCATATTTCATATGACATTGACATTTCACAAACGTGTCCCCCTCACTCCTGGATGTGCAGATGGGATGAGCTAAGACCAACCACAGGCTGCGCGAATAAAACATAGTCTAACATTAATATTCATAATCGTCGAGTCCACGCCGTCCTGCGCGGACAGGGACACTGTGCCGGTGCGTAATTACGCATTGTATCGTCTTTGGTTCAATCTGCTGCTGTTGCTCCGTGCACGCGCCGGTGCTGCCTCTCCCCCGCGCTCCCCCGTCCTCCCCGCTCCTCTCCCCGCTCCTCTGCTGCTCCCTGTGGCGCACAAGTGTCTCCACTCGTGCGTGCGCGTGCGTGTGCAGCGTGTGCCGCGCTCCTACAGCGGCAGCAGCACTTCCCCGAGCGAGCGAGAGAGCGAGCCACCCGACGCACCGCACCAGCCTCACGGAGCTCGCGGCGCAGGAGGAGGACCATGTTGTCTTGACTTGGGACTCGACCGCGCTCCTTCACGCACGGACACCCGAGCAAGTTCATTCAAGAGGAAGAAAAACAACTTTTGGCGAAGGAAACAGAGATGCGACTTGAAGAAACTGAGCTCTTGTTGAATGAAGCGCGGACACATCGCGGAGATTGAAGAGGTGTCAGCGGCAGCGCGAGCGCAGGAGCCCGGGGGGAGGCGGTTTGTGTTCCGATGCGGACCCGGAGTTGTTTCACTGGAGCCCCGCGTTGCTGTTTTCGCTGTCGCCGCGGATGAACTCCCGGAGCGGGCTCAGGTCACAGCCGGCGACGGGCGAGCGAGCTCCGCGGTCTGGATATAGGCACGGCACGGCTCCGGGGCGCGCCGCTGCTCCATGGATCTGTACACTTTTTGGGCATTCTGAACCTGGATTTTGTCAGTGACGACTCATTGGACCCGTACCTGCCGCCGCTGCTTCTCACGTGAACGAAAAAGAACACATTTGCGTTTATTTTTCGTCGGAATTTCGGCGCAGAACTTGTGGATTTTACGCGTGGACGCTGGATGTTTTAATATGCGAGGATGAGTCCGCTGGCGTTCGTGCTCGTTACCGGATTATTACTGTGTTTACGAGTGGATGGTGAGTGCGCTGCTGCTTATTCACAACTTTCAAACTGCTTTTTTTTTTTGCGCAGGTCGCTGTTTGTTGTTGCTTCTTGGTTGTTCGTTTGACGCAGGGGTGGATTTAGTTGGATATTGTGACATGCCAGCGTCCAACAACAAGATTTATAGGTTAAGAGTGCAGAAAATTCAAAATTCTGGAAGCCTTTAAGCATTTTCTAGTATCTTTCTCTCTCAAATGATCAAAACGAGTGGTCATTGTTAAGCTTTTCACATCATATTTGCAAAAACCTCGTCAAAATCTCATTTGTTTCAACAGATTGTCCATTATTAAGACTCTGGAAGGCTCAAAGATTACGTTTACGCAATAATTCCTTTTGAAATTTGAATATTATATTATTTAATGGTACTAAACGTGCTTGATTGCGCCTTCATTTCACACAATTCTCAAAACCTTCAACTTGAATGTCATTTTTGCACATTTTTGCAAATCTTTGAACCATTTTTTGTACGATTTTCTGGACTGATTTGTCATTTTCTGCTCTTAAACATTTAAATTTGTCTATTTTTTGCTGATTTGCTGCTGACTTTCATAAATCTTGAAGGAATATTCATGCACATCGACTATAGAGACCGTAAACTGGACTTTGTGTGGAGACTGCGTTGACTGTTTTGGCTTTGGTGAAGGATAAATCCAAAATATCATCATTATTTATTGATTTTTTTGGTATATTGTTAAAGTATATGCAACAGCTCGTCCCACCCTCTTATAAAACCATCATTAATGATCAGTTTAATGAAGCTTGGGGCTTTATGTCTGCGGCTGGAGCAGGTTTAACCCGTGCATCTCTCGCTCGACTCGTGCCCTACTTTCACCTCCCATTTACCTGATGAATTTTTAATATTAATCATCTTCGGTTCGGGGCAGAGTGGTCGGACGTTCCTTGCACCCCACCCCTCCTCGCCTCACCTCACTCCTCCCCTTCCTCCCCCTCCTCCCCTCCTCTCATCCTCCACCTCCAGCAGTGTGCCAAGTCAGCAGCGGCAGCAGAAGAAGCAGGAGGTTTGTGTGATTCCTGAGCCATCGACCTGAAGGCAGATCGTCCTGATGGCTGTGGTGGTGGTGACCCGCGTTTAGCCCAGGGAGACGAGGGGAGGGGGCTGGGGGTGAGGGACACAGGGCACGGTCCACTCTGGAGTAGATAGGTGTGGAGATGTACAGTATCGAGCTGCTGCTGTTGTTTTTGAGAGGATATCGTCTATAATGGGGCGGTAAAAATGGAATTGTGAGCTGGTCCCTGTGACAATCTGCTGTTTTTGTGAAATCGTCGTGTCGTGATTGACTGTGTCTTTAATGCAGCTGTCTGTTCAAACACACTTTTTCTCCTGTTGTTTAGCCTCTGAAGCCTCTGAGCAGACGACTTTATTTACCTCTTATAGACAAGGGCTGCACAATTCAACAAAATCCACAGAAAAATTCAGTTTTAATGGATGCAATTAACAAATCACAAAGACTGCAGTTTCTGAAGTGCAATAATTTCCTCCACAAACACAAAATGTCTTGTTTTGATTTGAATAAAAACTGCTCACACTGTAGTCTGGATTTGTACAAACATGTTCTGAAACGAGCCACAAACGTGCGACCAAAAGAGATAAAAAAATGTGTTCAAAAGCAACACAAATGCACCTACAAACAACAAAGACCACTCAATGCACCAAAACACGACTAAAAGAGACAAAAACGCGTCTAAAAGTGACAACATTGTATTAAAATCTTCATTTAGTTTTGCCTGTAGTGCCTCACCTTAACTACAAAAACACAAAACTGTCATTGTTTGCTCTTGTTTGAACAATTAAACTGCAACTCTGCAACTCTTGATGTAAAGTTAACCGTAAAACAGAAACATAATTGATACTACACTATTTGGAAATATTGCACACTGTTACTGTAGGGCTGTAGTCGACTAAAGACCTCCCTTATCGACCGATTCATCGACTAAAAAGGGGACGTGTCAAGGCAAAACTATGAAGTATCTCTCTGTATCTGACCCAAACTGCACCAAAAACACAACTGCACTGGAGTTCATGCAAAGAAATTACAATTTATACAGAAAAGTACTAGGAAACAGTGTATTTAAAGGTATTTAAATTGGATTAAACTCATGAATCACTCAAAGATCTTTAGTTAATCCACTCCATATCTTCACTTTTTGCTGTTTGTGTCGTATAAATACTTTAATCGACATAAAAAATTAGTCAACTGATAAAAATGTTGGTGGACTGAAACACCATCTACCGATTCATCCAGTGATTTTCAACCTTTTTTGAGTCGTGGCACCCTTGTTTTTTGGTTGACAAGTGACCACGGCGCACCACCTTTTACACCTTTTGGTAAACAAACTCTGATATACTGTGTAATGTGTCAAAAAGTGTTTGTGCACTGTCTGGCTCTTTAAATTTTGCAGTTGTGATTGTGTTTTTGCTTCCTTTTTTGTTATAGAAATATGTTCCGGTCACTTCAAATAGTGTTTTTTATTTAAATCCATATGTGAATCCAAGTTTTGTAAAGGCATACTAGTGTTCCCTGGCACACTGGTTGAAAATCACGGGATTAATCGACTAAACAAGTGGTTCCCAACCTTTTTGGTCTTGCGTACCCCCTAAGCTTTGTCTGTACCACTTAACTTAAGTTTTGGGCAAATAAATGGGTTTACTAGTCGAATATAGTCAATTATTACTATTAGATTTTTTATTTTAATTATATGTATGGTCCAAGATACACCAAAAGATGCTAAGTTTACAACTAATAACTTTTTTTCTCCAGATAAACGTACATTTCATCTTCATTTAAAACCTGAAACCATTCCAAGTGCCCCGTGGTAATTCTTCATGTACCCCTTGGGGTCCCCGTACCCCTGGTTGGGAAACACTGGACTAAACGACCAAAAGACCCCAGCCCTACTGCACTGCACTGTGAAGCGGTGACATACTCTGGTGTCGCTAAAACAGTACTAAAGGTCTGAATGTGGCAGTGCCCCTTTAAACCCGACACGCCTCTCTGGAGCTCGTTCAGACGGAGCTGTGGGAGCGTGGCGTAATCAGCACTTTGCAAATGAATGGTTCGTGGAGCAGAAGTGAGTCACGAGCTTGTGTAAAAAGTATGAAATGTTGTGTGATAAAACGAGCATGTGCTGTGGATGTTATTGACCCATAGAGTAGACACACTGGAGCTGTAAAATATTGTGCTAAATTGACTTTTTTAATCTTTTGTGTGTGTTGTAAAGTTGTCCCCTTCTCGAAATCCTACTCGGAGTCGTATTTAGCTTCATTTGCGCTTGTTTTATTAACAAGAGCCTCATAAAAACACTCGGTTTCAAGTTTCTCAAGGTTTCTTTTAGTCCACAATTCAAGGTTGTCCAAACTATAACCCTCAGACCAAAGTACGTCCCGCTAAATTGTCCCAGATAATGAAAATCAGAAAGGTTTTTATTGTCATTGTCGGCAAAGAAACGTTCCTTGGCTGTAAAGTGCATCATATAACAATGAATAATAATAATAATCTAAAGGTAGAAAGTATAAAATATGCTAAAATAATGGCATGCAAAATAAAATATGTAGAATAAAAAATAAATGTAATGAGAAAATGAGAAAAATATGCTGTCATAAGCTAAATAACACAGATTTTGATGCGATATCAGAATCAGAAACAGTTTATTGCCACTGTCTGTGATCAAAAATTCACAAACATAGGAACTTGCTTCGGCGTATAGACCTTAAATTAACGTTCCAAGTTTGATTAAAGTGTGGTGGCTCATCAAAATGACGTCAAACGCTAAATATTGACCGATTCACTTTGTGTGGGCTTCAAAGTGCAGCCCTCGGTGAAAAAAGTTTGAATAAAATGTGGACACGGCGAACATAAATCATCACCAGAGTCACGTCCGTTACAACCATGTGCTTACATTAGTGTTATCAGGTATTATTATTTGTCAAATCATAACTATTGTGTCATTTCAATGGATTTTGGTTGCTTGGTAACAGGTGGAATTACCTCTGTCATGTGTAAATGTTATAAAAATTACAAAACCTGTCAAACTGGGGACAAATAGGCAAAAAAAGAAAGAAAAAAAGTACAGACAGACGACACATTTCACTAAAACGTAGTGAACATGATTATATTAAGATAAGATTTTACTAAACATTTTGCACATTTATCCCCAGTTTGACTGTTTTTGTAATGTTTATAATTGTACTTCCTGGTTGGACATGAGCAGCAAATATGACAGAGGTAATTCTACAGCTGTTACCATAGCAACCATTTTCAAAACAAGGGCCAAAACCCACATAAATGACACAATAGTTATGATTTTGCAAATAATCTCCCATAACAACTTTAATTTGTCGAACGACACTTTAAAGTATCAAAAAGTTGTCAGTTGTCTGTAAATTGTTTGTATTTTTCGTAGCATGTCGCTTTTTGATGACATCACAGAGGGAGGGATTCCGATTTAGAACTGAATCACTAATTCTAAACTTTTATTTTTACAAACTGCAGTGCACAAATCAGTTTTAGAATTAGGTATCTGTATATGTTTATATGTCCAATATATTTATATGTCCAATCATAACATTGTGTAATTTATGTGGATTTTTGACCCTTGGTTTCAAAATGGTTGCTATGGTAACAGTTGTGGAATTACCTGCTGCTCGTGTCCAACCAGGAAGTAACATTATAAACTTAGCAAACACTGTCAAACTGAGGACAAATGGTCAAAGTGTTTAGTAAAATCTTAAATATAATCTCATGTGTTGTCTAATCCAGTTTCTCAAACTAGGTTCGCGAAATGATTTCTGGGGGTCCTCACATGATGGGCAAAAATATATACAATAGTCTTAAACAAGGCTTGACACCTTCAAATGCAATGGTAAATGTAGATTCCTATTTGTTGGCCAATCAAATTCAATTTTCTAGGTCTACATTAAAAAATGAAATCAAACATTATGTAACCTACATACAAATGTGAATGCAGTAACAATAATACATTTTTAAGAGTTCATAATATAAGTTACAGTTTAAATAGATTAAAAAGCATAATAGTTATAAATTACATAAAGTTGTTAAAAACATAATTCATCTATGAAGTATTGTGTTAAAAAACATTTTAAACCACCTGGTAATAAGTTAAAAGGTTGTGCAAATATACTGTACTGTAGTTGTATTTTATTTCATTTATTTTGAAAGTCTACAGGAAGTGCTATGTGTGTGTGTTGCTGTTCCTGGTCCACCTTTGATAGAGCTTGACACGCGCACTGAACCGGAAGTGAGTTTTGTGCTAAGTGCTAACTTGACCGCGAGAAAAAACGGAGAGACGAGAGAAAAAGAGAAAACGTGTTTTATGTTTGTGACGGTGAAAACTGGTTTTTGGACTGTTAAATCAACAGTCTGAGATGGGTACTGTTTTTTTCATTTGTTTTGAGAGCTTTTGGACGTGCTTCAACCCGAAGACGGACCTGTAGTTAAGTATTTTGCCGAAGTGTATTTGCTAGCTTCAGTCTTTAGCATTGGCTAGCTAAGCGGCTGTGCTATTCAGACCGTAGTGAAGTTAACCCAGCTTACTATAAAGACGGTTTGTCATGTTCTCGTCTTGAGAGTGGAGAAGTGTCGTGGAGAGGAGCTAACAAACAGCCTCGTAGTGTTTTCTGGACCGGGACAGTGGACAGCAGAGGAGGAGGCCCGTGGACGTGGAGCGCCGCCATCTTGGGACATGCTCTCTCCGTGGCTCTTCTTTTAGACATCGGAGCACACAACTAGACATTGAACTTCAAAACCAGGTACAGTTTTAGTTTTGCGAAGCAGCCACTAGGTTTTAGGCCTCACTGCTCCCGATCCACGCCCAGGCCTTCAACTAGGGCTGGGCGATATGGGAAAAAATTATTGTGATTTTCTTGGGCCCTGATCATGATTTTTATTTTTATCACGATTTGTGTTCACTCTGTATTTTTCTATTGCCTATAATAGAGCTGCACCATTTAGGAAAAATGTCTAATTTTTCAGTGCGATTGTGATTAGATTTGCATTTTGCAGTTTATACTTTAAATTGTCCAAAGACATGACTGTGTTCAGGTTAATTGGCAACTGTAAAATTGCCCATAGTGTATGAATGTGAGAGTGAAGGGTTGTCTGTCCTTGTCTGTCTCTCTGTGTTTGCTGCGATGAGTTGGCCACTGTCCAGGGTGTGCCCCACCTAAGGCCCAAAGTCACTGGGATAGGCTCCAGTCACCCTGGGAATGGGAATAAGCGGTAGAAAATGAATGAATTTATGCTTTAATAAGTTCAATAAATTCAATCTCAGTTCAAATTCACATTTTGTACACACTGTTGTTGCATTTAGTCGCATTTTTGTCACTTTCAGTTGTGTTGGTCATATTTAACCACGTCTTTGTCACTTTTAGTTGTGTCTTTGTTGTTTTTCGTCACAGTTTTGACGCTTTTAGTCACGTTTTGGTGCATTGTGTCGCGTTTGTTGGTGCGTTTTTGATGCTTTTTAACACATTTTTATCACTTCTGGTTGCGCTTTTGTCACTTGTTTCAGAACATGTTTGTACAAATCCAAACTACAGTGTGAGCAGTTTTGATTAAATCAAAGCAGTATTTCACTTAAAAAATTGCAGCCTTTGCAATTTTCTAATTGCATCCATTAAAATTATGATTTTGTGTGGATTTAGTTTAATTGTGCAGCTCTGGCCTTTAAGAGGTAAATAAAGTCATCTGCTCAGAGGCTTCAGAGGCTAAACATCAGGAGAAACAATGTGCTTGAGCTGTGAGAAAGAGAAAAACAGTGAATCATGATATGACGATTTCACAAAAATAGCAGATTGTCACTGGGACGAGCTCATGGTTCGATTTTTATCACCGTATCGCTCAGCCCTAATTATAACTGCAGTGTAACTTTGGTTAATGACTGTGTGAGTGACTGGTGAGTGGGCACACTGGCATTTAGCATAGAGTCGAATACAGAATGTGCATTTGAGTTTTTCCTGAATTTACTAACTCAGTAAATTATGAAGTTTATTCATTTAACTTGATTTGGTCATTTTTGTTAAGTGTGTGATTTAAAGGTGCTGTGGTTTATGGTAAAAGGGCTGAAACATAGAATTTAAGCAGTAAATATTTGATTATATGATGATATTTTTTATTTGTAGTGTTAGAGTTAGTAAAGAACTCAGGAGCCTTACCTTATTTCTCTGGGTTTAGGTGGGCAACAATTAGATATAAGACTAATTAATCACTTTGAGTGTCATCTATTTTTTGTGTTTGGGGGTTGCGAATGTGAACTATTGTTATTTTGGGGGTTGCGAATTAAAAAGTTTGAGAACCACTGGTAGGGCTGTAATCGTAATCGTTTAGTCGATTAATCGGTCGATGCCGTTTTAGTCGAGCAACATTTTTATTAGTCGACTAAGATTAAAAGGATTTGTATGGGACAACAGCAAAAACGAAAAGATCTGGAATGAGTTAGCTGAAGATTTTGGAGTTTAATCTAACACACATTGTTCACCAGTACTTTTCTATTTAAATAGTTGTTTTTGCATGAATTCCAGTGCAGTTTGGTTCAGAAATAGTTCCTTTTAGTCGACTAATCGGTTGATAGGGCGTGTCTTTAGTCGACCGAGAGTTTCTTTAGTCGACTACAGCCCTAACCACTGGACTCCATCGACCGATTAATCGACTAAACCAGTGTTTCCCAACCAGGGGTACGGGGACCCCAAGGGGTACGTGAGCAATTACCAGGGGGTACTTGGAATGGTTTCAGGTTTTAAATGAAGAGGAATTGTACATGTATCTGAATAAAAAGTGTAATTAGTTGTACATTTTGAATCTTTTTGGAGTATCTTGAACCATAAATATAATAAAAACAAATAATATAGTAGTAATAATTGACTATATTCGACAAGTAAACCCAATTATTTGCCTGAAACTCAAGTTAAGGGGTACTTAACGGAGTGTGAGCCAAAGCTTGTGGGGGTACTCGAGACAAAAAAGGTTGGGAACCACTGGACTAAACGACTAAAGGTACACCGCCCTAAAGTTCACACAATCTAGTTTGGGCCTTCAAAAAAATCTTGGGGACCCCTGAGAATCTTTAGCGACCCAAGTTTAGAGTACGTTTGTAAAAAATCATAGTCACAATGTTACGCTTTGCTCACAATTGAAATGTTATTACTTATGAACACGGCCCAGAACTGGATTGCGAAAGAGCTTTGGACATAATCAACAGCGCGTCACAGTCGACCCGAGCGTCACAAAGCGCCGAATTCTCGTTATTGAAGCGAGTTGAAAGAGCGTCCTTTGTGCGGGCCACTCCTTGCAGCTCTCGCACACACACATGGACACACACACGCACAAACACACACGCATACACACACACACAAACACACACGCATACACACACACACGGGCCGTTGCGGTGTGAGTTATGATTCACAGCTGTTTACTCTGCTCTGTTTGTTCTGCTCAGCCCGCGCTCTGTTTCGCCGCTCGTTTTTCCTCTCCGTTCACCTGTCACGGCGAGTCCGGCCCCGCGCTCCGGCTCTTTGGGTTTGAAGATCACACACCTTGGCCGTGCCGGAGTTATGGATTTCATAAAAGGCCGGGGAAGTCCTTGATGGTTTTGAAGTTTTTGCTTGAAAGGGTTCCAGAGCGGGACAGAAGACGCCCCGGGACATCTATCTGTGCGCTTGTTTCATTTGTTTAAAGTGAGACGCTGCAGGTGAAGGAAAAAACTTAATTTAAAGATATCAATTGTAAACTTCTCCTGTAGTTTACTCACATAAATGTAAGGAAAAAATGTCTTATGGTGTTTTTTCATGTAGAAATAATGCATTTTATGTGTAAAAACAGCCAAAAATCCACACATTTGGGACATTTAAATCTGAAAAATGGACAGAACCAGGTTTAAATTTCTTGGTTCATTTTGTAACATATTAGTTGGGCCGGAGATATGGGAAAAATTATCAATCATCTAATTCTAAAACTGATTTATTGAAGTTTTAATTCTAAAATATTTGGCGAAATTAGAATTTTTACGATAATTTTTTGTCCAATCTAGTTTACTTAAAAAGAAGATCCAAACTCCTCTCTGTACATTTTTTTTTGTAACTAATGTGTTACAAAATGTACCAATAAATTTAAACCTGGTTCTGTCCATTTTTCAGATTTAAATGTCCCAAATATGTGGATTTTTGGCCCTTTTTCCAAATAAAACTCCTTATTTCTACATGAAAACATGACATGATGAAAAACTTGTAATATACCTGTTTCTTACATTTATGTGACTAAACTACAGGAGAAGTTTACAATTGATATCTTTAAATTTAAGACTTTATCCTATTCACCTGCAGCGTCTCACCTTAAACACAATTTTGCCGCGTTGTGTTTGTCATATTTAAACATGTCTTTGTCGCTTTTAGTCACATTTTGTTGCATTGAGTCGCGTTTGTTGGCGCATTTTTGTTGCTTTTGAGCTTATTTTTTATTACTTTTGGTCGCGCTTTTGTCTCTTCTTTCAGAACACGTTTGTACAAATCCAAATTACAGCGTCAGCAGTTTTTATTCAAATCAAAGCAAGACATTTTGTTGTTTGTGGAAGAAATTAGCTTTAGGGATTTGCTAATTGGAGCCATTAAAATAGTGTTTTTGTGTGGATTTGGTTTAATTGTGCAGCTCTGGTCTTTAAGAGGTAAATAAAGTCATCTGCTCAGAGGCTTCAGCGGCTAAACAACAGGAGAAAAAGAGTGTTTGAACAGACAGCTGCATTAAAGACACAAACAGTCAATCACGACACGACGATTTCACAAAAATATTAGTTATAAAACATATTCGTTATAAAAATGACAGAGAAGGATTTTGGATTTCTTACTTAGATTTTGAGTAAACTAGATCTGACTGAAAATTGGCCCAAAAATTTAAATTTCGCCAAATTTTTAGACTTAAAACTTTAATAAATTAGGTTTAGAATTTAGATATTTACAAATCCTTCTGTGCGTTTCATCGAAATCTTTTCATACGATGTTATCTGAAGTTACAACGTCTCAGAGAAATCTATGGATGAAGTGGAATAAAGTAAACAATATAAAACAATCTTTAGGAAGAGAATGTGAATTGATTCAGAAGACGACGCGCCGATGAGCTCACGCCGTAGGGATAAATACGGCACCGTTTGAAATTGTCTTCCAGGTTTAATTATAGTTCTATGCTCTGGGCTCAGGGACGGTTAAAGTGCTTTAAACTCATGGAGGTGAATATTTATGATGCTGGGACTGCATTAAAGTGATACACGAGACTGATGTAAAGACTTTAACATCAACTAGTTCTGTTTATCGCATTTCAAAACAATAAAAACCAGGTACAGCCCCTTTAAGTGCTGTACTTAGTCAGTTCTGAGCTGATACTTGTGCTGTAAAAGTGCAGTATGTCACTTTTCTGGAGGAGTTTCTTCCACCTACTTATCTCCATGTTTTCCCTGAAATGTTCCACCGTATGGCATTTAATCAATCGTTTTTACAGTCCCAAAAACATAATATTTATTTTTTGAAACATGCGTCCATACTATGAGCTGCGTCGCCTCCTGTGATCTAACCTGTAACTGAGCTGACCGTGTCACCTGTTAATGCTCTACTGTGGAACATTCCTGGCAAATCAATAACTAAATCAATCTTTATGAAGAAAAGCAGATGGTAGATCCTTCAGCTGAAAATAATGGACCTTTAAAATGACAATAATGTACCGTAAACTACTCCAAAAAGTGTTTCTCACAATCACTGCACAGTTTTCAACTAATATTCTGATAAATTTTACTGTTATTTACTGGGAAATATAATTTTTTTTTGTTTTTCTCACGCCATTTTTCATACTTTCCCCATTTTGTCCATCATTCACTCGTTGTTGATCATCCGGTTGGCTCCTGAGCTGACCGTGTCACCTGTTAATGCTCTACCGTGGAACATTCCAGGCAAATCAATAACATCTTTATGAAGTCAAGCAGATGGTAGATCCTTCAGCTGAAAAGGAACTTAATGGACTTTTAAAATGACAATAATGCACCGTAAACTACTCACAAAAGTGTTTCTCAGAGTCGCTGCACCGTTTACAGCTAATATGCTGATAAATTTTATTGTTATTTACTGGGAATGTTGGTTTTTTTTACACAATTTTTAGTATTTTCCCCATTCTGTCCATCATTCATTCGTTGTTGATCATCCGGTTGCTAAGCAGTGGCTCATGAGCTGCTAATGCTCTACTGAGGAACATTCCTGGCAAATCAATAACAGATGGTAGATCTTCCAGCAAAAAAGGAACTTAATGGACCTTTTAAATGACTATAATGTACCGTAAACTACTCCAAAAAGTGTTTCTCACAGTCACTGCACCGTTTACAGCTAATATTCCGATAAATTTCACCGTTTTACAGTTTTTTTGCACGCCATGTTTCATATTTTCCCCATTTTGTCCATCGTTCAGTCGCTGTTGATGGTCCGGTTGCTAAGCAGTGGCTCCTGGCTTCACTTGAGTGCAGTGCATCTTCCTCCTCTCACCCCCCTCACCCCCCTCCCACAGCCCTCACCCGGCCCGCTCTTTATTAAGGCTAATCTGAGGGCCCTTGGAGCGGGAGGGGCCGTGCTTTTAAGGGCCCACTTACGGCCTCACAAAAAGAGCTGGGAGATGTATTCAAAGCGCCTCTCTGTGAAAAGCTGTTGGCCCGTGGTTAGAGCGCGCTGATAAATGAGAGGCGAGGAGGGAGGGGGAGGAGGGGGAGTCGAAATCAGGGAGGAAACGACCAACGCGAGCGACTCAGGGGTCAGATTATGAGCGGGAGCTGGCAGTGAGCAGTTCTGGGCGCAGAGTTCATCCGTGGAAGGTTTCAGGACGTGAAAGAGGATGGAACTTGCTTCTTTTGTTTGAGATACTGTTCATCATAATTCGGCCCCGCCCACTTTTGCCTCTTTTTGCCACAGATCTGCACTTCAGTTGTAAACGCGAGAACTCCGTTAAAGCGAATGGCGAACGAGGGAAAAGTCTCTCACTAAAACATTAAATAAAGTAGATTGATTTGTGTAAAATGTTTAATGAACACGAGCAACAACAAGTCACATGCACCGATTTACTGAGGCTTGAAAACTGATTTTTAGTCGAGTAGAACTTATTTTCTGTTGAGCTCGTCTGCTCCGTGTGAACTACAACGGAAACAAGACGACGGCACCCACGGCAACTTCCGGAATAAAGTGAATAGTTAACACAGAAATGATTAGAGAGTTCAACGATTGTGTTAAAATGAGGCGAGACACTACAGGTGAATAGGAAAAAATCTTAAATTTAAAGATCTCCATCGGAAACTTCTCCTGTAGTTTACTCACATTAATGTAAGGCATTTTATGTTAAATTACTACATGACCATCAAGTCTTAGATCTGGTCAATACAGGGATAAAAATGGAATGGTGTCCAAACATACTTTTTATTTTCAAGCTTTGTGGCGATGCAGCGAGTTCCCCAATTCATATTTTCACACTTTCTCCTGTTGCGAGAACTCTGTTAAAGTGAATGGTGATCGAGGGAAAAGTCTCGCCGCTAAAACATTATATAAAGTTAAAACACCTACAGACATGACTAAAAGCGATTAAAAACCTCTGACTAACAACAAAGACATGAATGAAAGCGACAAAACGTGACTAATTTTAACAAAGATGCAATTAAAGGCTGCAAAACGTGACAAAAACAAAGACATGTCTTGCTTTGATTTGAATAAAAACTGCTAACACTGTAATTTGGATTTGTACAAACGTGTTCTGAAACAAGAGACAAAAGCGTGACAAAAATGCGTTCAAAAGCGACAAAAATACACCCACGAACAACAAACGCAACTAAAAACGACAAAGACATGAATGAAAGCAACAAAAATGTGACTAAAAACAACAAAGACATGAATGAAAGCGACAAAAACTTGACTAAAAACAAAGACGTGAGTAAAAGCGACAAAAACGTGACTAAAAACAACAAAGACATGAATGAAAGCGACAAAAACGTGACTAAAACCAACAAAGACATGAATGAAAGCGACAAAAACGTGACTAAAAACAACAAAGACATGAATGAAAGCGACGATAACGTGACTAAAAACAACAAAAACATGACTAAAAGCGACAAAAAAGTGACTAAAAACGTCAAAGGCGCGACAAAGTGACAAAGACGCGTTTAAATATGACAAACACAACAGAATGTGACAGAATCGCGACTAAAATTGTGTTTTAAACGTGAATCTTAACTGATCCAATCCAATTATTAAAACATACATCGCAAATCTAATCACTATCACAACAAACTCAAAATCATGATCTGGCCTCAAGAATATTGTGATGATGCTTTTTTTGCCGTATCGTCCAACTCTATGAAGTCTCCACGCGTTAAAGCCCGTAGTCCTGAAGCGACTGGTACAGTTGAAAGCGACAATAACGTGACTAAAAACAACAAAGACATGAATGAAAGCGACAAAAACGTGACTAAAAACAACAAAGACATGAATGAAAGCGACAAAAACGTGACTAAAAACAACAAAGACATGAATGAAAGCGACAAAAACGTGACTAAAAACAACAAAAACATGAATGAAAGCGACAAAAACAAAGACATGAATGAAAGCGACAAAAACGTGACTAAAAACAACAAAGACATGAATGAAAGCGACAAAAACGTGACTAAAAACAAAGACATGAATGAAAGCGACAAAAACGTGACTAAAAACAACAAAGACATGAATGAAAGCGACAAAAACGTGACTAAAAACAACAGACATGAATGAAAGCGACAAAAACGTGACTAAAAACAACAAAGACATGAATGAAAGCGACAAAAACGTGACTAAAAACAAAGACATGAATGAAAGCGACAAAAACGTGACTAAAAACAACAAAGACATGAATGAAAGCGACAAAAACGTGACTAAAAACAACAAAACATGAATGAAATCGACGATAACGTGACTAAAAACAACAAAAACATGAATGAAAGCGACTATAACGTGACTAAAAACAACAAAGACATGAATGAAAGCGACAAAAACGTGACTAAAAACAACAAAGACATGAATGAAAGCGACAAAAACGTGACTAAAAACAAAGACATGAATGAAAGCGACAAAAACGTGACTAAAAACAACAAAGACATGAATGAAAGCGACAAAAACGTGACTAAAAACAAAGACATGAATGAAAGCGACAAAAACGTGACTAAAAACAACAAAGACATGAATGAAAGCGACAAAAACAAAAACATGAATGAAAGCGACAAAAACGTGACTAAAAACAACAAAGACATGAATGAAAGCGACAAAAACAAAAACATGAATGAAAGCGACAAAAACGTGACTAAAAACAACAAAGACATGAATGAAAGCGACAAAAACGTGACTAAAAACAACAAAGACATGAATGAAAGCGACAAAAACGTGACTAAAAACAAAGACATGAATGAAAGCGACAAAAACGTGACTAAAAACAACAAAGACATGAATGAAAGCAACAAAAATGTGACTAAAAACAACAAAGACATGAATGAAAGCGACAAAACGTGACTAAAAACAACAAAGACATGAATGAAAGCGACAAAAAGTGACTAAAAACAACAAAAACATGACTAAAAGCGACAAAACGGGACTAAAAACAACAAAGACATGAATGAAAGCGACAAAAACAAAGACATGAATGAAAGCGACAAAAACATGACTAAAAACAACAAAAACATGACTAAAAGCGACAAAACGTAACAAAAAACAACAAAAACATGACTAAAAGCGACAAAACGTGAATAAAAACAACAAAGACATGAATGAAAGCGACAAAAACTTGACTAAAAACAACAAAGACATGAATGAAAGCGACAAAAACGTGACTAAAAACAAATGAATTAAAGCGACAAAAACTTGACTAAAAACAACAAAGACATGAATGAAAGCAACAAAAACAAAGACATGAATGAAAGCGACAAAACGTGACTAAAAACAACAAAGACATGAATGAAAGCGACAAAAAGTGACTAAAAACAACAAAAACATGACTAAAAGCGACAAAACGGGACTAAAAACAACAAAGACATGAATGAAAGCGACAAAAACGTGACTAAAAACAAAGACATGAATGAAAGCGACAAAAACATAACTAAAAACAACAAAAACATGACTAAAAGCGACAAAACGTAACTAAAAACAACAAAAACATGACTAAAAGCGACAAACGTGACTAAAAACAACAAAGACATGAATGAAAGCGACAAAAACTTGACTAAAAACAACAAAGACATGAATGAAAGCGACAAAAACGTGACTAAAAACAACAAAAAACATGAATGAAAGCGACAAAAACTTGACTAAAAACAACAAAGACATGAATGAAAGCAACAAAAACAAAGACATGAATGAAAGCGACTAAACGTGACTAAAAACAACAAAGACATGAATGAAAGCGACAAAAAGTGACTAAAAACAACAAAAACATGACTAAAAGCGACAAAACGGGACTAAAAACAACAAAGACATGAATGAAAGCGACAAAAACAAAGACATGAATGAAAGCGACAAAAACATGACTAAAAACAACAAAAACATGACTAAAAGCGACAAAACGTAACTAAAAACAACAAAAACATGACTAAAAGCGACAAACGTGACTAAAAACAACAAAGACATGACTAAAAGCGACAAAAACGTGACTAAAACAACAAAGACATGAATGAAAGCGACAAAAACGTGACTAAAAACAACAAAGACATGAATGAAAGCGACAAAAACACGACTTAAAAACAACAAAAACATAACTAAAAGCGACAAAAACGTGACTAAAAACAAAGGCGCGACAAAGTGACAAAGACACGTTTAAATATGACAAACACAACAGAACGTGACAGAATCACAACTAAAATTGTGTTTAAAATGTGAATCTTAACTGAATCCAATTATTAAAACATACATCGCAAATCTAATCACTATAGCAACAAACTCAAAATCATGATCTGGCCCCAATATTGCGATGATGCTTTTTTTGCCGTATCGTCCAGCTCTATCAAGTCTCCACGCGTTAAAGCCCGTAGACCTGAAGCAACGGGTACAGTGTGTAACCCCTGCGCTCGTACATGCCTTACATAGTGGACTTGACCCCTGACCCTGCAGTTATTCTGGGACGTACATACTGTGAGTGTAAGAGTGCGAGTGCATGTTCGTAAACCACCGTGAAGAAGAAACTGCTCACACTTTAATTTGGTGACGATGAGGGCTGTAGTCGTTTGGTTCGATTAAAGGGCCTATGACAAGTTGAAATACACATTTAACTAAAATGCAGTTAAGATAAATATATTCAAATTTCTACTGAGATCTTTACAAATTTTACCCCAGTTTAGCTATATTTTAGGTTTTAAATTTTACTTCCTGGTTGTAAAGTATGACGTCACACTAGGAAATTACCATAGCAACCACACTGTACACGGGGCCAGAACTCCTCTAATGTCACAGATTTTGTTGATTTGACAAAGAGAAACACATGTGAACACCTTTTATTTTGTTGAATCATTGTTTAAAGGGTCAAAAAAGTAGTTTATTTTGTGTAAATGACGCGTAACCTTCGTCTCCCCACCGTGATGTCATCAGTTTGTTTACTTCCTGTAATTGTCAACAGATTTTTCAACTTTTTTCCACAAACAGTGACTTGATTGGTGTACAACTACAAATTATATTTACAAGAGGTATTAATACACAGAATAAACCCGTCATACGCCCTTTAATCGGTTGATGGCGTCTTAGTCCAGTGGTTCCCAACCTTTTTTGTCTTGAGTACCTCCTAAAGTTTGTTTCACACTCAAGAGTACCCCTTAACTTGAGTTTCAATCAAATAAATGGGTTTACTAGTCAAATATATTCAATTATTACTATTATATCTTTTTATTTTTATTATATTTATGGTATATTCTCCAAAAAGTGGCTAAATTTACACCTTATTACACTTTTTATCGCAGATAAAAGTACATTTCATCTTCTTTAAAACCTGAAACCATTCTAAGTACTCCCTGGTAATTGCTCACGTACCTCTTGGGGTCCTCGTACCCCTGGTTGGGAAACACCGTCTTAGTCGACCAACATTTTTATAAATCGGTCAAATATTTTAGAGAGTGAGTGTGGAAAGTATTTGCTGCCCATTTTCAACCAGGAAGTTCCATTATAAACTTTCTGAAAACTGTCAAACCGAGAGAAATGTGCAAAATGTTTCGTAAAATTTTTAATATTCACCTCATTCGGCCCCGCCTACTTTTGCGTTTTTCCCCACAAATCCACACTTTTGTTGTAAACACACTTCCGTTTGACGAGAACTCTGTTAAAGCTAATGACGGACGAGGGAAAAGTCTGACGCTAAAATGTTACATAAAGAAGATTGATTTGTGTAAAATGTTTAATGAACACGAGCAACAACAAGTCACAACGCAACGATTTCCTGAAAACGTCTTTTTAGTCGAGTAGAACTTATGGAATGAGGTGAATAATCATGTTCGCTTCGTTTTAGTGAAATGTGTCGTTTAACCCCGTGATTTTTCAACCAGCGCCGGGAACACTAGTGCGCCTTGAGGTTCTGCCAGGTGTGCTTTGAATAACGTCCAGTTTGAGTTAACAGATTCACAAATGCAGATTTAATGAAGTCATTTAGCTTTTTGGAGTGTCCTGAGCAACATTTGCACAAGAAAAGAACACAAAACCATCACTGTTATCAAATTTAAAGAACTAGACAGTGCCACAGACATTATTTGCCTCATTACATACAATACAAAAACTAAATGGTCATGTTTTAGTGGGAGGTGGCGTGCCGTGGTGGCTTTTAAACGCAAAATGTGTGCCACAACATGAAAGAGGTTGAAAAACACTGGTTTAACCCATCATGTAGATCAGGGGTGTCCAAACTTTTTCCATCGAGGGCCACATATTGAAACATAGACCAAGCGGAGGGCCACAAATCAATCATGAAACGTTAAAAAAGCTGCATTTATCTGATGTTTTAAGCTCCACCACATCTACATTCAGTCTCAGTGCCTTAATATCAGGTCTGTGTGGCACCAAAATGTTAGTTATTTAGGTTGGAATTGTAGAAAATCTGAAATGTGCTGTAAATAGTACTTATCAGGACAATGTGGGCCAGTTCACCAGAAAGAAAAATTGGTCTGAGGGCTACATTTGGCCCCCGCGCCTTAGTTTGGACAGGCCTGATGTAGACTTTAATCATCATTAATAAACTAATAATCTGTTTATTAAGGCTCATTAAGGTGTAGTTATTATTGTTATTATAAAGTCAAACTAGGGCTGGCGATATGGTGATAAAAGTCGAATCGTGAGCTCATCTCTGTGACAATCTGCTATTTTTGTGAAATGGTCGTATCGTGATTCACTATTTGTCTCTTTAATGCAGCTGTCTGTTAAAAAAAAACGACTAAAAGTGTCAAAAATGTGGCTAAAAGCGACAAAAACGCGACTAAAAACAACAAAGACTTGACTAAAAATGACCAGGACGCGTTAAATATGACAAATGTGACTGAAATTGTTTAAAATTTGAATTTGAACAGAATCCTATTAATAAGATAAATTGCAAACCTCGCACTGGTCAGAAAAATCACAGATATTTTCCCTAAATTGTGCAACTCTGTTAAAGGCAATAGAAAAATACAAAGTGAACATGAATCGTGATAAAATCTAAATCATGATGGCCCCAAGGAAATCGTGGTAATACCTTTTTGCCATATCGCCCAGCCCTAAGTCAAACTGATTGACTTTTTATGCAGCAAAACAAGGCTCACATCTTGACAAGAACATTATTTTATTGTATTTCAATGAAAAGAGAGTCGTTGAAAGAAAAGCGCTCGTTTAAACCTCGTGGAGTCTTTTCCAGAGAAGTGTCCGGCGCCTTCACCCTGAGCGGGCCCTGGAGACCCGCCGTTCAGCTGATGGCTCTCTGAATGAAAAGTGCTTTAAGTAGTCGGAGTATAATGGAATATAAGCCCCGCTTTAAACACTGGAGCTGAGTGACGAGACAGGCGGAGGTCAGGGAGGGGGAGAGACAGGGGGAGAGAGAGGGGGGAGGCGGAGAAGCGTGGCCCAAATGTGATTGTTCCGCTCGGGTTGGCAGCGTTGGGCCGCGCTGATGCAGGGACGGCGCTCCATTTGCCTCCACAACCTTCGCTTTTCTGAGGACGGGGAAACAACTGCGGCGAATCACGCTAATTGAAAGTCGTTGCCGTTGTGGGAATTCATATTAACGAGGCGTATTTGGTGTTTGTTTGTCCGCGTGATTTGAAAATGGCATGTTTAACCCCGTGTGACCCGTGTGCGCTCCCCTCGCTGCAGTTATTTGATTTTATTATTCTGTCGCGTGTACGTTTCCAACAAACGAGTGTCAAAATGCAGAGACGCGGACAAAACCAAACGATGCAATTTAAATGTTAGTTTTGTGAACACATTTCAACATTTGTGTATTTTTTTAAGACAAACTTGAAATGAAAAGTATTGAGTGATAATGATTGAGTATTGATTTGGGAAGTGTTTTGACTATTCATTAATGTTCAATAATTAAATAGTTTTTGCAAATAAAACATTTAAATGCATTTATTCCCCTAATAATTATGAAACATATGTATCTCAAAAAGATCAAAAAGAAAAACAGACTTGGAAAAAATTCTGAAACTATTGGTCATTTGCAGTTTTTAGAGATAAAGCACTGGAATCTCAGCATTTGCAAAAAAATATGGAATGTTCTTAATGTTTTTGTCATTTATTGGAAATTTTTGTTATTTAAAATATAAAATGTGGTCTTATGAATCATTTTTTGCTGGATTTTGAAGCGTGAGAGTTGTATAAGTGACAAAACATAATGTAATTGTCGTAATTATAGAAACGGTTGCCAATGTAGCTTGTTCTATGGCAGTTCATAAAGGGTTAAGCTAGATATAATCACCAAAAAAGCATCTGCAATACAGGAAATAAGACAAAACCTAAACAATACAAAATATACAGAACTAATTAAATAATATAAATCATTAATTTTTTATGAGTGGGATTAATTTGTCAAAACTTAGCCAGGGTACCACAAGGTTGCCAACTTTCTCCTGCATTATTCATTGTTCCGGTCGCACTTTGTCTCCACGTCCTCGGTTTAGACACGGATTAAGATCTGAAATGAGACGAGGGCCGTGATGGTGAGAAGAAGTGAGTGAACGAGGAGCTAGGAAACCACTCCGAGGGTGTGAGGGACTGTAGAGCGACTGACGGCTGGAGAACACGTCCAAATGAACCGAGCAGGACGACTGCACTACAGTCTCATTCAAAGGAAACAGTCTGCATTTTTCATATTAGTGTTAGGACTGAACCAGGACTAAAGCAGGACTGTGAACCAGGACTGAACCAGGACTAAAGCAGGACTAATCCAGGACTGAACCAGGACTAAAGCAGGACTGTGAACCAGGACTGAACCAGGACTAAAGCAGGACTAATCCAGGACTGAACCAGGACTGAACCAGGACTAAAGCAGGACTGTGAACTAGGACTGAACCAGGACTGAACCAGGACTAAAGCAGGACTGTGAACCAGGACTAAAGCAGGACTGTGAACCAGGACTAAAGCAGGACTGTGAACTAGGACTGAACCAGGACTAAAGCAGGACTGTGAGCCAGGACTGAACCAGGACTAAAACAGGTCTAAACTAGGACTAAAGCAGGACTGTGAACCAGGACTGAACCAGGACTAAAGCAGGACTGTGAACCAGGACTGAACCAGGACTAAAGCAGGACTGAACCAGGACTGAACCAGGTCTGGGAAGCAGGACTTAACCAGAAATAAACCAGGACTGAACCAGAAATAAAGCAGGACCGAACCAGAAATAAACCAGGACTAAAATGGGTGTAAACAGGGACTAAACCGGGTCTAAACCAATATTAACAGATGGGTTGAGGACTGGATCATATCCTGTGGAGGGCCTGATTTGGCCCCTGGGCCTTAAGTTGAATAGTCCTGATCTAGCAGCTCTATAAGTGTAATTGACTCTGTGCACAAGGTGGCAGTTGGGTTGTTTACTTTTAAATTGTTGTCCGGCACAACTCGCTGTTCACTGCACGATCTGTCAGGATATATTCATTTTAGAAAATCCCATAGAAATGAATTGGACAGGAAGTACTGAGCCAGCCATTAAAAAAAATAAACAGACCAACTGCCCCCTTGTGCACAGAGTCAATTTATTATGATTTTACTTTGAGGCAGACAAACTAATGGATACTGGCCTAAATGAGCTCAAAACAATGACTAGCTTAATACTTTTTTCAGTCAAGAAACCTTTGCTTTTTCTAATAAACCTAAACTAATTTTTTAGACTAATTTATTGATATGAGTCCAGGATAGTTTGTCATCCAACCAAACTGTGGCGCTTTGATTTCCTTTACCTGCTCTACAACTGCTCCGTGCAAAGCCGTGATAAGACGTGCTGTCAAACTTTACGATTTTAGCCTTGGGGGGTTCAAATACCTAAAGATGTGACGACCAGCAGCGCTTTGTGGAGCCTTTTCAAACCGCTGCCGTACAGAACCTTTGGACATGATTCACACCTGCGCTTCTGTCGGCTGCGCTTCATCTCCGTCGGCGTTCATTTCCGCTCGTTCAAACGCGCGCTCCGGCATGAACTGTTCGCCGTCACACCTGCGCTTTTCTTCTCGCACCTGTCCCCTGTCGGCGGAGGTACGCGGGGCCCCTTTTCTGTGGTTAGCAGGCGTCGGAGAAGGGTTTGATGTGGGATGGGGAAAGCCCGCGTAATTACAGAGCGCTGATTAGAAGCCGCTCTAAGTGAGTATTGATCATCGGTAAACAGCGAGCGGCGGTAACGAGGCTAACCACTCTGCGACGGACAGATTAGACACCGAGGGACGGGCGGGACGGGGGTCTTATCGGAGCCGAGCCTGATTATCTCGACGAGGAGAGTGGATGTGGAGGGAGCGAGCGCTGGAGTCGGTGTTTTGTCTCTTGCTTTGTTGAAGTAAGTGGACTGTTATGTAAAAGTCGAAGGGAGTGAGTGATGTGTCGGTGCAAAGAGAGCTGAGGGAGGAGACAGATAAAGGCCCATTATGTAACTTTTCATCATAGAGACGTCGTTGCTTTGTGTGGAATGTTATGACATAAAACCTATTTTAAGGCGAGACGCTGCAGGTGAATAAGAAAAAATCTTAAATCTATTGATATTAATTTGAAACTTCTCCTGTAGTTTACTCACATAAATGTAAGAAAAAAATGTATTACAAGTTTTTCATCATGTCATGTTTTAATGCAAAAATTAGGCATTTTGTGTGCAAAAACGACCAAAAATACACATATTTGCAACATTTCAATTTGAAAAATTGACAAAATGTAACAAATTAGTTACAGAAAAATGTATTTTACTTATTCAGTTTTTGAGTAAACTAGATCTGACAGAAAAAATTGAATTTTAGGACCGTTTTCAGACTTAACTTTAATAAATCAGTTTTAGAATTAGATATTAAAAATCCTTGTGTCCGTTTGGTCTAAATCTTGTTGAGTCCAGATTGTACAGTTTGGTGTAGGATCTACTTTAAGGCTGATCTTTATGTCTCGAGGGACAAAAATGCATTTGAAGAAAACGTCCTTTGAAGTTACAATGTCCCAGAGAAATCTATGGATGAAGTGGATTCAATGGAAGAATAAAACATCTTTAGGAGCAGATTGGACACGTTTGTTATTTCCACATGAAAGTCCACATGATGAGAGAGCAAAAAACAAAAAAATGAAAGAAGAAATGTGCCTGTAGTGTCTCACCTTAATGTCAAAAGGTCACCCCAGAATAGATGAAGACCTCGAAAACATGGATTCTTAGAGTGGGGTCGCCTCTCCACAGATCTAACCTGTAACCTGACCTGTTGCTGTATACAGTATTATTTGCATTAACTCGGACAATATTCAGTGTCTGTAAATGTCTTGTTGAGGTCGATTCAATTAAAAATGAACCACAATATTGCAGAAATATCACTTAATAAACGAAGATTACACTTTTCTGCCTCTTTTTGAACTCATTTTAATAGTTGAATTTTAAACACCACATTCTACATTATAATTTTGCAGCTCTCCAGAACAACTATTACGATATTATTCATTTTTCGTTATATTTCCCACCTCTGCTCCATAGAGACACTACATACGTTTAATGCTAAGATGTGGGACAGTATTAGGGAGGGCTGGGGGGTATCTCCCGAATAGTTGCTTGATTTGATCACGATTCATGTTCACTTTGTGTTTTTCTGTTGCCTTTAATAGAGCGGCACGATTTAGAAAAACATCTAAGTGTGATTTTTCTGTCAAGTGTTTTAATAATAGGATTCTGTTCAAATTGACTTTTTTAACACAATTTTGTCACGTTTAGTCGCTTTTTTGTCGTTGTATTTGTCATATTTAAATGCGTCTTTGTTGTTTTTAGTCGAGTTCTGGTGCATTGAGTCGCAATTGTTGAATATATTTTTTATAGCTTTTGGTCTCGCTTTTGTCTCTTGTTTCAGAACATGTTTGTACAAATCCAAACTACAGTGTTTTGTTTGTTTGTGGAAGAAATTATTGCTCTTGAAAATGTTTGCAGCCTTTGTGATTTGCTAATTACATCCATTAAAATTGCGTTTTTGTGTGGATTTGGTTTAATTGTGCAGCTCTGGCCTTTAAGAGGTAAATAAAGTCATCTGCTCAGAGGCTTCAGAGGCTAAACAACAGGAGAAAAAGTGTGTTTGAACAGACAGCTGCATTAAAGACACAAACAGTCAATCATGATACGACGATTTCACAAAAAAAGCAGATTGTCACAGGGACGAGCTCACGATTCCATTTTTATTACTGTATTGCTCAGCCCTAATTCATGTTACTAAAAACATGTTTGCAAGATAATATAGATTTAGTTTTTAAAAAATAATTTCAATCTTTATGTAATCTTTTTGGTTGGAGATGGAGCGCAGGCAGCGAACAGTTGTGTTGGGAGTACGAGAACTGTCCCGCGGTGGTAAAGAAGAGCCACCAGAGACTGTACTGTTTGAGATAACTGTCATTTTGATAACACCATGATGTGGACTAGCTTTTTCCGTTTTATCATTTTGTTTGGTCTCTTGGCATGTCAGTCTTTCTATCAAAAACAAAAATCAGTTTTCCTAAATTGTAAAATGGTCCCGTAAAGTACCTGGAGAATCCTCCCTGAGTCCTTGTCCTTGAGGAGCCTCAGCGTCTGGTCCTGGCCGTCGTAAATGACACGTCACACACTTTGCACAATGACTTTCAGTGTCTTCCACCGAGGCAAAGGTTCTTGGTCCCAAGATGCAGAACAAAGCATTTCAGAACAGCTTCATCCCCGCAGCTGTTTGTTTGATAAATAAGCCGTACATTGTGTTCACACGAGTGATTTTCTTCAGTGACGACTGTAGAGTTTATTAGTGATCTATTTTATGGTTTTACAGTATTCTTCCTCTTTGTTCAGGACTGGAGATCTTTCAGATGTTTGTAACCTCAGCTCTTGTGTGTGTTTTTATTGTTTGTGTGTATAGATATGTGCCCCAGGGCTGCTGGTGCTAACCACCAGGCGTGGAATGAATAATGCAGCATAAAGCACTTTGTGTCATGAAAGGCACTATAGAAAATGATGCACAAAAACAACAGGCAGTCTTTACTTTATAATTAAAAACATTTTTTGTGTTTATAAAAGTTAGCATATGTTTCACAGCAGTGAGCTAGCCAGAGTGAAATAACTTACTCCATAATATTCAGTGTTTTCATTTAGAGCTGAGTGATACGGTGATAAAAATCAAATGTTGAGCTTGTTTCTCTGACAATCTGCTATTTTTGTGAAATCTTTGTATCGTGATTCACTGTTTGTGTCTTTAATGCAGCTGTCTGTTCAAACACACTTTTCTCCTGTTGTTTAGCCTCTGAAGCCTCTGAGCAGATGACTTTATTTACCTCTTAAAGGCCAGAGATGCACAATTAAACCAAGTCCTTGCTTTGATATGGATAAAAATTACAATACAAACGTGTTCAAGCGACAAAAGCACAAGAGAAAGTTATAAAAATGTGTTCAAAACCGACAAAAACGCACCTACAAACAACAAAGACGCGACTAAGAGCTACAAAAGCTCAACTAAAACAAAGACCAGACTAAAAGCGAGAAAAGCCTGACTAAAACGACGAAGAAGCGACAAAAAGTGACTGGTGGTGCTGCACGATTTTGGAAATCAGTGTGATATGGGTGTCATGTGTTGCGCTAACGATATTTTTCCCTCATTTGCATATATTTTTCTTTTCGTTTCCTGTATAAAGGATAACAATTAAGTACTCAACTCTTACTTTAAAATATAGCAGCTGAGGTACAAATACACACACATTGAAGACCTTTGGAGTGTTTAAACCTGAAATTTCTTTGTCCATTTCTCCGCAAACCATTAAAATACATAACTGAGGCATTTTAAACATTTCAGACATTTTATTCACCTTCATTTATGTTTGTGCAAAATGGTGGAAAAAGTTATGAGGATTTTGAAGCAAGAGCTGTAACAATAGAACAGTTAAACATTAATTTGGCAAAACAGCGCATTTGGTGTTGAACGTTCGAGTCTGTTTGGTCAAAAGACAAACACAACCGAGACAAAAACGCGACTAAAAGCGACAAAATGGGGTTTAAAATGTGAACTTGAACAGAATCCCATTATTAAAAAATAAATCGCAAATCGAATCACAATCGCACTGGTCAGAAAAATCACAATTAGATATTTTTCCTAAATGGTGCAGCTCTGTTATAGGCAATAGAAAAATACAAACATGAATCGTGATCTGATCTGGCCCAAGAACATCGTGATAATCACTTTTTGCCATATCGCCCAACCCCAGTTTCTTTAGCTGTGTCCCAATTCAACGGCTGCATCCTCCAAAGGCTACATTTGAAGGCCGGTTGCGTCACTTCCGCCGCGACAAGGCTGTCCCATTTCATGCAGCCCACGAATGCGGCCGACAAATGCGGCCCGCGTTTCCATGGAGATCGGCCGTGAACGAAGGCCACATCTGAGCAGCCTTCACGGCCTCATATATCCCATAATGCACCGCGCGGCGCTGGTCAGACGTGCGCAAACAGTGGAGCGAAACAACGCGCCCCGAAAGCGGAGGAAAACATGTGAGTACACGCTTGAAACTTTACTATGAACAGGATTGTTGTCATAAAATAATGTGATAAAGCCCGCAAGACAAATAAGTTTGTTTTTACCGCGTGAGCCGCGGTGATTTGAGCTAAAAGTTTGGCTAGTAAACTCGAGCTAACGCGGTGAAAAGTCCGATCAAACTTTCGTATTTGGGCAAATTGACATCAAACACTGATCATGTTTTTACTTTTAGGAGAAAAGAAGACCGTGGATTAAAAATGAAGCTACGAGGAGGAAACGACCACGTTGTTTGGGCCATGGGGCTAAACTTTGGGCCAGTGTAGCTTTGAGGTAAAATGACACCTGTTGTTTTGTGTATTATTCTCAAAAAGCACAGCTTCATTATGTTTAATTATATAATTACTTGTAACTCACGTAATACAAGTCTCAAACTAATGCATTTAATTCTGGAAATGATGGGAATGGAACAATTGCTCTTTATAATCCCAGAATATTTAAGATTTAAGGTAAATAATACTGGTTGGATAAATTGTGTTGATTATTTAAATTGGACAGTAATTCAACAGATGTATGCTGAAATGGTTGTGGAGACCTGTATCTTTTACACATGTGACCAAAGCCTGCGACCAAATGGTCAGATAATAACACATTGAAGATGTTTAATAAGACTTTTCCTTTTCTCAGATTCTTATTGTCTGAGGACAGTCAACACTTCTGGAGTCGCATAACTGTTCAATGAAGAACATGATGATGATGATTTAAAATGGGTCAAACGCAGAGGACAATAAAGTGCACCTAACACTGCTCTGGAGGAGCGCCGACCTGACATCTTCAAATAAACCGACCAATAAGGTATGGGACATGTGCGTTGCGTTTTAAAACATTCCTAAAATAATTACTGCTGCAAGATTCCTCTTCATCAAATTTACGTTTAAAACAATAAGCAAATGTCAAATTGATGTGTTTCTTGTTACTTTAGCTGTTTATAATTTTCTCTAAAGTGCCAAATCACCTGGATATATTTGAGATGTGCTGAGTGGACTTTTCAGGTCTGCCATTAATAGTATTTGGACTGTTTTATGTATTTTGTTACAGGTTTTGACTCGGCTGGCGGTTTTTTCAACCAACAAGACACAAGGCCCATTGTACAAGAGTTCAGTGTGAATCTTCTCAGCTGGACGTGGCTTGACTCTCGTCTTCTGGTTGAGAGACATCAAACTGAGAGCGTGTCGTCTGCACCGTCCACCACATCGTCTAGAGTCTCCTGCAGATGTGGAGGTCCATCTCCTCCAGCTGACTACAGAAGACCTGGGGCAGTCTGTGGTGGCCGTGTCCACTCAAGCACATGTGTTTCTGTAAAGTTGAGGCCTAACTTTAATAAATAAATGTCCTCTACAGCTGTCTCAATGTTTTGATCTTAACTGAAGAGCACCTGAACAACTTCATCGAATCAGAATCAGACGTTTTATTGCCACTTTCTGTGAATGGCTTCATAAACTAAAGATTTGCTTTGATGGTTTGCAAAATAAAATACATTATTATTAGTATTAGTAAAATAGTTACAAATTTACACAGTTTTATTCTAACATTTTCAATTGTGTGATGAGAAATTGAAAAGACTAAAATGGAGTATGTTTATAAATTGATAACTAGATGCCACATTTGTTTTAATGGCCTTTTCTGTGGTGAATTTGGGTTTATGGTGAGATCTGAAAATAATTTTGTGTTTTTGATTAATTACTGACTACATGTTGGGTTGCACTGCAATTAAGATGTAGTAGAGTTCATTTGATCAACATTTACTAAAGATGGAGCATGTCATAATACAATATTAACTATTAAATTGTGACACAAATCGAGTTTATTATGGACATACAGCTGGTTTCACCATGTGTTTTATATAATGGGCTTAATGTTAAATATTCTCAGATTGCACAACAAACATTTTATCCTTAAACACAGATCTCTCTTCATAAACTGACTTAAATGCACTTTTTACCTTTCATGTAGTCCCTTGTCTTTATAAAAGCTAATTCCAGAAGTAAGACTGCGTATTTAATTACTTGGTTGAAATTTCAATAGAATTGACTTGAGATTTAATAGAACATTGGTAATTATATTTGACAAGACCTGAACATAATATTTGTCAGCTTTGTTTTAGACACAAGATTTGGGTGAGAAAAATGACAATCTCTTGAGCTCAAGGTCCGAGTATTTTATCTCCAGTACGTATTGTTTTTAATACGTCCATGTGCGTAAAATGCGTGGCGTGCGTGGTGTTAGCATTAGCGTTAGCAGCGAGACTCGGTTGCCAGGCGACCGGCGGCTCCGCAGGCTAGACCTGTCCCATTTCGGCACGGACTTTGCGGTCCACGGAGGCCACACGGAGGAGGAGCCTCCGTCGGCCGGGTCCTTCGAAGGATGCAGCCGTTGAATTGGGACACAGCTATTGTCCTACACCTCACAGTCAGAGGCACACGCTTGTACTTGCGTCTGATTGGCCCGAACAACATCCATTTCCTCCCCGTTGGACAAAACACTTTACAATTCGATGAAGTCCAACATTAAAGCAGTTTATTGTATATCGAACCCATCCACTCGCTTCAATCAAACGGAAACTGTGCGTCCTCCGAGTGAACCGTACGCCACACGCACCTCCACCTCCGGCGCGCCACTCACTCCGCGGCAAAATCAATCCTCTCGCGGTTTATTTGCCACAGCGTTTATTGGTACATCCAGAGTCATTTTCGCTTCCATTTCCTCGGCGCCGTGGCCCCCGGTGAGTCGTGCGAGCGGCCCCTGATGTTCTTCATTGTCAGGGGCGCCATCAGCCAAGTCTTGGCGGTGTCTTTCAGATGAGGTCGGAGGTGATAAAAATGCATGAGCTGTCAGGGGTCGGAGATGTGTGGCGGCCCGGGCACACATCCATCAGAGGAGCTTCAGGTTCAGGGTCCGAGGAGCGGGAGTGCAGCGTCCCTCGTGCCTCGCCGTGGTCCGGACGGAAGGTTGAGTCGACGTTCAAGGACACGCTTTCCAATCGGATGGGTTCAGAAGACATCAAAGTGTTCTCTTCTGCCTGAGATGGACAGTAGAGGTCAGGATTCAGTCGTAAAAATAGACTTGTAATTAGGTCTGGGCGATATGGAAAAAAATTATGATCATGATTTTCTTGGGGCCAGATCATATGATTTCAATTTTATCATGATTCATGTTCACTTTGTGGTTTAATAGAGCTGAACGATTTAGGAAAAATATCGAATTGTGATTTTAGATTCGCGATTTATCTTTAAATAGTAGGATTCCGTTCAAATTCACATTTTAAACACAATTTTGTCTTTTTTAGTTGGGTTTTTGTCACGTTCAGTGGTGTTTAAACGCATCTTTTTTTAAATTTTAGTCGTGTTTTGTCACTTTTAGTCGTGTTTTTGTCATTTTTTAGTTGTGTTTTTGTCACTTTTAGTGACATTTTTATCGCTTTTGGTCACGCTTTTGTCACCTGTTTCAGAACATGTTTGTACAAATAAAATCTGTGGACAGAACATTGTTAGAACAGGGTTTAAAGCTCAAAACAGTCACAGAATATGTGTCCTTTAAAGCTCGGGTAAACGGGAACCTACTTTGTCATGTTTACCAGTCGCCTCTTCTGCATCATTTGTGTCCGTTGATATTGGATGTGTCATGCGCTGGAAATATAATATTCTGGGCCTTGACATGAGTACGGTTTGTCGATAAACAGGAAACGGCTGATGCTAACGTGCGCTAGCTCTGTTTTGCTAAATCTGTGGTTTCAACAAATAAACTGTAAACGAATTATCACAAGATCAAGTCGGCTTTTGGTGAGAGATATTTTCTGGTTACCTCTGCTTTTTGCCGTGTCTCATCCAATCATCTTCCACTAAAGTGACCCAGGACACACTTTCAGACCGTCCCACTCCGCTCCAAAACCAACCAGTGTCGGCGGTTGGAGTTGTGCGCCAAATGTACGTCCTTTTAGTCGTGTTTTTGTCACTTTTAGTCGCATTTTTATCACTTTTCGTTGCGCTTTTATCACTTGTTTCAGAACATGTTTGTACAAATCCAAACTACAGCGTCAGCAGTTTTTATTCATATCAAACCAAGACATTTTGTCGATTTGGTTTAATTGTGCAGCTCTGGCCTTTTAAGAGGTAAAATTATCTCCTGCACAGCAAAAAATGTAAATCTATCCAAGCTTAAAATGGCTTGAATTGATCATTTTTATCTGGATTTGAGAAGTTTTGACTCGATGAGATTTAATTGCTGATGTGATGCAGAATATTTCACTGGTTTCAAGGTATTTCTGATGATCTGCTCAGAGGCTTTAGAGGCTAAACAACAGGAGAAAAGGTGTGTTTGAACAGACAGCTGCATTAAAGACACAAACATTCACGATACGACGATGTCATAAAAATAGCAGATTATCACAGGGACGAACTCACGATTCCATATTTATCACCCAAACCTAGTGTAGTGTGACATCTATATATTTTAAAAGACAAAACAGTGGACACATTTTAAACAACTACAAAAAAACCTACATTTACTTCCCGTCATTCACAGTCTTTCTCAGACTTCCTTCTCAAAAAGCCACCAAAGTAAAAACCCTGTACTTGCGTGGAATAAACTGCATATTAATCATTCCAAATGGAGCCCTCTAAGTGTCCAAATCACATTAGGCCACTGCTGTAGCTCTTAGCTCTGCCTTTACCTGCACATTACCCTTTACATTCTCTTCAGCACACAATCAGCCACTTTGTTCTTCTGAGTGTGTTTCTGCGTCCGCCTCACACGGTTAAGGGCCGAGCACACGATCACACACGGAACCAGTGTCCTTCAATACCAACACCACACTAGAAAACTAATGTCTAGACGTCTTGATTCCAGGATATTAATCTGAATTCTAGACGTTTTGACTCGTTAAGATCAGTGGAGACGATTTATTTGATGGAACTAGATTATTTTACTTGTTTCAAACCGTTTGTGACTTGTTTCAATACATTATTTCTCACTTCAATCCAAATGATCTAAAATGTAAATCTATTCAATCTTAAAATGTCTTGAATTGATCATTTTTATCTGTATTTGAGAAGTTTTGACTCGATGAGATTTAATTGCTGATGTGATGCAGAATATTTCACTGGTTTCAAGGTATTTCTGATGATCAGACCATCATTTTGCTTAAAGTGCCTCTGACAGGTTGGACTCCTCTTAACTAAAATGCAATATATTTCAGTTTCTGCTGAAATCCACAAATCTCCACAAATTTTACCACAGTTTAGCTTTTATTTTTTTTAGGCTTTTAATTTTATTTCCTGGTTGTAAATGATGACATCACACTGGGAAATGACCAAGACACATCCTGTGCACTGGGACAAAACTCATCTAATGTCACAGATTTGTTCTATTTGACAAAGAAAAAATCTTTTGTTGAATCAATGTTTAAAGGGTCAAAAAAGTAGTTTATTTTGTGTAAATTCTGCATAACCTTTGTCTCCCCAGTGTGATGTCATCAGTTTGTTTACTTCCTGTAATTTTCAACAGATTTTCTCCACTTTTCTCTACAAACAGCGACGTTTGGTGTAAAACTATAATTTATATTTACAAGAGGTATTAATACATGAAAAAAGTCAAAATTTGAAAATCATAAAAACTTTAAAATAAGAAAATACATTTGTCAGTAGGGTAGATGGGTGATACGGCAAAAAAATTATTACCACAATTTCCAGATCATGATTTCAATTTTATTACGATTCTGTTCAAATTCACATTTTCAACACCATTTTGTTGCTTTTAGTCATGTATTGCATTAAGTCGCGTTTGTTGTTTGTTGGAGCGTTTTTTCTGCTTTTGAACACATTTTTATCGCTTTTGGCTCCACTTTTGTCACTTGTTTCAGAACATGTTTGTACAAATCCAAACTACAGCGTCAGCAGTTTTTATTCAAATCAAACCAAGACATTTTGTTGTTTGTAGAAGAAATTATTGCACTTCAAACATTGCAGCCTTTGTAATTTGCTAATTGCATCAATTAAAATTGTGATTTTGTGTTGATTTGGTTTAATTTTGCAGCTCTGGCCTTTAAGAGGTAAATAAAGTCATCTGCTCAGAGGCTTCAGAGGCTAAACATCAGGAGAAAAAGTGTGTCTGAACAGACAGCTGCATTAAAGACACAAACAGTCAATCACGATACGATGATTTCACAAAAAAACGATTGTCACTGGGACGAGCTCAGGATTCAATTTTTTACCACCGTATCACCCAGGCGTAGTCTCCACTAATCTTAACAAATCAAAACGTCTGAAATTCAGATTAATATCCTGAAACCAAGACATTTTAACTCATCTAGAAATTCAAGCGTGGACCGCTCCAAACCTGGGCAAAGCGCCGCTGACGGACTACGCCGCGGGCCACGTCATGAACTCGCTCTTTTTCTTTATGTTACTGTGTTTTCGAGGCACATCAGAATGAGATTTATCGGCTCTGGACACTTCATCTAGCCGGGCCCGGGGCGGAGGGGTCACGGGTGCACGGGGAGAGTGGATTAGCTTTAATTTACCCGCCGTATCAGATATCAGCGGCGGAAAAAACACCGCCGATCGGTTTTAATGGATCTCCGGGAAGGCGTCCACGCACCTTCAGAAGCGCTGGGCGGTCGTGGTCGGGACGCGCGGGGAAGATGGATGCCCGGGAGCAGGACGGCGGAAAGTCATCAGCAGCGGGAAGGGTGCCGGAGTGCAGGGTTCAAACGGAGAGCAGGGTTCAAACGTTCAGAGCGGCAGGTGATTAAGAGGAGTCTGTGGGTGACACTGGACTTGGACGAGGAGGGGCTGGACACCGTGGATCGGGTCACGTGTGTCCACCAAGTAACGAGCGATTGGTGTTATTTAATTCATAAATATAGTGAGAGTTTGTCAGTAACCAGAGGATAGCTGGTTCATACCTCAGCCACTCAATACGTCTTTGTTACTTGTACTCTAAGCAAAATATGGTTGATTTAAGCAAAGAATATCTAGTTTAAAGCACACATATTCTGCTCCAGTTACTTTTTTTTTTAGCTTTAAGGTGAGACTCTGCAGGTGAATTGGAAAAAGTCCTAAATTTAAAGATATTAATTTGAAATTTCTCGTGTAGTTTACTCACATAAATGTAAGCAAAAAAATATATTAGAAGTTTTTCATCATGTCATGTTTTCATGTAGAAATAAGGCATTTTATGTGAAAAAACAGCCAAAAATACACATATTTGGGACATTTAACTAGAAATGTAACCAGAAATTTAACCAGATTTAAATTTCTTAACACATTAGTTAAAAAAAAATTACAGAGGGGATTTTGGATTTCTTTAGTTTTTAAGTAAACTAGACTGGATTGAAAATGTCCTGTCGTCCGGTCTTGTAGATCCGGTCAGAGTAGAGCTGGGTGATATGGCAAAAAATTATAATCACGATTTTCTTGGTCCCAGATCATGATTTCGATTTTATCATGATTTGTGTTCACTTTGTTTTTTCTGTTGCCTTTAATAGAGCTGCACCATTTAGTAATTGTGATTTTTCTGACCAGTTTTGCGATTGTGAATAGATTTTCTATTCAGATTCACATTTTAAGCATAATTTTATCGCTTTTTGTCACATTCAGTTGTGTTTGTTGTAATTAAGTGAGTCTTTGTCACTTTTAGTCACGTCTTTGTAGTTTTTAGACGCATTTTTGTTGCTTTTAGTTGCGTTTTGGTGCATTGAGTTGAATTATTGCACTTTAGAGGTGTAAGAGGTAAATAAAGTCATCTGCTCAGAGGCTACAGAGGCTAAACAACAGGAGAAAAAGTGTGTTTGAACAGAAAAGGTGTGTTTTAAGAGACAAACAGTGAATCACGATACAACGACGTCATAAAAATAGCAGATTGTCACAGGGACCAGCTCACGATTCGATTTTTATCACCGTATCGCCCATCTCTAGGTCAGAGGGTCATAAAAATGCATGAGGTGTCGGCGGTCGGAGCTGAGATGGACGTCGTCGGCGTGGCTCAGGACACACATCCATCAGGGCGGGCGGAGGAGCTTCTGGTTCAGGGTTCACCTCGCTCTCCATAGATCTGCGTTCGCCTGAAATGTTCCAGAATGCAGAGTCCGAAGCATCAGTCACCAGAGCTGCAGCGTCGTAACTTATCACGCGACATTTCCGTGTTCGTCCACACGCGTCCGTATCAATGTCTGTACATGCCCCTTACGCCGTTATGGACCGTAGGCGCGTCATCAATTAAACCCGATGCCCCGGATTCTGGATGTACGGGAACACGTTTTGACAGGTTCGTTTTTTGAAAGAGCTCGACTGAATTCATTTAGTTTTTGTCGCTGAGGAAAACCGGGAAGACGTGAAGCGTTTTATACCAAAGAAATGCAGAGAGGGATTCAAACCATCGTTATAGAATAACACACGGCAAAAAAATGAATTTCTAGATGAGTTAAATGTCTTGATTTCTTTATATTAATCGGGATTTCAGACATTTTGACTCGTTAAGATCAGTGGAGATGATTTATTTGATGGATCATCTGTATTGAAACAAGTCACAAATGGTTTGAAACAAGTAAAATAATCTAGTTCCACCAAATAAATCGTCTCCACTGATCTTAACGAGTCAAAACGTCTGAAAGTCACATTAATATCCTCAAATCAAGACATTTAACTCATCTAGACGTTTGTTTTTTCAGTGTGAAATCGTAAAAACATCACTGATCGTGGGAGTTCAGCAGGAAGTGTTTTTGACGGTCGGAGCGAGAGGATTTTCTAACCAGGATTCCTCAGCCGGGCGTGAATGAAGCTAAACGCAACTCCAGGGTTATATTTGGAAAGTTGATTCTGTCTTCTTGTAAATATTAACTTGTGAGTTTCTTCTAATGAGACAATTGTAAAAAAGTGATCAGGTTGTTTTTGATGACGGAACAATGTTAGAAATGTTAGTACGAAATAATGTATTGAAACAAGTCACAAACGGTTTAAAATCTAGTTCCATGAAATAAATCGTCTCCACTGATCTTAACGAGTCAAAACGTCTGAAATTCAGATTAATATCCTCAAATCAACACATTTTAACTCATCTAGAACTTCATTTTTTGCATTTTTTGTGGGCTGCTTCTCGTCTTCTCACGCACTCATAGCCCAAAGGAAAGCCAACGTCCCGGAGCGGTGTCGGCCCGATCTCCGCTCAGAGACCTTCTCCTGTCAGAGCGACGCCGCGGCGACTCCACGCTCGGCCGACCCGCGCACCCGCCTCTAATCTCCCCGCCTCCCTCGGCTTCTCCAGCCTTCGGGCCTGGAAACCTTCTCGCTTTCCCCCGGCTCCTCCACCTCCTCGATCCTTCTCCTGTTTCGCCTCGACCGTCTCCCCCGTCCCGCGCCGTCTGCCTCTCCAGATAACGGAGCTGCAGAGAGAGCGAGAGCGGCGCAGCGGGGGGAGGCTCGTTGAAATGCAAGCTATGTGAATCAGGTCTTTGCGGCAAAATCAGATATTCTGTTTCCCACCGTTAGCTATTTATACATTCACTGCGGAGGAGAGAAGAAGAGAAGGGAAGGGGAGGAAAAAGGAGAAGGGTGGAAGGAGATAAGAGAGTGAAAAGGGAAGAAGGGGGTGAGGGAAAGAGAAGAGAGTTGGGATACAAATAGAAAGGAGGAGGGAAAAACAGTAGGGAAACATCTTCAACAAATTCTGACCGTTTTAGCGTTGATCTTCTAGCGTTTTGTTTACTCTTTTTCTTAAAGTGAGACTCTGCAGTGTTCTGAATAGGAAAAAATATTAAATTTAAGGATATCAATGTTAAACTTCTCCTGTAGTTTAGTCACATAAATGTAAGAAAAAAATGTATTAAAAGTTTTCCATCATGTCATGTTTTCATGTAGAAATGAGGCATTTTATGTGTAAAAATGACCAAAAATACACATGTTTGGGACATTTAAATCTGAAAAATGGACAGAACCAGGTTTAGATTTCATGTTTCATTTTGTAACATATTAGTTATAAAACTGTACAGAGAGGATTATTGATTTCTTATTTAGTTTTTGAGTAAACTAGATCTGACAGAAATTTGTCCCAAAAAGTCAAATTTCGCCTCATTTTTTTGACTAAAAACTTATATAAATCAATGATAGAATCAGATATTTAAAAAATCCTTGTGTGTTTAGTCTAAATCCTGTTGAGTCCAGATTGTACAGTTTGGTGTAGGATCTACTTTAAGGCTGATCTTTATGTCTCGAGGGACAAAAATGTATTTTAAGAAAACGTCCTTTGAAGTTACAATGTCCCAGAGAAATCTATGGATGAAGTGGATTCAATGGAAGAATAAAACATCTTTAGGAGCAGATTGGACACGTTTGTTGTTTCCACATGAAAGTCGATGTGTGAGAGAGAAAACTGACCAAAAAACACATTGAAAATTAGTCAAATTAGAAAATTTGCCTGAAGTGTCTCGCCTTAAGACGAAGTTACACCGTCTTTCTAAGTCCAAGAGCTTCTAAGTCGAATTATAACGGTTCTTGCTCATCTTACTTTTCTCTGAAGTGTATTTCAGTTGCATGTTTGAGTAATTCTGTGTTGTCTTGCGTTGGAGGCTCAGAAATGTGCACTTTTTTACCCCCTCTCTCCGTCCACTGATGGGTAGAAACAGTTTGGACCAGGGCTCTTCTACTGTATTGTATTTTTGGATGGTTTTGTCGTCGGGACCAGAAACGAAGTCCAACGCGACAAAAATGTAAAATGAAACATCTGCAGAACTGAACCAGGACTAACCCAGGTGTAAATCCAGACTGAACCAGGACTAAACCAGGTCTAATTCAGGTCTAATTCAGGTCTGAACCAAGTTAAATTCAGGTCTGAACCAGGACTAAACCAGGTCTAATTCAGGTTTCAACCAGGTCTAATTCAGGTCTGAACCAGGACTAAACCAGGTGTAAATCAGGACTGAACCAGGACTAAACCAAGACTAAAGCAGGTGTAAATCAGGACTGAACCAGGACTAAACCAAGACTAAACCAGGTGTAAATCAGGACTGAACCAGGTCTAATTCAGGTCTGAACCGGGACTAAACCACGACTAAACCACGACTAAACCAGGACTGAACCAAGTTTAAACCAGGTCTAAACCAAGTCTAAACCAGGACTGAACCAGGACTAAACCAATTCTAAACCAATAACACAAGATAAAATATTTTCTATATTTTTGGAGACTGTTGAGGGCCGGATCATGTCCCTTGAGGACCTGATTTGGCCCACGGGCCCTGGTTTAGAGCTCGATGGTTCCACTTGTGTCACCAGGACACTGTGTAGATTAATTCTGCCGTTTACAAGAACTAAAAGTATAACGGTGACCTTACATCGGGACATTTGATTTTCTCTTCATTTATTCCCTTTTTGTCCATCGCGCTCTTGGGCTGCGGAAACAGAACCCACTCAATAAAATCAACCGTTTCTGGGAAGAATCAGGATCAGTTTGTACGAACCAACTCCACAAACCAAAACAAGACCAATTCAAGTCCAGAATGATATCTCTAAGTATTGTTTGTACAGATTGATATCGTTCTAGTCACTATTTGCATCTCCGCGAGTTCAGATGTTTGACAGTGGGTTAAACCAGTGATTCCCAACCTTTTTTACCTTGAGTATCCCCTAAGGTTTATTTCATGCTCACAGTACCCCTTAACTTGAGTTTTGGGCAAATAAATGGGTTTACTAGTCAGATATTGTCAATTATTTCTATTATCTTTATTGTTTTATTACATTTATTTATAAGATGCTTCAATAAGATGCTAAATTTACAACTAATGACACTTTATTCAGATAAAAGTACATTTCATCTTCATTTAAAACCATTCCAAGTACCCCCTGGTAATGCCTCACGTACCCCTTGGGGTCCCCGTACCCCTGGTTGGGAAACACTGGGTTAAACAATCAGGAACACGAATCTGTATCAATCACAATCAATCTGTTTATGAGGAAGAAAGAAAGGGAAAAAAATCACATGGGACTGAAAAACATTTGTGCAGAATCAAAGAATGAAGCACAAAGTCTGTTGATTTTGTTGTAAATGTCAGATGACCAGCGAGCTCCTGTTAGACATGCGTCGCGTGAATAAACGAGTCTGATTGCACAGTATAGTCCGAGTTTGGCTCCAGGAGCACTCGCTCTTCGAAAAGAATTGGAGAAGAGTGTTTTCTGAATCCCAGTAAAGTAGGGTTGGGCGATATGGTGATGAAAATCGAATCGTGAGCTCGTCCCTGTGACAATCTGCTATTTTTGTGAAATCGATATGTCGTGATTCACTGTTTTTCTGTCTTTAATGCAGCTGTCTGTTCAAACACACTTTTTCTCCTGTTGTTTAGCCTCTGTAGTCTCTGAGCAGATGACTTTATTTACCTCTTATAGACTAGGGCTGCACAATTAAATGAAAATGACACAAAAAGCAGAAAAAGCGCGACCAAAAGCAACAAAAACTCGCCTACAAACAAGAAACACTACTCAATGCACCAAAGCGCGACAAAATGTGACAAAAAACAACAAAGATGCGTTTATATATGACAAACACAACTGAATATGACAAAAACTAAAACGCAACAACAAAATGTGAATTTGAACAGATTATTATTCACTTAATCGCACTGGTCAGAAAAAAAAAAAATCACAATTACATATTTTTCATAAATCGTGCAGCTCTATTAAAGGCAATAGAAAAATACATAGTTAACGTGAATCGTGATCAAATCGAAATCATGATCTGGTCCCAAAGAAATCGTGATAAAAAAATGTTTTCCATATCGCCCAGCTCTACAGTAAAGTCTTTTGTATTCCGGCTGAACTTTAATACTATTTTCCCTAAATCTCATTTCGACTGATCTTGTCTTCAACTTTAAAATGGAAACTGTCAAAACCCAATAACTGTCTGTCGGTCCAAACCTCCCGCAGCAGCTTTACTCTGAATGATATTTACTAAAACAAATCGAGACGGGATTTGAAACTGGATGTTCCTCTGTGCAGAGCTTGTTCCTTTTCATAATCAGAAATGTCAAAACTACAGTTGCAGTTTGTCAGCTTGAATTGGGGGAAGTATTAGTTGGTGTTTTTGGAGAAAAATGAGCCGGAATGATTATACCTCTTAAATGAAAATAGAAACTTCTCCTGTAGTTTACTCACATAAAGGTAAAAGGAAAATGTATTACACGTTTTCCATTGTTTAATGTTTTCATGTAGAAATAAGGCATTTATGTGTAAAATTTGTGAAAGTTGCACATATTTGGGACATTTCAATTTGAGAAATGAACCAGGTTTAAATTTATTGGTTCATTTTGTACAAATATTAGTTATAAGAAATGTACAGAGGGTATTTTGGATTTCTTAAGGTTTTGGGTAAATGTTTGACTTTAAACTCAAATAAATTGGGTTTAGAATTAGATATCAACAAATCCTTCTGTGCGTTCCGTCAAAATCTTGTCGATTGTACAGTTTGGTGTGGGATCTACTTTTAAGTCCATATGACGGGTTCGACGACACATTTCACTAAAACGTAGTAAACATGATCATATTTAAGATTTTATGAAACATTTTATAACATTTGTCTCCAGTTTTTGTATGTTTGTAATTGTACATGAGCAGCAGATATGACACAGTTAGAGGTAATTCTACAACTGTTACCATAGCAACCATTTAGAAGACAAGGGCCAAAATCCATATAAATGACACAATAGTTATGATTTTACAAATAATAAAACCTAATAACTTTATTTTGTTGAATGACACTTTATATAACCAAAACGTTGCGTCAGTTGTGTTTAAATTATATTAATATTTTTCACGGCACGTCGCTTTTTGATGACATCACAGGTGGAGGGAGTCCCTTTTAGAACTCAGTCACTTCCTGTAATTTAAAATGTTTATTTTTCTGAATTTCTTCACAAACTGCAACTTCACATCTGCAAAACCATAGTAAATAATTGCCACAGGTGCCCTCCCACCAAACTAAGACATAATTAGAACATTGAGAACCGTCATGTGGACTTTAAGGCTGATCTTTATGGGAAAACGTCCTTTGAAGTTACAATGTCCCAGAGAAATCTATGGATGAAGTGGATTCAATGGAAGAATAAAACATCTTTAGGAGCAGATTGGACACGTTTGTCGTCTCCGCATTAGGCACGGGACAATATTGAAATTTTGTGTCACGATTATCACGGCCAAAATAATTGCGATTAACGATAATATCACGTTATTAAAATTGCGGACAAGTTTTAAAATGTGACTTATTAACCTTATTCTGCCCCGCCCACTTTTGCCGTTTTTTCACTTTTGTTGTAAACGCACTTCTGTTTGACGAGAACTCCGTTAAAGCTAATGACGAACGAGGGAAAAGTCTGACGCTAAAATGTTACATAAAGTAGATTGATTTGTGTAAAATGTTTAATGAACACGAGCAACAACAAGTCACAACACAACGATTTCCTGAAAACGGCTTTTTAGTCGAGTAGAACTTGGACTCAACTCTGTGGAGCTCGTTTGCTCCATGTTAAACTAATACAACAGAAACAGGACGGCGGCGCGTACGGCAACTTCAGGAATAAGGTGAATACGGACAATACTTTCTCATAAATAACTTCTGACCTATTTGTACTTTATTTTAAGTGAAAACAAAAGCGATCTAGAAGAGAACATAAAGGGTAAGTTGCTTTTTTCTGCACAATCTGGTGACAAAATGGCGATTATCTTTGTCGGCGATTATTACACAAAATGTAGCACAAACGATTATTGTCTTCCCTTTTTATCACGATAAACGATCCCTACTCCACAGTCGACTCCACAAGAAACCCGAAGAGAAGAGCAACTCCAGAGCCAAACACGTCAAAAGCAAAGAGGAGCAAAAAGTAGGCTGTACACGCTCTGAACTGGGACTAAACCAGGACTAAAACAGGACCAAACCAAGTCTAAAACAGGACTTGATCAAACCAGTGCAAATGTAAAACCTTCCACAGACAGAAAATACGTCGTCTTGTTGTCATTTAAAGTCAACAAAGCATGTTTTGAGTGTGATTAAAGAACATTTGAGAGTGCAAACTGACCAAAAAAGAAAAAGAAAAGGGTTCTGCCTGTTGTGTCTCGCCTTAAAACTCAATGGCACTTTCTCGGTAACTCAAGCGGTCACCTCCCACCGACCCCTCTGACCCTCCTCGACCACTGCCTCTCACTTCTGACCGCTCCACTTTAATAAATGAAGCCGCGATTAACGCCCTGACAGTGACAAATGGAGCTGGAGATAACCGACATCTCCTCCGAGCGCGTGCACACCCAGCTTTATTCATATATCTTCTCCAAACATCTGCCCACCAGCCGCACCGCCCACCGCCCCCTCCCACCGCCGACCCGCTGCCCACGCACGCGCCGCTCTCGCCCGCCCCGGCCGACACCATTCAATTCATATCAGACTAATTTCTTCCAATCTAATTTGTGTTCCGACGGAGGGGTTTCTAATCACTTAAACTTGAAAGCTCCATCTGGCCTGGTCCCTCCGCAGCAGATGTGGACAGAGATGCACTCGCAACACCAGAAGGAAAAAAAAAGAAATAAAGTGAATTTGGTTACTGATTGCTTAAAAGTACTTTGTTGTAAAAGCTGCATTAAAATAGAAAAAAAGCCAAAAAAGTGTCAAAAATGATAAGAAATCACTTCTTTGTCAAATAAGGGCGGGTGATATTGCGCTGAAAAAGTGTTTTGTTGAACCAACTTAAAGGGCCTGTACCTGATTTTGAACCGTGAGACAGAAACATGTTTATCTTTGAACCCTTAGCTCCGCCCACATGGTCCTTCCTTTTAGGCCCTGTCCCAATACCCGCACTACATCCTACGGTCTTTGTGAAGTGCACACTTAGTAGAAGTGCGCGTAAGGGTTCAAGTGTGTAGGCGACAAGCGTGCAAAATTGCAGAATTGAGACAGTGATGGCTACGTCATCGATTTGCGCCAGCGTGTCATTAATGCGACGTCTGAAATGGTGGCGCCGGTTGCTGTTTTCGCAGTTTTGCTGCTGAAAATCCCCATAAAGCTGTACCAAACATTAGTTACCATGGAAATCCCCCTTGTTTACTGTTTGTGCTGTTGTTTTTACACGGTGTGCTAAACAGAAAAACATGAGCCAAAACAATGTAAAAAAGTGAAAAACCTGATAAACTGCCGGGTCACTTCTGATAAATACATTTATCAATATATAACGTTAGAATACTTTTGAATTAACCCCAAATTAAATTTCATATTTAGCATTTAAAAGCATAAAAAATAAGTGAAAATTCTGTAATGTGTGACGTCACGATCCCAGCTCAAGATGGCTCAATGAATTGTGGGTGAAACACTTCGACAAAGTCCGTTTCGATGCGGGCTTCGTCGAAGTTTGGATCAAGGGCGCAGAGAAGGCGGGGCCAAAGACCTCACTGGAGGATTGGGACGCCCTACACACCTGCACCCATCAGCGAGAACGTGCAATTGAGGGGCACAAGGGCAGAAGTGCGAGTATTGGGACAGGGCCTTACTCAATATTGCCCCATGACTCAAACGACTGTTTGGAACAGTCTTAAGCCGGTGTCCGCTGCATGAATTTGTCTGCGATGTAAGATTTCTGATCATCTCAAAATCTCGGCTCAAACTCGTGGCTCGTAGATCTCAGAGTGAGACGGGGACAAAAACTAAATTTAGAACCGTCGTACGACCAAAGACGAGCTACGATTGATCTCAAACATGTTTGATATTTTGGACTCTTGGTCTCAGAGTGAGCCTCCTGTCGCTGCGTCTGCCATCAATCTTTGTCTAAAATGTGATGTAAACACAAGCGCAAACTAACGGCAAATTATCTTCTCAATTCTCTTTCATTTACTAACTTTTACAAACGCAAAAAAATACTAGCATGTGGCGCTAACCTCCGCTAACAGGTACAACTGTGATGACTTTATCACACGGCGCCTGAGCCTGATATTCGCTCAGATAAACTTTTGCTGTAACTACGACTGATCGTATGAACCATCACACAATGTGACTGTGTTCTGTCTAACGACTTTTAATTCATCACGTCTTGCAGCGTGACGTCCTTAAATACAGGACGAAAAAGATGGTACAGACACCTGTCTTTATGCAGTTGTTTCCATATAGATCCTCTAACTCTTTTTACAATTAGCTTTTAACACTTTTGAAATTGCACCATGACAGAATCGCAGTGTGGGACAGTGTCAAGCAGGTGTTATCCCATGATTCATAGAGTACAATGTGCCTGATTGGCTGAGAAGAGGTGACCCTGGTAAACACTTCAGCATTAGGGCGGCAGTAGCTCAGTAGCAGAGAGATTGTCTTCTGATCCGAAGGTCAGCGGTTCGAATCCCGCTCCTGACATAAACATCCTCGGTTGAGCGTTCAGATCCACTGACCCACAGGTTGGCGCTGCAATTGCTCCCGTAGGTGAATACTGCCGTTGTGTCCTTGGGCAAGACACTTAACCCGCCTTGCCCCCAGTGTCTGTGTACTCTGGTGTGTGAATGGGTGAATGGTTCCTTGATGTAAAGTGCTTCGAGTGCCTCAAAGGTGGAAAAGCGCTGGATAAAAATGTGACCATTTACCATTAGTAAACAAAGTGAGTTTATAAAATGCACAGATTAAACATCACAAACACAATGTCTTTCCATGAAGTTGCTTTTATCAAACGATGTGTGAAGAGGATTTATCTTAACTAGAGTAAATAAAAATCAGGAACAGACCTTATAAGGCAGGCATATCCAAACTCAGGCCCGGGGGCCAAATGCGGCCCTCAGACCAATTTTTCTTGGCCCTTAGTCTTCCTGGTGAACTGGCCCACATTGTCCTGATAAGTACTGTTTACAGCACATTTCAGATTTTCTACAATTCCAACCTAAATAACTAACATTTTGGTGCCACACAGACCTGATATTAAGGCAGTGAGACTGAATGTAGATGTGGTGGTGCTTAAAACATCAGATAAATGCAGCTTTTTTGAACGTTTCATGATTGATTTGTGGCCCTCCGCTTGGTCTATATTTCAATATGCGGCCCTCGATGGCAAAAGTTTGGACAGCCCTGCTTTAAGGAAATCATTTTAACAATGTGCCTAAGGCTTTGTGAGCGCTAGGAATGAGTTCGATAGATTTAAAAACATACTTTGGATCCCGTGGCGTAAAAACCCCGTACCTCGTCCTCCTCTTTGTAACATATTTACTCTCGTGTAGCACCGGGTCACGGCTTTGATGATCTTTTTGTAATTATTTTTATGAGCTCCCCGGAGAAATCTGTGCAAACCTGCTGAATCAATACGGTCTGCGCCGGAGCATAAAACAAGCACTCCCCGAAGACCCATCCCGCCAGCAACGCTCACTCCAGGTAACCCATGGCAACCGGGATTAGAACCAGCGACCGCCGAGCACAGAGAGTGAGGGAGAGAGAGTGAGGGGGAGAGAGGGGGAGAGGGGTGCGTCCTAAATCAAACATGAGCAGGACCGGCCGCTGTGCAGGACCAGGATGCACTTCAAAGCTCTGGAGGGGCATCAATTATGGATGGAGAGCATGTTGTCCATCCCAAATGTGTTCTCCACCAACTCCTGTCCACCAGACCACGCTCCAAACCAGGAAAAGAAAAAGAAAAGAGCCCAGCGACATTTAACTGAGATCTGAAGTCGTTTAGTCGATTAATTGGACGATGGTGTTTTAGTCGACATTTTTATCAGTCGATTAAAGTATTAATTTGACAAAAACGGCAAAAAGTGAAGATATGGAGTGGATTAGCTAAAGATCTTTGAGTGAATCATGAGTTTAATCTAATTTAAATACCTATAAATACATCGTTTTCTGGTACTTTTCTGTATAAATTGTAATTTCTTTGCATGAACTCCAGTGCAGTTGCATTTTTGGTGCAGTTTGGGTCAGATACAGAGAGATACTTCATAGTTTTGCCTTGACACGCCCCCTTTTTAGTCGATTAAGGGAGGTCTTTAGTCGACCACAGCCCTAGAAATTGATTAATTGTGTCTGCGTTTAAGGTCAGACACTAGATATTAATCGTAGAAAGGGGTTCAGAGGTTGTCATCCGGACGCCGTTTAAAGATCGAGACGAGATGGACCACACCTGGACGAATGAGGGTTTACATCGACGGACTAGATATTAATGTGAATTCCAGACGTTTTGACTCGTTAAGATCAGTGGAGACGATTTATTTGATGGAACTAGATTATTTTACTTGTTTCAAACCGTTTGTGACTTGTTTCAATACATTATTTCTTACTTCAATCCAAATTATCTCCTGCACAGCAAAAAATGTAAATCTATCCAAGCTTAAAATGTCTTGAATTGATCATTTTTATCTGGATTTGAGAAGTTTTGACTCGATGAGATTTAATTGCTGATGTGATGCAGAATATTTCACTGGTTTCAAGGTATTTCTGTTGATCAGACCATCATTTTTTACTCTGCATTACTTCCTGATACGGAGGCTGCCACGTTTTTGTGTTAACGTTAGCTTGTGTGATTGTAATTGTGTTCTACATGAATTCAAATGGGGAAAAAAACGCAACTTACAGGTGTCTAACCATGTCATGAGCTTCTGTTTGTGTCGTCCGACGCTCGTTCATGTCTCGTTCACGTTTACTGTGACACTTAATATAAAAACGGTAATTTCTGTGATTTTAGAAACGGTTAAAAAGAACATTTCCTTCTATTTTATTTAAATACCGATAATAATTCAGTCCTGTCTGTGATTATAATGTGCAATGATAGAAAAAGGCTGGGCCCAAGAGGCTGCAGTACCTCACACGACCACTAATCAATCTGGGACACAGACAGAGGGGGCGTGGCTTATCCAGTTCATTTAATACATCCATGGAAATATCCCAGTTACCAGTTGCATGTAACGCAGCAATAGAACAGGGTTTAAAGCTCAATAAAGTGGTAGAATGTGTCGTTTAAATACATCGGAGACACTTAAACATGTACCGTACGTTTGCTTTTGCACTTTGTTCCTGTCCACCGCTGTGGCTCCTCCCTCCGCTCCGTCCTTGACACGTGACGCCGCTACAGGGGTGAATCCTCGCATCCTTCATGTCATCAGGGGGGAAACGTGATCCCGCCGCCCGAGGAGGAGGCTCCGTGCCTGGGGAGGAGGGCCCCGCCACGGTCCTGCGCTCCCCCAGATTCATCTTCTTTACCGGGGCTGTCAGCGCCGCGACACCCCGGGGCGCCGTACAGGATACTCCCATCCACCCAGCTGTCACTCCCACTGTACGCGGCTCAAAATACAGCGCGGACACGGGCGCCCGACTGGAACGCTTCGGGAGACGGGACAGAGGCGGTTATAGACTCTGTGGGAGACCCTGGCGGGGCAGTGTTATAACGCACTTCATGTGTTTGTCGACTGTAAGAGACTGAACCGTGATGTTTGGGAGAAAGGATTAGAGCTTTTCTTTTACCGTTTTTATTTAGCGTTAAGTTGAATGGCCCTGATTTAGAACAAGAAGTCAATGGTCCCATTTGTGTTACCAGGACACTGTAGATTAATACAACCAACAAGGAAGAGAAAGAAAAGGACTGAACCAGGACTAAACTAGGACTAAGGCAGGACTAAGGCAGGACTGAACCAGGAATAAACCAGGTCTAAACCAGGACTAAGGAGGACAAAGCCAGGACTAAACCAGGTCTAAGGCAGGTCTAAACTAGGACTAAGCCAGGAGTAAACCAGGACAAAGCCAGGACTAAACCAGGACTAAGGCAGGTCTAAGGCAGGTCTAAACTAGGACTAAGTCAGGACTTAACCAGGACAAAGCCAGGTCTAATCCAGGACAGAACCAGGATTGAGCCAGGTCTAAACCAGGTTTAAATCAGATCTAAGTCAGGTCTAAACCAGGACTAAACCAGGACTGAACCAGGACTGAACCAGGATTTAGCCAGGTCTAAGCCAGGTTTAAATCAGATCTAAGTTAGGTCTAAACCAGGTCTAAACCAGATCTAAGTCCGGTCTAAACCAGGACTAAACCAGGACTAAACCAGGTCTAAACCAGGATTTAACCAGGTCCAAGCCAGGTCTAAACCAGGTCTTAAATAGGTCTAAACCAGGTTTAAACAGGAGGAACGCAGACCTGGTCAGATTCAGCTCTGCCCTTTAGTCCTGGTTTAGTCCTGGTTTAGTCCTGGTTTAGTACTGGTTTAGTCCTGGTCTGATTCAGCTCTGCCCTTTAGTCCTGGTTTAGTCCTGGTTTAGTACTGGTCTAGTCCTGGTCTGATTCAGCTCTGCGTTTTGATTTAGTCCTGGTTTAGTCCTGGTCTGATTCAGCTCTGCCCTTTAGCCCTGGTTTAGTCCTGGTTTAGTCCTGGTCTAGTCCTGGTCTGATTCAGCTCGCTCTTAAATATCCCAGATCCGAGTTTGGGTAAATGTGAAGGTTCACAGCACCAGGGGGTAAAGCCACACTTGCCCTGCTGCCTGATCTCCTCTCGCCCCCTGCCCTCCTCCCCTGCACCACTTGTCTGCAGCGCATACATCACCCGCGCACGCCCCGGGGTCCAATTACCCACAAGCCCCTGCCACAGGTTGGAGCGCGGCAGATGGCGCTTCCTGACGAGTCGCAAATTGTGATTAAACGCCTCAGCCCATGTTTATTTTATTGATTTTAATACGTAACGAGGTTTGAAGCAGACGTCGAGCAGTCGCTGCACGGTTCCACGCTCAAGATGTGAAGTTGTACAACAGTTAATCAGTAAAAGACGAGTTGAAAGACAAATATTCTGCATTATCTGTATCGTTATGACCTTTGAACTTGCTCTTGTAGCTTTACTTTAGCGTCTCATGTTATAGAACGTTAAAAATGCACTGAAAACTACACGACGTTCTCTGTCAGGTGTACCCTCAGCAAGATTTGGTGTTAGCGCTCCATCTACAGGCAGAAGTGGGAATTACCAAGGGAAAATAAACAAAAGCTAGCTCTCTCCGACATGCTAATGAAGCCATATTGTGCAAAATTTACTTTTTTTTTTGCTTTTAACCTCATCTAAATTGGACCCGTTTTTCCTCAAACGTGTGACTAAAATGAGCCTCATTTCAAACTGAAGCTGTTTCTGAACCTTTGGAGCACTCTGTAGTTTTGGCCTCTGGTGTCTGATTTACTCTGATTCCACTGAAACAAGCTCCGCCCACAGGAACATCAGACTTTAAAGTCCAACTACATTTTCTTTGTTAAATCTATGAAGAAGTGAAGCTGTGTTTGTAGATTTTGTCTGATTGACACTAGTTTTGGCTTTTTTGGTTTTGACAATTCCTCTGTCAAAGCTGAATCTAATTTAAATACAAATGTTTTAGGGACTTGTAATAAAGTAAAAAAAAGTCCAGGCAGAACTCGTATTAATTTTTTCTGAAATTTAGTGTTATTTTTTTAAATTTGTGCTTTTGGAGTAAAAACTGACTCTAATTCATCCCGGAATGGTGGATTTGATGTAGCTAAGTGGGTCAAAGCTTTATTTTCATATTCAACATGTACAGTAGATGATAGTTTCCTTTTATCTGAAGTGGATAAAAAGGAATTAATTCATAACTGGTTTGTAATTATTAAAAAAAAAAAACAACAAAAAAAAAAACAGCCGAATTTCAGACGTTTTGACTCGTTAAGATCAGTGGAGACGATTTATTTGATGGAACTAGATTATTTTATTATTTTGTTGATTATTTTATTATTTATTATTTTGTTTCAAACAGTTTGTGACTTGTTTCAATACATTATTTCTTACTTCAATCCAAATTATCTCCTGCACAACAAAAAATGTAAATCTGTCCAATCTTAAAATGGCTTGAATTGATCATTTTTATCTGGATTTGAGAAGTTTTGACTCGATGAGATTTAATTGCTGATGTGATGCAGAATATTTCACTGGTTTCAAGGTATTTCTGATGATCAGACCATCATTTATGTTAAAATAAGAAAATACATTTGTCAGTCGAGTAAGTAAAATGATCTTAACCACTGACAGATCATTTGGATTGAAGTAAGAAATAATGTATTGAAACAAGTCACAAACGGTTTGAAACAAGTAAAATAATCTAGTTCCATCAAATAAATCGTCTCCACTGATCTTAACGAGTCAAAACGTCTGAAATCCAGATTAATATCCTGGAATCAACACATTTTAACTCATTTATAAACTCCTCTTTTGCAGTGTGGCTCCCGTTCCCTTGTTTTGAACATTCCTTTGTCGTAGCAGTAGGTTATAAAACATGTCCCACACACATGACCCACAGTTTGATGAGCTCCTGTGACTGAGGGAGGACTCTGGTCAGGACAAGCCCCGGTCTGTGAGCTGTGCCCGGGCCACACAGGAGGAAGAGGAGGAGAAAGAGGAGGAGGACACCAGGCCGATCACTAATCAATGAGCAGGAAATGGAGAGAATGAGGCTAAACGAGCAGAGGAGAACAGACTGTCTCTGTGCTGTCAATACGGCTCTGTCTGAGGCTCCTCCTGTTCGACTCCACAAACACTCTGTCAGGGTTTACCTTCCAAACCTGAAAACAATCATTTATCATCCGTATTTATTTTATTCTTATGTTGAACGATTGATAATAATAGGCTAAACTAACGTCTAATCAAAGCAACAGTGCGTAACCTGAATGTTTCAAAGTTAAAACCATACTTTGGAATATTCCCCATTAGGTCTGGATGATATGGGGAAAAAATTATCATGATTTTCTTGAGGACAGATCGTGATTTTGATTTTATCACGATTTGTGTTCACTTTGTATTTTTCTATTGCCTTTTATGGAACTGCACCATGTAGGAAAAATATGTAAAAAAAATATATGTTTCTGATCAGTGCGATTGCGATTAGATTTGTGATTTATGTTTTAATAATAATATTCTGTTGAAATTCACACAATGCTGTCGCTGTTAGTTGCGTTTTTGTCACGCTCAGTTGTGTTTGTCATGTTTAAACACATCCTAGTCACTTTTAGTTGCGTCTTCGTCGGTTTAGTTGCGCTTTTGTCGCGTCTTTGTTGTTTGTTGGTGCATTTTTGTCACTTTAGGTCACGCTTTTGTCACTTGTTTCAGAACATGTTTGCACAAATCCAAACGCCAGTGTTAGCAGTTTTTATTCAAATCAAAGCAAGACATTTTGTTGATTTAGCTCTGGCCTTTAAGAGGTAAATAAAATCATCTGCTCGCACACTATTACACATAGCCTAAAATACACAAAGAAACTACAGCAGAATAGAACAAATAATTACCTTATTTATTTTACTGGAAACAGTGCCGTTGGTCACTCTTTTTAGCCGATGCATCAAAGTTGGTGTTATTTTAGTGATGGTTATTCTCAAAACTGATCTTAAATGAACAACTGCAGTCTCAGACAACTATAACATGACAAATGCACCATACTTGACTTATATATATATATATATATATATATATATATATATATATATATATATATATTTTTTTTTTTTTTTAAATTAAATTCTACGTGGGCCGGATCAAAATGCTATGCGGCTGCATGTGGTCCCTGGGCCGTAGTTTGCCCCCCTCTGGTCAATGTAAGCAAAGGAGCATGAAATCTGATAAATTGAGAGACTTTGACGATACAATTTCACAATATTTGAGTTATTGTTACATATGTTCTGTATCAGGCATCTCAAAACTCACGGCCTCAAGACGATTTCTGGTGGCCCGCAAGATGATTTTAAATTTGTATTACAAATGGCCCAGATCACTCCATCAGTGATCATTGGGCCTAATAATACATTACTTAATTTATATCAGCATGAGCTTATTACTAAAATGCATAGTTTGAAGATAGTTTATGACTTATAAGGTATTGTTGATGTAATCCCTCATTCGTCCAGGTGTGGTCCATCGTAGAAAAGGTTTCAGGGTTTGTCATCCGGATGCTGTTTGAAGATCGAGACGTTTCGACTTCTATCCAGAAGTCGTTGTTGAGAGATGGTCTGGGAACTCAGGCTTATATGCTACTCTGAGTAGTGAGAGCCCCACCCACAGGGAGGAGTCACTGATAACCTGTTTTTGTTTGATTATCGTTTGCCCTGCCTAGTGTCACCTGATCCTGATAATGGCCTGTTTTTGTCAGGTTAATAGTTTACCCTGCCTAGTGTCACCTGAAAGTGATCATGGTCTGTTGTTGTTAGGTTAATAGTTTGTCCTGCCTAGTGTCACCTGACCCTGATAATGGCCTGTTTTGTCAGGTTAATAGATTGTCCTGCCTAGTGTCACCTGAAAGTGATCATGGTCTGTTGTTGTTAGGTTAATAGTTGGCCCTGCCAAGTGTCACCTGAGGCTAATCTGTAGTGAAAGTCTTTGTTCTATTCTATTGATAGCTGGCTGTTGATGTAAAACTTCTGGCAACTTAAATCTCCCATATATAGATTTTGTGGGTGGAAAATGTATTTTAGTTTGTTTCAAGTCTGTCTCTGTTGCGGCCCCCGACCAGCTCTGACTTTCTAAATTCGGCCCCGTCTCAAAATGAGTTCTATATCATTTAAACTTCCAGTCCAAAATAACCAAACCCTCCTTCCCTTCTTGCAGGATCGAGGATGCGCCAGGAAGACTTCCCTCCGCGGATCATCGAGCACCCGTCTGACCTGATCGTGTCCAAGGGCGAGCCGGCCACTCTCAACTGCAAAGCGGAGGGCCGGCCCACCCCGACCGTGGAGTGGTACAAGGACGGCGAGCGCGTGGAGACGGACAAGGACGACCAGCGCTCCCACCGTATGCTGCTCCAGGGCGGCTCGCTCTTCTTCCTGCGCATCGTCCACGGGCGCAGGAGCAAGCCGGACGAGGGCTCCTACGTGTGCGTGGCCCGGAACTACCTGGGGGAGGCGGTCAGCCGGAACGCGTCGCTGGAAGTAGCATGTGAGTGTCCCGCATGGTTTACTACGCTTTAGAGCTGGTTCTGCTGGATTCAAGCTGTTTTTGATTAGCTTTTTTGGCGATATCTATTGCTGGGTGATATCTAGGCTAGCTGGTCCCTGTGACAATCTGCTATTTTTGTGAAATCGTTGTATCGTGATTGACTGTTTGTCTCTTTAATGCAGCTGTCTATTCAAACGCACTTTTTCTCCTGATGTTTAGCCTCTGAAGGCTCTGAGCAGATGACTTTATTTACCTCTTAAAGGCCAGAGCTGCAAATAGCTATTCACCTTATTCCTGAAGTTGCCGTACGCACCGCCGTCTTGTTTCCGTTGTAGTTCACACGGAGCAGACGAGCTCAACAGAAAATAAGTTCTACATGGACTAAAAAGACGTTTTCAGGAAATCGTTGCGTTGTGACTTGTTGTTGCTCGTGTTCATTAAACATTTTACACAAATCCATCTACTTTATGTAACATTTTAGCGTCAGACTTTTCCCTCGTTCGTCATTAGCTTTAACGGAGTTCTCGTCAAATGGAAGTGCGTTTACAACAAAAGTGCAAAAAATGGCAAAAGTGGGCGGGGCAGAATAAGGTCAATAGGGCTGTAGTCTGCTAAAGAAATTCTTGGTCGACTAAAGCCCTGCCTCGTCGACCGATTAATCGACTAAAAGGGGGTGTGGCAAAGTATATATCAAACTATGAAGTATCTGCATGAATTTAACCCAAAAGTGCACTCTAAAGACCACAAATGCACAGGAATTCGTGCAAAAACAACTATTATGATGGATAAGTACTTGGAAACTGTGTATTTATATGTTGAACTTCAGCAAACTCACTCCATAGTTTGTTTTTTTCGTTGTCTTTGCCATATGAATCCTTTAAATCGAAATTAAATAATTAGTCGACTGATAAAAATGTTGGTCGACCAAGACACCATCGACCAATTAATCAGCTAAACGACTAAAGGTACACAGCCCTAAATAGCTAATGGATGCAGTTAGCAAATCACAAAGGTTGTAATTTTTGAAACATTTCTTTCAAGAGCAACAAAATGTCTTTGATTTTAATAAAAACTGCTAACACTGTAGTTTGGATTTGCACAAACATGTTCTGAAACAAGCAGCAACAACACGACCAAAAGTGCACAGATTTTACTTTAATACATGCAAAAAATCAGTAACGTGGACTGTTTTTTCCGTTTCACAACAGTAAAAATCCGACCCAGGCCCTTTAACTGACACCTGGCATCTGATGAATGCATCAGATACAGAATTTTCTTTATATTCCGCTCCTTATTAAACCTCCTCCAGGATTGATTATATATTCATGTCTAAACCTCATATGAAACTACATGCTCAAAAGAAATGACACCATTTCCACTCTCGGATCACAGAGCAGTGTTATGCTGTTTTACACTTTAAATAACACGGAGCAGAGCAGCTCGCTGGTGTTTTAATGCATCCTTACTTCAAGACGAGGCCTTTGCAAAACTGTTTCCTAGCAACCATTTTAAAAACAAGAGCCAAAATCTATATGAATTACACAATAGTTAAGATTTAACAAACAATAATACCTGATAACACCTTTTGTTGAATGAGTTTTAACTGTCAGAAAGACGTGTCAGTTGAGTGTTATCTATTTACCGTAAAATGTGGACTATTGAGCGCACCTGAGTATAAGCCGCACCAGCCATATTTACAAAGAAAAACAACTTTGTACATATACAGGGCGCACCTGTCTGTAAGCGGCAGGTGTTTAACATGAGACATTTACATTTACACAGAAGGATGGAACACGTGAAGATTTAATTGAACATTTTTCCAAACAGCACCTGTGACACACAGTGCACTGAGTCGCTCTTCACTGTCGCCTCCGACGTCTCACCATCGACTCATGGATGAAGCTCACGTGCAGCAGCTCTGTTTCCTTCTTTGGCTCCACATCCAGTGTTTTTAACTTAAAGCTGCGTCATATTCATTTCTTGGTGTGTTTTCTGTGATGATGGTGAGCGCCTGATGCAAACTGACTGTTCAAACACAATCAAACTGTGTATTCCTCACTCTCTCTTTCACCGGTCTAGAACTCTTGCACTTCCTGCTAGAGCGCCCCTAGCGGCCGTTCACGTAAAAATACATAAATTAGCCGCATCGCTGTATAATAATGAGAAAAAAGTAGTGGCTTATAGTTCGATTTTTACGGTATTTTCAACTGTACGTCGCTTTTTGATGACATCACAGAGGGATTCCATTTTAGAACTCAGCACTCCTTCCTCTCATTTTAAACTTTTATCTTTCAAAGTTTCCTCACAAACTCCAACTTCACAGATGCAAAAGTGTGATAAATATTTACCACAGGTGCCCTCCCACCAAACTAAATCATAATTTGATGAAACATGAGCTGCCATATCAACTTTAATTGTGTTCAAATGCCCAAAGCTTGAAGCTAAAGCCTCAGCACAGGAATAGCACATGAGTAGCACATAAATAGCATACGAATAGCACAGGAATAGCACAGGAATAGCACAGGAATAGCACAGGAATAGCACAGGAATAGCACAGGAATAGCACAGGAATAGCGCATGAATAGCGCATGAATAGCGCAGGAATAGCACAGGAATAGCACAGGAATAGCACAGGAATAGCACAGGAATAGCACAGGAATAGCACAGGAATAGCACAGGAATAGCACAGGAATAGCACACGAATAGCGCAGGAATAGCGCAGGAATAGCGCAGGAATAGCGCAGGAATAGCGCAGGAATAGCACAGGAATAGCACAGGAATAGCACACGAATAGCACAGGAATAGCACAGGAATAGTACATGAATAGTACATGAATAGTACATGCTTTCTACCTGTGGCCCATCGAGGCAACTGTTGTTGTGATTTTGGGCATTATAAAAATAAATTGATTTGATTTGAATAGCACACGAATAGCACATGAATAGCACACGAATAGCACATGTAGCAGACGGGGTCCTCTCAGGTGAAGGGGTGAGTGACAGGCGCAGATCAAAGCCCCGGCCCATGGACACGTGAGACAGCCGGCCCTCGCTGAGCAGGATTACATTACCTTTGAAGAGGAGCCCGGGAGAGCGCGTTTCCCATGGTGCCGCGCTCCAGCACACTTCAGACTGACCACAGGGAGCAGCACGTCCGACCGGCCGGACAGACAGACGGTGAGCGGGTCACACCGGCTGAGCCAGAGCTGTTGTGGTGATGCGCTTTAAAATGAAATGAGACAACAGTCGCTCGCTAATTGTGGTGTAACAGTAACTAGATGCTGTTGCAATAGCTGAAGCTAGCGAGTGACTGCGCAATTGAATTCGTGTGATGTTGGTATAATCCGGGATTTGAACCCACGACCTTGTTAATGGGAGGCAGAAGCTCTAGCCGCTCTGCCACCGTGCACCTGCCTAAAACAGTTTAAACAGCAAACTTTCCTGTAGAGGACCAACAGAAAGGCTCCCACTGTAAAAGATAGGGAAAAATTGCTCGGCAAATTATGAAAAAACTACAAAAGGTACATGTAGCAAAAGTAATAGCAGACATTAGAAGACTAGGAAGTATTGAAAAATGCAAAAAAAAATTAAAAGAATGTAAAAACTGTGGCCTGTGAAACGTGCCGAAAAACCGGAAAATACAAGAACAAATAGTGACTGCCTATAGGCATAGGCAGTCACTCAATGACGTGAGACACTGCTGGGGGAACAGGAAAAAATCTTAAATCTTTAAAGATATCAATTGTAAACTTCTCCTGTAGTTTAGTCACATAAATGTAAGGAAAAAATGTTACAAGTTTTTCATCATGTCATGTTTTTATGTTGAAATATTGCATTTTATGTGGAAAAAGGGCCAAAAATCCACATATTTGGGACATTTAAAACTGAAAAATGGACAGAACCAGGTTTACATTTCTTGGCTCATTTTGTACGCATATTAGTTACAAAAAAATTACATTATTTTGGATTTCTTATTTAGTTAAAGTAAGTAAATTTGATTGGACTGAAAATTGTCCTTAAAAATAATTTTTTGACTTAAATCTTCAATAAATCAGTTTTAGAATTAGATATCCTTTTGTACGTTTTGTCAAAATCTTGTTGAGTCCAGATTGTACAGTTTGGTGTAGGATCTACTTTAAGGCTGATCTTTATGTCTCGAGGGACAAAAATGCATTTGAAGAAAACGTCCTTTGAAGTTACAATGTCCCAGAGAAATCTATGGATGAAGTGGATTCAATGGAAGAATAAAACATCTTTAGGAGCAGATTGGACACGTTTGTTGTTTCCACATGAAAGTCGATCTGTTCAGAGAGCAAACTGACCAAAAAACAAACATTTGAAAATGAGTTTTGCCTGTGTGTGGGCTGTTGTGGATCGTGGTGCCAAATGGTGTCTTGATTCCCAAATTTAGTTTTCTCTTTTATTATAAAGGATCAGCACTGAATGTTATATTTATTGAAATGCAGTGTTGGATGTAAAGCAGACACTAATACTCACTTAATACTTGCAATTTTAAGCAATTTGACAGAGAAATGCGTTACTGTAAAACACTTGTACATTAATAACAGTCACTAACATAACACTTACACATGACAAACAACACCAACAACCCAAAGCGTGCACTACGGGGAATCCTGCAGCTTCAGTCCACAGCAGCTGCTCTCTGCCCCTGACACTTTGACCCAGCGACACTGAACGCTGGGTCAAATAAGAGAATGAATTTCCCTCACGACAGATTGAAGTATGTCTTAACTTTAACAATGTTGACAACCAAACAATACAGTCAAAGTACTACAGAAAATATTTGTAAAGTTGCTTTGCACATTTAGTAGTTTATTGGTGCGTTCACTCATGGTTGATGTGGAATTGTTTGTCTTTTTCTGGTCCTGGTTTAGTTCTGGTCGAGTTCATGGTTAGTCCTAGCGTTTACTCCAAATTTTTATGGTTGTGCAAGTGTCGTTTTATAAGTGTATGCTGATGAACAAATGATTGCAGCGTTATTATGATATATTTAACCTATACAAATACAAAACCATCCTTTTTTTATATTTGTTTAATTTCTAGAGTCGGCCTGTTCGATAAAAAGTTTTGATGTACGATATATCGCTACAGAAAAACATCCCTATTAACGATAATATTGACACAATAACCTTAAAGCAGGATAATCCCCTTTTCTAAACATACATTATTCTCAAAAAACATGAATTGCAACAAAGAATAAGCAGAATTATCCACTTAAGCACTTAGTTGGTGTCTATAAAGAGTCATAAATGTTTCTTATTTCACTCTGTACAGCTCAAATATTATTGTTACGGAAAAATAACTCAGATCTCTCCACTATTACAAATAAAATGTACAAACGATCAATACTGAGGCCCAGAAATATTGCCCCAGCCATCCTATATTGAACGATAAGTCGATATAGTAGTTATCGTGACATAGGCAACACAAAAAAAAAGGAAAGATAAACAACTTCCTGCACTTTTTACCACAAAAGCGAACCATTTACAAGGCACTTTGCTGTTTCTTTCTATTCCATGTTGGATTCAAAGACTCTGTTGCCTCTGAACAAACGTTATTTCCTGTTTCTCCATCGTCTTTTGTCCAATCAGACGCGACTCTTCATTAGCATAGCCGTACTTGTTAGCTTAGCCGGCTCCGCGTGTGGTTAGCGGTGTGTTCATTACAGGTGGAGGCTGTTGCTCTGATCCTCTGAGACCTGCAGCGCCGGGGCGGGGGCTGTGGGGGGTGCTGTTCCTCTGATCCTGCCCAGAGGGTGTCCCGCGGGTGCCCCCCCCCTCAGCCCCGCCCCCAGGTGCTAACCGTGTGACAGCAGGTTGATCTGTATCGACTGTCGGAAGCACTCTCCCGCCGTTAAAAATGAAGATGCATGAAATATTAATGCGGTCGTGGCGTTATTATATTTTCCTTTTGGCGTGTCAGGTTATTTGCGTTAAAGACATTCCCTCCTCGTGAAGTGCGCGCTCCTCAGGGTGTCTCGGGTGGCTCTGGGGGGGCGGGGTCAGAGGTCAGGAGAAGAGCCGATACGATCAGATATAAGCAGCGGGTTTAGGCATAAGCTAATGGCAACACTAGCTTCAGGGTGCGGGAGTAAGGCTGCTGTGCTCACCATTAGCAATTATTCTTTCAATTAATGGGGCTTTTTTATTTGTTATAAAGCAGTGGTCCTCACTATTTTCTAAAGGAGAGCCACATTAGCAAACCAAAGGTAAGGAGCGAGCCATAATATATGATCATCCATTATTATATTCCTTATTCTCCTTATTCCGGAAGTTCCCGTACGCGCCGCCGTCTTGTTTCCGTTGTAGTTTACATGGAGCAGACGAGCTCAACAGAAAATAAGTTCCACACGGACTAAAAAGCCGTTTTCAGACTGACCAGGAAATCGTTGCTTTGTGACTTGTTGTTGCTCGTGTTCATTAAACATTTTACACAAATCAATCTACTTTATGTAACATTTTAGCGTCAGACTTTTCCCTCGTTCGTCATTAGCTTTAACGGAGTTCTCGTCAAACGGAAGTGCGTTTACAACAAAAGTGCGAATCTGTGGCAAAAAACTGCAAAAATGGGCGGCATAAGGCGAATACTTTTCGTTTTTTGCGCTGAGTACCTTTTGTTTGTGTGTTCCATTTCCTCGGCTCATCCCCTGCATCTTCGTACAGACTTTGGTTGAGCTTCTGCAGTTGTTTCCTCAGTTGTCCTTCCCGCTCTGTGTCCGTCCAACTGTATTTTGTCGTCTTTTGATTAGAAATCGATCCACTTTTTTCGTCTTGATGCCGTTATTTGGCTAGCGCGGTAACTTAAGTTGAAGCATTGGACACAATTGTGCTGCTGTCGTAAACATTTGTGGCACGGAATAAAACAGAAACAGGACAGAAATGTGGATTTAAGTGTTATTTGCACCATATGCAGGAAGACGGTTTATCAATTTATTTTGTATATTATTAGAAAATATTAAACGATTACACTAAATATTACACAAGCCGCCAATTAAGTCTTGGAGAGCTGCATGTGTGCAATGAGTAACACTGCTATAACACTGCTGCTGTTTTGCTCCAGCGCAGATATTTTGTATTGTATTTTGTATTATTGTATTTTGTATATTTGAGCTCGTTGGTGCATGACCCCAAAAAAAGTTTCTTACTTCCGCATTTACTTCCTGATACGGAGGCGGCCATCTTTGTTTTACTTCCTGAAACGGAGGCTGCCATCTTTGCTTTAGGGCGCCACGTGACCACAATCCCCCACTTCATATAAAAACGGTAATTTCTGTGATTTTAGAAACGGTAGAAAAGAACATTTCCTTCCATTTTATTTAAATACCGATAATAATCACCAAATAATAGTCACCAAAACGTGACTAAAAATGACAATAACGCAACTAAAAACGACAAATAATGCGAATAAAAGTGACAAAGACTCGTTTAAATATGACAAACGCAACCGAACGTGACAAAAACATGACTAAAAGAGACAAAAATGTGAACATCTCGATGAACTAGTCTTTGGTTCAGACCCAGCTTAATCCACAGCTGCGATGGTTGCTCTGCTGATGGTGTTGCTGCACAATAAAAGCGACCTGATTCTTGGCAGCCGGGTCCCGCAGAGGCCGCACACACACAGATAATATAAGAACAGCTTCAGGTAATATGGTATTAATATATTTAAGAGGTTTTGAAAGTTTAATGAAGGCTAGTCTAAAGGATATTGAGTGGTCCGTGTGAAGGATCGACGCCCCGACAATCCAAAGTGCTCCAGGCTGGACTTTAAGAGCCGCTTTGTGTTTGGATGCTGCTTTCTGATTGGCTGTCAGCGATATGAAAACAACAGTGATAAATGCAATGAAACTAGTGCCATGTGGTGTGTGCAGAAATGTGTGAAGAAATAACAAGATAATGTTTTGCAGGTTGCATGGTGACACTTTAGAATAACTGCACTTATTCCTGCCTTAGTGAAGCATAAATAAAGACTTAATTCATAGTGAACAAAGAATTTATTAAGAATTATTCAGGCTTATTAACTACTTGACTAATACTCTAACCCTAATTCCTAGCCCTAACCTTAACCCTAACTTTTATTAAGTGGTAACTAATCCTGAATCAGGCTTAGTAAACTATTTGTTCAGTATAAAATAAGTCTTTGTTCATGTTTTGTTAAGGCAAAATAAGGTGTAGTTATTATAAAGTGGTGATCTTGTTCAGCCCAGTCAAACGTTTTATGCCATTTACCATCAAAGAAAATATTAAATCCTTTGAGTCCCACGAGAGCAGGTGTTTAAAGTAGAACTAAGTAACATTTTTATGTTATTAAAGTCTTCATAAGTCCGTGTGGTGGTTGTAAATGTATTTTTGTGGCGTTTGAAGCCCCCGCCGTCGCCCCCTGCTGGTCTCTGAGCGGAAAACCAGCTGAAACGTTCCTGACGCCAAAGACAACTCTCCAGAGAAACACTGGCTCTCTTTTTTATATTTGGTGACATGAAATGTTTTATATGTGATTAAACTTTTTTCATTCATTCATTTTCTACCGCTTATTCCCGTTAGGGGTCGCGGGTGACTGGAGCCTATCCCAGTGACTTTGGGCCTTAGGCGGGGTACACCCTGGACAGTGGCCAACTCGTCGCAGGGCTGACACAGAGAGACAGACAAGGACAGACAACCATTCACTCTCACATTCACTCACTAGGGACAATTTAGAGTTGTCAGTTAACCTACACAGTCATGTCTTTGGACGGTGGGAGGAGCCAGAGAACCCGGAGAGAACCCACGGTAACACGGGGAGGACATGCAGACTCCACCCAGAGGGATCGTGTGATGTTAGGGTGGTTCAGAATTCGAAACCACGATGTTGGGGTGGTCTGGGATTCGAACCCACGATCTCCTTGTTGAGAGGCAGAAGCTCTAGCCGCTCTGCCACCGTGCACCCCGTGATTAAACTTCTTTATTTCAATAAAAAGGAAAGGGGGAAAAATGCATTGCCATCATTTTACTGGGAATGTACGTTCACAAGAGACATGCAGGGGGCGCTCTATCGCTGAAGTTACTGAGCTCCAGTTTGGAGCAGGCGAACTCAACAGAAAATAAGGAAAATCGGTGCGATACTGACTTGTTTTTGCTCGTCTCGTGTTCATTAAACATTTTAGACAAATCAATCTACTTTATATAATGTTTTAGCGACGTTCGCCGTTTGCGCGAACACAGCATCAATACTAAAATTAAAGAGCGCGGATCATAAACATGAAAAGAGGCAAAAGTGGACCGGGCCAAGGTGAATACTGTAAAAATGGTGCGGAATTAACTGAAACTCTCCAAACTATTTGACCCAAAGACAAGAAAAGTTCTTGTAAAATGCACGTCTTTTCAAAAAAGGCAGAATAATTTCACAATTCACTCCCAAATCTCCAACTCACTCCATCCATTCCATGCGTCTCCTTTTCCCCGAGATCCATAGAAATCCTCACAATCCTTAGTCGACTAATGCATATGACACTATTGACCGATCGATTGACTAAACAATTCTTGGTAAATCTGGGTTATTCTGTGGAAATGTCTCTTTAGCTACAGCATGTAACAACCATCACCTATTTTTTTGTTTTTATTTCACTGACATTTCCTTTTTCACATTTCGGTCTGTTTTGTAAATGCGCTCGGACAACGCCAAACCAATTTGCCGCCGTTTTCCATCGGGCGACATCGATCCGTTTCAGTTTAAGCCACTAGTCCGTTTTATTGCACACCTTGCAGCTTTGGCCCGGCCCCTGGTCCCTTGTGTACGGGGGGCCGGGGGGAGGGGGTTGCCGGTTCAAATCCCCGCGCCTGGCCTTTCTGCTCTGATTAGCTTTATCAGCCGCTCACATCCCTCGATATCGGGCGTAAATCCGAGGTAATCACACTAGAGAAAAACTATTTAACCTTAAACCCGTGTCCAAGCATTCCATTTGGCTTTGTTTACGAGCGGGCCCCGTGCTCCCTGGCTCCTATCTCCTACCCCCTCGCTCCCTGGCTCCTATCTCCTACCCCCTCGCTCCCTCGGTCCTTGCCACCTCCGCGTCGACGAGCGCTCGAGCACGGCCCGCGCTGGGATAATTGAATCGCGGCTTATGGAAACAGATTGAGGAGAGTGTCCGGCTGAATGGCGCGCCGCTGCGAGGAGCCGGACCGCAAGCTGGGAACCACTCAGCGCCGTGTGACAGAAACAGAGGAAGGGGGGTGGTGTGGAGAGAGAAAAGACAAGAGGAGGAAAGGGAGAGGGTGAGGAGCGAGTGAGAGGGAATAGGTCTGGGTGATACGGTGATGAACTTCGAATCGAATAGAATCTGCTATTTTTGTGAAATTGTCGTATCATGATTGACTGTTTCTGTCTTTAATGCAGCTGTCTGTTCAAACACACTTTTTCTCCTGATGTTTAGCCTCTGAAGCCTCTGAGCAGATGACTTTATTTACCTCTTAAAGGCCAGTGCTGCACAATTAAACTAAATTGGCAAAAAAAAAATCACAATTCTAATGGATGCAATTAGCAAATCGCAAACGCTGCAAGTTTTGAAGTGCAATAATTTCTTCTACAAACAACAAAATGTCAAAAAAAAAATTGCTAACACTGTAGTTTGGATTTGTACAAACATGTTCTGAAACAAGTGACAAATGCGTGACCAAAAACACAATAAATGCGTTCGTAAATGATAAAAATGCGCCAAGAAACTTGACTCTCTGCACCAAAACGTGACTAAAGGTGACAAAGATGCGTTTAAACATGACAAACACAACTGAACTCGATAAAAATACAACTAAAAGCGACAAAATTGTGTTTTAAAATGTTCGTTTGAACAGAAGCCTATTATTATAACATAAATTGTAAATGTAATCACAATCGCACTGGTCAGAATAATCACAATTAGATATTTTTCCTAAATGGTGCAGCTCTGTTAAAGACAATAGAAAAATATGAATCGTGATAAAATCGAAATCATGATCTTCCTCAAGAAAATCATGATATTTTTTGCCGTATCGCCCAGACCTACAGAGAAAGAAGGCTAAAGTACGTTTCGTTTGGTCTGTTGCCCTTGACTGGTTGCCTCGGCGTTCTTTGGCCCGGTTCTGTTCATGGCGGCCTGTGTTTTCACGCTTGGCGCCTGGAGGCAAATGTATTTTTTACAGAATGGCAGAGGGACTGGACTTTCTTCCTTGCCGTATTCCTGTTTCTGAGGTTTGGCGGTGGCTTGAACTGGCTAACGTTTGGGTAAAAGTTTGGGCTAGCCATTCGCTCTTTCTCTGCCACTGTGTAAAAAACAAATTCACGTCAGAGGTCAGAGGTTTGCTTCGTGAGCGGCTGACGTCACCCAAACAAAAAGTCAAACCTTCTTCAATTACACTTCTTAATCTTGAGGCCGATCTCAGCGATTCACAAAAAGTTCTAAGTTTGTGGCGCTGTGAGATGTGGCTGAAGCTAGAGTAAACAGGAAACTACTTCTGGTTTCTCCGTAGCTTTCTGCATTTATTTCACTTTGCTGCAAAGCCTCATACCATATTTTAACCTTTCTTTGTGTAATGCATTGGGTTTAGATAATGTGTCGCGTTATACACTGGAAATATAATATTTTGAAGCGTAGATACACCGGAAACGACATGTTTTGCTAGCTTTGTTTTGCTAAGTATGTGGGTTCAACATATACATTGAAATTTGAAGTATCACCCCTTTTCAATTTCAGGGACATGCGTGTTGTTTTTTGTTTATTGTTTTTTTTCTCACAGCAGATATAGACTACAACATACAGTGACAAACAAGACTGAAAAAACATGGAATAAACCAAGTCTTAACCAGGGCTACACCAGGTCTAAAAGTCTAAAGGAGGAGAAAAATGCATGTGGATAAGATAAATTAATAAGCAGATAATAAGTAAATTAAGAATCTTTGTACCTCTTTGAGCAACGAAAGCAATTCTTGGTCGATTAAAGCCATTCCCTTTGCAGCGATAATTCACCTTATTCCGGTTGCTGTACGCGCCGCCATCTATTTCCCGTTGTAGTTTAGACCAGGGGTTCCCAAACTTTTCTGGCCGGGACCCCCAAAATAGCCATGCAACCCACTCGGAACCCCCAAAGCAAAATGAAAATTACAGTAGCAATAATTTTAAGTGTAAATCAAGTTTAATATTGGTTATTTGAATAGTTTATTGTCTTATTGGACCCAATTTCTCTAAAAGATACTGTTTTTCATTTTAAAACAAAAGCAAGTACAGTGTCATATTAACTAAAGTGTGATCTTGAAATCATTTTGCGACCCCCAGCTCACCCCTCGCGACCCCCCGGGGGGTCCCGACCCCCACTTTGGGAACCACTGGTTTAGACAACGCAGACGAGCTCAACAGAAAATAAGTTCTACTTGACTAAAAAGCCATTTTCAGGAAATCGTTGCGTTGTGACTTGTTGTTGCCCGTGTTCATTAAACATTTTACACAAATCAATCTACTTTATTTAATGTTTTAGCGACACTTTTACCTCGTTCGCTGTTTGCGTCAAACCAGAAGTCCCTTTGCTACAAGAGTGCGGAGCATAGAAAAATAAAAAGAGGCAAAAACCAACAACATATAAACTGACATCAGTGGAAAGCCAGCAGGTTATCAAGAGATCAAATTAGCGCTGAAATCATGATTTTATTTCCTGTAATATCTGTGTACGCCGCCTCGTTTTGGCCTGAGTCTGCGTCCTCTCTTGTCCAATCCAATCATCGGGCGGTGAAAGTGAGCCAGTCGTAAAAGAGCGAAAGACGGAGAAGGAAAAGGGAGCGAAACGAGACGAGGTGGGGGTCGAGAGGTGCATTATTTATACAGAGCAGACGGGGGGCTGTTTGGGCAGGAGCATGTCCCCTTAAGTGTCTGAAGATAAAAACACATTTAGTTCAAGTTGAGCGAGCATGAATTTTATATTTTTTGATATAGTCCTGGTGTAGTGTGATGCAGTCAAGTGTTTGCTCATCGGCTGAAGGGTTGCTGGTTCAAACGGAGTAAATACTATCATTGTTTGCCTTGATAAGACGCAAAGGAAGTATTTCAGAATAGGTTTGGGTGATACGGTGATAAAAATCAAATCGTGAGCTCGTCCCTGTGACAATCTGCTATTTTTATGACATTGTCGTATCGTGATTGACTGTTTGTGTCTTTAATGCAGCTGTCTGTTCAAACACACTTTTTCTCCTGTTGTTTAGCCTCTGAAGCCTCTGAGCAGATGACTTTATTTACCTCTTACACCTCTTTAGCGCAATAATTCAACTCAATGCACCAAAACGCAACTAAAACCGACAAAAATGTGTCTAAAAACTACAAAAATGTGACTAAAAGCAACAAAAATGCGTTTAAAAACTACAAAGACGAGGCTAAAAGTGACAAAGACTTAAATACAACAAACCCAACTGAATGTGACAAAAATGTGACTAAAAGCAACAAAAATGCGACTAAAAACTACAAAGACGAGACTAAAAGTGACAAAGACTCACTTCATTACAACAAACACAACTGAATGTGACAAAAATGTGTCTAAAAGCGACAAAAATGTGACTAAAAGCGACAAAAATGCCACTAAATGTGACAAAAACGCGACTAAAAGTGACAAAGACTCACTTAAATACAACAAACACAACTGAATGTGACAAAAATGTGACTAAAAGCGACAAAATTATGCTTAAAATATGAATCTGAATAGAAAATCTAATCACAATGGTCAGAAAAATCACAATTACATATTTTTTCCTAAATGGTGCAGCTCTATCATGATAAAATCGAAATCATGATCTGGCCCCAAGAAAATCGTGATTATAATTCTTTGCTGTATCGACCAGCCCTATTTCAGAATGAATTGTATAACCACAACTTCCAAAGAAATACAAAATATGTCAACATGTTTTATAGTAATTTGAGACAGTATAAAGTGTTAAAAATGGCATTTAATAGTCACTAATGCATTTTTATTTGAGACTTTTTGAAGGTTCTGTCCATAATTTTACACCCAGAACTAAAACACATCCTGATTACTTTAGCATATTGTATAAATCGCTTAAATTATATTGACCAACTCTGTTCACGTTTCTGTTATGCTTTTTGGAACTGTATTATTTTTAAATCTATAAAGAATCTCTAAGAATGAGAACTTTTATCCTGAAGATGCATCATGAAAATGTAGAAAGACAGACAATATTTGACTCTATAAACTGTAGAAGTACTTCTATTATTACCAAGAAATTATAAAAGCTAGTGTCGCACATCCCTGGAATAAACAAAGTAATGCTGCTGTGAGATTTGTCAAAGCTCCATAAAAGATTTTGGCACATTTTCTTCTAATAAGATATAATTAAAGTCTTTGACAGGTTAGACGTCACAATTCATTAAAATGTAGTTTTACTAAGCATTTTTCCTGTTTGTTTCCCAGTTTGACTATTTTCGTAAAGTTTGTAATGTCACTTCCTGGTTGGGCAGCAAATATGACACAGTTAGAGGTAATTCCACAACTGTTTCCTAGCAACCATTTAGAAAACAATGGGCAAAATCCATATAAATGACACAATAATTATGATTTGACAAATAATAATACATGATAACGCCTTTATTTTGTTGAACGACCGTTTAAACTGTCAGAGAGATGGTTCAGTCGAGTGTTAACCGTCTGTTTATTTTCGACTGTACGTCACTTTCTGATTACATCACAGAGTTCCATTTTAGAACTCACCACTACTTCCTGTCATTCTAAAGTTTAACTTTTCAAATTTTCTTCACAAACTGCTACTTCACAGATGTCAATTATGATGAATATCTAACACAAGTGCACTCCCACCAAACCAAGTCAGTATTAGAGAAACATGAGAACCGTCATGTAGACTTTAACTCTTTGGTTGGGCAGTAAATATGACATAGAGGTAATTCCACAACTGTTTCCTAGCAACCATTTAGAAAACAATGGCCAAAATCCATATAAATGACACAATAGTTGTGATTTGACAAATAATAATACCTGATAACGCCTTTATTTTGTTGAACGACCGTTTAAACTGTCAGAAAAATGTGTCAGTCGAGTGTTAACCGTGCGTCGCTTTCTGATGACATCACAGAGGGATTCCATTTTAGAACTCAGCACTACTTCCTGTCATTTTAAACTTTAACTTTTCAAATTTTCTCCACAAACTGCGTCTTCACACATGTCAATTATGATAAATATCTAACACAAGTGCCCTCCCACCAAACCAAGTCAGTATTAGAGAAACATGAGAACCGTTATGTAGACTTTAACTCTTTGGTTGGGCAGTAAATATGACATAGAGGTAATTCCACAACTGTTTCCTATTTAGAAAACAAGGGCCAAAATCCATATAAATGACACAATAATCATGATTTGACAAATAATAATACCTGATAACACCTTTATTTTGTTGAACGACCGTTTAAACTGTCAGAAAAATTTGTATTTAGTATTTATTTTTCAACTGTGCGTCGCTTTCTGATGACATCACAGAGTTCCATTTTAGAACTCACCACTACTTCCTGTCATTTTAAACTTTAACTTTTCCAGTTTTCTTCACAAACTGCGTCTTCACACATGTCAATTATGATAAATATTTAACTCAGTTGCACTCCCACCAAACCAAGTCAGTATTAGAGAAACATGAGAACCGTTATGTAGACTTTAACTCTTTGGTTGGGCAGTAAATATGACAGAGGTAATTCCACAACTGTTTCCTAGCAACAATTTAGAAAACAGTGGCCAAAATTCATATAAATTACACAATAGTTGTGATTTGACCTGATAACACCTTTATTTTGTTGAACGACCGTTTAAACTGTCAGAAAGATGGTTCAGTCGAGTGTTAACAGTATTTATTTTCAACTGTGCGTCGCTTTTTGATGACATCACGGAGGGATTCCATTTTAGAACTCACCACTACTTCCTGTCATTTGAAACTTTAACTTTTCCAGTTTTCTTCACAAACTGCTACTTCACAGATGTCAACTATGATAAATATTTAACTCAGTTGCCCTCTCACCAAACCACGTCAGTATTAGAGAAACATGAGAACCGTTATGTAGACTTTAACTCTTCTCATGTGGCATTAGCTACACAAACACCCTTGAATCCGCCTTGTGTTTAAGGCACATCCTTCCTCTGATCTTCCGTTCTTGATCCTTCACTCATCTCGGCTCAAATGTATTCACCAGACATAATGGAGCAGTTCCTCGAGCGCAGATCCCATTTAAGCTGGAGAGAACTCGAGCTAATGATAAGATTAAGCGGCGCGGCAGGAGCGGGCCACTCGACCACATCCCGGCCCTAACGGCCCTCGTCATCTCCGTCCTCCGATCGGTCCGGCTCTCTCCGATTTGCCGCGGAGTCGTCGGGATGCGCCCCCTTTCCTTCCTTCTTTTCCCCAATAAACTAGGTCAATGAGCAGCTCCATAAATCACGCTGAAGTCTTGTGACAGAAACGCTAGCTGCAGCCACGGCGCGCTGAATAAATTGCTTGCGCGGCGGATCGGCGTGTATATGCAAGTGTGACAAGGCGCACCTGGGGCGACCACATCCGCGACGAGGGGAGAGGGGGAAAAAAATGTCTTAATTAGCGTCGTGTTTCGCAGGTGGAAGGTTGGTGTGCGCAAGAGACCGAGGAGAGGGGCTTTTAATCAAGTGGAGGATGTAAGTGCGGACCGCTGACATAGATCTGAGCCGGAGTGTCTTGTACGGAGAGGAGGGTTCTCTGGGGAGCGAGAGGAGATGAAACAAAAGGCTATTTTCATCTGGAGGAAGTAAGAGCAGTGAGATATGACGCTTCAAGATCTCAGAACGTCAACGTGGCAGAAATGGAAAAGCACATGTCGCAAACTGTATGGGATTATTAAGGCGAGACACGACAGGCAAAAGTCTTTTTTTTCAGCTTTTTTGGTCAGTTTTCTCTCTCACATATCGACTTTCATGTGGAAACAACAAACGTGTCCAATCTGCTCCTAAAGATGTTTTATTCTTCCATTGAATCCACTTCATCCATAGATTTCTCTGGGACATTGTAACTTCAAAGGTCGTTTTCTTAAAATGCGTTTTTGTCCCTCGAGACATAAAGATCAGCCTTAAAGTAGATCCTACACCAAACTGTACAATCTGGACTCAAAGAGATTTGGACACAAGGACCAGACGGATTTGACTAAAAAACTAAACTAAAAGCAACAAAAAACAGTAAAAATGTGACAAAAAGCAACAAAAATGTGTCTAAAAATGACAAAAATGACCAAAAGTGACAAAAATGTGACTTAAATTGACAAAAATGTGACTTAAATTGACAAAAATGTGACTTAAATTGACAAAAATGTTTGACTTAAATTGACAAAACCGTGATTAAAAGCAACACATTTCAAAGGCCGTTTTCTTAAAATGCATTTTTGTCCCTCGAGACATAAAGATCAGCCTTAAAGTAGATCCTACACCAAACTGTACAATCTGGACTCAACGAGATTTAGACAGAACTGACACAATATTTGATTAGATGTGATAAAATGGTGACTAAAAGTGACAATAATTCAACTGAAAACATAAAAAACGTGACTAAAAGTGACAAAAAAGCAACTATGAGCGACAAAAGCATCAAAAACGTGACTAGAGGCGACAAAAACGTGACAAAAAGTGACAAAAAAGCAACAAAAACAAGACTAAAATGCGGCTAAAACACATTAAATGACATTAAACTTCAAAGGACGTTTTCTTAAAATGCATTTTTGTCCCTCGAGACATAAAGATCAGCCTTAAAGTAGATCCTACACCAAACTGTACAATCTGGACTCAACAAAATTTAGACCAAACGAACAGAAGGATTTTTAAATATGTAATTCTAAAACTGATTTATTGACGTTTTGAGTAAAAAAAGTTTAGGTGAATTTTGAATTTTTAGGACTATTTTCAGTCCAATCTAGTTTACTCAAAAAACGAAATAAGAAATCCAAATCCTCTCTGTACATTTTTTAATAACTAATATGTTACAAAATGAATCAAGCAATTTAAACCTGGTTCTGTCCATTTTTCAGATTTAAATGCCCTAAATATGTGGATTTTTTGCCATTTTTCACATAAAATGCCTTATTTCTACATGAAAACATAAGATGAAACACTTAATATATATTTTTCTCTTACATTTATGTGAGTAAACTACAGGAGATTGATATTGATTGATATCTTTAAATGTAAGATTTTTTCCTGTTCACCTGTAGCGTCTCACCTTAAGTGTGACGTCACTCCTGGGTCTGAGCTGCTGCGGTAGTTTCAGCTGATTTAAGTTTTGTTTTTGATTCTGGTTTTTGACTTCCACAGTCTGAGCTCAAATATATCAGCGATCAATACAAACAGGACAGAGACGCGTTCCCTTCATTGATTTCCATGGGATAAGAATAGAAATATAAGTGGCTTGGAATTGATAAGGTCTGAGTTAACGGATTTACACATAATAATTCATCATTTTGGAGAGTCCTGAACCAACATTTATTGTCTCTATGAAGCGTTGGACGTCACCAGGACAAGTCACAGGACAGGGCTCTTATTTGAAAAGCTCAATGTAAAGTTTTATAAATGAGACTCGTAGAATCTGTGGAAAGACAAGCCAGCTCACAGAAATAAAGCATGTTTTTTCAGTTATTTGCGAGAAGAAAGTAGTTAATATGAGAGTTTTCTTGTGTTTCTGCTAAAGGTTACGGCGAAGTTCGTCCCGCTTCTCAAATGGATTAGCGACATGTTTACTTTGGCGTAGGTCCATTCAGTCTCAAACACTGATGTGCCATAACTCTTTAGACCAGGGGTGTCCAAACTTTTTCCATCGAGGGCCGCATATTGAAATATAGACCAAGCAGAGGGCCACAAATCAATTGCGAAACGTTCAAAAAAGCTGCATTTATCTGATGTTTTAAGCTCCACCACATCTACATTCAGTCTCAGTGCCTTAATATCAGGTCTGTGCTGCACCAAAATGTTAGTTATTTAGGTTGGAATTGTAGAAAATCTGAAATGTGCTGTAAATAGTACTTATCAGGACAATGTGGGCCAGTTCACCAGGAAGACTAAGGGCCAAGAAAAATTGGTCTGAGGGCCGCATTTGGCCCCCGGGCCTGAGTTTGGACATGCCTGCTTTAGACGTTTAATAGTCTAAATAAAGCATGAAAAAGACTTAATTCATAAAGAATAAATTGTTAAGACCTAGTAAATATTTAAACAATACCCCTAATCCAGTGGTGGACCTAAGAATTTCTGTAACTTTTCTGTTGTGTCTCTTATTGTTCTTGAAGGAAGCTTTTAGTTTTGTCTGTTTTAAATACGTTTTATTTACTACTCGGCTGTTTTGTAGGGCTGTAGTCAACTAAAGACCTGCCCCGATTGACCGATAGTCGACTAAAAGGGGGCGTGGTAACTTGAAAATTGCACTTTAGAGCAGCGGTTCCCAAAGTGGGGGTCGTGAGAGATGAGCTGGGGGGTCGCGACATGATTTCAAGATCTCATTTTAATAAATATGACACTGTATTTGTTCTATTATTTATTTAAAAAACAGTATCTTTTAGTGAAATATGGTCTAATAAGACAAATAAATGCCAAAGGGTGTTAAATCAGGTTAAATATTGGTTATTTGAACCAATATTTAATCTGATTTAACACCCTTTGGCGATTGAAATGATTCCTAAGTTTATTTTCAACTCGCTTTGAGGGTCCTGAGTCGGTTGCATGGCTATTTTGGGGGTCCCAGCCAGAAAAGTTTGGGACTCCCTGCTTTAGAGCGTCCATGTGTGATCGTTTCTATTATTATCGTTCTAAAATATGACAAAGGCCTAATTATTTGTGGCTGGAGCGTTGTACATTGTCAGTCTTGTTATGATGAACATGGATACAGAACGTTGAGCTCTTCTACAACACCGTGAGCTTCTCCAAACATATCGTATTGTGAGATTTGCATATCGTTACTGTACTTTATTATAGCTCCTGTAAACAAAGCAGCAAAAAGGAAGTTGGCCACATTTAATTGAATCTGTGAAGCTGGAGTGTTGTTTCCACACGTGTCCTTCAGTAAGCGCTCTTCTAACCTCAAACACACAAATGGGCTGAAACAAAAGCGTACCTGCTGTTCTAAATACCACTCTGAACGGGACGACTCCTCTGATATCGTCTAGCGCTCCTCTTCGCTAATTACGGCACTCATTAGCCAGCGTTTGGTCCTGATACAACAAGCTCATTAGAGTCTTGGAGGTGTGAGAGGGGCCGGGGGAGGGGCCAGCGTCCAGCAGGAGGCTTCTACAGCGTCTGCACACACCTGCCCCTGCCGTGCACCCGCCCCGAGGAGGCCCCGCCCCGAGGAGGCCCCGCCCCGAGGAGGCCCCGCCCCGAGGAGGCAGGGGCGTGTGCACGAGTCATTCAGAGAGACGGCGGGTAAAGACGGGAGGGAGACAACAGGCAGACATTACCAAGTCTTGTTATACGCAATAAAGAGACACGTTCTTGGAAAATGATGCAGTTTTGGCAGAGTTAATACAGCACTTTGGTTCTCTGTGCTGTGAAGTCGTAAGAAGCGCTGGCAACGCAAAGGTTTTTTTTATAGTGCTGTCAAACGATAAAAAAATCACACTTTGGAACTGTGATTAATCATGATTAATTGCATCACGCGCTTTTTCAATTGTCATAGTTTAAGTCTATTTTAAAGTATTTTTGCACATTTTCTTCTGAAAATTAAATACTTTTATTAATTCACATCTAAATGCATTTAGATGTACTGGACTCTAGTTCATCTGCAGCCTGTCCGTCCGTGGGAGTAGGATCTCTCCTTCACTGTGGTTCTCCCCGAGGTTTCTACTTTTTCCCATGGGGTTTTTTGTAGTTTTTCCTCACAAGGAGGGTCAAAGGACAGGGGCATTCTGGGACAGTTATCTGAACTGCTTTTACCTGTGGCCCATCGAGGCAACTGTTGTTGTGATTTTGGGCATTATAAAAATAAATTGATTTGATTTGATTTGATTATTTAGATCTGTCTAGACTTATTTAACGTCTAGACATTTCATATTGACTCTGTGGCACACGTTTCAGGTAAATCTAGGCTACACGACCAAAACACAGGTTTAATGGATTAAGGGCCCTTCATACACTCACAGACCTATAGTTACACATAGGTAACTGATATTAAAGGAGACAGATGGAGCTGGCGTTGGTCTGATGTTGGTCTAGCGTCTACATGTGCTCTGTAATAGTTTGGTGACATGTTTGGTCCAGTTTACTCATTTCAGTACATTCGAGTTTTGTTTTCGTCACAGTTTATTCGGCGCGTGGAGCAAAGCCGAACCGCTCTTTGCAGCTCCACACGCGTAAACATCTGAGATTTCTGCGCTCGTCAAGGATTTATGGATTATATGTGTAAATTAACAGCGTGACTCCTTCCCCTGTTCTTTCTCCTGCGTAATCTAAAAGAGCGTGTTTCGTCAAATCAACTCATGTGATTAATCTGCGTCAATTTTCTATGATTAATCGCATAATCGAGTTAACGCGTTTACTTTGACAGCCCTAGTTTTTCTTTTAGTTAGTTTCACGTAAACAACTGACGTCACAATAGCATAATCAATGTGTTATTAATAAATTAAAATGAATTAATCAGAATTATATTTTGTTATTGTAAGTTTGAGGCTGTGAGACGTGGCTAAAGCTAGAAGCTAAACAGGAAACTACTTCTGGTTTGTATTTATTTCCTTCTCTGCAAAGACTCCACGCCGCGTTTGAACCTCTCTTTATGTAATGCATTGGATTTGGATAACGTTAGATGTTTTATGCACTGGAAATATCATATTCAGGTCGTGGTGTGAGGGCCGTGACGTTGATGCTAATGTGCGCTAGCTTTGTTTTGCACAGTCTGTGGCCTCGACTTATCGGTTAGCATCAGTGGAAATACAATGTTTTATCATAAGATCAAGTCTGCATTTGGTGAGAAATTATAATGTTCTGTTCATATATGCTTTTTGTTGATATTAAGGAGTGGAATGTCTATATACTGTGGACAAAATATAACCTTTTTAATTATTACAGGATGGTTTTAGTCGTAGGATCTGGCGGCCCAATTTAGAGAGGAGCTCATTCTGCTTTCTGTTCAAGTATAACAAAAGTACAAACCAACAAACGACTTAATCATCATTCTTCATGTCATTAAGTTATTGTAATTGAGAATAAATCTGCATTGTAATTGTCATTATCGGTAAAAATTCGTTTTGAACTTCAAACATTTAAAGATTTTTTAGTGGAAGAAATATGACAATAGGCACAGGACGATATTGAAATTTTGTGTCACGATAATCACGGCCAAAATAAATGCGATTAACCATAATATCACAATAGTTATTAAAATTGCTGACAGTTTTAAAATGTTACGTATAATGACATTACTTTCTCATTTTAAAGAACTTTATCATAAGTGAAAACAAAAATGATCTAGTAGAGAACATAAAGGGTAAGTTGCTTATTTTCTGCACAATCTGGTGACAAAATGGCGATTATCTTTGTCGGCGATTATTACACCAAATGTAGCACAAATGATTATTGTCTTCCCTTTTTATCACGATAAACGATAGTATTGTTTATTGTCCCAGCCCTATCTGACACGTATTTATATTTTGCTTTTAATACGAATACTAACTAAATTAAATCATACAAAAATACCGCTCAGCTTTACATGTTTATGGAATATTTAAAGGTCCCATAACATGCAAAATGGACTTTTCAGAGGTTTTAACCTTCCTCCAGTGCTATTTGGGCCTCGTATGTTGTGCCCAAAGTGGTTTTTTGATTGATTCCCTCATGTTTTCACTAGAGAACTGTCTTTTCCGTCCCCCTCGGCTGAGCAGCAGACGGGGGCTCCTCACTAAGATGACACGGTGTTTAAGCCACGCCTCCAGGAAGAATAAAAACAGCTAATGCTAATGCTACACAGTAATTACACGATGGATACGACAGATAGAAGAGTTAGCTTGTTATTTACCAAACGGCACGTCCGTGGTTGAGGCCCTGGAGCTCGTCAAACTCCAGGTCAGATCCAGGACGTAGGACTCAGCACGACGCACCGTCAGGAGGATAAAATGTTTATTCAGTGTTTGTGTATCGCTGTTTACCGGAGCACACGGCGCATGCACCATCTCCACTCTAGGCTTCAGCACGAGTTGGGAGGGGGAGGCAGCCTGCTCTCTGTTCGGGGGACTCAGATCTCAGAGTGAGCCGTTTGCTTTTGCAGGAGGGGGCCAGTCCAAGAAATGGGTGTTTTTTGTAAACTGTTATGTTATGGATATTACACAACGTATCAACAAAGCCCTTAGAACAGACTGTGTAAAGGGGAAAAGAGCAGAATATGGGACCTTTAAGAGACAATCCAGTGTGGTTTCCCTGCCCTTGTTGTGTTGTCGGTGGAGGGATGTGGAGGTGTTGGGTGGATGTCGTGTCCACGTGCACCAGACTCTCACCTCAGTCGAACAGTGATCCGAGCCAACAGCAGCAGGCTTGTGTTTGTCCTGCTGCGATAAGAGCCGCCGGTGCTGGGCAGAGCGAGTGTGAGAGTGAGACGAGCTGATCGGATCTGTCAGTCAGGACCGAACGGCCGCAGGGTCTGAGCTGAGCGGACACACGGCCACGCACGCCACTCTGATCAGCTGCAGGGTGTGGGAATGCAGGTAAAAACAGGTACAAATGTCACTCTGAGCAGCTGCAGGGTCTGGAAACGCAGGTTAAAACAGCCTCACGTGTCAATTTGAACAGCTGCAGGGTCTGAAAATATGGATAAATCAGGCACACATCATTCTAAACAGCTGCAGGGTCTGGAAACACAGGTATAACAGGCACGCACGTCACTCTGAGCAGCTGCAGGGTGTGGAAATGCAGGTAAAAACAGGTACAAATGTCACTCTGAGCAGCTGCAGGTTAAAACAGCCTCACGTGTCAATTTGAACAGCTGCAGGGTTTGGAAACAAGTAAAACAGGCACACATCATTCTAAACAGCTGCAGGGCCTGAAAACACAGGTATAACAGGCACGCACGTCACTCTGAGCAGCTGCAGGGTGTGGAAATGCAGGTAAAAACAGGTACAAATGTCACTCTGAGCAGCTGCAGGGTCTGGAAACGCAGGTTAAAACAGCCTCACGTGTCAATTTGAACAGCTGCAGGGTTTGGAAACAAGTAAAACAGGCACACATCATTCTAAACAGCTGCAGGGCCTGAAAACACAGGTATAACAGGCACGCACGTCACTCTGAGCAGCTGCAGGGTGTGGAAATGCAGGTAAAAACAGGTACAAATGTCACTCTGAGCAGCTGCAGGGTCTAGAAACGCAGGTTAAAACAGCCTCACGTGTCAATTTGAACAGCTGCAGGGTTTGGAAACAAGTAAAACAGGCACACATCATTCTAAACAGCTGCAGGGCCTGAAAACACAGGTATAACAGGCATGCACGTCACTCTGAATAGCTGCAGGGTCTGAAAACACAGGTAAAACAGCCATGCATGTTGGTCTGAACAGCTGCAAGGTCTGGGAACCAATAAAATAGGCACACATATCACTTTGAACAGCTGCAGGGTTTGACCTGAGCGGACAAATAGCCACACGCACACCTCTGTACAACTGAAGGGGCTAACTGCAAACGTTCACAGCTGTAGTCATCTCTCTGGACAACTGCGTGGTCTAACATCAGAAATGTTACATTCTCACACTAAAATGAACAGCTGTAAGGTCTGAAACACAGGTACAACAGCCATACGCACTGTTCTGACTAGCTGCAGGGTCTGAAACAAAGGTTAAACAGCCACATACACTGCTCTGATTAGCTGCAGGGTTTGAAAACACATATAAAACATGCACTGCTTTGAAATATTATTGGGTCCAAATATTCAAATAAAAGAGGCACACGCACCACTGTTACAGCTGCAGGGTCTGAAATCTTAACCATTTGCAGCAGTTTGAACAGCTGTAAGTCCAGAAAATACAGGTAAAACAGCCATACACATCCCTCTGAGCAGCTGCAGAGTCTGCCACACTCAGTGCCTAGACTTTGAACAGCTGAAGGTTCTGACCACCGAAATTAAATCAATCAATAATTTTCTTATATCTCTTTGTATGTAGTCAATTAATGATGAGAATATACTGTTTTGCCCAAGTACACAACGGCACTATACTACAGTACCGCACACAAACTTTATAAAACACTTTATGAAAAACTTCACAGTGAACCAAAGTGGTGTCGATAAAACAAATAATATAACCAAGGCTGTCACAATAGTAAAGTGAATGAGTATTAAAACTGGGTAAAAGCAACAAATCTAATAAAAATAACCATCTCAGTGAAAAAACTGCCACACACTGAGCCTCTCTAAACTCTAAGAGCAACTAAAGCTCACGTTTTATCTTCTAGACCAGTGTTTTTCAACCTTTTTTCAGTTGCTGCACGCTTTTTAGCTTGAAACGATACCACAATTAAAACCAGACCATTTAGTAAAAAAAAAAGGTAAATCATGTCTGGGCCACTGTTTAGTTCCTTAAATTTGTCAATAGTGATGGTTTTGTGTCAGTTTTTGGTGCAGAAGGTGCTCAGGACTCTCCTAAATGATAAATGCGTCAATTCCATCCACAACTGTCAATACGAAAACTGAAATTGGACATTTTTTCAAGGCGCACTGGTAGAAAATCAAGGTTCTGGACGGCAAGCTGCAGCTGATCCGCCGACCCAAGAGTGCGAAAAGTTAACAACCGCCAGCATTTCTATCGACTGCACACTTCTGTCAATAATATTTCACGCGAGTTGGCTTTAAATCCCGTCGTTTGATCGATGATATCGCGCGGAGGACATACATCCGATTCAGTAAACAAAGCCCCGACTCGGCGGACCATACATCACCGGCGGGCGTCGTCTCCAGAACCCTGACCTCCACGTCTGCAGCGGGCGAGGGCCTTCCTGAAACCGCACTTTTCCCTCCCGATCCCCAGGGGGCGGGCCGGCGTCCGGGTGACCTTTCAGACGCGCAGAGGAGCTATAGGTTTACCCGAGCCGCGGCGCAGAACTGCTGACTGCGGACGAGAAGCCGTTTGTGCCGAGGGACGGTGACAGGGGCGCGTGGACCAGGCAAAGTCACAGAGGTGTTAGTCTGTGCTTTTTTCTGCTTTATGTTCTTGGAGAGAAAAACGTACGTAAACAAGTTGCAAACAGAGTTAAAGAAAAAAAGGTAAAAGGTTTTTTTTCTCTAACTCATACAGGACTTACCCAGTTCCACATCAAACTGGACTTTAACGAAGTCTAAACGGGAATAAAAAACAGGACTAAAGCAAGTTGGAACCAGAAATATAATCTGGGGTGAATTAAAACTTGTAGAGAGGTCACACCCCGACTAAACCAGTCCAAAACTGACAAAATCAGGTCAAAAACAGGACTAAAACTGGATTAAACATGACAAATGCCAGACTAAACATGGATTTACACATAATTTGCAAACAGAGTTAAAGGGAAAAAAAGGTAGAAGGTTTAAAGCTGGACACAATACGGGATTTACCACTTCAAACTGGACTTTAACGAAGTCTAAACGGGAATAAAAAAACGGACTAAAGCAAGTTGGAACCAGAAATATAAGCGTGACTCATCTGGGGTGAATTAAAACTTGTAGAGAGGTCAAATCCCGACTAAACCAGTCCAAAACTAAAACTGGATTAAACATGACAAATGCCAGACTAAACATGGATTAAATAGGAACTAATGGAGCTCTAATCTTTAAGACAAAGGTAACACGTTCTAAACCAAACCAAGTCTAAACGGGAATAAAAAACTGGACTAAAGCAAGTTGGAACCAGAAATATAAGCGTGACTCATCTGGGGTGAATTAAAACTCATCTGGGGTGAATTAAAACTTGGTCAAATCCCACATAAACCAGTCCAAAACTGACAAATCAGGTCGAAAACAGGACTAAAACTGGATTAAACATGACAAATGCCAAACTCAACATGGATTAAATAAGAACTAATGGAGCTCTAAACTAAACCAAGTCTAAATGTTAATGACAAACAGGAATAAAGCAAGTTGGAACCAGAAATATAAGCATGACTCATCTGGAGCCCGACTAAACCAGTCCAAAACTGACAAAATTGGGTCTGAAACAGGACTAAAACTGGATTAAACATGACAAATGCCAGATTTAACATGGATTAAAGACAAAGGTAACACGTTCTAAACCAAAACCAAATCAAGTCTAAACGTTAATGAAAAAGGTCTGTGTAAAGACAAAACAAGAAAACAAAAGTAGCTCATGAATTTAGCAAAACAAACTTAGCATCAGCATTTTCCTGACGCACGGCAAACCCTAAATATGATATTCCCAGTGCATAATGCGTCAAACATTATCCAAAGCCAATGAACGCATAAAGAGAGGTCAAAACGCAGCGAGGAGTCTTTGTCGAGACGTGCAGAAAAAGCAGAGAAAAAAACACGGCAAGATTATTTGTAGAGCGCAGTTAGTACACAAGGCAAGTGCTTTGCATAACAAGGAAAAATGGCATTAAAATCACAAAACACATAAAGACTGCAAAAAACTGAAACTGATTCCCCATGTTTAGTCCTGACTCTGGCACCAGCAGGAGGCCGGTCCATGTTTAGTCCTGACTCTGGCACCAGCAGGAGGCCGGTCCATGTTTAGTCCTGACTCTGGCACCAGCAGGAGGCCGGTCCATGTTTAGTCCTGACTCTGGCACCAGCAGGAGGCCGAGATGGTTCATATGGCACATGTCAGAGATGTTCTTTGGTGCTTGGCCGTGGAGAGACAGAAAAACATAACTAGTTTCCTGTTTACTGTGGCTTTAGCCAGAGTCACGGTCACAGACTTGTTTTATTGATAATTGTTAATACTATTCGATAATTCAATGATCAAACCAGTCTTGGGGATCAGGGGCAGCCCAAACGTGGCTTTTGTGTTTTGTCCGTGTGCGCATTTTAGGGCGGCACGGTATTGGAAATTAGTGCAATATGGGTGTCATGTGTTGCGATATTTTTCCCTCATTTGCATATATTTTTCATTTCTTTTCCAGGTATAAACAGTAACAATTAAGTACTCAACTCTTACTGTAAAATATAGTAGCTGAGGTCCAAATATTGCATTGGAGACATTAAAAAAAAGACATTTTAAACATTTCTGACATTTTATTCACCTTCATTTATGTCTGTATGAAATGGAAACAAACTGATAACCCTAACCCAATAAAAGACTTAAACATTCTCTTGCCGTTTCTGTACTTTGCAGAACGGCGCTTTTGAGGTTGAACATTTAAGGTTTAATCAGTAGGAATTATCGTACATCTTTGCGATATGCATATTGTACTTGTTACACAGCGATAATGACATTTTTTCAATATATTGTGCAGTCCTATTGCTTTTAGTAACAATTCCACGTAATGTTTTATAAATGAGACGCCATCTTCCCCCGGCGTCCGGTCCTGCTGCCCCTGGCGTCCGGTCCTGCGGTCAGTCGAGCGCCCTGTCACGCGAGGCTGCTGACTTCAGACTTTCTCACAGTCATTAGCGCTGGGAGATAAAGCACCCGGCGTTTGGGAGACAGAGTAGCGGGCGTTCGGGTCTTTTCTCTGCGCGTCTCTTCAGGGTGACACGTTTATGAATGGCCTCTCCGTTCCCACAATGCACCTCTGTTGGCAGCCAGTGTGCGCCGCTTAAGTCTGACATTGACTTTTGGGTTCGACAATGTGAAAGCCATAAGTTACTTCAGACTGGACGGGTTTGTGTTTGGTTTGGTGTCAAAAAAGTGAGAAAAAAAACAGCAATTCTCAGGGTGAAGAGGGTCCGGTTTAAGTTACAGAGAAGGACTTTGGTTTTATTCAGTTTCAGCCCAAGATGTTGGCTTGGGAATTTTTATTTTGGGGCTTTATTCATCTTATTCCGGAAGTTCCCGTATGCGCCGCCGTCTTGTTTCCGTTGTAGTTCACACGGAGCAGACGAGCTCAACAGAAAATAAGTTCTACTCGACTAAAAAGACGTTTTCAGGAAATCGTTGCGTTGTGACTTGTTGTTGCTCGTGTTCATTAAACATTTTACACAAATCAATCTACTTTATGTAACATTTTAGCGTCAGACTTTTCCCTTTTCGTCATTAGCTTTAACGGAGTTCTCGTCAAACAGAAGTGCGTTTACAACAAAAGTGCAAAAAACAGCAAAAGTGGGCGGGGCAGAATAAGGTCAATACAGCAGCTCGAAGACACATAAGAGCTTTACACTCTTCACTCCACACTCGTCGGTGTTGTTGGTCAGTTACAACTTAATTAAGATTTCTGATTGTGGGAAGAATCTTGATTCGTGGCTCGTAGATCTCAGAGTGTGACGGGAAAAAGGACCAAACTTAGAACCGTCGTACGACCAAAGACCAGCTACGATTGATATCAAACATGTTGGATATATCTCTGTCTCAGAGTGAGCCTCCTGTCGCTGCGTCTGCCATCGATCTTTGTCAAAAATGTCAACACAAACGCACCATAAAGTAACGAAAGCAAACAGGACATTATCTTCTCATTTCTCTTTCATTTAGTAACTTTACAAACGCGAAAACCATGGATGTATTAAATGAACTGGATAAGACACGCCCCCTCTGACTGTGGTCCCAGATTGATTTGTGGCCGTGTGAGGTACTGCAGCCTCTTGGAACCAGCCTTTTTCTAAAATTGCTCATAATTGTGGACAGGACTGAATTATTATCAGTATTTAAATAAAATAGAAGGAAATGTTCTTTTCTACCGTTTCTAAAATCACCGAAATTACCGTTTTTATATGAAGTGGGGGATTGTTGTCACATGGCGCCCTAAAGCAAAGATGGCAGCCTCCGTTTCAGGAAGTAAAACAAAGATGGCAAATGCGGAAGTAAGAAACTTTTTTGGGGTCATGCGCCAGTGAGCACTCTCCATAGGGATAAACAGGGCGGCCATTTTGGATTCATCTTCCAGGTTTTATTATAGTTCTATGGCGAAAACACAGCTAGCATGTCGCGCTAGCCTCTGCTAACAGCTACAACTGCAGTGAATTTATCCCACGGAGCCTGAGCCTGATATTCGCTCAGATAAACTTTTGTCGTAGCTTCTATCAATCGCGTGAACCATCGCACAATGTGACTGTGTTCTGTCTAACGACTTTTAATCCGTCACGTTTTGCAGCGTGACGTCTCTAAATACAGGACGAAAAAGAGGGTACAGTGGACACCGGCTTTAGACTCTATCGACCGATTAATCGACTCAAGGATTGCAGCACGAGTTGGCGTTGTGTAATAACCGAACTCTCCTGAATGTGATCGATCTGCTCCGCGCTAACGTTACGTGTTTGATTGAACCGCCATCACTGTCGGCTTTGGAGAGAGACTCACACACAGGGCTGGGTGATACGGTGATGAAAATCGAATCGTGAGCTCGTCCCTGTGACAATTTGCTATTTCTGACATTGTTGTTTCTCTTTAATGCAGCTGTCTGTTCAAACACACTTTTTCTCCTGTTGTTTAGCCTCTGAAGCCTCTGAACAGATGACTTTATTTACCTCTTACACCTCTTAAGTGCAATAATTCAACTCAATGCACCAACACGCAACTAAAAGCGACAAAAATGCGTCTAAAAACTACAAAGACGCGACTAAACGTGACAAAAACTCTTCAATAGGACTTCAATACAACAAACACAATTGAATGTGACAAAAATGTGACTAAAAGCGACAAAATTATGCTTAAAATGTGAATTTGAACAGAAAATCTAATCACAATCGCAAAACTGGTCAGAAAAATCACAATTACATATTTTTTCCTAAATGGTGCAGCTCTATTAAAGGCAACAGAAAAAACAAAGTGAACACAAATCATGATTATTATCTGGTCCTAAGAAAATCGGGATTATAATTTTTTGCCGTATCGCTCAGCACACACACACACACACACACACTCACTCACTCACTCACACACACACACACACACACTCACACACACACACACTCACACACTCACACACACACACACACTCACACACACACACACACACTCACACACACACACACACACACACACACACTCACTCACTCACTCACACACACACACACACACACACACACACACACACACACACACACACACACACACACACACACACACACACTTGTCTCTCTCTCTCACACACACTCACACACTCTCGTCTCAGACTGTTATGAATTATTGAAGGCGTCCTCGGGGCGAGTATCGATCCGGGGCAGACGGTCCGGGCCGAGCTGCTTACACGCCCGGCCTCCGCTTTGATTCCACTTTCACATCGACTCACACGTGCAATTTATTTACCCTCAGAAAATAAATAAAAAAATAAATATACCTATTTATTTACACTTTTTCTGTTTTGGAATATTTGAATTTCGTGACTAGTTTGAGTCATAATTAACGTTGAATGAACTTTGCGTTTTTGGTGCAGTTTGGGTCAGATACAGAGAGATACTTCATAGTTTTGCCTTGACACGCCCCCTTTTTAGTCGATTAAGGCCTTGATTTTCAACCAGTGCGCCGGGGAACACTAGTGCGCCTTGAGAAAATGTCCAGTTTGAGTAAACAGATTCACAAATGCGGATTTAATGAACTGATTTACCTTTTTGGAGTGTCCTGAGCAACAAAAAAGAACGCAAAACCATCACTATTACCAAATTTAAAGACCTAGACAGTGCCACGGACATTATTTATCTCATTATATACAATATTTTTAACTAAACGGTCTGATTTGGTCATGTTTTAGTGGGAGGTGGCGTGCCGTGGTGACTAAAGACCTCCCTTAATCCAGTGTTTTTCAACCTTTTTTGAGTTGTGGCACACGTTTAGGGTTAGGGCTGACTCAAACTGCACCAAAAACGCAAAGTTCATGCAAAGAAATTACAATTTATACAGAAAAGTACCAGGAAACGATGTATTTATAGATATTTCAGTTAGATTTACTCCAAGATCTTTAGCTAATCCACTCCAAATCCTCACTTTTTGCCGTTTGTGTCTTATAAATACTTAAATCGACATAAAAAATTAGTCGACTGATAAAAATGTTGGTCGACTAAAACAAAACAAAAAAAATCAACCAATTAATCGACTAAAAGGGGGTGTGGCAAATACACATCTAAACTATGACATATCTCCGTGTATCTGACCCAAACTGCGCTCAGAAGACCCAAACCCTAAACGTGTGCCACGACTCAAACAAGGTTGAAAAACACTGGATTAAGGGAGGTCTTTAGTCGACCGAGGATTTCTTTAGTCGACTACAGCCCAACAATCTTCTCCCAAACACAACTGCAACAACTATAACCATATTTATTCTTCTGTCAAACTCATCATGGTGAACACAACCCTGACCCGTCCGTCGGTTCTGCCTCGTATTGAGACGTGTTTTGCCGACACGTGGGCGAAAGCGTAAGTGAGTGATGATAATATTAACGGCGAAGGTCCCCAAAGACGGCGACTCGATTGGAAGCACTGACCCTTAGCCCGGCCCCTGCCCTCCGCCGTCCCGTCCCAGGTCTCTGTCCGGCCCTCGTCCTCAACGCAGACGTTAACTGTACGATTATCCACTCTAGATTTAATAATTGGAGGGATGTAATTAGCAAATGGCAAAGACTAGGGTTTGTCGATACTAAAACCAGCATCGACGCTAGATAAACGGCAAAAAAAAAGAAGTTCAAGATGAGTTAAAATGTGTTGATTTGAGGATATTAATGTAAATTTCAGACGTTTTGACTCGTTAAGATCAGTGGAGACGATTTATTTGATGGAACTAGATTATTTTACTTGTTTCAAACCGTTTGTGACTTGTTTCAATACATTATTTCTTACTTCAATCCAAATGATCTGTCAGTGGTTAAGATCATTTTACTTACCCGACTGACAAATGTATTTTATTATTTTAATCAAAATTATGGTCTGATCATCAGAAATACCTTGAAACCAGTGAAATATTCTGCATCACAGGGAGAAAGATGCAAACTCTGCACAGAAAGTCTCACATAAATGAATATTAAAAACCTGTATGCTCGACCTCTTCGAACATGTTTTAAAATATATACGATGACTGTCTTCTCTCAGATGCTAATGTTAAGGTGAGACACTGCAGGAGAACAAGAAAAAATCTTAAATTTAAAGATATCAATGTGAAACTTCTGTAAGAAAAAAATATAAGTTTTTCTTCATGTCATGTTTTAATGTAGAAACAAAAACATTTTATGTATAAAAATGGCCAATTGGGACATTTAAATCTGAAAAATGGACAGAACCAGGTTTAAATTTCTTGGTTCATTTTGTAACAGATTAGATATAAAAAAAATTACAGACGGGATTTTGGATTTCTTATTTAGTTTCTAAGTAAACTAGATTAGACTGAAAATTGTCCTAAAAATTCAAATTTCGCTTTATTTTTTTTTTTACTTAAAACTTCAATAAATCAGTTTTATAATTAGATATCAAAAAATCCTTCTGTACGTTACATCAAAATCTTGTAGATTCCAAAATTATAAAGTTTGGTTTGGTGTAGGATCTACTTTAAGGCTGATCTTTATGTCTTGAGGGACAAAAATGCATTTTAAGAAAACGGCCTTTGGAGTTTAGTGTCATTTTTGTCACTTTTAACTGCATTTTGTTGCTTTTAGTCTCGTTTTTGTCGCTTTTTTGTCACTTAAAGTCACATTTTTGTCATTTACAGTCACATTTTTTATGTTTTAGTCACACTTCTGTCGCTTATAGTTGCATTTTTGTCGTTTTCAGCTGAATTTTTGTCACTTTTAGCTGCATTTTGTTGCTTTTAGTCAAATCCTTCTGTACATTTGGTGTAAATCCTGTTGAGTCCAGATTGTACAGTTTGGTGTAGGATCTACTTTAAGGCTGATCTTTATGTCTCGAGGGACAAAAATGCATTTTAAGAAAACGTCCTTTGAAGTTACAATGTCCCAGAGAAATCTATGGATGAAGTGGATTCAATGGAAGAATCAAACATCTTTAGGAGCAGATTGGACATGTTTGTTGTTTCCACATGAAAGACGATATGAGAGAGAAAACTGATCAAAAAAAAAAAAACATTGAAAAGAAACTGTCTAGTGTCTCACCTTAAATTGTAAACTTTGAACATTGAATGATGTAATCAGGTAAAATCGCTCACACCTCGATTTCGTTTCCATTTTTTCCTTCCCGATGGCCGCTGTTGGCAGTGACCTCCCCCTCCCCAGACTCCTCCCCCTCGGGCCCCTCGGTGATCCATCACGGGGCGAGGAGGGGCTGACAGAGCTCCGGGCTGCAGGTTCACGCGCTGCTTGCTATGGATTGGATTCAAATGTTGCACAGATTGATTGGCCGAGCGGTGGAATGCATGATGTGCCGTTATGTGCAGATGTGCCGCGGATGGGACGGCCCGGCGCCGGAGGGAGCGGGGGCGGGGCTTTAACGGCACTGCAGCACCTGAAGGAGGCAACGACGGAGGGTTAGAGTCAGGGACGGGCCGTGTCCAAAGGAAGATAAAATATGAGCCATAGATGAGTAAAAAGTCTGTACCTAATGATATTTAAAGTCAGGAACAAGAAGGAATTTAAGACATGAAAAGGAAACTGACATTTAGAGATGTTTATTTGAAACTTCTGGAGTTTATTTGTTTATTTCTGGGTTTATTCAACGTAAAGCTCGGGGGCCACATCAGGCCTAAGGGACATGATCAACCAACTTCAGAAATATAGAACATATTTGATCTGTTTTTAGGGGTTTTAGTGGTTTAGTCCGGGTTTAATCCTGGTTCAGTCCTGGTTTAATCCTGGTTCAGTCCTGGTTCAGTCCTGGTTCAGTCCTGGTTTAGCCCTGGTTTAGTCCTGGTTCGGTCCTGGTGTTGTCCTGGTTTAGTCCTGATTCTAGTCCTGCTTCAGTCCTGGTTCAGTCCTGGTTTAGTCCTGGTTTAGTCCTGGTTCAGTCCTGGTGTTGTCCTGGTTTAGTCCTGGTTCTAGTCCTGGTTCAAGTCCTGCTTCAGTCCTGGTTTTGTCCTGGTTTTGTCCTGGTTTAGTCCTGGTTTAGACCTGGTTTAGTCCTGGTTTTGTTCTGGTTTAGTCCTGGTTTTGTTCTGGTTTAGTCCTGGTTTAGACCTGGTTTTGTTCTGGTTTAGTCCTGGTTTTGTTCTGGTTTAGTCCTGGTTTAGACCTGGTTTAGACCTGGTTTAGACCTGTTTTAGTCCTGGTTTAGACCTGGTTTAGACCTGTTTTAGTCCTGGTTTTGTCCTGGTTTTAGACCTGGTGTTGTCCTGGTTTAGACCTGGTTTTAGACCTAGTTTAGTCCTGGTTTTGTCCTGGTTTTGTCCTGGTTTAGTCCTGGTTTTGTCCTGGTTTTGTCCTGGTTTTTTCCTGGTTTTGTTCTGGTTTAGTCCTGGTTTTGTCCTGGTTTTGTTCTGGTTTTGTCCTGGTTTAGACCTGGTTTAGTCCTGGTTTAGTCCTGGTTCAGTCCTGGTGTTGTCCTGGTTTAGTCCTGGTTCTAGTCCTGGTTCAAGTCCTGCTTCAGTCCTGGTTTTGTCCTGGTTTTGTCCTGGTTTAGACCTGGTTTAGTCCTGGTTTTGTTCTGGTTTAGTCCTGGTTTTGTTCTGGTTTAGTCCTGGTTTTGTTCTGGTTTAGTCCTGGTTTAGTCCTGGTTTTGTTCTGGTTTAGTCCTGGTTTTGTTCTGGTTTAGTCCTGGTTTAGACCTGGTTTAGACCTGGTTTAGACCTGTTTTAGTCCTGGTTTAGACCTGGTTTAGACCTGTTTTAGTCCTGTTTTAGTCCTGGTTTTAGACCTGGTGTTGTCCTGGTTTAGACCTGGTTTTAGACCTAGTTTAGTCCTGGTTTTGTCCTGGTTTTGTCCTGGTTTAGTCCTGGTTTTGTCCTGGTTTTGTCCTGGTTTTTTCCTGGTTTTGTTCTGGTTTAGTCCTGGTTTTGTCCTGGTTTTGTTCTGGTTTTGTCCTGGTTTAGACCTGGTTTTAGACCTAGTTTAGTCCTGGTTTTGTCCTGGTTTTGTCCTGGTTTTGTCCTGGTTTAGTCCTGGTTTTGTCCTGGTTTTGTCCTGGTTTTGTCCTGGTTTTTTCCTGGTTTTGTTCTGGTTTAGTCCTGGTTTTGTCCTGGTTTTGTTCTGGTTTTGTCATGGTTTTGTCCTGGTTTCTGGCCCTTGGTAAAATAAAGTTGAACAGCTCTGGTGTATTTGGTGATTAGTTTTTTCAGTTATTTTCAGTGTTTTTTTAGATAGCTTTTGTCGTTAAGTAAACTAGATTTGACTGAAAATTTGAGTAAATATTAAAATTCTCTTTACATTTTTAATTTGATATCAAACCCCCCAGAATCTTGTTGAGTTCCCGATCTCTGTGGGAGAAAAATGCATTTTAAGAAAACGTCCTTTGAAGTTACAAAGTCCCAGAGAAATTTATGGATGAAGTGGATTCAATGGAAGAATAAAACATCTTTAGGAGCAGATTGGACACGTTTGTTGATCCAGGTGAAAGCTCGTGTTTGTTTAGAGCAAACTGATCAAAAAAAAAAAAAAAAAAAAAAACGTTTAGCTTTATTCTTTCCCTCCACGCTCCTCTGATGCCCGGGCCCCTTTTAAAGCTACAGTAGAATACAGATGGGGCCCCGTAGTGAAAGTGTCTCCAATTAAAGACGAGAGCTGTGCAAATATTGACGAGTATCGACGAGTGTTGGGTGTCGCGGGTCCGAAGGGAGAGCCGGGAGCCAGGCGTCTCGGTGCCTGCTCCATCAGCTCCGTCGGCAGCTGCACCCAAGGGCCCCCGGGTTATTTAGTGCCGCTTTATTAGCCGTGGTCCAGGGTCACAGCCAGATTTACTGATGGCGTGTGGATTTCAGTGCAGTGTTTAGGTTTGTATCGCCTTGATTTTCAACCAGAGCGCCGTTTTTTTGAGGTTTTACCAGGTGTGCCTTGAGAAAATGTCCAATTTGAGTTAACAGATTGACAAATGTGGATGGAATTGACTAATTTACCTTTTTGGAGCGTCCTGAGCTACTTCTGCACTAAGAAAATAACACAAAACCATCACTATGACCAAAATTAAAGAACGAGACAGTGGCACAAACATAAGTTGGCTTGTTATATACCATATTTTTTTAACTAAATGGTCTGTTTTGGTCATGTTTTTGTGGTAGGTGGTGGCTTTAAACCCAAAAAGTGTGACACAACGCAAAAAAGGTTGAAAAACACAGCATTACTTTAGCATTTTGGGGCGTCCTGAGCAACTTCTGCATCAAAAAAAACCCACAAAACCATCACTATTTCCAATTTTGTAGCACCAGACAGCGGCACAAACATTTATCACATTTATTAAACTAAATGCTCTGATTTGGTCATGTTTTAGTAGAAGTTGGCGTGCCGTGCTATGTTTTAAATCCAGAAAGTGTGACACAAGTCTAAAAGGGTTGAAAAACACTGCTTTAAAGAGACGAGCGTTTCAAAATTCCATCACACCACGTCCACTGCAAAAATGAATGTCTAGATGAGTTAAAATGTGTTGATTTCAGGATATTAATCTGACGTTTTGACTCGTTAAGATCAGTGGAGACGATTTATTTGATGGAACTAGATTATTTTACTTGTTTCTAACCATTTGTGACTTGTTTCAATACATTATTTCGTTCTAACATTTCTAACATTGTTCCATCATTAAAAACAATCCTATAGCTCTTTTACAGTTGTCTCATTAGAAGAAACTTTTAAAAAGTTAATATTTACAAGACAGAAGGAACTTTCCAAATATAATCCTGGAGTTGCGTTTAGCTTCATTCACGCTCGGCTGAGGAATCCTGGTTAGAAAATCCTCTCCCTCTGACCGTCAAAAACACTTCCTGCTGAACTCCCACGATCTGTGATGTTTTTACGATTCACACTGAAAAAAACGAATGTCTACATGAGTTAAAATGTGTTGATTTGAGGATATTAATGTGAATTTCAGACTTTTTGACTCGTTAAGATCAGTGGAGACGATTTATTTAATGGAACTAGATTATTTTACTTGTTTCAAACCGTTTGTGACTTGTTTCAATACATTATTTCTTACTTCAATCCAAATGATCTAAAATGTAAATCTATCCAACCTTAAAATGGCTTGAATTGATCATTTTTCTCTGGATTTGAGAAGTTTTGATTCGATGAGATTTAATTGCTGATGTGATGCAGAATATTTCATGGTTTCAAGGTATTTCTGATGATCAGACCATCATTTATGTTAAAATAATAAAATACATTTGTCAGTCGGGTAAGTAAAATGATCTTAACCCACTGACAGATCATTTCACAGATAATTTTCTAACCAGATTCCTCAAACTAGCATGAATGAAGCTAAATATACTTATATACTTATAAACTGTACATGATCATGTGAATATGTAAATAGACAAGGATAGTATAGTTAAGCTCATTGTAAATTGTTCATATCGGGGGTTTAGTTGATTAATATATATACTTATAAGTTAAGTTAAACGGGGTTGACCATTATAGATCTGCTGTATTTTAGTTTTATTTTATATATATCTTATTTTGTTTATAATACTTTACTGTCTCTACTGGTCGGTTGCACATGTAACAAAAAGAATTTCCCCTTGGGGATAAATAAAAGTAATTCTGATTCTGATTCTGATAAATGTAACCCCAGGTGTGTTTTTGACGACAGAACATTGTTAGAACAGGGTTTAAAGCTCAAAAAAGTCACTGGTGCAGAATATGTGCCCTTTATTCTGACTTATTTACTGCATATCTAACTGTTTACTAGTTCTTTTCTGCATGAATAGTTTTTGTATGAACTCCAGTGCAGTTGGGGTCCTTTGAGTGCAGCACTTATAGTTTTGACGGGCAGGTCTTTAATCGTCTACAGCAGTGGTTCTGTCTTTATCTCACACTCTGAGTGCCCCTTGAGTTGAGTTTCAGGCAAATAAATGAGTTTATTAGTCACGTATTGTCCATTATTACTATTATTTTTCTGTTTTAATTATATTTATGGTCCAAGATACTCCAATAATATGCTAAATTTACAACTAATAACACTTTTTTTATTCAGATAAAAGTACATTTCATCTTCTTTTAAAACCTGAAACCATTCCAAGTGCCCCCTGGTAATTCCTCCAGTACCCTTTGGGGTCCCCGTACCCCTGGTTGGGAAACACTGGTCGTCTACAGTCCTACCAGTTTCACTTTCTGTGCCGATATCAGCCAAAACCGACGCAGAACATCCGCGTGACTGACCTCCGCCGCCATCGCTGCCCGTCCGTTCGCCGGCCGGTGTCCTGAAAGCCTGACCTCTGACCTCTGACCTCTGCCTGACCACCATGTGACCCTCGGCCTCCTCGGTTACAGACGGATGCGACGGTTAATGCAGTTGTGCCTGTTGTGGGAGGCGTACGGCAGCAGAGGCCCGGGTCGTCCCGCTGTAATGGGAGGATGTGGCCGGGCCAGGTTTAATGTTACTGCAGCGGAAACAGGTTCACGTCCTCGTCTGGTGCTCACGTGGGAAGAGAGTGGAGCTGGAGGCACGGGGGCCAAATCAGGCCCTCCAAGGGGCAGGATCAACCATCTTCAAAAATATACAACATATTTTATCTCTTGTTAATGTTTTACCTGGTTGAGACCTGGTTTAGTCTTAGTTCAGTCTTTGTTTACACCTGGTTTAGTCCTGGTTGAAACCTAGTTTAGTCCTGATTTAGACCTGGTTTACATCTGATTTAGTCCTGGTTTACACCTGGTTTAGTCCTAGTTTAGTCCTGGTTTACACCTGGTTGAGTCTTGGTTTAGTCCTAGTTTTAGTCCTGGTTTAGTCTTGGTTTAGTCCTAGTTTTAGTCCTGGTTTAGTCCTGATATAGACCTGTTTTACACCTGGTTTACTCCTGGTTTACTTCTGGTTTAGACCTGTTTTAGACCTAGTTTAGTCACTTCTCAAAATTGGTGAGAAATATCTTCTACTTTTCATCCTCATTAAAGTACATTTTTAAATAGGTACTTCATAATAACAGCAGTAAGTACCAACTCGTGCAAATGTCTCTCCAAGTATCACCAGGACAAGGCAAAGTTTCAAACTGGATATTAAATTCAGGTCAAAACAGGCCAAAGTCAGAATAAAATGAACCTAATTTTGTCATGTTTGATAAAATGCACCTCAGTGATAACTAGAGCAGCAACTAACGATTATTTTACCAGTCGATTAGTCTAGCTATTATTGTTTGGATGAATCAAACACAAAATGCCACTTAATGTCAGATTTGCACTAAATTTGACACAAAACTCGTGTTTGAGGACGTCCTGATGCAGTATATTTAATCAAAAACACTAAATGTACCCGTTTCCTGTGTCTTTTTTGGTGCATACAACCATAAAACCTCTGTCCTCGGCACACGTGATGCTTTGGAACTTGCGTATAGACCAGTCAACGATTATTCAAGTACTAAATTAAATGACGATTATTTCAGTTATCGATTTGTTGCGATTAATCAATTAACTTGTTCCAGCCCCAGTAATAACCCATAAAACTGTCATTTTTGGTCTAATTTAATCTTATTTGAGCTAAAGAGCTTTTTTAAAGAGCATTTAGTCTCATTTCTTTCTAACGAGCTCGTTCCGTGCATTATAATTCATTCACTCAAACTCTGGCACAACAACCACAGTCTGCAAAGTCAGTGACTGCGTTCTCTACACACTGAATTTGTTTTTTCCTGGTGTGATGATATAACTTGGCATTTAAAACCGTAAATCCCCCCATTCTGCCAGATTCTCTTTCTCTATCTCTGCATCTCAGCCTCCGGTCGTCTCCTCCGTTCCTCCCTGCGGTCGTAAACCTATTCCCTCTCGCTCTAACTAGCTCTGTGATGGCAAATCCTTAGCCTATATTTTATCGCCGGCAGAGAATCAGGCCCAGATAATGAAATTAAGCCGGTTTCTCATAAGCAGAGCCTGAGATGATGAAGGAGGGAGTGAAAGAGAGGAGACAGATCAACGAACCTGGAGGAGGAAGAGGAACTGCAATCCTGGGTGTCGATTGTTCTAAATATGCCCACATTTGTTCTCCTGCTGCCTCATTCCTCTGGCTCTGCCCACGACTCACACTGTAAACAGTTAATCAAAAGAAATTAACCTTTTTATTATGCCGTTCAAGGATTTTTAATTCGTAATAATCTGCATCCTTATTAAGAAAAATAAATCAGTGCTTCTTTTGTGTATTTACTTTTAAATATGTATTTTATGGAACCATTTATTGTCTTTTTCTATTTCTAAATTCTATCCAAGCTTGAAAACCCATAGAAAACCCAAGATCGTTAACATATAAGCTAAACAAGATTGGCCCGAGTATCGATCCCTGTGGGACCCCACTGTTTTATGGGATTTTTGTCATTTTGTGGCTGAATTATGACAATTTTTCATCCATTGGTGTTGGTTTCCGGGTTTCCCAAAGCAGTTTGTAAAGCTGAGTCCAAAGTTACACATGTGTCTGTTCAAATTATTAGATAAATAAAGATATTATGACCTTGTTGCCAATAGAAATTACCATGAAAAATATTTGTGGATTTCCGTTTTTGGAGATTTCTTATGAAAATAGCATTCAAAGTCTACAGAACTGACTCCTGCTACATGAAAGTAAGTCACACGTAAGGCTTAACAATGGAACACGATGCTTTCACCTAAAAATAACACAAAAAATCCAATTAAACATAAATAAAATCAGTAAGCATTCCCAAACGCAGAATTGCTGTCTTGCCCACTCCTCTTTCTCATTGGCCCGGTGGGTTTGAAAGCAGCGGGTCAAATGTCAGCTGTCGTCACGGTCCCTTTGGATAACATGAGATGTCAATAGAGCCGCCCAACCATGACTGAGATGACTGAGGAGAGGGAGGCGGGCCCTAAACGAGCAGAGCAGGAGGACCATCCGCGAGGAGTGTAAGGCCAACCATGACAGAGGAGTGAGACGAACCATAAATGAGGAGCGCGGGGAGAGGGGTGAGGGCTAGAAGAACAGGAAAACGTGAAGAATATTGGACAAAAATGTGGCCTTAGCTGGAGAATTCTTTTGGAACTGAACTCTTCTACCTTCTCTAACCGTGACAGGGGTTTGTTAAGGTGTCATGTGGTTTTAAAGTTGCAGTATTTAACTTTTCTGACGCCTGCTTTGCCTGTAATGTTCCACAATAGAGCATTACACTTATATATCTTGCATTTATTCATGTACAAGTATTTATTGTGCTCAGAAATACCTTTTGGCCTCTCTGCTCCAACGGCTGCGTCCACAACCCGGTCCTGGATAAAGCGAAAAATGGATGAATGAAAATACCTTGAAAAACTGTCAAACTGTGAGCAGGGTCGCCTTTCCAGTGATCTGACTTGTACCTTGACCTGATTAGGCATGTTTTCATTGGTTCAAATTAAAGTAGACCGGTCCGTTTAAGTGATCCAAAGCGGGCCGCGAAAAGGACCAGCCTCCAAAGCGGTCCGGTTCGCTTTTGGCTCCTGGAACGAGGTGTGAGATTTTGGATGTGATACTCAGATGAAAACAAGACGGCAAAGATCAGGGTAGAAGATCACACCAAATGCTGTCTTAAATTGACAGACTGTTTCCTGTTTATCGACGCACATTTCCAGTGGATTGTCCATCTGACATTTTCAAAATCCAACACATTAAATAAAGAGAGGTTAAAAAGCGGAGTAAAGACTTTGCAAACGTTTGAAATAATGACAGAACAGAAGTAGTTTCCCATTTACTCAAGCTTCAGGTCTTCAGGTCTTGCAACTATAAACATGGAACTTACTGGATTTTTTTTTGTGTGAATTGCTGCAGTAGCTCAGTCGGCAAAGAGATTGTCTTCTGATCCGAAGGTCAGCAGTTCGAATCCCGCTCCTGACATAAAGATCCTTGGCTGAGCGGTCAGATCCACTGACCCACAGGTTGGCGGTGCAATTGCTCTCGTAGATAAATACTGCCGTTGTGTCCTTGGGCAAGACACTTAATCTGCCTCGCCCTCAGTGTCTGCGTAGTCTGATGTGTGAATGTGTGAGTGAATGGGTGAATGGTTCCTTGATGTAAAGCGCTTTGAGCCTCGAAGATGGAAAAGCGCTGTATAAATATGACCATTTGCCATTATAATTAAAGATGGGGTACTCAACTTTTTTTTCTACGCATAATTTGTAAAATTAGTCCTTCGCAGAACTTCCACACTCTTTCTAATTATTAAACGTTTGATATTTTCACACTTTTAAGACAGAATGTGACTCACTATATGGCTCTTTGGGATGAGAGCTGATTTTCTGCCTGAAAACGAAGAAAAAAGTTCTGAAGTAGCCCAAAAATCGGTGCTTGATCCATGGGTTTGAGAGAGACAGGAATGAGTTAAAGATTTAAATTCCCACTTCATTATTTCACAGTTTGAAAATCCCAGCTTAAAAAACTATATTTGAAATTTAGCATTTAAGAAAACATTCGTCGTGTTTGGCTGACAGACCACATCCAATCGAAACGTGGCCACTGTCTCCACGGAGATACGTTTAACGCCACAGTGTGTAACGATCCCGGGAAAGACCAGACACATACAGGTTACAAAAACAGCCTTACCCCGGCGCCAGCCTGTCGGGGCGGCGAGCGTCTCCTGGGCGTCCCGCTCGCTGGGCCGTGCTCGTGCGGCGGGGCCCGGTGGCTGCCCTGCTCCAGTTGTGTCAGGAGCATGTAGCCCTCTGTCACTTGGCTCTAATTGGCTGAGAGCGGCTCTGGAGGCCCCCGAGCGCCCTGACCCTCGGCTTCTCCTCCCCGCCCCCAGAGCTCCTGATTAGGCTTTTCCTACGCCCACGCTCCCCAGAAAGCTCCGGGACGGCCACGGAGCTCGGAACGTGTGGAATAGTCAGCCAGCGACGGACAATTGGCTCCGGTGGTTCGGTTTCTAAATTGGAGCCTTCTCAATATCCACACTGCAAATAATTAAGTTCTATCTGTGTTAAAATGTCTTGATTTCAGGATATTAATCTGGATATCAGAAGTTTTGACTCGTTAAGATCAGTGGAGACGATTTATTGCACGGAACTAGATTATTTTAATTGTTTCAAACCATTTGTGACTTGTTTCGATGCATTATTTCTCATTTTATTCCAAATTATCTGTCAGTGGGTTAAGATCATTTTACTTACCCGACTGACACATTTATTTTAAACTAAATTATCGCAGGATCAGTCAGAAATACCTTGAAACCAGTGAAATATTCTGCATCACATCAACAATTAAATCTCATCGAGTCAAAACTTCTCAAATCGAGATAAAAATGATCAATTCAAGCCATTTTAAGATTGGACAGAATTACATTTTTTGCTGTGTAGTGATTTGAATTAAAAATGTTTCAAGCAATTAATGATGCAATGATTAGAACAAGCCTTGAGGTATCGGATTAAAGTCGGGATGTCTTCAAACTTAAGTCTTAAATTGGTTCCACTTTATAATAACTACACCTAAATTAGCCTGAAGGTCAGACGCTGCAGGTGAATAGGAAAAATCAAAATCAATTGTAAACTACTCCTGTAGAACGGAGTTGGACTTGTTCATGCTTTATTAAGGTCATTAAACGTGCAGTTTGTTAAAGCATTTTCTATGCTTGTTTACAGTAATTGAAGTGTTCATTTGCAAAAACAGATAAGTGTCAATCGGCATAAAAATAAATGTTGAAGGCTTACAATTTGCGCTTTGTCTAACAGTTTTCCAAAGCCGAATCTAGTGCATAAACATTCCATACTTTCTTTAGGAAAAACACTCAACTATACAACTATTAAGAAGATGGGTACCACTTTGTAATAACTACATCTTATTTTGCCTTAATAAAGCATTAACAAAGACTTAATCAATAATGAATATATAGTTTATTAAACACGATTCAGGATTAGTAACGACTTAATTAAGGTTAAGGTTAGAAATTTGTGTTAGAATATTTGTTAAATAGTTACTAAGACTGAATCATTCTTAATAAACTATTTGTTGATTATGAACTAAGTCTTTGTTCATGCTTTATTAAGGCAGGAATAAGTGTAGTTATTATAAAGTGTTACCAGAAGATGGTATCAAAAAGAAGGTTGAAAAAAACAATTTTTTAAAAACGGAGACATCTTTTTTTGCTAACAAATTTTTCGATTGGACTGAGGAGCGTCTAATTCAAGAACACCCTTTAACATTATTATAACAGTTATTGGGATATTGCTCATTTATGTTTTCGTACATAAACAGTCCTGGTTTAGACCTGGTTTAGTCCTGGTTCAGACCTGGTTTAGACCTGGTTTAGACCTGGTTTAGACCTGGTTCAGACCTGGTTCAGACCTGGTTTAGTCCTGGTTCAGACCTGGTTTAGACCTGGTTCAGACCTGGTTCAGACCTGGTTTAGTCCTGGTTCAGACCTGGTTTAGACCTGGTTTAGACCTGGTTTAGACCTGGTTCAGACCTGGTTCAGACCTGGTTTAGACCTGGTTCAGTCCTGGTTTAGACCTGGTTCAGTTCTGGTTTAGACCTGGTTTAGACCTGGTTTAGACCTGGTTTAGACCTGGTTTAGTCCTGGTTCAGTTCTGGTTTAGACCTGGTTTAGACCTGGTTTAGACCTGGTTCAGACCTGGTTCAGACCTGGTTTAGACCTGGTTCAGTCCTGGTTTAGACCTGGTTCAGTTCTGGTTTAGACCTGGTTTAGACCTGGTTTAGTCCTGGTTCAGTTCTGGTTTAGACCTGGTTTAGACCTGGTTTAGACCTGGTTCAGACCTGGTTCAGACCTGGTTTAGACCTGGTTCAGACCTGGTTTAGACCTGGTTTAGACCTGGTTTAGACCTGGTTCAGACCTGGTTCAGACCTGGTTTAGACCTGGTTCAGTCCTGGTTTAGACCTGGTTCAGTTCTGGTTTTTAGACCTGGTTTAGACCTGGTTTAGTCCTGGTTCTGTTCTGGTTTAGACCTGGTTTAGACCTGGTTTAGACCTGGTTTAGACCTGGTTCAGACCTGGTTCAGACCTGGTTTAGTCCTGGTTCAGACCTGGTTTAGACCTGGTTCAGACCTGGTTCAGACCTGGTTTAGTCCTGGTTCAGACCTGGTTTAGACCTGGTTTAGACCTGGTTTAGACACCTGGGTTCAGACCTGGTTCAGACCTGGTTTAGACCTGGTTCAGTCCTGGTTTAGACCTAGTTCAGTTCTGGTTTAGACCTGGTTTAGACCTGGTTCATTTCTGGTTTAGACCTGGTTTAGACCTGGTTCAGACCTGGTTCATTTCTGGTTTAGACCTGGTTTAGACTTGGTTTAGACCTGGTTCAGTCCTGGTTAAGACCTGGTTTAGACCTGGTTCAGTCCTGGTTTAGACCTGGTTCAGTTCTGGTTTAGACCTGGTTTAGACCTGGTTTAGTCCTGGTTCAGTTCTGGTTTAGACCTGGTTTAGACCTGGTTTAGACCTGGTTCAGACCTGGTTCAGACCTGGTTTAGACCTGGTTCAGTCCTGGTTTAGACCTGGTTCAGTTCTGGTTTAGACCTGGTTTAGACCTGGTTTAGTCCTGGTTCAGTTCTGGTTTAGACCTGGTTTAGACCTGGTTTTAGACCTGGTTCAGACCTGGTTCAGACCTGGTTCAGACCTGGTTTAGACCTGGTTCAGTCCTGGTTTAGACCTGGTTCAGTTCTGGTTTAGACCTGGTTTAGACCTGGTTTAGTCCTGGTTCAGTTCTGGTTTAGACCTGGTTTAGACCTGGTTTAGACCTGGTTCAGACCTGGTTCAGACCTGGTTTAGACCTGGTTCAGTCCTGGTTTAGACCTGGTTCAGTTCTGGTTTAGACCTGGTTTAGACCTGGTTTAGTCCTGGTTCAGTTCTGGTTTAGACCTGGTTTAGACCTGGTTTAGACCTGGTTCAGACCTGGTTCAGACCTGGTTCAGACCTGGTTTAGACCTGGTTCAGTCCTGGTTTAGACCTGGTTCAGTTCTGGTTTAGACCTGGTTTAGACCTGGTTTAGTCCTGGTTCAGTTCTGGTTTAGACCTGGTTTAGACCTGGTTTAGACCTGGTTCAGACCTGGTTCAGACCTGGTTTAGACCTGGTTCAGTCCTGGTTTAGACCTGGTTCAGTTCTGGTTTAGACCTGGTTTAGTCCTGGTTCAGTTCTGGTTTAGACCTGGTTTAGACCTGGTTTAGTCCTGGTTCAGTTCTGGTTTAGACCTGGTTTAGACCTGGTTTAGTCCTGGTTCAGTTCTGGTTTAGACCTGGTTTAGACCTGGTTCAGTCCTGGTTAAACAGCTCTACGTGTTGGTTACTGAAGCGTCGTTTATACTTCCGACATTTCTTACGTCAAAACTGTTCTGGTTAAAAGGTACAACTACAAAAACCAACATGGTGGTTCCACAGCAGGTTTTAGATCACATTTGTTTGAAAAGAGCCAAGAAAACGAGGTGAGAATTAGTTAATTTGTTTTTCAGCTCGTTATACTCACTTTTTTAAGATAAGCTTCAACTGTTGAGTTGTGTTCACTACTGCCCCCAGTGGTCAGCACATGTACAGCTCCGTTTTTATGCATCGACAAGCTGTGAGCAAACAAACCGTACATGGACCAAATGATGAACAAAACAACGCAGAGGACGGACAGAAGCCTCTATACGTACCTTTTTGTGTCACGAACGTAGAATATAAATGAGCCTTTAACTGCAATCCAATCGAAATCGCAATTTGACTGGACGCAATTAGCAAAGGCTGCAGCTTTTTCCACCAAAAACAACAAAATATCCTGTCTTACTTTGCATAAAAACTGTAAACTGACTTGGAAATACAAACCTGCTCTGAGATACTTATGATTCTGTTATTAGTTTGTCAGTTCATAGACGTATTTCAGTTTCTATGTCAGTTCTTACAATGAAATAAAATATAAATAGAAGAGCAAATAGCAATCGCACATTTTTTTTTTCCAATTCGCTCAGCCATACTTCAGTTTCTCATTATCTGACCTTGCGACCCTTTGGCTGATGGACAAACACCGCTGTCGCCTCAAACGCCAAAACGTCTCTCGACTCTATCGTTCTGACATCCGTTTGACGCCCGATCGGTGTCGATGAAAACCCGAGCGCTTTTCCAGCTTGTGCCGACCGTCTGCGAGAAGGAGGGAGGTTCCAGACGCTGATCTCGACCTGATCTAAACCTGATTGGACCCTGATTGATTTAGGCCCTGGGGTCGGCAGCGGGTCAATACTTCAGCTGATGATCGCCTGCTTTAATATTGGAAAAAAACCCAACGGGGGACACTGAGAAATTCCATTACAACTCGCATTAATCTCACACTCCAGCACTTGTTTGATACGTCTATGCAAATTGGCGTGGATTTTCGGTGGGCGTGTTTTTCCCGGCCTTGGATTTACAGCGCTCTTGATGGGTCGGAGGACAGCGGATCCCTGATGGGGCTCTTAATTGGACGGGGTGACCTTTGCCGACTGTAATTTGGAGGTGATGGGAGGGGGTTGTTGGGGGCCAGATTAAAACGCAGCGGGGTGGGAGGCGTGATGGATGGGTGCCCGGGTGCAGCTGGACACTGACAGGTACGGGACAGTAACATATGAGGCGGCGTATGGAAGAATGGGACGGGACAGTAGCGTGTGTGTGTGGTGGGCGGGGGGTCTGATGGATTGCCAGCGTCTGTTGCTTCCTGTCCTTCGGTTGTGCGCGGGGCGGGGGCCGGACTGTTGCGCTTAGTGGGTGGGTTTGGGCGAGATCTGGGCAATACGGTGGTAAAAATGGAATCATGAGCTGGTCCCTGTGACTTTTTTTTTGCTATTTTTGTGAAATCGACGTATCGTGATTCATTGTTTTTCTGTCTTTAATGCAGCTGTCTGTTCAAACACACCTTTTCTCCTGTTGTTTAGCCTCTGAAGTCTCTGAGCAGATGACTTTATTTACCTCTTAAAGACCAGGGCTGCACAATTCAACAAAATCGACACAAAAAGCAAAAGTGATAAAAATGCGCTCAAAAGCAACCAAAATGCGCCTGCAAAAAAGAAAAACACAACTCAAGAGCGACACAAATATGAAAAATTGTGACAAAAACGACAGACTCATTTAAACATGACAAACACAACTGAATGTGACAAAAATGCGACTAAAAGCGACAAAATTGTGTTTAAAATGTGAATTTGGACAGAATCACAATTAGGTATTTCTACTAAATCGTGCAGCTCTATTATTCAACCACAACACATTTCATTTAGATCTGGCTGATACGGTTATAAAAATCGAATCGTGAGCTCGTCCCTGTGACAATCTGCTGTTTTTGTGAAATCAACGTATCGTGATTCACTGTTTTTCTGTCTTTAATGCAGCTGTCTGTTCAAACACACCTTTTCTCCTGTTGTTTAGCCTCTGAAGTCTCTGAGCAGATGACTTTATTTACCTCTTAAAGACCAGAGCTGCACAATTCAACAAAATAATCGACACAAAAAGCAAAAAAAAAAAACGCGACCAAAAGCGATAAAAATGCGCTCAAAAGCAACCAAAACGCACCTGCGAACAAGAAACACAACTCAAGAGCGACAAAAACGTGAAAAAAACGTGACAAAAACGACAAGGACTCATTTAAATATGACAAACAAAAATGAACGAGACAAAAACTAAAAACCACCAAAACAGAATCCTGTTATTCAAACCTAAATCCCAAATCTAATCTTAATCACACTGGTCAGAAAAATCACAATTAGATATTTCCTAAATGGTGCAGCTCTGTTAAAGGCAACAGAAAATACAAAATGAACATGAATCGAAATCATGATCTGGCCCCAAGGAAATCATGATAATCATTTTTTGTCATATTGCCCAGCTCTAGTTTGGGCGCACGAAAAATGTGTCTTAGGTTTTTTAAATTATTATTTTATTTTGAAAGATGAGTTGGATGTTGTAGCGCAAGGATATTCAACTTTTATTTTACCTATTTTACCAATTTTTTGGATGGTTTTGTCCGCCAACGCTATTGAAATACGAAAAAAATGTGAAAGGCTTTAACAGCATCTGCAGAACACTCAGAACTGAACCAGGATTGAATAAACCAGGACTAAGGCAGGACTAAAACAGGTCTAAACCAGGACGCAGCACATGATCCGACCTTTTAGTAAAAACAAATTGTATATAATGTTGCGGAGAATGTTTGTGCCACTTTCTGGGAGCTTAAAGTTGGCAATGGTGATTGTTTTGCTTTGTTTTTTGTGTTTTTAGTGTTTTCAAGTCGCTCCAAAATGATAAATGTTTAACTTAAACCGTTATTTGAATCTGTATTGGACATTTTTTAAAGTAACACATGGCAATACCTCAAGGCACACTAGTGTTTCCGGCACTCTGGTTGAAAATCAAGGTTGAAGAAAAACAAATGTTCAAATAGTGTTGTTTTTCGTTCTGAAATGGGACGTCCAAAATTGGTAATGACACGTTTCTATTTTCCAAATCGTAAAACAAAATAGAAAATTGGGAAATGATCTTTTTTCTCTTTCAAACCACAATCGGAAAACACAAAATGATTGTTTATTTCATACTGTAAATACTTTTTCACCACCATGTCCTCTTGACGCAGGGCCATAGCACTGGTTTTGGTTTGAAGCTAAAAACAATATTTGCACATTTCTATTGGTTTTTATATGAACTTATTTATTTATTGGACCCCCATTCTTCCTGGAGCCCAAATGGACATCTACATTTCAGTATATAATAGCAATACATTTATAATAACTTAGTTTCGATTTTGGATGGCCAAGAACACTAAAAACCTGTATGTTTTTCTTTTATTTTCTCAGAAGGCTTTGTTTATTCTCCTTATTCCGGAAGTTGTTGTACACGCCGCCGTCTTGTTTCCGTTGTAGTTCACACGGAGCAGACGAGCTCAACAGAAAATAAGTTCTACTCGATTAAAAAGACGTTTTCAGGAAATCGTTGCGTTGTGACTTGTTGTTGCTCGTGTTCATTAAACATTTTACACAAATCAATCTACTTTATGTAACATTTTAGCATCAGACTTTTCCCTTATTCGTCATTAGCTTTAACGGAGTTCTCGTCAAACGGAAGAGCGTTTACAACAAAAGTGCAAAAAACGGCAAAAGTGGGCGGGGCAGAATAAGGTCAATATTCCTTTCCAAGATTCATAGAGATGTGAAACCCAATAAACTAGTCAACATTTCATAAATATCTCTATTTACTTAACAAAATCCTCTTTTTTCTATCCATTATTCAGATTCATGTGGCAGAAAGGGCGTTGAGTCAATCCGGTCTTGATGCAACGTAACAGATGGACTGATTTTGTGTCAGGGCAGTTTGAGGACAGTAACAACCCTCAGGACAAACGTAAGCACACGGTGTGAAAATGTGCAGAGCCTCACCAGCCACAGGAGGCTCATAAAAGTGGACGAACGAAGACAAACGAAAGCCCCCCAAGTTATTTTATACACAAAAATACCTGTATCTGTATCTAAAAACCTTTAATGATGAAACTCTGCCGATGCACTTTTCCCGTTCACCTGTAGCACCTCCCCTTTCACCTGTTCCACACTCGCGGCGCTGCTTGTAGACCCTCCTCCTCTCCATACGTCCGACCCTCTCCAGTTTAAATCCTATGTGTTTAATTCCATGTAACAGTCGCTTGTTAATGGCCCATATAATCTAAATGTCAAGTTGCAATTACTCAAAGCAATTCCTCTCCTCCAGAAGCACACGAGCGCACACGCTTAAGTCCGCCGCATTAGCCCATTTCCTCCTCTGAGTGCTGCTTTGTAAGTGCCCGCTATCAAATGAATGGGATTTCATATAATCCACAGAACAGGAATGCTTGCACTCACTGTCTTTTGTCGGACGTATTTGCATTAAACGGCTTTATTCTCAGCTCTAGAATATATTTGTATATTTATGTGAAATTCGCTTGGCTTTTCCGGGCCGGGAGTGTGGCGCAAAGCCCTGTTTAGCTGTGCGACCGGTGGATTCTATTTTGACGGTGTGTGTGAAACTGGAACTAATTCCTGCTGCATATTTATTTGCCTTGGTCAAAGCAAGCTAAGCACTAAACCTGCTTAATATTCCAGGGCCACACCGCCTGGTAACAGCATTTGCGAAGGTTTAGATGTTGAGTTTTCTGAAAATACGCCAATATTTTTCTTCCTCGTGGACATGAAGGCGGCGCCGTCGGTCTATTTAAGGTGCGGTAATTTGCTTTCCATGCTGTCTTTTGTTATTTCATCTGCTTTAGATTAGAGAAATCTCATTTGAAAAGCGGCGCACGGGGAGGAGGTAATCTACTCAACAGCATTTGCCACTGCAATATCCGCGGCTATTAACCAGCGCCATCGTTTTTGTAATTACGCTTGAATTTCTTTCCTCAGTGACTGCAGTTACCGTGTTGTGTTTTTGCTCAGAGTGGATTGGTGGTTATTATGTAAAGTGTGCCGTGTTGGAAGGGGGGACCGAGTGCAGGTTGCATTTGGAAATTAATCTGAAGACAAGTGGATTATAAATTATATCTGTCACGGTTAGCAAAATAATTAGAACTGCTGAAACCAATATAGTTGAAAATGCTCCTGAGAATCAAATGTTTTACTTGCATTTTAAATGTTCTTTAATCGAGAGGGATAAAGGATCTCATATGGCTCTTGACATATGAGGACGTTCTGATAAGACAATATTGTTTAAAGGTCCCATATCCTGTTCTTTCCCCCTTCACACAGTCTGTCCTCAGGGCTTTGTTGATACATTTTCTCGTTGTGTAATATCCATAACATAAAAGTTTACAAAAAACACCCATTTCTTGGACTGGCCCCCCTCCTGCAAAAGCAAACGGCTCACTCTGAGATCTGACCCCCCCGAACAGAGAGCAGGCTGCCTCCCCCTCCCAACCCGTGCCGAAGCCTAGAGCGGAGATGGTGCATGCGCCGTGTGCTCCGGTAAACAGCGATACACAAACACTGAATAAACATTTTATCCTCCTGACGGTGCGTCGTGCTGAGTCCTACGTCCTGGATCTGACCTGGAGTTTGACGTGCTCCAGGGCCTCAACCACGGACGTTGCCGTTTGGTAAATAACAAGCTAACTCTTCTATCTGTCGTATCCATCGTGTAATTACTGTGTAGCATTAGCATTAGCTGTTTTTATTCTTCCTGGAGGCGTGGCTTAAACACCGCGTCATCTTAGTGAGGAGCCCCCGTCTGCTGCTCAGAGGGGGACGGAAAAGACAGTTCTCTAGTGAAAACATGAGGGAATCAATCAAAAAACCACTTTGGGCACAACATACGAGGCCCAAATAGCACTGGAGGAAGGTTAGAACCTCTGAAAAGTCCATTTTGCATGTTATGGGACCTTTAAACCCAGTCTGAACCAGGCTAAACACATTCCAAACCAAAGCTGAACTAAACCAAGACTAAAGACGGACCCGAACCCTGTACCGAACTCTAACCCTGATCCACTAAACCAGGAGAACATTGGAACTAAGCGAAGGCTGCGTTCACAATTCCGTACACACCGACTCAAACCTGGGTCTAAACCAGAACTAAACCCCGGATTTAAAGTGCCCATGACAGGTTGGGCATCCCATTTAACCAAAATGTAGTTCAGATAAACATATTTCAAAATTAGCTAAAATTCTTTGCAAATTTTACACCGTTTTCGCAATTTTTAGCTTTTACATTTTACTTCCTGGTTGTAAAGTATGACATCACACTAGGAAATTACCATAGCAACCACACTGTACACTGGGCCAAAACTCCTCTAATGTCACTTTTTTTTAATTTGACGAATAAAAATAAATGTAAACACCTTTATTTTGTCGAATTAATGTTTAAAGGGTCAAAAAAGTTGTTTATTTTGTGTAAATTATGCGTAACCTTTGTCTCCCCAGTGTGATGTCATCAATTTGTTTACTTCCTGTATTTTTAAACAGGTTTTTCAACTTTTCTCCACAAACAAACAGCGACCTGATTGGTGTAAAACTATAATTTATATTTACAACAGATATTAATACACTAAATGAAGTCAAATCATACGCACTTTAAGCAAAACAAGAAAGAAAAGGATCAAACCACGCTACGTTCAAACCAGAAAAAGTATGAACCCAGCCTAAGATTACAGAGGTAAAGGGTCCAAATCATGACTTAGAAAATCCAACACAAAACTGAACTAAACCAAAATTCAACCAGGACTGAAATGTATCTTAGGATTTTCTAGTTTTGACTCTATTTGGTGGAAGAAAACCTGTTGTGAATATATGTGACAGTTTTACACAAATCAGGTGTCAGTTTGTGAAGAAAAGTTGAAAAAAGCGTTGAAATTTACAGGAAGTGGAGCCGAGTTCCAAAATATGATGACATCACACTAGGGAGACACACAGGGGACAATTTACAACCAGGAAACACATTTTTCTGACCCTTTAAACATGAATTCAACACAATAAAGTTGTTATGCTCATATATTTTATTTGCCAATATTTGACAATAGAGGAGTTTTGGCCCAGTGTTGCAGAATTTCCTAGTGTGATGTCATGATTTACAACCAGGAAGTGAAAACGTAACCCTAAACGACTGGCAAATTGGAATAAAAAATGTCAATTCTTTAACGGAATCGTAAATATCATTATCTTAACTGTGTTTTAGTAAAATAAGTACTTCAACCTGTCATAAGCCCTTTAACTAAACGGACTAAACCAGGTCTAATCATGACAATCAAACTAGGGCTAAATGATGTGGAAAATACTGAACTGTAATTTTACACTGTAGTTGTGTTTAGAGTTGCAATTTGTATTTTAATAATAGGATCCAGGTCAAAAATAAAGAAGAAAATATGGTTTTACAGATCTACATGAATAAAACAGGATATTTTATTGTTTGAGGAGGTGATTTTGGTTTTCAAAAAGTGCTGCCTTTGCGATTTACTAATCACGTCCATTCACATTTCCATTTCAGTTTGATTAATCTCGCAGCTCTGCAATAATTATCCGGTAAAACCACTGAAATCAAGACCAGCGGAGGAAGAGGAAGAGTTTGGTTAATTAAAAATACAGATACAAGTGCAAAGAAATAAGTGTAAGTAGTGCATAAATCATCATCTACAGCGTTTCTCAAACTGTGGTACGCAAACCTCTTCAGTTATAATACTTTTACTTTATTTAATTTAGATTTTGCTCTTCCTTTAGTACATTTCTAGTTAAAACTCCTGTGACATTGGTGTATTCTTACTTAAGACCTGGTTTATCCCTAATTTAGACCTGAAATAGTCCTGTTTTAGACCCAGTTTAGATCTGGTGGCACTCAGGAAGCCAAATATTTTCTTTGGTGGTACTTGGGATCAAAGTTTGAGAACCACTGATCTACTAAGAAGAAGAAGAAGAAGAGTACAGTGCAAACAACAAAAGAAAAAGATTAGTAAGATCAATTCACAAATTCCACTCATGACTCAAGCGCTCTCACAGCATCACACATGAACAGAAAAAAAGTATTTACAACATGTGTCTTATAGAATATAAATGACCTACCTAATTACCTTTCACTATTAAATCAGTCCATAAGCCACTTATCTCAGTTATTTCACACTGTTAAACTGTTATTATTATTTTGATAAAGAACTTTGGCCAACAAAGGTCAATTCTAATCATGTCTTGAATTTTGTGTAATTTATTTTGCTCAAAGCTGGGACTTGAACTCACAACCTTTAGGCAGAAAGTCACCATGAATGTGCTAAAACCATATCAAAAGTACTTTCTACATTAATGATCAGTAAAAAAAAAGTGTAATGTAGCAGAGACTGACAGATGTTTACTTAAAAAGCTAGTGAAGCAAAAAGTATGTTTGCACTTCTTTTCTTTCCAGCGCTGACCTGGACTAAACCTTATGCTCTAAACCAGGCATGTCCAAACTCAGGCCCGGGGGCCAAATGCGGCCCTCAGACCAATTTTTCTTGGCCCTTAGTCTTCCTGGTGAACTGGCCCACATTGTCCTGATAAGCAGCACATTTCAGATTTTCTACAATTCCAACCTAAATAACTAACATTTTGGTGCCACACAGACCTGATATTAAGGCACTGAGACTGAATGTAGATGTGGTGGTGCTTAAAACATCAGATAAATGCAGCTTTTTTTAACGTTTCGCGATTGATTTGTGGCCCTCTGCTTGGTCTATATTTCAATATGTGGCCCTCGATGGAAAAAGTTTGGACACCCCTGCTCTAAACCAAGACTAAACACCTCAGATCTCCCTTTATTTTCAATTCTATATTCACTCTCTCTTTATCTAATCGTTACCTGTCTCTGGACCACATACACCTCACATCTAAGCCTTCTCCAGCCTTTGCACGAGCCTCTTTCGCTCTCCATCTCTGTGGGAGCGAGGCCATCCCTTTCACCTGCCGCCCCTGCCGCCTTCTGTAGCCCGCCGAGCCGATCGGAGACACAAAGCCCAGACAAGACTCGCGGCGTGGGGCCTCCTTTGTGCCGTCCCGAACGGAGCGGCCGGGCGGACAATGGCATCAGCTGTAGGGACGCCTCGTTAGCGCCGCTCCCCGCCGCCACGGCACACGGCAACAGGCTGACAACGGCACCCCGCTGGGCCTAACGGGGCCTAACGGGGCAACGGACAAGAGGAAAGACTGAGCTGGGGATGAGTCTGGACTGAACCAGGACTAAACCAGGACTAAACAGGGTACAGACTTCACTGAGCACAGTCTTCAAGAAAAAAAGGCTACCAAACTAACAAAACAAAAGACTAAACCAGATTCTACGTAGTACATTTAGACCTTCACCAGTTGCCAAAACAAAGAAAAAAGGCTTACGAGGTTGGACCAGGTTTTTGCAAGTCTTAAGTCTTTGGCATCAAGTCCAAGTCAAGTCCCAATGGCCCACAAGTCCAAGTCCTCTGCTTTGCGTCCTTTCAAGTCAAAATGATAGAAAATGGCTACTATTTTTACAATTTAGATGATTTCTGTGAATGGTTCTTCTCTCGACTGCAAAGAGAAAAGAGAGAAAATGTATTTTTGGCCGTCAAGTCAAAGTCTTAGTCCACTTCATCAAGTCAAGTGGTCAAAATAGTGACTCAAAGTCCACAACTCTTTTTAGCGCTATGGTCAAAATGGTCAAAATCTTGGACTAAACCATGTCTGGACCAGGTCTAGACCTTTTATACTCTCGTTAATCCAAGGGCACAAAGACAGATGAAGATATTGTTGCAAAAATTGACTTCGAAACAAAGACTAAACCTTGACTAAATGAGGACTGAACAAGAACTACTCCAGGTCCAAACAAAACCCAGTTCAAGACTAGACCAGGACCAAACCAGGTCACAAAAAATAGAAGCAAAATAGTAAAAACCTAGGACTAAACCATGTCTGGACCAGGTCTAGACCTTCTATACTCTCATTAATCTCTCGTTAAGATGTTCCAAACAAAGACTAAACCTTGACTAAATGAGGACTGAGCTAGAACCAGACCAGGACCAAACCAGGTCACAAAAAATAAAAGCAAAATCGTAAAAAAAAACCTGGACTAAACCATCTGAGGACCTTGCAGATGCATAAAGGCAGAGCTTGAAGACATTACGCAAACATAGGATTAACCCAGAACTAAACCAGGTCTACACCACGACTAAACCAGAATCAACCAGAACCAAACCAGGTCTACTCGATGTCTTATCCGTGACCAAACCAAAAGATATACAGACACTGAAGCACCAGAGCGTGCAGACTGGAAGCGCAGGAAGAGAAATATGGCCCATAAACCACACCTGTTCCACGATGCGTTCAGGGCCCTCCTTCACTGCCTTTTCATGGCTGTTTGCTCCGGTCATTAAAGGCACTCCATTCAAATGCACGGCACAATGAAAGTGGCTTTAACCCGGAGAGATGGATGGGCAACGGGGAAAAAAAGGAAAAAATCCAAGCGGTGAAAGAAGAGATAATGAATTTCGAGTAATCAAAAATGAGCATTAAACAGGGAGGGTGAAAGGGGGCGTACTCGGCGGGTTATGTCCTCGTCAATGAATAGTGATTAGTAATAAAAGTGACCTACAGTTGCCCTCCTCGCGGATTGGATTTGCCGTTTTGTAGGTTGTAAAATGTTGATTTGGTTCATTGTACGGGACGGTTACTTTTGACTTTTTAATGAAGATGGTCTCGTGTTGTGTTCAATGTGGCACGAGCCGTTTGTTTGCGGAGAAAACGTCTTTAACGGCGGCTAAATTATTTAAACGTCAGGACATATAGCGACGAAAAACTAACAAACAAAACCTTGACATTTAAACTCTTGTCAGAACATTACTAATCCATGTGCGTTCGCTTCCGATGCTTTTACACAATCCTTTTAGTCGAACGCAATATTTTTTTAAAGGGTCTATGACAGGTTGAACTACTCTATTAACTAAAATGCAGTTCAGATAAATATAATTACATTTCTGCTAGAATATTCACAAATTTTACCCCAGTTTAGCTATTTTTTTTAGATTTTAAGTTCACTTCCTGGTTGTTATGACATCACACTGGGAAATTATCAAGAAACATCCTGTACACGAGGCCAAAACTCCTCTAATGTCACAGATTTTTTTATTTCACAAAGAAAAACATCTTTATTTCGTTGAATCAATGTTTAAAGAGTCAAAAAAGTAGTTTCTTTTGTGTAAATTATGCGTAGCCTTTGTCTCCCCAGTGTGATGTCATCAGTTTGTTTACTTCCTGTAATTTTCCACAGATTTTTCAACTTCTTTTCTCCACAAATAGTGACTTGATTGGTGTAAAAGTACAATTTATATTGACAAGAGGTATTAATACACTGAATAAAGTCAAAATTAGAAAATCATAAAACCCCGTCATACGCCGTTTAAATTATTATTATTATGTTGTGTTCTGGTGTCTTGCCCAGAGACACAATGGCAGTACGATTGCGGACGGAAACCTGTACCATCCGGTTGGTGGCTGTGCCCTCCAATCTCCCGCAACACGGCTGCTGCCCCAAAACGAAGGGCTAATTAACTTTGCTAATTATGCTAACCCCTTAATGACTAATTAGCTTAACCCCCTAACGCCTTAATTTCTTAACGTCTTGTGGGAGCTGCACCGACTAATCTTGTTGTGCCAAGACAATAATTTAAAAAACAAGCAGAAAAAAAAAAGCTGACGTGTTGGAATGGACTTGTTTTGAAGGTGAGACGCTGTAGGTGAATGGGAAAAAATATTAAATTTAAAGATATTCATTGTAAACTTCTCCTGTAGTTTACTCAAATAAATGTAAGAAAAAAAATATATTACACGTTTTCTATCATGTCATGTTTTCATGTAGAAATAAGGCATTTTATGTGTAAAAACGGCCAAAAATACACATTTTGGTCATCTAAAATATATATATATATATATAAATATATCTGAAAAATGGTCAGAACCAGGTTTAATTTTGTAACATATTTGGTACAAAAAACTTTACAGGGGGGATTTTGGATTTCTTATTGAGTTTTAGTTTTTGAGTAAACTAGATTGGACTGAAAATTGTCCTAAAAATTCATATTTTGCCTAATTTTTTTTACTTAAAACTACAATAAATCAGTTTTTGAATCAGATATTAAAAAATCCTTCTGTGTGTTTGGTCTAAATCCTGTTGAGTCCAGATTGTACAGTTTGGTGTAGGATCTACTTTAAGGCTGATCTTTATGTCTCGAGGGACAAAAATGCATTTTAAGAAAAGTTACAATGTCCCAGAGAAATCTATGGATGAAGCGGATTCAATGGAAGAGTAAAACATCTTTAAAAGCAAGTTACAAGTTTGTTTTTTCCACATGAGAGCCGATATGTTGAGAGAGCAAACTGACCAAAAATAGAGTTGTGCCTGTAGTGTCTCGCCTAAAACTACATGATTTTCAAACCGTAGATATTTAAATCTATAGATGCATGTATTTCTGAACACGTGCACAGCTTTAGATCCGGTTGTTTTTCTTTTCAGATGCAAAGAGAAGCAGATTGGACGACTGACGCACTCTCGACACGTCCTCATCCCGGAGCGTAACATAGCAACACATATGGCTCTTTGTGCGGGGCTCGCCAACGATAAAATGTGCCGTTGTTTGTTTTAGTCGCGGCTTATTTTATCTTATTTGGGACGGTGCACGTTAATTAGCACGTGTCAGTCCGGCGTGTTAATGTGCCAGAGTTAGCCGTGTCACAAAATATGGCTGTACAATATATGCACTTATTGGAAATATTTAATTCTGCAGCTTAAACCCAATGTAATCTAAAATATATACGTTTTTTCATATGCAACAAGTAAATTAACAGTTTGTCTTTAATGGAACGGCACACCACTTTGTTCCAGAAATAAATTCCCTGTCCATTTTTCCCATAAACTAAAACATAAAGATAAATAAAAGCTTGCTCGGGGCTAACACATGAGCACATTCTTAAAGGAGACGTATCATGCTCTGTTTCAGGTGCTTAGTATTAAACCATAACATACACAAATCAAATCAATTAATTTTTGTGACAGTTTCCTCGATGGGCCACGGTTAGAAAGCAGTTTAAATATAAAAAAGATTTAAAAAAACATAAAAACCCTGTGGGAAAAAGTGTCTGAAACGGTCTGAAAAGAGAAAAAACATGTGAACAGCAATGGACAGACTAAATGCACACTAAATAGATCGTGATTTTACATTTTGTACGTTGTAAACCGCAGTGTTCATCTCAGACGAGTTGCTAACAGAAACGGGTCCATTGACTTCCTGTTCAAAAGTGCAGAACCGATAAGCCCCGCCTCTTCACAGTGACTTTTCACGCAGCAAGCAGCGTTTTTATTCTGGAGAATTGTCTACATGAAATTTTAGAACTCTACATGTGTCACTCAAGAGTCTTCATTTTTCAAATAAGCAACAAGGATGTGGGCGGGGCTAGGGGGTAGGTGGAAACAAGATATTTTGAGCATTTTGAGAATACATTAACTCAGACATGCAGGAATACAACTTTGAGTAAACGAATGATGTGGAAACACAAGGTTAAAAGCTCATTCAAGTTGCATTATATGTCCCACTTTAAAACGGCATTTCACAGTTTTAAATGTGTTTATTGGACTGAAAACGATCGTGTTATGGACAAGGATTTTGTGAAGTCTATGGCAAAAAATGAGGCTTCTAAGTGGGCGGGACTGTCCACTGAGTATCAGATAGTAAACACAACATTTCTATTATATATCAGACCTATTAGGGCTGTAAACCTGTAGTTGTTTAGTCGATTAATCGGTCGATGGAGTCTTACACCAAGATGTTTATTATAGTCGACTAATAGTTTTATTAAGATTCAATTATGTATGTAGCAAAAACGAAAAGATATGAGTGATTTAGCAGAAAATTTTGGACTCTAACGTACTCTGTTTACCAGTACTTTTCTGCATAAACAGTTGTTTTAGCATGAACTCCTGTGCAATGATCGGATACATGGAGATACTTTAGAGTTTTGATATCTTTTTTCCACACCCCCTTTTAGTCGATTAATCGGTTGATGGGGCAGATCTTTAGTCGACCGAGAATTTCTTTAGTTGACGACAGCCCTAATATCTATATCAGATCTGGGCAAACTTTTTGACTCAAGGGCCACATTGGATTTTGACACTTGCCCGGGGGCCGACCATTTACAGTTTGGATGTTGTTAACTACAGCAGTGTTTTTCAACCTTTTTCTAGTTGCGTCACACTTTTTAGGTTTAAAAGACACCACAACACACCACATACAACAAAGACATGACCAAAACAGACCATTTAGTCAATAAAATATGGTATATAATGAGCCAAATCATGTTTGTGCAACTGTCTGGTGCTTTAAATTTGGCAATAGTGGTGGTTTTGTGTTCTTTTTTGGTGCAGAAGTTGCTCAGGACACTCCAAAACGGTAAATTAGTTATTTACATCCGTATTTGTGAATCTGTTAACTCAATTTGGACATTTTTTCAAGGCACACCCAGAAAAACCTCAAGGCGCACGAGTGTTCCCCGGCACTGGTTGAAAATCAAGGAACTACAGTATATTACACACTATTACACATAAACTTAATGCCTAAAATACACAAAAAACTACAACAGAATAGAATAAATCATTACCTTTATTTATTTTAGAGGAAACAGTGTCGTTGATCACTCGTTTTAGCCAAACTTTGGTGTTATTCTAGTGGTGGCTTTTCTCAAAACTGATCTTAAATGAACAACTGCAGTCTCAGACAAATATAAAATGACAAATGTGCCATACTTAACTCATATTTTTTTTAATTCAAACGCCTATGACAGGTTAAACTACTCATCTAACTAAAATACAGGTCAGATAAATATGTTTGAAGTTTTGTTAAAAATAGTTATACATTTGATTTTTAGCCTTTTTTGTTTTGTTTTTTAACATCACTTCCTGGTTGTAAACGATGACATCACACTGGGAAATTACTCTGAACACTGGGCTAAAACTCGGCTAATGTCAGAGATTTTTTTGTCCAATAAATCAAAATATATGTGAACACCTTTCATTCATTCATTTTCTACCGCTTATTCCCGTTAGGGGTCGCGGGTGACTGGAGCCTATCCCAGTGACTTTGGGCCTTAGGCGGGGTACACCCTGGACAGTGGCCAACTCGTCGCAGGGCTGACACAGAGAGACAGACAAGGACAGACAACCATTCACTCTCACATTCATACACTAGGGGCAATTTAGAGTTCTCAATTAACCTGTACAGTCATGTCTTTGGACGGTGGGAGGAAGCCGGAGAACCCGGAGAGAACCCACGGTAACACGGGGAGGACATGCAGACTCCACCCAGAGAGATCGTGTGATGTTGGGGTGGTTCAGAATTCGAAACCACGATGTTGGGGTGGTGCGGGATTCGAACCCACGATCTCCTTATTGAGAGGCAGAAGCTCTAGCCGCTCTGCCACCGTGCACCCCGTGAACACCTTTATTTTGTTCAATTAATGTTTTAAGGGTGAAATAAGTTGTTTCTTTTGGGTAAATTATGCAAAACCTTTGGATGGAATGAGTCTCAGTTTTTTACTTCCTGTAATTTTAAACAGATTTTTCCACTTTTCTCCACAAACCGTGACGTGATTGGTGTAAAACAATAATTTTATGTACATTATATATTAATACACCAAATAAAATCGTTGTTAAAACCTGTCATGCGCACTTTAAGGCCTTAGTTTGCCTCCCCCTCGCTCTGATCCATATTATTTCTCTATTATCCAACATCTGACCTTGCTTTCATATCACACGTGCGCCTTCTGCACACAACACCCCGACTATTGCGAGTACAAACAGTCACCGAGGCAGTAGTTCACTCTAAAAGGTCCAAATGAGATGTAGCAACACGACATTTTAAGTGGCCCGCAGCCCACTTCTCCATCATTAGTCACAAGCGAACACTCCAGTTAGTGTTTACTCCCTCCATCCCTCGCTCGCGCCCGTCTCCGCTCCTTCGCACTCGTCCCAGCGCCCATTAAAGCCTTCCCTGGCCTTTCGCGGCTCCACGGGAAGCTCGTCGCGCCGCTGCACTTGTTAATGCCACGGCGGGGGATGGGGAGGGTCGTGGGAGTCCGCCCGGCGCTGCTCTTAAAAGGCCAGAGTCATTTGTCTTGGTTGTTTTCGCGCCCCTTCGGAGTTGTTTGGCGAGAGGAGTGGACGGGAGCGCAGATAAGGGCGGAGAGGAGCACCGAAATATGTCAGGCTCGCTGGGGAATCGTCGCCGGAGAGAGACGCTGAGGTGTGCTGCGAGGAGAGAGGAAAATGGAGAGAGTCGACTGGAGTTTTGGATGAAGACTGATGGACTTTGAAGGGTTTGGAACTAAAAATAGATCTAACTCGACACTGTGTCTTAAGCCGGTGTCCACTGCACGATTTTGTTTGTCTGCGATGTAAGATTCCTGATCGTGGAAGAATCTTGAGTCGTGGCTCAAACTCGTGGCTCGTAGATGTCAGTGTGACGGGAACAAAGACCAAACTTAGAACCGTCGTACGACCAAAGACGAACTACGATTAATATCAAACATGTTGGATATATCTTGGTCTCAGAGTGAGCCCCTGTCGCTGCGTCTACCATCGATCTTTGTCAAATATGTAAACACAAACGCACCATAAAGTAACGACAGGAGCTCCACCGCAAACTAGACCTTATCTTCTCATTTCTCTTTCATTTAGCAACTTTTACAAATGCGAAAACACAGCTAGCATGTCACGCTAGCCTCCGCTAACAGCTACAACTGCAGTGACTTTATCACACGGAGCCTGAGCCTGATATTTGCTCAGATAAACTTTTGTCGTAGATACAACTGATCGTGTGAACCATCGCACAATGTGACTGTGTTCTGACTAACGACTTTTAAATCATTATGTGTCTTGCAGCGTGACGTCTATAAATCTTATAAGACAAAAAAACATGGCAAAACCATGTCTAAACCAAACTAGGTCTAAACCTGTCTAAAACAGAGCAAAACCAGGTCTAAGCCAGGTCTAAACCAAGTCAGGTAAAACCAAGTCTAAATCAGGATTAAACCAGGTCTAAACCAGGATTAAACCAGGACTAAACCAGGACTAAACCAGAACTAAACCAGGTCTAAACCAGGACTAAACCAGGTCTAAACCAGGACTAAACCCGGACTGAACCAGGACTAAACCAGGTCCAAAACAGGACTAAACCAGAACTAAACCAGGATTGAACGAGGACTGAACCAGAACTAAATCAGAACTAAACCAGGACTGCACCAGGTCTAAACCAGGACTAAACCAAGTCTAAACCAGGTCTAAACCAGGTCTAAACCAGGACTAAACCAGGATTAAACCAGGACTAAACCAGGACTAAACCAGGTCTAAACCAGGACTAAACCAGGACTAAACCAAGTCTAAACCAGGTCAAAACCAGGACTGAACCAGGATTAAACCAGGATTAAACCAGGACTAAACCAGGTCTAAACCAGGTCTAAACCAGGACTAAACCAGGACTAAACCAAGTCTAAACCAGGATTAAACCAGGATTAAACCAGGATTAAACCAGGATTAAACCAGGACTAAACCAGGACTAAACCAGAACTAAACCAGAACTAAACCAGAACTAAACCAGGACTAAACCAGAACTAAACCAGGATTAAACCAGGACTAAACCAGGACTAAACCAGGACCAAACCAGGATTAAACCAGGTCTAAACCAGGTCTAAACCAGGTCAAAACCAGGACTGAACCAGGATTAAACCAGGATTAAACCAGGACTAAACCAGGACTAAACCAGGTCTAAACCAGGACTAAACCAGGACTAAACCAAGTCTAAACCAGGATTAAACCAGGATTAAACCAGGATTAAACCAGGATTAAACCAGGACTAAACCAGGACTAAACCAGAACTAAACCAGAACTAAACCAGGACTAAACCAGGTCTAAACCAGGTCTAAACCAGAACTAAACCAGAACTAAACCAGGACTAAACCAGAACTAAACCAGGACTAAACCAGGATTAAACCAGGTCTAAACCAGGACTAAACCAAGTCTAAACCAGGTCTAAACCAGGTCAAAACCAGGACTGAACCAGGATTAAACCAGGATTAAACCAGGATTAAACCAGGACTAAACCAGGACTAAACCAGGTCTAAACCAGGACTAAACCAGGACTAAACCAAGTCTAAACCAGGATTAAACCAGGACTAAACCAGGACTAAACCAGAACTAAACCAGAACTAAACCAGGACTAAACCAGAACTAAACCAGAACTAAACCAGGACTAAACCAGAACTAAACCAGGATTAAACCAGGACTAAACCAGGACTAAACCAGGATTAAACCAGGTCTAAACCAGGACTAAACCAAGTCTAAACCAGGTCTAAACCAGGTCAAAACCAGGACTGAACCAGGACTGAACCAGGACTGAACCAGGACTAAACCAGGACTAAACCAGGTCTAAACCAGGTCTAAACCAGGACTAAACCAAGTCTAAACCAGGATTAAACCAGGATTAAACCAGGACTAAACCAGGACTAAACCAGGACTAAACCAGGACTAAACCAGAACTAAACCAGAACTAAACCAGGACTAAACCAGAACTAAACCAGGATTAAACCAGGTCTAAACCAGAACTAAACCAGGACTAAACCAGGTCTAAACCAGGACTAAACCAGAACTAAACCAGGATTAAACCAGGACTAAACCAGGACTAAACCAGGACCAAACCAGGATTAAACCAGGTCTAAACCAGGTCTAAACCAGGTCAAAACCAGGACTGAACCAGGATTAAACCAGGATTAAACCAGGACTAAACCAGGACTAAACCAGGTCTAAACCAGGACTAAACCAGGACTAAACCAAGTCTAAACCAGGATTAAACCAGGATTAAACCAGGATTAAACCAGGATTAAACCAGGACTAAACCAGGACTAAACCAGAACTAAACCAGAACTAAACCAGGACTAAACCAGGTCTAAACCAGGTCTAAACCAGAACTAAACCAGGTCTAAACCAGGACTAAACCAGAACTAAACCAGGACTAAACCAGGATTAAACCAGGTCTAAACCAGGACTAAACCAAGTCTAAACCAGGTCTAAACCAGGTCAAAACCAGGACTGAACCAGGATTAAACCAGGATTAAACCAGGATTAAACCAGGACTAAACCAGGTCTAAACCAGGACTAAACCAGGACTAAACCAAGTCTAAACCAGGATTAAACCAGGATTAAACCAGGACTAAACCAGGACTAAACCAGAACTAAACCAGAACTAAACCAGGACTAAACCAGAACTAAACCAGAACTAAACCAGGACTAAACCAGAACTAAACCAGGATTAAACCAGGACTAAACCAGGACTAAACCAGGATTAAACCAGGTCTAAACCAGGACTAAACCAAGTCTAAACCAGGTCTAAACCAGGTCAAAACCAGGACTGAACCAGGACTGAACCAGGACTGAACCAGGACTAAACCAGGACTAAACCAGGTCTAAACCAGGTCTAAACCAGGACTAAACCAAGTCTAAACCAGGATTAAACCAGGATTAAACCAGGACTAAACCAGGACTAAACCAGGACTAAACCAGAACTAAACCAGAACTAAACCAGGACTAAACCAGAACTAAACCAGGATTAAACCAGGTCTAAACCAGAACTAAACCAGAACTAAACCAGGTCTAAACCAGGACTAAACCAGAACTAAACCAGGATTAAACCAGGACTAAACTAGGACTAAACCAGGATTAAACCAGGATTAAACCAGGTCTAAACCAATAAAAATAGATAAAATATAATTTATATTTTTGGAATATGGGTTAAGGGCTGGATCATAACCCATGAAGGGCCTGATTTGGCCCCTGGGCCTTAAGTCGAATAGCCCTGGTCAAACAAGCAGGTGACCAACCCTCCACCGCAAAAGTTACATCGTTTAACTAAAATAAATTGCGGTTTGGGAAACACAATTTGGAAATACAATGATCATATCGACTTTCTGTGGGGAACGCGCCGCACGGACCCGACGTAAACCGAGCGGCTCGCCCCACGCCAGCAGCAGCCGCCTTCTGATGTCCCGCGCTCGCTGTGCGTCCATGTCGTCGCGGTAATCCGATTGAAAACACAGAGCGAGACCAAAGCCCGATCCACGGCTTGGTTTTTGGTGAGAGGAGGACTCCCGCAGGACGGCCCCCGAACGCCAAACCGCCCCCCCACCCTCCCTCTCGTTCTCTTAAATCTCATTGTGTGGAAAGCTTGAAACCGGATTCCCGTAACAAGTCTCTGATCAGCGCGCACTTGGCCCAAAGGACTTCATTAAACGTGAACAGCCCTCGTCTGTGGAGTGGAATGGTCTTTTCTGGTCAGGTTGCCATCTTGTTTTTCCTTTTTTTCGGTTGGGGGTGTGCTGTTCTCCCTCTGCACGGGAAGAAAAGGCTGTGCATCACAGGCTTGGAAGAATCATAGAGCTGCTTCAGTCGATGTGTTGTGAGAGAACGTAATGCAGCGCCTGAAAATTATAATACGTGGCAAAGAAGTAAATAAGCAATTGAAAAAAACGCATTTGTGAAACCTGAAAAGCTTACGTTCACAATCGTAGTGGACTTAAAGGAGACATTCTGCTTTTTTCATTTTGCTGTTAGCCTTTAAACCTGCTCTTGAGTGCCTTAAATTTGCATCTCATTTTTCAAAACAAACAAAAACAGTATTCATTCTCTGACCTGTGTTATCAGTCACTATGAAATGACACTTACTGGAACCAAAGCAATGTACAATCCAGTGACGTTAGCTCTGAAAAGACGTTATGAAGCGGATTTGCTGCAGCAGTTATCATGTTTAGAGTCAAAATCGCTCAGAACGAGTTTAGTGCAATGATTTAAGGACTAAAAACAGTGGAAGATTCTCAGATAAATGACGTATGAAGTCTGGAAATATGTCAGAAAATCCCGGAAGTTCAGCAGGAAGTGTGTTTGACGCTCGGAGGGAGAGGATTTTCTAATAAACATTCCTCAAAACAGTGTGAATGCAACTGAATGCTACTCCAGGTGTGTTTTTGATGACGGAACATTGTTAGAACAGGGTTTAAAGCTCAAAAAGGAGACTAAGTGGAAGAATTATAGTTAGTTTTTCCTGGTATTGAGTATTGAACTATAACATCATGATCATCGTTTTACATTTTGTTCATTTTAAACCAAAATACTGACCTAAAACTGCTCCATAATAGAAACAGTTCCATTGACTCCTGTTTAAAAACTGCAGAACTGTTAAGCCCCGCCTCTTCATGGTGACATTTCCCTGTAACAAGCTGCAGATTATCATTCACACGTTTTTATTTTTGAAAAGCGGCTTCTCTGAATTTGTCAAATAATCCCTCTTGTTACTGGATGTGGGCGGGGATAGGGGGTAGGTGAAAACAGGAATTTTCTGTGCACCAGAGCCAAGACAATACAGGATTAATACAACATCTTTGGGTCAATTAATGATGCGAAAACACTGTTGTGACGAGGTTAAAAGCTCATTTAAGTGGTTTTACTGGATACATCCCCTTTAAATCTTCAAGTATTACTATTTGTATGTAAATCTAAAAGGGAAAATTCTGTGTGTGTGCCTTGAAAACATGTCAGAATTGTGGATTTAAATGAATGATTTACAAATTTAGAGTGTTCTGAGCAACTTCTTTACAAAAAATGAAAGATAAACAGTCACCATTGCCAAATTTAAAGAACAAGACACAACGGCATCGACGATAGGGCTGGGCGATATGACAAAAACGTATTACCACGATTTTCTTGGGGCCAGATTATGATTTAGATTTTATCACGATTCATATTCACTCATTTTTCTATTGCCTTTAACAGAGTTGCACAATTTAGGGAAAAATATCTGTGATTTTTCTGACCAGTGCAAGGTTTGCAATTTATCTTATTAATAGGATTCTGTTCAAATTCAAATTTTAAACAATTTCAGTCACATTTGTCATATTTAACGCGTCCCGGCCATTTTTAGTCAAGTCTTTGTTGTTTTTAGTCGCGTTTTTGTCGCTTTTAGCCATATTTTTGACACTTTTAGTCGCTTTTTAGTCGTTTTTTTTAACAGACAGCTGCATTAAAGAGACAAATAGTGAATCACGATACGACCATTTCACAAAAATAGCAGATTGTCACAGAGATGAGCTCACGATTCGATTTTTATCACCATATCGCCAGCCCTAATCGACGATATCTGCAACGTAAATAACACGTTTTTGTTTTTTTTTCTAAATGGTGTGATTTGGTATTTTCGTTGATGGTGTGCCGCGGAATATGTTCAACCAAAAAAGTGTGCCGTGTGCCAAAAAAGTTTGAAAAACACTGATCTAAATAATTGCTTTCTTTGTGATACGTTAATTGCAACACATTCAAATTCATTAATGATTGCGACTCATCACTCCTCCTGATCTGCCCCTCGTTTTAGCCTCTCTTTAATCGACTCCGGCGCACGAAATCTCGGCGTCTGGTCCTGCTCGTCTGTGGAGATGGAATCAGCGACGCGGGGCTTAGGTTTCCGCTCTGGAGCCGATTCCGACCCGACCGGTGCGGCTCCGGTTGCCTTATTAATTATACATAAGTGAAATCACAGCGAGCTCAGCGATTACAGGGTGCACGGTGTCCTCTTCGGTTATCTACACCCACCGTATTGACTCTAAAGCGGGCCGCGTCGGGCTAATCTGGGGCTATTACCGCTTAAGCGCGCGCTAGCTGTCGGCAAACTGATTCTAGTCGCACTTTGAAGCGTCGTCCACAAAAGATTACACGATGGTGAGTATTAGAATGGAGGTATTTGCATCGGAAGGGAGGGGGGTCATTCTTTTGTCAATACAGGGCGAGGGATTTGTTTGTACGGACGCTAATGAGAAGTTTGGTGGTTCAGTCTGAGCAGGACACGTCTTTGTCCGTCATTATAGGGAAACTACACTGTAATTATTCTAAATCAAGCATCAAACATTGTCCAATCTGCTCCTAAAGATGTTTATTTGTTTAATTGCACCCACTTCATCCATAGATTTCTCTGGGACGTTGTAACTTTGAAGGCTGTTTTCTCCAAATGCATTTTTCTCCCTCGGGATGTAAAGATCAGCCTTAAAACCAGTAGGGTTGCACCACAAAAAATGAATTTCTAGATGAGTTAAAATGTGTTTTTCAGGATATTAATCTGAATTACAAGCGTACTGTAGAGTTTTGTGTTTTTTTTTTCTTTCTCTGTATGTAAAATAAAGTTGTGGGCAGTTGTCTGTGTGGATGTAATGTGTGGTGGTTGACAATAAGCACAATTTCATAACAGAAATTATGGTCTAACTAGTTGCAGCACGTTTTATGGTTTTAATTAATACCATGGCACGTCACCTACCATTAAAACATGACAGAATCTGGCCATTTAAACTGCAAAAAGGAATGTCTAGATGAGTTAAAATGTTTTGATTTGAGGATATTAATCTGAATTTCAGACGTTTTGACTCGTTAAGATCAGTGGAGACGATTTATTTGATGGAACTAGATTATTTTACTTGTTTCAAACCGTTTGTGACTTGTTTCAATACATTATTTCTTACTTATTTCTTACAATACATTATTCCTGCACAGCAAAAAATGTAAATCTATCTAAAATATTTCTCACAAACATCTCCAGAGACACTTTTGGATGATATTAGAAGGCGGAAAGTGATTCAGATGTCAATAGTCCATAAAAAGGGCATGATTAATGCAATCTTAACTCTCTAAAATCACACTTGTGCTATGTAAGTGTCGCTAATGTGTAATGTGATTCGTTTTTAAGGCGTTTTGTTATTTACAGCTTCATCTAATCCCCAACAAAAGCTCCGGAAGCTACATTTCAGGCTCGTTATCAACTCAACAAAATTAGTAATTGTACTGAATTTTGGTTAACGGAAGCGACAGAATCAATAACTTAATTTATCTAGTCATTTTTATTCATGTATATTTGTTAAACATGCGTCCCTGTCCCTGTGACAATCTGCTATTTTTGTGAAATCATCGTATCGTGATTGACTGTTTGTGTCTTTAATGCAGCTGTCTGTTCAAACACACTTTTTCTCCTGTTGTTTAGCCTCTGAAGCCTCTGAGCAGATGACTTTATTTACCTCTTAAAGGCCAGAGCTGCACGATTAAACCAAATCAACACAAAATCGAGAATTTAATGGATGCAATTAGCAAAACGCAAAGGCTGCAGTGTTTCAAAATGTCTTGCTTTGAATAAAAACTGCTCACACTGTAGTTTGGATTTGTACAAACAGGATCTGAAACAAGCAACAAAAGTGCCACCAAAAGCGATAAAAATGCATTCAAAAGCAACAAAAACATGCCGACAAACGACAAACGCGACTCAATGCAAAAATACATGACTAAAAGCGAGAAAAACGCAACTGAAAGTGACCAAAACGCGACTAAAAGAGACAAAGTTGCAACTAAAATCCAGTCAAAATTGTGTTTAAAATGTGAAAGTGAACAAGAATTGTGATAAAATTTAAATCATGATCTGGCCCCCAAAAAATTGTGATAAAAAGTGTTCTTCATCTGTCGCTCTCTGCACGTCATACTTTAAGTTATTAGGGTCAGGCAAAATAAGTGTTGTAAAATGTTTTCTTTCTTTATTCTTATGCTATTTCTTTTTCTGTTTTGTTTTTGTATTTCTATGGACCGAAGAAAAATAAACTAACATAATAATTTTTTACCATATCGCCCAGCCCTAACTTCCAAAACTTCGTAAACTCAACAGAAACATACTTTACTTTTCAGTCCACTTCAGAAATGTACGGACAAACTCGCTCTCAAATGCAGTGAAGTAAAAGTAAAACGCATCCACTGTAAAATGCACTTCAACTTTGTCACAGAAAACCTCTCTTTATCCCAGTTTGCTCCGATTCTCAGACCGTAAACCCCACGTTTGCGCACGAGCCAGGAGTGTCCTCGGGCGAACACGCAGGCAGAGGCCAAACCATAATCAAGGAAACGCTCCCGAGTCACATAATGATACGTGGAGCGGGGCAGGAGGCCGGGGCGGGCGGCGGATTAGTGGCTGCGCACGAGGCCCGTCCTAAGTGCTGTTTGGGTGTGTGTTTACGGTGGAGGTGCTTGATTAAATGTATGAGAGAGAGGAGACAGGAGGTATGTTTAGACCCGGGATGAGGGGTAATGACAGGGAGGCGCTGCAGGGACGGCGGGGGAGCGCGGCGGCACCTCGGCAGGCCCCGGTTTGGCTCTTTTGAAGCGCTTTTGGAGCACTCCGCTTTGGAATTCTGCTGAAGTTTGCAGGAGAAAATAATGGAAGGAAAAATCAACTCACTTGCACGATTACCATGTCAAAAGTTGGACTAAACCAGGTCTAAATCTGAAGTTAAACCTGGATTAGATCAGGGCTAAACAAGCACCAGAACAGGACCAAACCAGGACTAAAATGAGCTTGGTTTAGGACCAAATAAAAGCGATTGGTAACACTTTAGATAAAGGTTCCATTACCAACCGTTTATAATGCATTAATAAGCCCTTGTTATGTGTTTATAAGCACTTAGAAGGCATTTATCACCTGACTATTGAACAAAAAAAAATCAATTTATTTAATAAGCAGCTTATTCATGCTCTGTACTTGCGGTTTATTAACACATACCTGTTTTGGTTATTGGCTTGTTAACATTTATAAGGTATTATAAGTCCATAAACAACTATTCAGAGCTTATTAATACCTTACAACCTTAATCTAAAGCGTTACCAGTGCTTCAAACTTTATTTTACTTTATACCATAAAAAGACAATTGTCAGAACACTTGGTTTGGACCTGGTTTAGCCATAGTCCAGGTTTAAGTCCATGAATCCATTGAATTGGAGGCATTCATTCATTCATTAATTTTCTACCGCTTATCCCCGTTCCTGGGGTCGCGGGTGACTGGAGCCTGTCCCAGTGACTTTGGGCGTTAGGCGGGGTGCACCCAGAAAGAACTGGAGGCAATTTGATCTAAATCAGAATGAGTCTGAGGAGTCTGTGGGTGCGTTCAAACAAACACCATATCAACTATCGACTAAACTAGGACTAGAGCATTAAACCCGTCTACAACTATTGACCTTATTCTGCCCCGCCCACTTTTGCTGTTTTTTGCACTTTTGTTGTAAACGCACTTCCGTTTGACGAGAACTCCGTTAAAGCTAATGATAAACGAGGGAAAAGTCTGACACTAAAATGTTACATAAAGTAGATTGATTTGTGTAAAATGTTTAATGAACACGAGCAACAACAAGTCACAACGCAACGATTTCCTGAAAACGTCTTTTTAGTCCATGTAGAACTTATTTTCTGTTGAGCTCGTCTGCTCCGTGTGAACTACAACGGAAACAAGACAACTTCCAGAATAAGGTGAATAGGACGAGTGTGAATGCATCCTCTAAGGCAGTGTTTTTCAACCTTTTTCCATTTGCAGCACACTTTTGGATGAAAAGACACACCATAACATCAATAAATCAGACCTTTTAGTAAAATACAAGTGGAATATAATGTAGTAGGCCACTGTCTGACTCTTTAATCTTGGCAATATATAGTATTTTTCTTTTTTTAGTACAGCATTTTGTTCAGGATACCCCAAAATGGCAAATCATTCAATTAAATCCACTGTCTAAATCTGTTGACACAAACTGAACATTTTTTCAAGGTGCACCTAGCAGTTAGTTGAAAATCAAGGCTCCAAGGACTTTAAAAACATGGAGGAGCACTTCTTGGATCAGCAGCTAATGTTTTTATCTGTGAGAAGGAAGAACTAGAGTGTGGAAGATTTAAAAAGTTTATGAAAGAATCATTGTAATGACATGTTTACCCAGGTTTTGAGAGCGTAAACACTGTCATTTCAACTGGACCATGGTTCATTTCTCATCCCAGTAGTTTGTTCATGTTTCTCTGACAGGGTTCTGAGAAATCACAGCCTTATATTTCTCTGAAGGGAAGTGCAATGAACCCAAGGACAATTAAACCAAGTCCTCGTTTTACAAGTGTCAAGTCTGTGGGGTCAAATCCAAGTCAAAGACAAGCGAGTCCAAGTCAAGTCCCAAGTCCTCTGCTTTGAGTTTCAAGTTTTTCCAAGTCGTTGTACCAAATCACAGAAAACGACATTTTTGTGACACTTTTTGTGAATGGTTCTTTTAAAAAGTCCACATTTAAGAATCAACTGTAAAGAGAAAGGAGAAGCTTGAAGTCGTCTGAGGGTCAGAGGACCAGGTCAAATACTCGAGTTCAGGTTCGGCCGCAAGTCTTAGTCCATTTTATCAAGTCAAGCCATCAGAATAGTGACTCAAGTCTGACGTCCATGGCTCTGACTGAAACACACGCTAATGTTAACGGTGAGGAGTTTGTTAATCGTTCATCGTACTCCTCTCAGCTCACTCTGGTTAGTAGTTTGCTTTGCTTTGGTTCAGGCCTGAGGATGGGTTAAGATCATTTTACTTACCCGACTGACACATTTATTTTCTTCTTTTAAGCAAAATTATGGTCCGATCATCAGAAATACCTTGAAACCAGTGAAATATTCTGCATCACATCAACAATTAAATCTCATCGAGTCAAAACTTCTCAAATCCAGATAAAAATGATCAATTCAAGCCATTTTAAGATTGGACAGATTTACATTTTAGATCATTTGGATTGAAGTAAGAAATAATGTGTTGAAACAAGTCACAAACGGTTTGAAACAAGTAAAATAATCTAGTTCCATCAAATAAATCGTCTCCACTGATCTTAACGAGTCAAAACGTCTGAAATTCACATTAATATCCTCAAATCAACACATTTTAACTCATCTAGACATTCATTTTTGCAGTTTAAATGACCAGATTCAGTGATGTTTTAATGGTAGGTGGTGTGCCATGGTATTAATTAAACCCATAAACGTGCTGCAACTAGTTAGACCACAATTTCTGTTCTGAAATTGTGGTCTTTCTGTTCTGAAATTGTGCTTATTGTCAACCACCACACATTACATTCACACAGACAACTGCCCACAACTTTTTTTTACATGCAGAGAAAAGAAAAAAAAAAACTCAACTCTACAGTATGCTTGTAACAAATGACCAGGCACGGCGCTTGTTCCGCAGGGAGTTAAAACCTTGTCTACACCAAAGCCCACTGGTAATGACTCATGTTTGGTCTTGATAATGCCTGCTAATTAGTTAATCAAAGACAATGGCTGTTCGCGGTCCACGGCCCCCTCCTCCTCCTTTTCCGCCCGTGCTCTGGTGAACAAAGGCCCCCAGCGCGGAGCCCCGACAGCCCCATCGCGGCCGTCACACCTGGCTGCGCGCGCCCGGCCTCCAGCTACATGTTCCACGCTCGTTTGTCGAATGAATCTTAACTGAAGCGTGAACAGAACCCCGCGCCGTGGCCTGCGTCGTAAAGCACGCACGCAGATAATGAAATCCGACTGGAATAATGGGTTTCTTTTGGGTCCAGATCAGGTCACGCTAAGTAATATTAGCTGCACTGATGGTTTGGAATTAGCATGGCGAACTAACTTGGTAAATTGAATGAAGTTAAAAGTGCTGAGGCTGGTTTTTGCTGTCGGAAAAACAGGGCCGCTGCTGGGGATTTGGGGAGTTTTGGGTAGAAATGCTCAGTGGTGCCTCCATCCACTCAACCCTCTTGTGCAGTTGTTGCTAAAGGCCTTTTTTTACTTTACTTTACTTTGAATTAGGTCTGGGCCATACGGTGATAAAAATCGAATTGTGAGCTCGTCCCTGTGACAATCTGCTATTTTGGCATTGATATGACATTGTTCTATCGTGATTGACTGTTTCTCTCTCCTCTGTCTCCTGTTGTTTAGCCTCTGTAGCCTCTGAGCAGATGACTTTATTTACCTCTTACACCTCTTAAGTGCAATAATTCAACTCAATGCACCAAAACGCAACTAAAAGCGACAAAAATGCGACTAAAAGTGACAAAAACTCACTTAATTACAACAAACACATCTGAATGTGACAAAACGGTGACTAAAAGCGACAAAATTATGCTTAAAATGTGAATCTGAATAGAAAATCCAATCACAATCGCAAAACTGGTCAGAAAAATCACAATTACATATTTTTTCCTAAATTGTGCAGCTCTATTAAAGGCAACAGAAAAAACAAAGTCACAAATCATGATCTAACCCCAAGAAATTTGTGATTTTTTTTTTTTTGCCATATCACCCAGCTCTACTTTGTATGAATCACTTTCCCGACGAGTGAGTCTGGCCTTCACGCTCTTTTTCATTCCTTGAGTCAAACTCAAACAGTACTGTGCAATCAGATTAGTTTTATTTCCGTGAAACACGGGAGCTCATTGGTCATCATCATTTTGTTTTGTACTTCGCTCATCAATTCCGTAGAAATCCACAATGTTTTTCTGTCCCTTTGATATTTTTTCTCCCGTCTTTTGTACCTTGTTTGGTTTAAATACGGGCAGACCCTGCCTATGGATTAGCGTGGACAACTGCATGTGTTTGTCTAGACCAGGGGTGTCCAAACTTTTTCCATTGAGGGCCACATATTGAAATATAGACCAAGTGGAGGGCCACAAATCAATCGTGAATCGTTAAAAAAAGCTGCATTTATCTGATGTTTTAAGCTCCACCACATCTACATTCAGTCTCAGTGCCTTAATATCAGGTCTGTGTTGCACCAAAATGATAGTTATTTAGGTTGGAATTGTAGAAAATCTGAAATGTGCTGTAAATAGTACTTATCAGGACAATGTGGGCCAGTTCACCAGGAAGACTAAGGGCCAAGAAAAATTGGTCTGAGGGCCGCATTTGCTGAGTTTGGACATGCCTGGTCTAGACTCTACATCAATATGGCATTATTAAGTTACATATCCACCTTTTTATTGCTTACATTGCACATTCTTACTGTAAGCGCCATCACCTCTCCACAGACCGGACCAGTAACTCAGCCAAGTGACGCGGTCTACTTTGTTCTAGCGTGCGATAGAGATAGATACCAGTAGAAACACAACCAAACCAGAAAAGTTCTATCTTTATATTCCAGGTATTGTTTTCACTCCTCGTCGACCTCGTTTGACAGTCTGCCCCTCGTCTCCCGCCCCGCTCCGTCAGATCTGAACGCTGCATTAATACAGCGTCCCGGGCGTCATGTTTGTTCCCTTCTCCTCTTCGTGGGGCTCTAATGACGGTGTCACCGGCATTCTTCATTTCTCTGCCTTAATTGATCGCCAAACCTCCGTCATCCATCTTACAGCCGCTCCGTATCTGATCGCAGTCTGTGGGACGCATCCTAATCACGCGGCTCGGCTCGTTGCACCCAGACAACGGCGGCGGGGCGCAGTTTGCATGTCAACACTCGGCACTTGACGCATGAAGTGATGAGCGTGAGTTCAGGAAGGAAGGTGCACAACACAGATGGGTTGGTTTTAGTTGCCATAGAAGAAGAAAACAATATATCCTAAACTTTGTACCGTACATAATGATTCAGTCAAACTTTTGAAACCACTTTTGGACAGTTTTTATGGGGTTAAATAATGTGTGCATAGAAGAGGACTGAACACTTCACTCTGATGTTTATAACGCACAATCATACGACTTTTGGGACCTTTCTTACACCTCATGTGACTTTTAGGACCTTCCTTACACATCATGCAACTTTTGGGACCTTTAAAAACATCCAGTGACTTTTAGGACCTTCCTTTAACATCATGCAACTTTTGGACCTTCCTTACACATCATTTGACTTTTAGGACATTTTCTACACATCATTTGACTTTTAGGACATTCTTTTCACATCATGCAACTTTTAGGACCTTCCTTACACATCATTTGACTTTTAGGACCTTTCTTTACCATCATGCGACTCTTAGGACCTTCCTTACACATCTGGCAATTTTTAGGACCACCTTTACACATCATTTGACTTTTAGGACATTCTCTACACATCATTTGACTTTTAGGACTTTCTCTATTCATCATGCGACTTTTAGGACCTTCCTTACACATCATGCGACTTTTAGGACCTTCCTTACACATCATTTGACTTTTAGGACTTTCTCTATTCATCATGCGACTTTTAGGACCTTCCTTTACACATCATTTGACTTTTAGGACATTCTCTACACATCATGTGACTTTTAGGACCTTCCTTTACACATCATTTGACTTTTAGGACATTCTCTACACATCATGTGACTTTTAGGACCTTCCTTTAACATCATGCCACTTTTAGGACCTTCCTTACACACTATGTGACTTTTAGGACCTTCCTTACACATCATTCCACTTTTGAGACCTTCTGAACATGACTTTTGAGACCATAACCGGACCGAGCAGCTGCTTAGGGCCCCAGAGCCACAGGACAGCCCCCAAGAGCGAATGTATTGCGACTGATAAAAATTATTGCATTGCACGTTAATAAAAATAAATCAGAAAACACAAAATAAATAAAAATCTGGCACAAAACCCCCACAGCCAACTCTCCAATTATAATACACTGTTCTTGAGGCTTCTGGTGTTCTTAGCTCCTGTAACTTTTTTCCCCGTCTTAGTATCTCTAAGTATTTGATGTTGGTAATCAAATTTTGCTTGCTTGCTGTTTGGGACCATCGTAACGCCGTACTAGAACATGAAACGCGAAACAAAACACAACTCCGTCTGTGTTTTTGAAGTAAACACACTCCACTGGAAAAACTGTTACTTTTTAATGTATTTTCCTTTTTAAAAATGAATCCAAACAAGTGTAAAGATCAGAGCCACGGGAAAGAGCTCTGCACCAGGAGGCGTCTAACATCTGGTTCATGAATGATTACTGCAGACACTAGAACATGCACCCGCCCACAGAAATACTCTGATTAGGAAATGTTTAGAATGTAGTACAGACACTCCACATGTTCTGCCGGGTCTGTGTGGAGGCAGGAGGATTCATGTGCGGCAGGGGTCGGATGATGATGACGATTTTTATTTATAGAGCGCTTTTCCACCTAAGCTTTACAAAGCGTTGAAACCACAGTTGCTGTTACAACAGAACATATACAATTACATTTATAGACAATAAACAGGCACCACATACAGTTGTAACTACAGTTGTGGTCACAATAAACACACAATAAAAAATAAATGATAAACATACATAGCATTCTGTAAGTAATCCATACAAAAGATACAAGTACCTTCCTATACCTTCCTACCCCAACCCCCTGTCTGCCATTTAACATCAGTCTGAACTTTTCCCCTTTTCATTCTAAAACAGTTACTTGCATCTTTTGTATGGATTACTTACAGAATACGATGTATGTTTATTGTTTATTGTGTGTTTGTTGTGACCGCAACTGTAGTTACAACTGTATGTGGTGCCTGTTTATTGTTTATTGTCTATAAATGTAATTGTATGTGTTCTGTTGTAACAGCAACTGTAGTTTAAACAGTTTAAGCACTTTGAGTGACTGTTAGGTGGAAAAGCACTCTATAAATAAAAATCATCATCATCAAGGAACTGTTTTAGAAACACAAAGTTGGAAAAGTTCAGCCTGATGTTAAGTGGCAGACGGGTTTTGGGGTAGAAGGCGTCTTAAGATGTTTTGGTGAAACTGTTGCTGATGTTTGTGAGTTCTGTGGCCTTGTCCTTGGGGCAGGAGTGAGGATAAGATCAGGGCACAGCTGCTGGTTAGACTCTAGTTGGGAGGGAGAACATTTATAATAATCAATTTTTGATCTTCGGCAATTTGTCTGGATCATAATCAATCAGTTCTGGTTCTCAGCGTCACTCATGAGCCTCTGTTTCATGTCGTCGCCTTGATGGTTCTTCCGTTCTTGTGGTCAGACCCTAACACTTCGCAGTAGCTGGTCACCTCTCTGTGTTGTCCACTCGTTTCTTCAGACAGGGCTGAGATGTTGAATCAGTTCCTCAGTCTGTGCGTCTCTTTGTTGTAGCCCCTTCACATCAGCTCTACTGCGCAGAAGTTCACTGGTCTGACCTTCATGTTGTCCACACGTTCTTGTATGTCCATCGTCCATTGCTTGTCAGACAGGAAGCAACGCATTAGATACTACTATAATTACTACATGATATAGCGGGATTCAATCAGGAACAATACATTTTACTTTGTCCATAGACTCATGAACTGGAAGTGTAATTTGTCCTTTTATTATTCATTTAAATTTGATTCATATCTGACAAAGTCTACAGGTGTCAAATGTGAGGCGAGTGTAATTTGAACGTCGGAAAATGCGCCATCTTTTCAATTATTGGTTCGCGAAGAGCTGGGGAATATTTGAAGAGTTCATTAAGAAAAATAATCATTTCCTTTTAGCTATAATAATGTTGATTAGCTTTTTTTAAAAATTGAATTCTATTTTGATTGCACTAAAATACATATTGCTTTTGAAAACATTGAGGAAACGGCGAGACTTCGACTAATGCTGACTCTCCGTTGAAAATGCGATGAAGCTAATGTATGGAAGAGGACCAATAGGGACGATATTGAAATGTTCTGTCATGATTATCACGGCCAAAATAATTGCAATTAACGATAATATCACGATAGTTATTAAAATTGCTAACGTGACATATAAAGACATTACTTTCTCATTATGAATAACTTCTGACATATTTGTACTTTATTATAAGTGAAAACAAAAGTGATCTAGAGGAGAACATAAAGGGTAAGTTGCTTTTTTCTGCACAATCTGGTGACAAAATGGTGATTATCTTTGTACATTGTTAAATTCAGGTCTGTAAAAAGCATTGAAAATCAGGTACTCATAGCTACTGAAATTAGAATCAAACTAGAATTTATTGTGACAAATTATTGATACGTAACCCATTTTTTTAAACAAATCAAAGTGAAATAATTTAAAATAAGTCGACTGTCAGTACGCCTTTATCATAGAAAAGGTTTCGGGGGTTGTCATCCGGATGCCGTTTTGAAAATCAAGACGTTTCGACTTCCATCCGGGATTCGTCTATGTAATCCCTCATTCTTCCAGGCGTGTTCCATCGTAGAAGAGGTTTCAGGGTTTGTCATCCGGACGCTATTTGAAGATCGAGACGTTTCGGGTTCTATCTGTCTGTCTGTCTGACTTCAGGATAGAAGCTGAAACGTCTCAATCTTAAAACAGCATCCGGATGACAAACCCTGAAACCTCTTCTACGATGGAACACGCCTGAAGTAATTTACAGTCGACAATCCCGGATCAAGTCATGCGTCTTTATTTTCAAAACGGCATCCGGATGACAACCCCCAAAACCTTTTCTGCGTTCCATCCAGAAGTAATTTTCAGTCGTGAAGGCCAATTATCAGTGACTCCTCCCTGTGGGCGGGGCTTTCACAGCTCAGAGTAGCATAAGCCAGAGTTCTCAGACCAGCTTCACTGATTGACAATGACCTCTGGATGGAAGTGAAACGTCCTGATTTTCAAAACTTTTCTACAATGTAACACTCTTGGACGAATGAGGATTACATCGACTCATTTTGGAGTACGACTTTGTTTATGTTTATGATCTGCGCTCTTGGGACGTCCGGTTTGACAAGAGTACTGTTCTTGCTAAAACATTAAAGTAGATTGTAGATTTGTATTTTTTGGCAATTTTTTCACATAAAATGCCTTATTTTTAAAAACATGACATGATGAAAGGTTTATGAGAGTAAACTACAGGAGAAGTTTAACATTGATATCTTTAAATTTAAGCGCTTTTTTTCTATTCACCTGCAGCGTCTCACCTTAATCATTTGAAACTTCGATTAATTATTTATTTCAGTTTCACTTCGGTTTCAGTCGCCGCTCACACTGACCCTGCCTGGCACACGTTAGCCCCTGGTGGGCGTTCAGGCTAATTACCGCGGCGTCTCTCATCAAACGCCGGCGCTCGCCCTCGTTCCCCGGGCAGATGTGCTCCGCCAGCTGCCGCGCCAACCCTCCCGCCCGCCCGCCGTCCCCGCCACTCTGCGTTTGCCCCGGCGCGCCCGTAAATAATGTGTTGTCTTTATTCATTTGGCTCCGCGCGCAACAGCCGGACCGTAAATGGCGTCCAACATCAAACACGGGGACGGATACGCCGGTGATTAGTGTGAAACGCCACTCCATTAGCGGCCGCCGTATTAATGAAGTCTCACGGGATCGGCAGAGGAGGTTTGTGCGGGCGATGGGACGGCGTGATTGGCGTCCGTTCGGGGAGACGTGGAGTGGACGGGCAGGACGCGGACCACCTGTGCTGTGTACGGCGGCCTGAAGGCGTTTGGACCAGTGTCATTTATTCGGGATGAGATTAATCTGATTTAATTCTGCGTAAACAAGTCAGACAGTTTTTTATTTCTGTAAGTGTTGATCTCATTGTTGTTTTCAAGTTGAATTGGCTGCAAGTTGAGTGAAAGGTTTTTAAGGAGACGCTGCAGGTGAACGGGAACTAATCTTAAATTTAAAGATATCAACTGTAATCTTCTCCTGTAGTTTAGTCACATAAATGTAAGAAAAAATGTATTGCAAGTTTTCCATCATGTCATGTTTTCATGTAGAAATAAGGCATTTTATGTGAAAAAACTGCCAAAAATCCACATATTTGGGACATTTAAATCTGAAAAATGGACAGAACCAGATTTAAATTTCTTGGTTCATTTTGTAACATGTTAGCTACAAAAAAATGTACAGAGAGAATTTTGGATTTCTTATTTAGTTTTTAAGTGAACTAGATTGGACTGAAAACTGACCTAAAAATTTTGCATATTTTTTTTGACATAAAACTTCAATAAATCAGTTTTAGAATTAGATATCAACAAATCCTTCTGTTCGTTTGGTCTAAATCCTGTTGAGTCCAGATTGTACAGTTTGGTGTAGGATCTACTTTAAGGCTGATCTTTATGTCTCGAGGGACAAAAATGCATTTTAAGAAAAGGTCCTTTGAAGTTACAATGTCCCAGAGAAATCTATGGATGAAGTGGATTCAATGGAAGAATCAAACATCTTCAGGAGCAGATTGGACAAGTTGTTTCCACATGAAAGTCGAGATGTGAGAGAAAATTGACCATTCAATCATTCATTTCCTCCCGCTTGTTCCTGATGCGGGAGACTGGAGCCTGTCCCAGTGACTTTGGGCCTTAGGCGGGTGCACCCTGGACAGTGGCCAACTCATCACAGCAAACACAGAGACACGGACAGACAACCATTTTTTCTCTCCGGGCAATTTAGAGTTGTCAATTAACCTACACACGTCTTTGGACGATTGGACCAAATGATCTCCTGCATTTACAACAAAAAATGTAAATCTATTCAACCTTAAAATGGCTTGAATTGATCATTTTTATCTGGATTTGAGAAGTTTTGACTCGATGAGATTTAATTGCTGATGTGATGCAGAATATTTCACTGGTTTCAAGGTATTTCTGATGATCAGACCATAATTTTGCTTAAAATAAGAAAATACATTTGTCAGTCGGGTAAATAAAATGATCTTAACCACTGACAGATCATTTGGATTGAAGTAAGAAATAATGTATTGAAACAAGTCACAAACGGTTTGAAACAAGTAAAATAATCTAGTTCCATCAAACATCCATTTAACAAAACCAAAGTGTTCTCCAGAGTGCGTGTCCCGGGGGCGGAGCCGGGCCCTCCTCAGCAGATGTCCTGGGCTGTTAGCTGGTGTTAGGGGTGGGACTGGTCAGTTTGTGGGCGGGACCGGTCAGTTTGGGCCGTCTGAGGACCAGAGTGACCACAGGAGGGGCCTTTGTCCAACCTGCTGTTATAAAACCCCCTTCAGCACAAACATGGACTCCACACTCCAGGACCAGGACCGGACTAGGACCGGACCAGGGCTAGACCAGGACTGAACCCGAACCAGAGCTAGACCAGGGCTAGACCAGGACTGAACAAGGACTGAACCAGAGCTAGGCCAGGGCTAGACCAGGACCGAAACAGGACTGAACTGGGACTAAACCAGGGCTAGACCAGGGCCGAACCGGGGCTAGACCAGGACTGAACCAGGACCGAACCAGGGCTAGACCAGGACCAAACCAGGGCTAGACCAGGGCCGAACCGGGGCTAGACCAGGACCGAACCAGGACTGAAACAGGGCCAAAGTAGGTCTGAACCAGGGCCGAACCAGGACCGAACCGGGACTAAATCACGTCCAAACCAGGTCTAAACCAGACCTAAAACAGGACTAAACCAAGACTAAACTAGTTTGAAACCTGTCTAAAGCAGGTCTACACCAGGATTAAACCAGGTCCAAACCAGGACTAAACTAGGACTAATATTTTCACACAAACCTAGCGATTGCGATTCGGCTTGTGGTCATTTTATCGGCGGATTCTTCTAAATCAGTTTCGGTTTGGTTCGTCCTTCAGCCCCAGTTTTTGAATCGATTTCTCTCCTTGATGACCACGAAGACCTGTTTTGGCAGAGCTCTTCAGTAATATTGTGTGTTTGTGTGCGTGTGTGTGTGTCTCTGTGTGTGTGTGTGTGTGTCTCTGTGTGTGTGTGTGTCTCTGTGTGTGTGTGTTCGTGTGTGTGTGTGTGTTGCAGAGAATGGGAACGACACTCATAGATGGAAATGAATTTCTAAAGGCCACGGCGCTTCATCACGTCCCTTTCCATGCTCGACAACAGAGAAGCGATCCGTGTGTGTGTCTGTGTGTGTGTTGTGCGTGTGTATCTCTGTGTGTGTGTGCGTGTGTGTTAAGGGCCCCTGACACGACCCCCCGGGGCCCCTCACACTCGCACAGGTAGAGGTGGGGTGCGTTAGGCTGTAATAGCACGCTCCATTAATCAGACAATGATGAAGGCCGTTTGGGGTGATTTAATTGGTTGCGGGGCGGGGCGGGGCTTTGGGGTTCACGTGCACGCTCCTGGATTTGGGCTGCGAGCGTGCACGTGTGAGAGGGCACATCCAACAAGTGGCTTTGGCAGTTGCTGTGAATATGACGTTTCTGTTCCCGGCGTTTGGTTCATGGACGGAAAATATGTTTTATGTCCAAAACCTCAATAAAACATTGTAAGAAATAAACGTACATGAAACGTCATGTTTGGTTCAAAATGATGAATCTTTAGAGCCGGGCTATTCAACTTTATTTTACCGAGGGCCAGATTTACACTCTTTCATTCTCCATCTCTTTACTTTTGTTCCTCTCTCTCCCTCTGTGTTCCTCTTTTGTTCTCGCTTCCCTTTCTTCTTTTACCTGTTTTTCTTCTTCTCTCTCTTGAATTCTCCACTCTTCCTCTCTCTTTCCACTCCGTCTCTCTCTCTCTCTCTGTTTCTTTTGTTCTCGCTTTCCTCCTTTCTTTTTCCTGTGTTTCTTCTCTCTTCCTCATTCCTGATCTGTCCTCCCTCTCTCTTTCCACTCTCCGTCTCTCTCTTCCACTCTCTCCACTCTCAGTCTCTCTCTTCCTTTCACTTCCCACTCTCTCATCCCTCCCTCTCTCATCCCTCCCTCTCTCCTCTCTCATCCCTCCGTCTCTCTCTCTCATCCCTCCGTCTCTCTCTCTCATCCCTCCGTCTCTCTTCCTCTCTCTTTCCACTCTCTGTCTCTCTCCTCCTCTCTCTTCCCACTCTCCTCTCTCATCCCTCCCTTCCCTCTCTCTTCCCACTCTCAATCTCCCTCTCTTATCCCTCCGCCCCTCACTCTCATCCCTCCGTCTCTCTCTCCCTCTCTTCCTTCCTCTTCCTCTCTCTTCTCACTCTGTCGCTCTCTCTCATCCCTCCATCTCTCTCTCCCTCTCTCTTCCTCTCTCTTCCCACTCTCCGTCTCTCTCTTCCCACTCTCCATCTCTCTCTCTCATCCCTCCGTTCCTCTCTCTCTCTTTGCACTCTCCCTCTCTCTTTCCACTCTCCATCCCTCCCTCTCTCTCTTCCCTCTCTCTCTCATCCCTCCGTCCCTCTCTTCCCACTCCGTCTCTCTCTCTCATCCCTCCATCCCTCTCTCTCTTCCCTCTCTCTCTTTGCACTCTCCCTCTCTCTTTCCATTCTCCGTCCCTCCCTCTCTCTCTTCCCTCTCTCTCTCATCCCTCTGTCTCTCTCTCTCTCATCCCTCCGTCCCTCTCTCTCTTCCTTCTCTCTTTCCATTCTCCGTCTCTCCCTCTCTCTCTTCCCACTCTCCCTCCCTCTCTGTCATCCCTCCCTCCCTATCTCCCTCACCCCCTCTCTCTCTTCCCTCTCTGTCTTCCCTCCGTCCCTCCCTCTCTCTCATCCCTCTATCCCTCCCTCTCATCCCTCTGTCCCCCTCTCTCTCTCTCATCCCTCCTTCCCTCTCTCTAATCCCTCCGTCCCTTCCCCTCTCTCATCCCTCCCTCCCTCCCTCTCATCCCTCCGTCCCTCTCGATGTCGGGGCAGATCCATCACGTCTCCTCAGGACTCGATGGAGGAGCAAACCCCTCTCTCCTCCTCCTCCTCCTCGGGCTCCTCCGCTGCTCATCTAACTTTAATGGCTGTTGGTTTTTTAATGAGGAAGCGGTGGTGCTGTGGGGGAGGGGGCTGCAGACTCTGGGTGGGGCAAGGACCACAGCTCGTGTTTTAAAGAAAAATCCCATAAAATGTCAATCGATCAATTATTAAAATCTCATAAATAGGACAAATGTGGACTTTTCTTGAACAGGTTTGGAATTATCTTAGAAATGTATTGAAACAAGTCACAAACGGTTTGAAATAATCTAGTTCCATCAAATAAATCGTCTCCACTGATCTTAACGAGTCAAAACGTCTGAAATCCAGATTAAAATCCAGAAATCAACACATTTTAACTCATCTAGAAATCCATTTTCAGCAGTTTGCCAGATTCTTTCCTTGGCGAGTTTCGAACCGTCTGATTACATTCTCCAAAACGCCGCGGGAGTCCATTCATTAGCCAGCCTGCTTTAGCCGCACCCTCGTTTTCTCCTCCGACCGCTCCATCGGCCTGCGGGACGGAGCGCTCCCTCCCCACGGACCGACCACCGCTCCGGGGCTGGACTTCTGCCTCCTCCGCCGCCGCCTCCCCCCGTCCACCGAGGCGCCGGAGGAACGTGTGAGAAGGAGAGCGTGTAAACATCTCCGGGCAGCAGCTCCTTCCTTGAGGTCGGCAGCAGAAGGAACATCCCTGACCCGATGATCCGCCCACGCACTCCAGAGGGCAGCGCTCAGACGGAGAGGGCACGGAGGATGAACAAATGAACAATGAAGTGCGTTTGGAACAGTCTGCTGAAAGGAATAATTAAACTGAAAAAGCACAAACGGTGAAGGATTGTTTTTATGTTTGGAATCGGGTCGACAAAGTGACTGTTTTCATCTCAAGCGTGCAACTTTTTTGGACTCTATTATGGGCTGTAGTCGTTTTAGTCGAGCAACATTTGTCACACTGAAAAAAACGAATGTCTGGATGAGTTAAAACGTCTTGATTTGAGGATATTAATCTGAATTTCAGACGTTTTGACTCGTTAAGATCAGTGGAGACGATTTATTTGATGGAACTAGATTATTTTACTTGTTTCAAACCGTTTGTGACTTGTTTCAATCCATTATTTCAGTAACACTTTAACTCCCCATATTCCTGCATTAGTAAAGCTTTAATAAAGTCTTAATTATTAGTGAAATAAGAATTTATTAAGTTTGTTTCAGGCTTATTAACTACTTAACTATTACCTAATTCCTAGCCCTAACCTTAATTAAGTCATAGTCGTGTGAGCAGAAGCATGCGGCAAGAACACACGTCTAGATGAGTTAAAATGTGTTGATTTGAGGATATTAATCTGGATTTCAGACGTTTTGACTCGTTAAGATCAGTGGAGACGATTTATTTGATGGAACTAGATTATTTTACTTGTTTCAAACCGTTTGTGACTTGTTTCAATACATTATTTCTTACGTCAATCTAAATGATCTCCTGCACAGCAACAAATGTAAATCTATTCAAGCTTAAAATGGCTTGAATTGATCATTTTTATCTGGATTTGAGAAGTTTTGACTCGATGAGATTTAATTGCTGATGTGATGCAGAATATTTCACTGGTTTCAAAGTATTTCTGACTGATTCTGTGATAATTTTGCTTAAAATAAGAAAATACATTTGTCAGTCGGGTATGTAACATGATCTTAACACTGACAAATAATTTGGATTGAAGTAAGAAATAATGTATTGAAACAAGTCACAAACGGTTTGAAACAAGTAAAATAATCTAGTTCCATCAAATAAATCGTCTCCACTGATCTTAATCCAGATTAATATCCTGAAATCAAGACATTTTAACTCATCTAGAAGTTCAGTTTGTGCAGTGTACAGTGGATATTTCAAATTGATGTCTCTAAATTTAGGTTCAGTGTCTCACCTTAATGCCATACTTTGGGACATTTCTTGCAGACCAGCAGGATAGGTCCAGTATTCACAGATAAACCAGGTCCAATGATCCTTTCGAGAACCGAAACAGAACTCCGAGCCACACTCTCTGCTCAGCCTCAAACCGCGGACAGTCCTGAAGTCGTCTGAGCCGCTCCGTGAACAAACATCCGTTAATCCACATTTGGGACAAACTCACGGAGTCTTTTAGCTCTCATGGACTCTTAAAAACGGTTCAATCACAGAACATCGACGCATCGATCGCGGTCACAGTCCGAGGCGCCCGTTCTGCGGCAGAAGGAGCTGACAGTTGGTCAATGAAGCCTCTCGAGCGCAAGAATCAAGGACCACGCACTGTTTAGCATGGACTATTGACATATTGGACCAGAGAGACGCGCAGTTAATGTTTTATGGTAATGATGAAGTCTCACGGTCAATCTTTTTGTATGAACTAAAGTGACAATGTTTGGAAGAATTAGAGCAGATAAAGACGCCAAGAAACAGACCTGATGATGTGTTTTATGTGTAATAACTGCACAAACATGGAGGACATAAGACCGTACGTGTCTGAATGTTGAATAGTTACATTGTTAGGTTTTATTCTATTATTCTTCTTACAAAAACATCTTTAAAAACGGTCACACGCTTAAAGTAATGAATAATAATGCATGATGTAAAACTCATTTATTTCACTTTCTGTAAAATATGTTTGGCCACGTAATGACATCATGACGGTTTTTGTGGTTGATGTCGGTGTTGGTTGGTGCTGGTTAGTGTTGGTTGGTGCTGGTTAGTGTTGGTTAGTATTGGTTGATGTTGGTTAGTGTTGGTTAGTATTGGTTGATGTTGGTTAGTGTTGGTTGGTATTGGTTAGTCTTGGTTGGTGCTGGTTATTGTTGGTTAGTATCGGTTGGTGTTGGTTAGTGTTGGTTAGTATTGGTTAGTCTTGGTTGGTGCTGGTTAATTTGAGTTAGTATTGGTTGGTGCTGGTTAATTTGAGTTAGTATTGGTTGGTGCTGGTTAATTTTAGTTAGTATTGGTTGGTGTTGGTTAATTTTAGTTAGTATTGGTTGGTGCTGGTTAGTTGTGGTTGGTGCTGGTTAGTATTGGTTGGTGCTAATTGGTTTTGGTTAGTAATAATATTTTAAAAACTCAGATTAATGATGAATCACAATTGATAGCGATAATTGTATTATTTGACAGATCTAAATAAAGAAGCACAGCCTCCTTTGTAGCTAAAGAACATGTTTTGAACAAATCAAACCGTGTGACTAATCACTAGTTTGTGATTAATGCGTTCATTTTCTACGTTAACCGTTAACTGTCACAGCCCTAGTTAGTATTAATGGGGCTGGTTGATATTGATCGGTGCTGGTTGGTGTTCATTGGTATTTTTTGGTCCTGGCTGGTTGGTGTTTTTTCATGCTGATTGGTTCTGGTTAGTGCTGATTAGTTAGTGCTGGTTGGTGTTGGTTGGTTCTGGTTAGTGCTGGTCGGTGTGGGTTTGTGCTGGTGGGTGGTTGGTATTGTTTGGTGTTCTTTGTACTAGTTAGTGCTGGTCGTTGCTGGTCGTTGCTGGTTGGTGCTGATTGGTTCCGCCTTGTGCTGGTCGTTGCTGATTGGTTCCGCCTTGTGCTGGTCGTTGCTGATTGGTTCCGCCTTGTGCTGGTCGTTGCCAATTGGTTCCGCTCGGTGCTGGCCGGTGCTGATTGGTTCCTCTCGGCGCCGGTTGTTGCCGGTTGGAGCCGGGCTGATCGCGTTAGCCGCTGCCGCCGCTCAGCAGTGCCGTGTGCTCGGGCCGGAGCAGCTTTAAGACTCTGGATGTGAACCAGCGCCTTCCTGTGCAGTTAAGCCCTAAGCCCCGCGTTATCAGAGGGACCCCAGGCACAGCTGACCCCGCCCCCCCCCTCGCCCCCCGCTCAGGGCCCCGGGACGCACTGGAGAGCGGGTGTAAGCCTGTACATGCGCCGAATAACACGGTGTAGATTCAAAGTACTGCATGTTGAAACGGTATTACGGAGCTGACCCACATAAACACGAGATGAAAGCGAACTGTACCAGACGAAGACGACAGCAGCAGGTCAGCGGCGAATACGGGAGATAATTACTGTACGTTCAAACTGTGAGGCCGCTGCTCCAGTCAGATTGTTGTTCCATATTTGAAAGTAATTGTTGTTGTTTGCAGGTTTTTTTTATTGTTTGATTATGTCTAGGGCTGCAACAAGTTTGGTTTATTAGTGAATTTAACCGATTCATCTCAACTCATCAATTATAGAAATGGTTGTCAACTCGAGTAATCGTTACCTGGTCTGTTGTGTGTTAAAATAAGAAGTTTTATGACTCAGACAGAGCAGGAATGACACAAAAGACACTTCGGAAAATATCAAATTTTGTGTTTTTGATTAAAATGTTTTCCAACAGAACGTCGTCAAACGCCTTCCCTTCAGCTTTGTCTGGGTAAAATTTAGTACTATTCTCATATTCAAGGGTCATTCGCGTTCAGCTAACCGATTAATCGAAGGAATAATCACTAAACTTATAAGTAATAGAATAGTAGAAGTCCTATTAATGTGACCTCCAAGTGCAGACTGTGGTCACTTTCAGAAGGATTTTGTACCAGAAAGAGTGGGTCGCATTTAAACCACGAAAAAAAGGATTCAAAATGTTCACACTGTGATGAAAAAATCTGATCCTGGACTGAGATTAACAAGTGAAATAATCTATTTCCATCGTCTCCACTGATCTTAACGAGTCAAAACGTCTGAAATTCAGATTAATATCCTCAAATCAACACATTTTAACTCATCTAGAAGTTCATTATTTGCAGTGAACTGAAAATTTTACACTTTGAATTCTGCCCGTTGAATTTGACGGTTTAGAAAATCTAATCATTGAATATTTAAAAGACAAACACGTGCTGCTTTTCCCTCTTTTTGCCGCGGCGTGTTCAGACCACCTCGATCACACACTCGCTCCTGAGGTCCTCCCCCTTCACCTGCGCCGGGTCCCTTTGAACCTGCCGTGCGTCTGATGTTATTCGGCTCGTGTCCCGTTAGCCGTCTGCATTTGCCCCGTCCCCTGCGCTCTCCGGCGGGTCACGGGGGCGGGAGCGTGTCGGGCGCACTGAACGAGCGGCTGACGGCGTGGACGGAATACAGATGAAAACAGAGGGCGGGTCGTTGGAGATGAAAGAGGAGAGGGGAAAGAGACAGAAAAATACTAGAAATGATACTATTAATGAACATATGGAATGACGTTAACGCTGCCACAGCAAAAAATGAACTTCTAGAGGAGTTAAAATGTGTTGATTTGAGGATATTAATCTGGATTTCAGACGTTTTGACTCGTTAAGATCAGTGGAGACGATTTATTTGATGGAACTAGATTATTTTACTTGTTTCAAACCGTTTGTGACTTGTTTCAATGCATTATTTCTTACTTCAATCCAAATGATCTGTCAGTGGTTAAGATCATTTTACTTACCCGACTGACAAATGTATTTTCTTATTTTAACATAAATGATGGTCTGATCATCAGAAATACCTTAAACCAGTGAAATATTCTGCATCACATCAGCAATTAAATCTCATCGAGTCAAAACTTCTCAAATCCAGATTAAAATGATCAATTCAAGTCATTTTAAGATTGAATTGATTTACATTTTAGATCATTTGGATTGAATAATAATAATCTAGTTCCATCAAATAAATCGTCTCCACTGATCTTAACGAGTCAAAACGTCTGAAATCCAGATTAATATCCTCAAATCAACACATTTTAACTCATCTACAAGTTCATTTTTTGCAGTGGCAGCGTTAAGGTCATTCCATATGTTCATTAATAGTATAATTTCTAGTATTTTTCGGTCTCTTTCCCCTCTCCTCTTTCATCTCCAACGCAGTGTGACTTAACTAATTTTCAAACCGTGAAAGGAAGAAGTATAATATAATAAAAAATGGACTGTTTTTGAGGTTTTAACCATGCTCACTGCAAAAAATCAGTATCTAGTCTTGCTTAAAATGGCCTGAATTCAGAATAATAATTTGTAACGGAGTTGTTTTCACCAGGTCAGAATATTTCACTGAATTCAGCACACTTCAGAATAGTTAAGAGATCATTTCACTTGGAATAAGAAAACAGATTTGCCAGTGAGTTAGTCAAAACAATTCTTACCCCATTGGCAAAAAAACTGGGCTTAAAATAAAACAGAAATATACAAAAACAAGCCAGAAGCGCCCTTAAAGCTGGGAGCCTGATTTTCATACAGCGGAACAGGACGTAGGTTTTTAAATCTGTCTAACTCGTCCCTCGCTCTTACAAACTCTATGGAACATTGTTAAAATTCACATTCATTTTCTGTCTTGTCGACTTTACAACAACTTTTTATAAAACTGGGGAGGACCAGCCGAGCGTAGCCAATCAGAGCGCTGCTTTCAGCTTAGGGCGGGGCGATATGACAAAAAATTATCACGATTTCCCTGGGACAAGATCATGATTTCAATTTTATCACGATTCATGTTCACTTTGTATTTTTCTATTGTCTTTAATAGAGCTGCACCATTTAAGAAAAATATCTAATTGTTATTTTTTTCTGACCAGTACGATTAAGATTAGATTTGGGATTTAGGTTTGAATAATAGGATTCTGTTCAAATTCACATTTTGAACAACATTTTCATGTCATGTTCAGTTGTGTTTGTCATATTCAAACGCATCTTTGTTGTTTTTTGTCACGTTTTTATCGCGCTTTGGTGCATTGAGTAGCGTTTCTTGTTTGTGGGTGAGTTTTTGTTGCTTTTGAGTGCATTTTTATCGCTTTTGGTTGCGCTTTTTCTGCTTTTTGTGTCAATTTTGAATTGTGCAGCTCTGGTCTTTAAGAGGTGAATAAAGTCATCTGCTCAGAGGCTTCAGAGGCTAAACAACAGGAGAAAAGTGTGTTTGAACAGACAGCTGCATTAAAGACACAAACAGTCAATCACGACACGACGATTTCACAAAAATAGCAGATTGTCACAGGGACGAGCTCACGATTTTATTTTGTCAGCTCTTACTTCCGTTTGTTCCCGTTAAAACCCTGGATTATTGGACGCAGAAGGCGCACAGGGGCCCCATTTCTCCCTCTGTCTCTCAGTTCATTCAGCCACAGTTCATTTGGAGGTTTATCACGAGTCCACAGTGTTTAGCCTCCGAGCTCTTTGTCACAGCAGGATAATGGAGGGAGCGCAGGGCCAGGCCGAGCAGGTGACAGGCAGGGGCAGGCAGGGGCGAGCAGGGGCAGGCAGGGGCAGTGTGGGACGGCCAAAGAACTGTCTTCTTGGGGCTGTAGTCGACTAAAAGGGAGTATCGCTCTGAATCTCACCCAAACTGCACTCAGAAGATCATAACTGCACTGGAGTTCATGCAAAGAAACATCCATTTAAACAAAGACAGTGTATTTATGTTTTATTTAGTTTTACATAAATTAGATTAAACTCACTCCATGTCTTCTCTTTTTTGCTGTTTTTGTCAAATCATAAAAATCAACCGATTAATCAACAAACTACTAGAAGATTACAGCCCTAGTCTTTTATTGTATGTTTTCGTGTGTCAGATATTTTCTTACTCGTAAATTTAGACACTTAAAGCCACAGTGTATCAAATGAATATGGACAAGACACATTTACAGTGTTATTGTAATATTTGTACTTTTTTCTTGATGTCTGTTCCTCTTTTAATAACTGCACTTTAATCAGCCTCAATAAAGCATGAACAAAGACTTAATTAATACATTTTTTTGGTCAGTTTGCTCTGTCAACATAGACTTTTGTGTGGAAACAACAAACCCGTCCAATCTGCTCCTAAAGAATCGTCTTCATCCATAGATTTCTCTGCGACATTGTGACTTCAAACGCCGTTTTCTTAAAATGCATTTTTAAACATAAAATGCCTTATTTCTAGATTAAAATATAACATGATGAAAAAGTTGTAGTACATTTTTTAATCACATTTATATGAGTAAACCACAGGAGAAGTTTTAAACTGGTATCTCGAAATGTAAGCTTTAGTTTTTTCCTGTTCACCTGTGAAGTCTCACCTTAAGGGGTGGCACTACAGGTGAACAGGAAAAAATGTTAAATTTAAAGATATCAATTGTAAACTTCTCACATAATATATTAGAAGTTTTTCATCATGTCATGTTTTCATGTAGAAATAAGGCGTTTTATCTGAAAAAATGACAAAAAATGCACATATTTGGGACATTTAAATCTGAAAAATGGACAGAACCAGGTTTAAATTTCTTGGTTCATTTTGTAACATGTTAGTTTAAAAAATGTACAGAGGGGATTTTGGATTTCTTTTTTAGTTTTTTGAGTAAACTAGATTTGACTGAAAATTGTCCTAAAAATTCAAATTTCGCCTCATTTTTTTACTTAAAACTTCAATAAATCAGTTTCAGAATCAGATATTAAAAAATCCTTCTGTTTGTTTGATCTAAATCTTGTTGAGTCCAGATTGTACAGTTTGGTGTAGGATCTACTTTAAGGCTGATCTTTATGTCTCGAGGGAGAAAAATGCATTTTAAGAAAACGTCCTTTGAAGTTACAATGTCCCAGAGAAATCTATGGATGAAGTGGATTCAATGGAAGAATCAAACATCTTTAGGAGCAGATTGGACACGTTTGTTGTTTCCACATGAAAGTCGATGTGTGAGAGAGAAAACTGACCAAACTGTAGTGTCTCTGGAGGTGTATGGACTTTTAAATCAAAGGAGATGTAGGTGCATGACTTTTTTTTTTTTTTTTTTGAATGGAGCAACAAAACTGCACACAACATCGTAGCGCGGCTAAAGCTCCAAAAGTCACCTCCTATTGCTCTTTAGTTCCACGTTAACCCTGACTCTGCGTTTCAATCTGGTTTGTGCAGCGTCCACAGATTCTCCACATCTGTCTCTGCTCGTTTTATTTTCTTGGTTAAACATTTCTGGTTCCTCCGCGGCCCGACGGTGCAGAGCCAGAGGCCAGGCCCGGGACCAGGAGGAGGAGGAGGAGGAGGGACTGCTGACTCCGACATCCAAACCCAGATTAAGGCGAGCGAAGAAAAACACCCCAGATTTATTCCTGCAAAAATTGAAATTGGCTGCAATCTTTGTTCCGTCTGGGAGAGATCGTGCACCTGGTGGATTTCTCACACAGTGTTTTCCACCTTTTTATTGAGGAAGAACTAGAAAACGTACAACTTACTGTTTATTCCTTCACCTAATATTGAATTAACACAACAATAAGTCGTATATATTGATTCATTTCAGTCGTTTCATTTGATTTCTGTAATTTTTGGCGTTATATTTAGGTTTATTTTGGTTTTCAGCACCGAGTAAATATACTAAATTGCTTACAGATCCATAATAGAATGATCTGATGTGCGCAAAAATGTGTGTTTCATCGAATTTACCGTGACAAAACGATTAAAAGCCTTCACAGTATTGTTATAAATTGAATTAACTTGAATATAAACCTACATTTAACCCAAAGAAAGCAGTGATCCGACTTAAAAGATGCGATTCAGGCAAAGTTGAAGACGAGCGAGGAGTACGCCAGGGGTGTGTTTTGTCCCCTCCCTTTTTTAACCTGTGTACCCAAATGATATTTAGACAGATGCAAGAAAGAAAGAGTTTATAAAAGACTTGACGAGTAAGAATGACAATAAAATTAAAGTTGATGTCAATATCGATGGAGCAGAAATGGAACAAGTTACGAGTTTTATATATTTAGGTTGTGAACACACGAGAGATGGTAAATGTGATGAAGAAATCCAGAGAATATCCACTGCTAAAACAACATTGGGTAACGCTTTAGATTAAGGTTCCTTAGTTAACTATTTATAAGGTGTTAATAAGCACTAATAGTTTGTTTATGCACTTATAAACGCCTTATACATGTTTATAATCCATCAGACAAAACATGTTTGAGTGAATAAACCACATGTACAGAGCATCAATGAGCAAATATTACATTATTTTCAATTATCACGCTAATAAATGCTTGTAAATGCCTTATAAGTGCTCATAAACACATAACAAGTGCTTATTAATGCAATAGTTTACTAAGGAACCTTAATCTAAGCCAACATTGTCCAAAATTTCTAAAGTACTTCTAATCTGCTCAAAGACCAAGGAAGAATTCTACAGTTTTGTCAAGTAAACTTCACTGTACGGATCAGAAACATGGACTATTCCAAAACAAATGATTGATCGATTGACGATTGACTGCGCACCTTTTTCTTGCTGCCTTTTGGTGTGAACGTGAACACATAATATAATATAAATCCTTTCCTCAAGTAAACTTCTACATTTTTATCGTTACGTAGAGAAAATATCTAGACTATTCCTCTAATTTTGACGCTTGACTGAGATCGAAGCAGGGCCGTAGCACCAAGTTCTGGGCCCCGGGTACAAATCTTCTCAGTGGGCCCCACTCATTTTGTACATGATTTGTTTATCCCAGCAAATTAGATTATTATTGTTATTCACCAAAATACACACTCTATGTACACCGAACAATAATTTAAAGACATCTTTCGGCTTTATTATGATATAGAACAGTTTGTTTTTGAAATAGCTACAAGTCCAATGTCACAAACATCTCGAAACATATTATTACAACAAGAAAATACACTCACTGTGCATTATAATCTCTAGCTTTATTTGTTAACAACTTGGCTGAACATTGATTTTATTTATTTATTGTATTTATTTCGAGCAAGTCAACGGATAAAGAAACGGTAGACACAAAGAATACACAAAGAATAGACACATTCAACAAGAAATTTGTGTACCTTAGCTCAGGGGTTCCCAAACTTTTCTGGCCAGGACCCCCAAAATAGCCACGCAACCAACTCGGGACCCCCAAAGCAAACTGAAAAATAATTGTCAAATCAGGTTTAATGTTGGTTATTTGAATAGTTTATTGTCTTATTAGACCCTATTTCACTAAATGATACTGTATTTGATTAGAAAAATAGAGCAAATACAGTCTCATATTTCTTCATATTAGATCTTGAAATCATCTCGCGACCCCCAGCTCACCCCTCGCGACCCCCCGGGGGGTCCCGACCCCCACTTTGGGAACCACTGCCTTAGGTTTCCTTTTTATAAAACTGTGACGGGGCCCTCAGATGTCAATTGTATTTTATTTCCCCACTTTTATCCATTTCTGTTCCAATAAAATGCAATGTGGTCGAGTAAAGTGCAGGAAAAGTGCTGTGGACCGCGGGAAAACCAGCACCCTTCACCCCCCGGCCCAACGTCGTAGATTCGCCTTTAGAACAGTTTCATTCCTCGACTTTGTGACTCGCAAACGTGCCGTCTCCCGTGTGTGTGGAGCGTGTGCGTCCACTCGAGCGCTCACCTGAACACGGCCCTCCAGACTCGGAGCGTACGGCGGCAAATGTCAGCGGCGACAGAGGATCCGTCACCGCTGAGAGACGTGCCCTTTTCGCCGTCCCCCTGAACACATCTGTACCTGCACATCCATATTTATGCCCCCTGTTCTGCCCGCTCGTGCCCGCCTCGGCCCCCCGCGCCGGGAGCAGGAGCACGTGTCACGGGGGCCGCGGCGGACAGGAGGCCCTTAGCCCCGGGGCCTGGGGGGGGGGCTGCTGACGGAGGGACGTCCAGAGGGCAGGAAAGCGCAACCAGAGTCAGCACAACGGCGGGATATTTATTGGGAATATTTGTCACTTTGGTCCCGGTTTGATTCCAGTTTTGAAATTAAAATTGGCTGCAATCTTTGTTCGGTCTGGGAAAGATCATGCACCTGGTGGATTTCTCACTGTGTTTTTCACCTTTTTATTGAGGAAGAACTAGAAAACGTACAACTTACTATTTATTCCTTCACCTAATATTGAATTAACACAACGATAAGTCGTATATATTGATTAATTTCAGTTGATTTCTTCAATTTTGGCGTTATATTTAGGTTTATTTTGGTTTTCAGCACCTACTAAATATACTAAATTGCTTACAGATCCATAATAGAATGATCTGAAAATGTGTGTTTCATTGAATATACCGTGACAAAACGATTAAATGCCTTCACAGTATTGTTACAAATGGGTTTTACTTGAATATAAACCTACATTTAACTCAAAAGAAAGCAGTGATCCGACTTAAAAGACGCGATTCAGGCAAAATTGAAGTCGAACGAGGAGTACGCCAGGGGTGTGTTTTGTCCCCTCGCCTTTTTAACCTGTGCACCCAAATGATATTTAGACAGATGCAAGAAAGAAAGAGTTTGTAAAAGACGTTACGAGTTAGAATGACAAAAAAATGTAAAGTTAACGTCAATATTGATGGAGCAGAAGAGCCACGTTTCCACTGGTTCACTTTGGTTCGGTCCAAAAGAGTCTCCGCTGTCTTTATGAGTACCACTTTATAATAACTACATCTTATTTTGCCTTAATAAAGCATTAACAAAGACTTAATTAATAATGAATATATACTTTATTAAACATGATTCAGGATTAGTAACTACTTAATTAAGGTAAAGGTTAGGGTTAGAAATTAGGGTTAGAATATTTGTTAAACAGTTACTAAGCCTGAATCATTCTTAATAAACTCTTTGTTGATTATGAATTAAGTCTTTGTTCTTGCTTTATTAAGGCAGGAATAAGTGCAGTTATTATAAAGTGTTACCTCTTTATGTTATCACTTTAAGAGGCGCTATGTTCAGGTTAGCCGTAGCAGTTATTGTGTTTAGAGGCAGAAATGCTCAGAACGAGTTTAGCCATGGTTTAAGGACTGAAAATAGCAGAAGATTCTCTGATAAGTGACGTAGATTATCTAAAAATACGTCACAGAGCGAGGGAGTTCAGCAGGACGTGTGTTTGACGCTCGGAGCGAGAGGATTTTCTGATAAACATTCCTCAAAACAGTGTGAATGCAACTAAATGCTACTCCAGGTGTGTTTTTGATGACAGAACATTGTTAGAACAGGGTTTAAAGCTCAAAAAAGTCACTGTAGCAGAATGTGTCGTTTAAGTGACTCTTACAAACCCGTTTAAAGGATCCAGAGCGGGCTGTGAGGGGGCTAGCTTCTTCTCTTGTGGCCCCTGGAACGTCAAAATTATTGGACAAGAACGAATAAAAACAGACAGACAAGTGGCAAAAAGTAGAGGTACAGAAGATAATCATATTTCACCAAACTCTGACTTGATCTTGTGACACATCGCTGTATTTCCCGTAACGTTATATGTTGAGCCCACGTTTAGCAAAACAAAGCTAGCAAAGCACATTAGCCGTTTACTGTTTATCGATGCACGGCCGGCACTCACATCAAGACCGAAAATGTTACGTTTCCAGTGAATATAACGCATCTAACATTCTCCAAAGCCAATGCATGACATAAAGAGAGGTTAAAACGTGACGAGTCTTTGCACAAAAGGAAATAAATGTAGAAAAAGCTGAGGAGAAACATGAAGTAGTTTCCTGTTCACTTTAACTTTAGCCACGTCTCGTAGCCACAAACATGGAGTTAGTCCTGTGCAATTAATATTAATAGTATATATAATTTTGATTTCAATTATTACTCTTTTCAAATTGAAAAATGTTGTGATCTAAAATACAGTTAATGGCAGAATTACACAAAGTTCACTCCTTTTTCCGCTCAAAACCTGGAACAAAGGCACTTTTCTAAAACATTTCTCTTTTGCAAGAGAATAATTTTGACAATATAGAAGAAATTGAACGAAATAATCATGATTTCATTTATGAGCCAAATAATCGTGATTATAAATGTCATAATCAAGCGGCTCTACTTAGAATGAATAAACATATTTTTGCGAATCGCTGAGAAAAAGTATGATTCAGGTCTGATTAATTGATTAATTAAGAAAAAATGTGTCATGTTTTGTCACTCCGCCATTAAAAGGGCTTTTCCAAAGAGCATGTTTAAAGGACAATAACAATGCAGAATAAGTATGATTTAATTAGACAATCTGCATATTTAGTTGCTTTTTCCAGTGAGATGGATATAGTTTACAGTCCATTTGCTCGTCCACTCTTCACAAGCCCCTCCCCTCTTCTGCCATCACTGTATCTTCAAAGATGTATCGAGCAATTGCGTTATCTTCTCCCCATTTTCAAATTTACTAAATAAACCATAATGGCTTTTTAATGCTGTGGTTTGGCGATAATAGCTGCATTATGTGAAACACGAAGTGGCTGCAGACACACTTAATTAATCTTAATTGCTTTGAAACGAGCCCGTCCGCAAAAAAAACAAGCATTGCAATTTCAAAAACTCGCTCTTCACACGATTCCGTACTCGACCGTTTTCGCGCTGATGAAACGTCCATCTGGAGCGGTGCCTATCTTCCCCAGTTCCTGTCCCCGCTCCGAGCCGGCCAGGGCCACCCGTCATGGGCTGGCGGTCGCTCCGGAGCCGGTGCGGGTGGAAGGGTGGAAGGGTGTGAGGGATGGCGGCGCGCGCTCCTTATCGGCCCCGAACACCTGCGCTGCACCCGGCCCCCGGCGCTTAATTGTCCTCCCCCCGGGGCCCTGTCCGGAGGATCTGCTTAAGCGAGGAAGAGGAGGATGTAGCTGCTGTGAGAGACGTTCGCTGCCAGTCGGGAATTATAGCTTTACGTCGGTAGGAACGGGATTGGACCGCGGGGTTTACAGCGGAGGGTGAAAAGTGAAGACTGCAGCTGGGGAAGACGATAACGCAGCGATAAAAAGTGAGGTTTTTGCACGGTAAACTGATCTTATGTTGTTAGTAATTGATATCTTTTAAATAGAGCTGGGCGATATGGAAAAAAATTATTATCTCCATTTTCTTGGGGCCAGATCATGATTTCGATTTGATCACTTTGTATTTTTCTATTGTCTTTAACAGAGACAAAAAGGCCTGACGTTCACATTTAATTTCTTAAAATGCATTATTGACGAAACACACTGAAGGATTTTTTGATATCTAGTTCTAAAACTGATTTATTGAAGTTTTAATTCAAAAAACTGAAGCAAAATTTGAATTTTTTGGACAATTTTCAGTCCAATCTAGTTTACTTAAAAACTAAATAAGAAACTAAACTAATATGCAAGAAATTTAAACCTGGTTCAGTCCATGTTTCAGATTTAATTGTCCCATATCTGTGTATTTTTGGCTATTTTTACACAAAATGCCTTATTTCTACATGAAGATTTCGATTTTATCACTGTATTTTTCTTCTGCTTAAGCGAGGAAGAGGAGGATGTAGCTGCTGTGAGAGACGTTCGCTGCCAGTCGGGAATTATAGCTTTACGTCGGTAGGAACGGGATTGGACCGCGGGGTTTACAGCGAAGACGGTGGCTGGGGAAGACGATAACGCGATGGTTTTTGCACCGTAAACTGATCTTATGTCGTTAGCAATTGATATCTTTCAAATAGACTTGGGCGATACGGCAAAAAAATATTATCTCCATTTTCTTGGGGCCAGATCATGATTTCGATTTGATCACTTTGTATTTTTCTATTGTCTTTAACAGAGACAAAAAGGCCTGACGTTCACATTTCATTTCTTAAAATGCATTTTTGTCCCTCGAGACATAAAGATCAGCCTTAAAGTAGATCCTACACCAAACTGTACAATCTGGACATCTGGATTGAAGTTTTAATTAAAAAAAATTTAGCGAAATTTGAATTTTTAGGACAATTTTCAGTCCAATCTAGTTTACTGAAAAACTGAATAAGAAATCCAAAATCCCCTCTGTACATTTTTTTTAAACTAATATGCAAGAAATGTAAACCTGGTTCAGTCCATTTTTCAGATTTAAATGTCCAATATCTGTGCCATATCTTGGGGCCAGATGATGATTAAAAATATATTACATTATATTATATTTTTCATCATGTCATGTTTTCAAGTAGAAATAAGGCATTTTATGTGGAAAAATTACCAAAAATGCACATATTTGGGACATTTAAATCTGAAAAATGGACAGAACCAGGTTTAAATTTCTACTAAAAAAAAATGTATAGATGGGGTTTTAGATTTCTTGTTTAGTTTTTAAGTAAACTAGACTGGGCTGAAAATTTTCCTAAAAATTAATGTTTCACCTAATTTTTTAACTCGAAACTTCAATAAATCAGTTTTAGAATTAGATAGAAAAAAAAAATCCTTGTGTCCGTTTGGTCTAAATCTTGTTGAGTCCAGAAGTTACAATGTCCCAGAGAAATCTATGGATGAAGTGGATTCAATGGAAGAATCAAACATCTTTAGGAGCAGATTGGACACGTTTGTTGTTTCCACGTGAAAGTCGATGTGTGAGAGAGAAAACTGACAAAAAAAAAAAGAAGAGGTTTCCCTGTAATGTCTTAACACCTTAACGCCTTAAATGTGATTCGATGGATGCACAGTGGCTCTACATGACTCTTAAAATGGAATAAAACTGGATTTCTGTGGAAAACCTTATGACACTGACGTCAATTTCTGTCATAAAATACAATGAATATGAAGTAAAGTCTGAACATGGACGTTGGAAGCTGTTGCTCGTTGGTTGTCAAAGCCAAACCCGAGCAGCGATTGTGGCTAAAAAGGCTCGCTGAGGTCAGAGAGAGCAAACACAAACCTGGTGACATTTAGACTGAAGTGTCCTCAGACGCAGGTCAGGGATGGACTGTGGTCATGTCCAGACACAAAAAGGCCTGACGTTCACATTTGAATCCAAACATTATCTTTAGTGTTAGTTTCTGAGCTTTATGTCGCATGGTTTTACTGGCAACACTGAAAAAACAAACTTCCAGATGAGTTAAAATGTCTTTATTTCAGGATATTAATCTGAATTTCAGACGTTTTGACTCGTTAAGATCAGTGGAGACCATTTATTTTTTGGTCAGTTTTCTCTCTCACATATCGACTTTCATGTGGAAACAACAAACGTGTCCAATCGGCTCCTAAAGATGTTTTGTTCTTCCATTGAATCCACTTCATCCATAGATTTCTCTGGGACATTGTAACTTCAAAGGATGTTTTCTTAAAATGCATTTTTGTCCCTCGAGACATAAAGATCAGCCTTAAAGTAGATCCTACACCAAACTGTACAATCTGGACTCAACAAGATTTAGACCAAACGAACACAAGGATTTTTTATGTCTAATTCTAAAACTGATTTATTGAAGTTTTAAGTGAAAAATGAGGCAAAATTTGAATTTTTAGGACAATTTTCTGTGTAATTTAGATTACTACTAAATAAGAAATCTAAAATCCTCTCTGTACATTTTTTTTTATAACTAATATGTTACAAAATTAACCAATAAATTTAAACCTGGATTGGTCAATTTTTCAGATTTAAATGTCCCAAATATGTGGATTTTGGACAATTTTTTCACATTAAATGCCTTATTTCTACATGAAAACATGACATGATGAAAAACTTTTAATACATTTTTTCCTTACATTTATTGGACTAAACAACAGGAGAAGTTTAACATTAATATCTTTAATTTTAAGATTCTTTCCTATTCACCTCCAGTGCCTCCTCTTAAAGGACAACGACAACACAAATAATACAAAACATGCGTCCTTCAAATCTTTTTTTTTTTTCCTTATCCAAGATCACAGCACGCACACGGCACATACTGAACCGCTCACCCTCTGGTCGGCGGTGCCCTGACGGAGCTGAAAATAAGAACCCTCCTCATCTCCACTTCCACTCGCCAAAGATTTTTCATTCCGTTCACTTTGAGCGGTAATGGCCCTGTAATGGAGCAGTCCCACAGGCTGCGGCTCAACACTGTCCCATTAGAGCAGCTGGAGCCTCGCGGGGCCACACTGTTGCTCCGCTCTGGTCAGTGGGGCGCTAACTGGACCACCCCCGTCCCCCCCGTCCGTCCCCTAACCCTCTCCCGGTGATAAATACCCCGCGGTTTTCTGGATGACACCGAATTTTTCATCGTTAATCCGGGCCCATTATGAGGCTGTTTCCCCGGCATTGATCGCCCCGGTCGGTCCAGCTGACGAGGGGGGGAGGGGGGTCGGAGGGGCGCTGGGAGGGTGGGGGGGGCAGTGGGTGAGCACAGATGTGGAAGGTGCCCCCTGCATGCTAAACACTCCATAAGGAAGTCCAGTTTGGTTTATTAAGATCGCCGTTTGCCTCTGAAATCCTGCGTCGGCCGCTGTCCGTCCTGGGGCCTCGTCCAGTTCATTAAGTGCATTTTAACGAGGCTGTTCCTGATGTTTGTGGGTTTTTTCCCCATGCATTTGTGTAAAATTTGTTTGCGCCGCTACGGATCTACTGTAAACGCGACTCTTGTGGTCAAAATGACACTACTGTGTGCTGTCTGCAACTGATTATAGAGCTTTTTATTCAATCAATTGTTTATTTATTGCGTCTTCTACAACATTCAAGGTGAGGGCTTTCCAGTAAACAGCGTCACTACATCACTGAGTGTTAAAAGTCAGCCTGAATACATTTTTAAATACATTTTGAGCCTAAATATAAAAAGGCCAAAGTGAAAGCCACTGAACTTTGTGCCAGTTTGGTGTGACTCAGATATTTTGTCAGTTTCCATTAATGTCCAATTTTTCAAATTGCCAAAGCCTGCCTTTGCATAAAGAGACGTTATCTTGATGAAAGGAGGTTAAAATCCTTTATTTGTGTCTCCGTCAGGGTTTGTCCTGGTGCAGGTCGGTGTAATCCCTTATTTGTCCAGTGACCAATAGTTGAAAAATGTTTTAAAGTCCAGATGTTTTGACTTCCATTCAAAAGTCAATCTAAGGAGGTGGTTTGAAAAACTTGACATTATACTGCTCAGAGCGGACTAAGCCCCGCCCTCAGGGAGGAGTTTCACCTGAAACTAACCTGTCTTTGTTTACCTGTTGAACCTGTTAAACCTTTTTGGGACGTTACAGTCCTGTTTTAATCTGAGCACTCGATTAGCACTGGCTTGTTGGCTAAAAGTGACAAAATTGTGCTTAAATTATGAATTTAAACAGAATCCTTTTATGGAAACACAAATCATAAATCTAATCTAATCACACTGGTCTGAAAAATTACAATTAGATATTTTTCTTAAATGGTGCAGCTTGATTAAAGACAAGAAAAAAATACAAAGTGAACATGAATCGTGATAAAACAAAAATCATGATCTGGACCCAAGAAAATCTTAATTTTTTTTTTTTGCCATATCAGAATCAGAATCAGAATCAGAATTACTTTTATTTATCCCCAAGGGGAAATTCTTTTCGTTACATGTGCAACCGACCAGTAGAGACAGTAAGTATTAAACAATATAAGATATATCACCCAGCCCTTTGGTTGATGTGATACCCCTCAACGTGTTCTGTATTTTTATTATTATGTTATTATTAGATGTTTAAGGACACATATTATGCAAACTTTGCTTTTTTGTTATAACATTCCCTCAGCAAATGCCATGGCCACATAGTAGTTTTTGATTTGTTATTATTTTTTTCTCTACCGGTTAGATTTAAGTCTATTTTAAAGTTATTTATCTTTTTTTTAATTATTGTTTTGTGTAGCAACATTGGAATTTCTCCATTGTGGCAGTTTCAAAGTTCATCTGATCCCAGTAGAGCACCTATTGTTTTTTTTACAGATTTTATATCTATCATGTACAATGTCATTCTTGAATTGAAAGACTTGAGACTAGATTCAAGTTCCACAGCGTCGACCCAGACCAGAAAAACTCAACACCAGGAGCACATCATTATCAGATTCACAAACAAACAAGTCGACTAAATCATCATTACATTTCTGTTGCCTTAAACCAGACTAACACAGGTACATTTCCCCTCCGCCTCTCAACAGCCCCGTCCTGAATCCACCGCCTCCTCGACCCCCGGCACGTCTTCAGATTCTTCCTCTTTAATACGATTTACCTCATAAAACACTCGCTGGCGTGTGTTCCTTTGTCCCGGCGCAGACTTAAACCCGACACAAACCCATTGGATGAAGCCGTAAAGTGCGGCGTTCTAATTCAGGTCACATTCCCAGGTGTTTTTATAATTACGGCTGCACGGGACGAGCGCGCCGCGGTGAGCCACAGGAGCCAGATGCACCGCTATTGTCTTAATTTGATTCCCCCCTTCCCCTCCCTCACCCGCCTCCCCCCTCCTGCTGTTGCACGCGCACCATTCCAGAAAATGAGAGGAGCGCGTCCCGTCGTCGCTCACTCGGAGACACGGCCGGCGCTTACCTCGGCTTCACAAACGATATCAGCGCCGCCGAAGCGAGAGGCCGCGAGCTGTGAAATTAGCGCTCGTCCAGGGCCCTCCGGAGCCTGTTCAGAGCACAGCGTTTGACCCAGACAGGGGCGTAAGTAAATATAAGCCGGCTGGGTTAAGTGGCTAGGGTCCCATGTGTTTTTTTTGAGCAAACCAACATGACTTTGCTCTAATGTTCCAGATTTTGAGCTTGTCAAGTGCTACGAGTTTAGGATTAGCCTTCAAGTTTATTTGGTTTTACGTGATTTAAAGGACAAGCTAGCGTGAATGAAGCTAAATGCTACTCCAGGTTTGTTTTTGATGATGGAACGACGTTAGAACGAAGCTTAAAGGCGATTTAGCATAATATGTGTCCTTGTTGCCCTGGCAAATAACAATTCCACTGAAAATATTGTATCTATTAAGGGTGACCACACGTGTCCTCCTCTTGAAACTCCAAAAAAACATCAAAAAATAACCAAAATGTTGTGAATTTTAACTCATTTCTAGTCGACGGCTTGTGTCGGTCACTTTTCATAGCTTTGGCGACAATGTTAGCTCAGCTGACCAGATACAGTCACCAGTGTAAATGTGAGACGCTAGCTCACATTTGTTTGTTTGTTTGTTTGTTCAAGGATTCCATTAATCTCTTCCTCGGGTCCATTTTAACAATTTAAAATACATACAATACAAATACATATTACAAATTCAAGCATTAACAAGCACAATAAGCAAAGTGTGTTTTTGTGAAACACAGAACTCAAAGATGGTACATTTTACCTTAAACATTTAGCATAATTACTTTTTCCGACAGTGATTTCTTTAAACTTCTTTTAAAAACGTAATGGATTTTTTTCCACATAAATAGTAAAAACATTGTATTGCATTTTTTTTGCCCATGAACCCGATGTCCTCCTTTTAGATAATCACAGTTTGGTCACTCTTATCTGTGAAGGAATGTTTTGTCCTGGGGGCTGTTACTCTCCTCAGATCTGATGATTTTATCGATCGATCTGGCCCATTGAGGCAACTGTTATGATTTTGGGAACTAGAAAAATAAATTGAATCTATCTAGCTATCTTTCATTCTGTCTTACTTTCTTTCTGTCTTTCGTTCTTTCTGTCTTTCTGTCTTTCTTTCTTTCTTTCTGTCGTTCTTTCTGTCTTTCATTCTGTCTTTCTGTCGTTCTTTCTGTCTTTCTTTCTTTCTGTCTTTCTTTCTGTCTTTCTTTCTGTCTTTCTGTCTTTCTTTCTGTCTTTCTTTCTTTCTGTCTTTCTTTCTGTCTTTCTTTCTTTCTGTCTTTCTATCTTTCTTTCTGTCTTTCATTCTGTCTTTCTTTCAGTCTTTCTGTCTGTCTTTCTTTCTGTCTCTCTTTCTTTCTTTCCTTCTGTCTTTCTGTCCTTCTGTCTGTCTCTCTTTCTGTCTTTCTTTCTTTCCTTCTGTCTTTCTGTCCTTCTTTCTGTTCTTTCTTTCTTTCTGTCTTTCATTCTTTCTTGTGACTAAAGCTGATGAACTGTCCATGTTATTGCTTGCGCTGAGTCACAGTGACCTGCCCAGACACAGGGAGAACATGCAAACACCACACACAGACTCCACATCGGGCTCGACGGTCAAACTCGGACGCTCTTTGGCCGCCGCGAGGTGAAGGAGGGGGCACTCGTGCCGCTGCAGCCGCTCTCCGCTCGTTTAGTGAACTCAACCTTTTCAAACCCGAGCAAAGTTTGAGCGACGAGTGCGGCCCGTGTTCTGGAGGCCAAGGGTCAGACGGACGAGGTAATTACCTGGACCAGTGAGCGTGAAGGCGGGCCCCTGCACCGCTGTCAGGGGCCAGGCTAACGGCTAAACGCTGGAGGCTAAAAGGCTCTTCAGCAGCTGTTTGATCACCTACACACCTTCACTCACACACACACATACACACACCTTCATGTGTTTTTATGGACTTTATTCAGGAAATGGCGGACTGTTAAACTCTGAAATATGACAAAAAGTGTATCAATCATTCCTAACGTTGTCGTAGCTTCAGTGTTCTATGGGTTTGTAGCGTTAGTTGTTTGAAATTGTTCTAAAACAGTCCATATTCTCTCTTTTTTGACCCACTTCCACTGAAACAGCACCTCATTCCATCCAAACTTTGTACCAAAAGCTCACAAACTTTCCCTAAAAGCCTCCGCGCTGCTTGACTTTCTGTCGTCCGGACAACGAGGACGTACTTCCAGGTCGTGTCCTTATTGTACTTTGTGTTTATTACTTTTAATTTGTACAAAAAAACAACCAAAACTGGATTGGAGAACGGTCCGTGGCCAACTTGTATTATTTAGTTCAAATCTGGACCTAAAATGGGCCGTCTAGACGTTTTGAATTGATGGGTTTAATTGATGGAGAGACTAGAAACAACACAAATAACAGACCATTTCAACAGCGACAGTTTGTTGAAAAAAAAAGACATTTCTGGGGAATATTTGCTGCCTTTTTCAAACACATGAACGATTCGCACAGGACTAGAAACACAGACGACATTTGTGATTATTCCAATTTACCCGAGGTCCCAAGGTTAAACGAATCCCGTCTAATTAGGGCTTTATAATACGATAAATCTGTTTAATTTGTGAATGAAATCAGAGCATTATCGCTTGTTTGTCGGGCTGTGTACCTTTAGTCGATTAATCGGTCGATGACGTCTTAGTCGACATTTTTATTAGTCGAATTGTTATTATTTTTTAGATTTAAAGGGTTTATGTGGCAAAAACAAGAAGATATGGAGTGAGTTTGCTGAAGATTTTGGAGTCCAAAATATAAAGGTCCCATATTCTGCTCTTTTCCCCTTCACACAGTCTATTCTAAGGGCTTTGTTGATACATTTTCTCGTTGTGTAATATCCATAACATAACAGTTTACAAAAAACACCCATTTCTTGGACTGGCCCCCCTCCTTGTAAAAGCAAACGGCTCACTCTGAGATCTGACCCCCCCCCGAACAGAGAGCAGGCTGCCTCCCCCGCCCAACCCGCGCGCCTCCCCCGCCCAACCCGTGCCTCCCCTGTAGTGGAGATGGTGCATGCGCCGTGTGCTCCGGTAAACAGCGATACACAAACACTGAATAAACATTTTCTCGTCCTGACGGTGCGTCGTGCTGAGTCCTACGTCCTGGATCTGACCTGGAGTTTGACGTGCTCCAGGGCCTCAACGACGGACGTGCCGTTTGGTAAATAACAAGCTAACTCTTCTATCTGTCGTATCCATCGTGTAATTACTGTGTAGCATTAGCATTAGCTGTTTTTATTCTGCGGCTGTGCGCTTCCTGGAGGCGTGGCTTAAACACCGCGTCATCTTAGTGAGGAGCCCCCGTCTGCTGCTCAGCCGAGGGGGACAGAAAAGACAGTTCTCTAGTGAAAACATGAGGGAATCAATCAAAAAACCACTTTGGGCACAACATACGAGGCCCAAATAGCACTGGAGGAAGGTTAGAACCTTTGAAAAGTCCATTTTGCATGTTACGGGACCTTTAAATACACTGTTTCCTTGCATTTATCATTAAAAACTGTTGCTTTTTCATGAATTCCTGTGCAGATGTGGTCTTTTGAGTGCACTTTGCATCAGATACATGGAAATAGGGCGGCACAATTTCGGAAATCAGTGCGATATGGGCGTCACGTGCTGCGATAACGATATTATTGCGATATTTTTTCCCTCATTTGCATATATTTTTCATTTCTTTTCCAGGTATAAACAATAACAATGAAGTACTCAACTCTTACTGTAAAATATAGTAGCTTAGGTCCAAATATTGCATTGGAGACATTAAAAAAAAGACATTTTAAACATTTCTGACATTTTATTCACCTTCATTTATGTCTGTATGAAATGGTGGAAACAAAATGATAACCCTAACCCAATGAAAGACTTTAACATTCACTTGCCGTTTCTGTACTTCGCAAAACGGCGCTTTTGAGGTTGAACATTTAAGGTTTAATCAGTAGGAATTATCGTGCATCTTTGCGATATGCATATTGTACTTCGCAATAACGATATTTTTTCTATAAATTGTGCAGCCCTACATGGAAATACTTCATAGTTTTGATATATTAATCAAGTCTTTATTCCCTTGATTTTCAACCAGTGCCGGGGAACACCAGTGCCTTGAGGTTTTGCCAGGTGTGCCTTGAAAATATGTCCAATTGAATTAACAGATTGACAAATGTGGATGTAATTGACTAATTTACTTTTTTTTTGGGTGTCCTGAGCTACTTCTGCACTAAAAAAGAACACAACATCATCACTATTATCAAATTTAAAGAACCAGACAGTGGCACAGACATTAGTTGGCTTATTATATACCATATTTTTTAACTAAATGGTCTGTTTTGGTAATGTTTTTGTAGAAATTGGTGTGCCGTAGAGCTGGGCGATACGGCAAAAAATTATTATCACGATTTTCTTGGGGCCAGATCATGATTTCGATTTTATCACGATTCATGTTCATTTTGTATTTGTCTATTGCCTTTAATAGAGCTGCAATATTTAGGAAAAATATCTAATTGTGATTTTTCTGACCAAGATTAGATTTGCAATTCATGTTTTACTTCACGTTCAGTTGTGTTTGTCCTATTTCAACGTGTCTTTTAGTCACGTCTTTGTCGTTTTTAGTCACGTTTATGTGGCTTTTAGTCACGTTTTGATGTATTGAGTTGCGTTTTTGTCGCTTTTGAGCGCATTTTTATCACTTTTTTTCCTTTGTCGCTTGTTTCAGAACATGGTTGTACATGTTTGACATTTTGTTGTTTGCAGAAGAAATTTGCCTTTGAGATTAGCTAAATCCATCCATTAAAATTGCGATTTTGTGTCGATTTCGTTGAATTGTGCAGCCCTGGTATAAGAGGTAAATATCAGCTCAGAGGCTAAACAACAGGAGAAAAAGTGTGTTTGAACAGACAGCTGCACTAAAGACACAAACAGTCAATCACGATACAACGATTTCACAAAAACAGCAGATTGTCACAGAGACGAGCTCATGATTCGATTTTTATCACCGTATCGCCCAGCTCTAGTGTGCCGTGGTAGCTTTTAAACCCAAAACGTGTGCCACTACCCAAAAGAGGTTGAAAAACATTGCTTTAGTCGACCAAAAAATTATTTCGTCGACTACCCCTTTTAGTTTGTCAAACGTATAAAAGCGTACGTCCTAAAATGTATGAAACAACAATGACTTGACGCTACAATTAACGCTGACCTTCAATTCATAAGCGCACATATGGCTCTTCTGACCTATAGAATTCAAAATTGTATAAACCCGTATGGACTCGGGACCTTGAAAGTGCTTGAGAGGTCCTTGAGAGGTCCTTGAGTCCAACCTTGAGCGCACAAAGAGCCTCCCCGTTTGCCCGTGTGTCATTGAGGTTTCGCGAGTGTCGATGGGCTGTCGACGGGGGTGTGTCTCCGCCCTCCCCCCCTCGCCCCTCACCCCCGCGGACCCCCCCCCCCCTCCAGCCGTGCGCGCGATGGAGACGTCTTAATGGCCATTATGCTCCTGCCGCGTGAGTTATTACCGCGCTCGTCCCTAATGGAGAGAAATTTAATTACGGCCTAATTTGGCGCGTTGTCTCCGGCGTTCAGAAGTGTCGGCTGGCATTAAACGCACGGCTGTGACTCCTTCATTCTGACACGACGAGGGGAGGAGGGTGCAGCTCAGGGGGCGGGAGGGAAAGTTCATGTTTTAGTCGAGTTCTTGGGTTTGATCATTAGGAGGTCGGCAAGAATGGCTGTACAAACTGCAAAAATGAACGTCTAGATGAGTTAAAATGTGTTGATTTGAGGATATTAATGTGAATTTCAGACGTTTTGACTCGTTAAGATCAGTGGAGACGATTTATTTGATGGAACTAGATTATTTTACTTGTTCCAAACCGTTTGTGACTTGTTTCAATCCATTATTTCTTACTTCAATCCAAATGATCTAAAATGTAAATCTATTCAATCTTAAAATGGCTTGAATTGATAATTTTTCTCTGGATTTGAGAAGTTTTGACTCGATGAGATTTAATTGCTGATGTGATGCAGAATATTTCACTGGTTTCAAGGTATTTCTGATGATCAGACCATCATTTATGTTAAAATAATAAAATTCATTTGTCAGTCGGGTAAGTAAAATGATCTTAACCCCCTGACAGAAATCGTCTCCACTGATCTTAACGACTCAAAATGTCAAAATTAACATCCTGAAATCAAGACATTTGAACTCATCTAGGAATTCAGTTTTTTGCTGTGTCGCCTTGGAAATGATTTAAAATCAGAATTTCAAACTGGATTTTAAGTTTAGACAAGTTTAAGTTAAACTTCTCCTGTAGTTTATTCACACAAATGTAAGAAAAAAATGTATTACACGTTTTTCATCTTGTAATGTTTTCATGTAGAAAGAAAGCATTTTATGCATAAAAACGGACAAAAATCGCACATATTCGAGACATTTAAATCTGAAAAATGGACAGAACCAGGTTTAAATTTGTTGGTTCATTTTGTACACATATTAGTTTCAAAAAAAAATTACTGAGAGGATTTTGGATTTCTTATTTAGTGTTCAAGCCAAGACGAAAGAATCAAAAATGGGCGTAAAAATTAAAATATTGTCACACTTTTTTTTACTTACTTTACTAAAAACTCAAATAAAATCAGGCAAAAAATCGAACCCAAAGCCCCTATTAGCCCCTATCTGGAGAGTTTAGATAAAGACATTTCCCTTTTGCATGAAGTTCATGTGCTGGTATTCAATATTATTCATTTAGAAGAGAATATTAAACCAGTGTCTTTGTCGTTTGATTGTGGAATGGTTGAATCAGAATCAGAAGCGGTTTATTGCCATTGTCAGTGAAATTCACAAACATAGGAATTTGCTTCGGCGAAGGTGCAAACATAAAGCAATGAGTAAAATATAAAAAATATATAAAAAGGCATGCATAAAAATTAAGAATAAAATAGACTAAGATAGACTATATACAGAATGTACAGTTGGCAGACAGTGCCATGTGCAAATGTGTAGTGCAAATAGATTGTTCTTATATAATATATAGTTAAAGTGACGGGTGTTACAGAGTGTTCATGAGTCCAACGGCAGAGGGAAAGAAACTGTTCTTGTGGCGGGAGGTTCTGGTCCGGATGGACCGTAGCCTCCTGCCCGAGGGGAGTGGCTCAAATAGTCCATGTCCAGGGTGAGAAGGGTCAGCTGTGATCCGACCTGCTCGTCCCCGAGTCCTGGAGACGTACAGGTCCTGGACAGATGGAAGGCTGCAGCCGATCACCTTCTCAGCAGAGCGCACAATGCGCTGTAGTCTCTGTTTGTCCCTGGCTGTGGCTCCAGCGTACCACACGGTGATGGAGGAGGTGAGGATGGACTCAATGATGGCCGTGTAGAACTGCACCATCATCTGCGCCGGCAGCTTGGCTTTCCTCAGCTGCCGCAGGAAGTACATCCTCTGCTGGGCCTTCTTGATGATGGAGCTGATGGTCGGCTCCCACTTGAGGTCCTGAGTGATGGTGGTGCCAAGGAAGCGGAAAGAGTCCACGGTGGTGATGGGAGAGTCTGTCAGGGCGAGGGGGGGCAGGGGGGCTGAGACTTTCCAGAAGTCCACGATCATCTCCACTGTCTTCTGGGTGTTGAGCTCCAGGTTGTTGTCGCTGCACCAGGACACCAGCCGGTCCACCTCCCTCCTGTAGACAGAAAAAGCTTGTATTTATTATAAAGAAAAGTTTGAACGTTCATCCAATACTTGTAATGCTTGTTCTGCCGGTGCATAACATGGATAATAACTGTGTGCGGTGAAGTCCAAAGCGTCTAATGTCTCGTCTCTCTCTTTTCTCTTTTCTCGGCTGCTGCTGCTGTCCTCGTCCTCGGCCGACCTCTTCATCCAGGTGAGTCATGTTTTCATTCATAAGTCCACATGCACCGCAGGGTTTTCATTTCTTAAACACATAAAACACAAAACTCGACACAGAGAGACAAAGAACACAAAGAACACATCCACAGGACGTTCAATGAAATCACGGCTCATTTTGAGTCTCATTTGGTCAAAACGTCCTTCTACAAATGAACTCTGAATGTCACTTTTTCAATTTTTCCATCGTCTGTTTCAGGCCAGTTTTAGATTGTTGGGTTGGTTTTTGTCATCCATTGTACAGTACTGTTATACTCCATAGGTATCCATTTGTTATGTCCATGGCAGGCGTTTTGAGGCAGAAATACATCTGGTTTAGATGTGGTTTTATCCTGGTTTAGACCGGGTTTTGTCCTGGTTTAGACCCGGTTTAGTCTTATTTTGGCCCGGTTGTAGACCTGGTTTAGTCCTGGTTTAGATGTGGTTTAGTCCTGGTTTAGACTTGGTTTTGTTCTGCTTTAATCCTGGTTTAGACCTGGTTTAGTCCTATTTAGACCTGTTTTAGTCCTACTTGGTTTAGACTTGGTTTTGTCCTGGTTTAATCCTGGTTTAGACCTGGTTTAGTCCTGGGTTAGTCATATTTAGACTTGTTTTAATCCTGGTTTAGACCTGGTTTAGTCCTGGGTTAGTCATATTTAGACTTGTTTTAGTCCTGGTTTAGACCTGGTTTAGTCCTGGTTTAGTCCTATTCAGACCTGGTTTAGACCTGGTTTAAATCTGAACATTCAGTGAAATCATGGCACATTTTGAGTCCCATTTGGTCAAGACATCCCTCCACAAATGAACTCAGTTTTTCCATTTTTCCATCGTCGGTTTCAGGCCAGTCTTGGATTGTTGGGTCGGTTCTTGTCATCCATTTTTCTTGATGGCCTTTTTCTTTGTAGCAAGATGTACTGTGTGCTCCAAAGGTATCCATTTGTTATGTCCATGGCAGGCGTTTTGAGGCCGAAATACATCCTGTAGCTCTGAAGTCCATTGTGATGTCAGTGGTGAACACTGTTTGCAGTGCTCTTTTATGTATCTGATATTCCACACACCTGGTTCTGTATTTACTTTAGTCCAGGGCTGGTCAACTTAAGGCCCGCGGGCCAAATCAGGGCCTCCAAGGGACATGAACCAGCCCTCGACCATCTTTAGAAATAGAAAACATATTTTATCTCTTGTTATTGGTTTGGTTTAGACCTGGTGTAGTCCTGATTTAGATGTTGTTTAGACCTGGTTTTGACCTTGTTTTGATCTGGTTTTGTCCTGGTTTAGACCTGATTTAGATGTAGTTTAGTTAGTCCTGATTTAGTCCTGATTTCATCCTGATTTAGACCTGGTTTAGATGTTATATAGATCTGGTTTTGACCAGGTTTAGACCTGGTTTAGTCCTGATTTAGATGTGGTTTAGTCATGGTTTAGCCCTGGTTTAGTCCTGGTTTAGTCCTGGTTCAGTTGTGCAGATGTATTACAGGTTTCCCATATTCCAAAAGCATTGGACACATTTCTGCCTCGAGGGCAAAGCCATCTGAAAAATCTGTCCCTCTTTAAAATAAATGAAAAGCCCTGCTTTAGTCTTTCAATCACAAATGATTGAAAGCATGCACACTTTTGCCTTTAAGGAAAAATATTCAGCATTTTTCATGTTGCTGTTAGTTTAAACCTGCTCTGGAGTGTCTTAAATTTACCATTTCATGTTTTAAAACAAAAACAAAAAAAAGTTTCTCATTCTTGTGTTATCAGTCAGTATGAAATGACACTGAGTGCATCCAGCCAGCAGATGGCACAGTGCTAGATACAATCTAGTGAAGTTAGCACTGAAAAGAGTGTGGATTTGCTGCAGCAGTTATTGTGTTTAGAGGCAGAAATGCTCAGAGCGAGTTTATTAATGATTTAAGGACTAAAAACAACGGAAGATTCTCTGATAAATGACATATGAAGTCTGAAAATACATCCGAAAATCCCGGGAGTTCAGCAGGAAGTGTGTTTGACGTTCAGAGGGTGAGGATTTTCTAATAAACATTCCTCAAAACAGCGTGAATGCAACTGATGCTACTTCAGGTGTGTTTTTGATGACGAAACATTGTTAAAACTGGGTTAAAAGCTCAAAAAACTCACTGTAGCAGAATGAGTCCTTTAAAACAACAGTCCGAGCGTGACATTGTGCCGTGGTGCCGTAGTCTACACCACAAATGCTTCCACACGGTGGGGGTTGCGCTGACGTTCGCCTGTCGTTGCATCGGAGCGACAAGCCGAGCGTAAAAGCACATTAAAAATACATGTTTATCATCTCACAAGGCTGGGTCGAGCGGAGCGGGACGAGACACTTTGTGGAAGAAACAACAGGCCCAACCGTGGAATTCATACACTCCGATGATCTGAACCGACAAACTCTGATGCGCGCCTTTCTCGATTTATAACACGTGCAATGGTTTCAGATTTTAAGGCGAGACACTACAGGCAAAACTCTATTTTTTTTCAATTATTTTGGTCAGTTTTCTCTCTCACATGTCGACTTTCATGTAGAAACAACAAACGTGTCCAATCTGCTCCTAAAGATGTTTGATTCTTCCATTGAATCCACTTCATCCATAGATTTCTCTGGGACATTGTAACTTCAAAGGACGTTTCCTTAAAATGCATTTTTGTCCCTCGAGACATAAAGATCAGCCTTAAAGTAGATCCTACACCAAACTGTACAATCTGGACTCAACAAGATTTAGACCATGTAGAAATAAGGCATTTTATGTGTAAAAATTGTCTAAATTCCACACATTTGGGACATTTAAATCTGAAAAATGGACAGAACCAGGTTTACATTTCTTGGTTCATTTTGTAACATATTAGTTATAAAAAAAATTCCAAAGGGGGTTTTGAATATCTGAAAATTGTCCTAAAAATTCAGATTTCATCTCATTTTTTGACTTAAAACTTCAATAAAACAGTTTTAGAATCAGATTTTAAAAATCCTTGTGTTCGTTTGGTCTAAATCTTGTTGAGTCCAGATTGTACAGTTTGGTGTAGGATCTACTTTAAGGCTGATCTTTATGTCTCGAGGGACAAAAATGCATTTTAAGAAAACGTCCTTTGAAGTTACAATGTTCCAGAGAAATCTATGGATGAAGTGGATTCAATGGAAGAATCAAACATCTTTAGGAGCAGATTGGACACGTTTGTTGTTTCCACATGAACGCCGATATGTCGAGAGAACAAACGGACCAAAAGACAAACAATTTAGCCTGTAGAGTCTCGCCTTAAAGCTCTAAAATGTCACTGTAGCAGAATACGTGTGCGTTAATGTTTAGTTTCATCAACCATATTGTCTCTTAATGGAATGTCTCTGGAACACACAGTTATTTACCCATTACATATTGTTAAGTACATTCACCGAAGACAAATCCCTGGTGCAGCCTTTAAAATATTCATATGATTCGCCGGCTACATCGATCCTCATAAACCCACCCTCTCCTCCGACAACAGCCGTGCTCTCTGTCTTTCAATCTAAATATTCCAGCGCGGGCCTAAACCCGGGTAAATAAATAGGTCAGGATCGGAACCGCCGCACCGTCAGCGGACTCCTATCGGCGGCCACGCGAGCCCCATCGAGTGCGCAAGTCCACATGCACCACAGGGTTTTCATTTTTTTTTTTTTTTTCTTGATTTTGATTTCTGATTTGATTTTTTTCTTTGCAGCAAGATATACTGTATGCTCCATTGGTATCCATTTGTTATGTCCATGGCAGGCGTTTTGAGGCCGAAATACATCTGGATTAGATGTGGTTTAGTCCTGGATTAATCCTGGTTTAGTCCTGGTTTAGCCCGGGTTTTGTCCTGGTTTAGACTCGGTTTAGTCTTATTTAGACCTGGTGTGGACCTGATTTAGTCCTGGTTTAGACCGGGTTTAGATGTGGTTTAGTCCTGGTTTAGACTTGCTTTAGACCCGGTTTAGACATGGTATAGTCCTGGTTTAGTCATATTTAGACCTGTTTTAATCCTGGTTTAGACCTGGTTTAGTCCTGGGTTAGTCATATTTAGACTTGTTTTAGTCCTGGTTTAGACCTGGTTTAGTCCTGGTTTAGTCCTATTCAGACCTGGTTTAGACCTGGTTTAAATCTGAACATTCAATGAAATCACGGCACATTTTGAGTCCCATTTGGTCAAGACATCCCTCCACAAATGAACTCTGAATGTCATGTTTCCGATTTTTCCATCGTCTGTTTCAGGCCAGTCTTGGATTGTTGGGTCGGTTCTTGTCATCCATTTTTCTTGATGGCCTTTTTCTTTGTAGCAAGATGTACTGTGTGCTCCAAAGGTATCCATTTGTTATGTCCATGGCAGGCGTTTTGAGGCCGAAATACATCCTGTAGCTCTGAAATCCATGGTGATGTCAGTGGTGAACACTATTTGCAGTGCTTTTTATGTATCTGATATTCCACACACCTGGTTCTGTATTATTTAGTCCAGGGCTGGTCAACTTAAGGCCTGCGGGCCAAATCAGGGCCTCCAAGGGACATGAACCGGCCCTCGACCATCTTTAGAAATAGAGAACATATTTTATCTCTTGTTATTGGTTTAGTCCTGGATTTGATCTGGTTTAGATGTGGTTTAGCTCTCGTTTAGTCCTGATTTAGACCTGGTTTTGACCTTGTTTTGACTTGGTTTAGTCCTGGTTTTGACCTTGTTTTGACTTGATTTAGTCCTGGTTTTGACCTTGTTTTGACTTGGTTTAGTCCTGGTTTAGTCCTGGTTTTGACCTTGTTTTGACTTGGTTTAGTCCTGATTTAGACCTGGTTTTGACCTTGTTTTGACTTGGTTTAGTCCTGGTTTTGACCTTGTTTTGACTTGGTTTAGTCCTGGTTTTGACCTTGTTTTGACTTGGTTTAGTCCTGATTTAGACCTGGTTTTGACCTTGTTTTGACTTGGTTTTGTCCTGGTTTAGTCCTGGTTTTGACCTTGTTTTGACTTGGTTTTGACCTTGTTTTGACTTGGTTTAGTCCTGGTTTAGTCCTGGTTTTGACCTTGTTTTGACTTGGTTTAGTCCTGGTTTAGTCCTGGTTTTGACCTTGTTTTGACTTGGTTTAGTCCTGGTTTAGTCCTGGTTTTGACCTTGTTTTGACTTGGTTGGTTTTGACCTTGTTTTGACTTGGTTTAGTCCTGGTTTAGTCCTGGTTTTGACCTTGTTTTGACTTGGTTTAGTCCTGGTTTAGTCCTGGTTTTGACCTTGTTTTGACTTGGTTTAGTCCTGGTTTAGACCTGGTTTTGACCTTGTTTTGACTTGGTTTTGACCTGGTTTTGACCTTGTTTTGACTTGGTTTAGTCCTGATTTAGACCTGGTTTTGACCTGGTTTTGACCTTGTTTTGACTTGGTTTAGTCCTGGTTTAGTCCTGGTTTAGTCCTGGTTTTGACCTTGTTTTGACTTGGTTTTGACCTTGTTTTGACTTGGTTTAGTCCTGGTTTTGACCTTGTTTTGACTTGGTTTAGTCCTGGTTTTGACCTTGTTTTGACTTGGTTTAGTCCTGGTTTAGTCCTGGTTTTGACCTTGTTTTGACTTGGTTTAGTCCTGGTTTTGACCTTGTTTTGACTTGGTTTAGTCCTGGTTTAGACCTGGTTTTGACCTTGTTTTGACTTGGTTTTGACCTGGTTTTGACCTTGTTTTGACTTGGTTTAGTCCTGATTTAGACCTGGTTTTGACCTGGTTTTGACCTTGTTTAGTCCTGGTTTAGTCCTGGTTTAGTCCTGGTTTTGACCTTGTTTTGACTTGGTTTTGACCTTGTTTTGACTTGGTTTAGTCCTGGTTTTGACCTTGTTTTGACTTGGTTTAGTCCTGGTTTAGTCCTGGTTTTGACCTTGTTTTGACTTGGTTTAGTCCTGGTTTTGACCTTGTTTTGACTTGGTTTAGTCCTGGTTTAGACCTGGTTTTGACCTTGTTTTGACTTGGTTTAGTCCTGGTTTAGACCTGGTTTTGACCTTGTTTTGACTTGGTTTAGTCCTGGTTTACATGTGCTTTAGCCCTGCGCCATCCACGGTATCTGCGAAGGATCGAGCGCCCCCGGCTCCGTGAGCACTCGCCGATTAATAAACGCGAGTGGATATAGATATAATGCCCCCGCAAATTGAATTCTGGCGAGCGGCACAAACGAGTCAGCAGTTCGGCAGCCGCTCAGTTCGCGCTTTGATTCCCGGCGTGTCCTGTGGTCCTGTGTTCGCTAAATTGAAATTCAGAATGCTAATTTGGAGCGTTGTCTAATTGGGGGGAGAGCTCTGCTTGGGGTTGTTTTCAGAGAGAGATTAGAATGTTTTACCCTGAAAAAGATAGCGACTGTGGGGGGAAAAGGAACGTAAGAACAGCGGGAGATACGATCCCCGAGCCGAGCGTCTGGGACCAAAGAGCCTCAGGGTTCTGTACGATACGCGGCCCACGATACGATAAACGACGATTTTGCAAAACGTGTGATAATCCATTAACTGCACATGACATTCAGCTAAATCTGTTTGAACAACACTATTTCTTTGTTAAACTTAATGTGAAAAATAACTCCAAATTCAATTGTAATATGATGTGAAAATGTTAAATTTAATGTAAAAATGAATGAGTAGATGAGTTAAAATGTCTTGTTTTCAGGTTATTAATCTTAATTTCAGACAAAAGCATCGAGCATGAACAAAAATTGCACATATTTGGGACATTTAAACCTGAAAAATGGACAGAACCAGGTTTAAATTTGATTGTTCGTTTTGTACATGTTAGTTACAAAAAAGATTACTGAGGGGATTTTGGATTTCTTATTTAGATTTCAAGCGAAGAAGATATAAATGAAAATGGCCGTAAAAATTTAAATTTAGTCTTGTTTTTACTTTTTAAAAACTTTTTACATTCCTAATTTTGTTTGTTTTACATAAAAACTAAAATAAAATCAGGCAAAAAAATCGAACCCAAAGCCACGATACGATAAACTACGATTTTACAAACCGTGATAATCCATTAACTGCACGACATTCAGCTATAACACTATTTCTTTGTTAAACACACGTCATAAACTTAATGTGAAAAATAACACACCAAATTCAATCGTAATATGATGTGAATATGTCAAATTTAATGCAAAAATTAATTTCTAGACGTGTTAAAATGTCTTGTTTTCAGGATATTAATCTTAATTTCAGACGTCTTGACTATTTAAGATTACTTACGAGTATTTATTTGATGGAACTAGATTATTTCACTTGTTTCAAACCGTTTGTGACTTGTTTTAATACATTACTTTCTTACTCATGTCTACATTCAAATTGTAAAATGTACCAAAAAATACTTAACACAATATTGATACCATATTTATTTCAATATATTAATATTTTTGCACACTTTGTACTAAACACTTGATACTAAATACTACGAGTTGCGAGATGGTTCACAAACTTGAGACTCGATCTTATCAAGCTCCCACGGTGGCCATCGATTGTGACTGGGCCTGAACCACCGAACCAATTAAAGCGCAGCGTCGTGGATTGGGCGGAGCCAAAAGAGAAGCGGCCAAACGAACCAAAACAAACCTCCCTAGTGAATTTTAATGTATTTTACCATGAATACTGCATATTTAGTCGAAGGAGGAGCGAACGTATTCATATGAACGGCTTCAGATTGGTTTAGCAGCAACGGTAGCTCGCTGTGATTGGCTGACAGGACGAGGACGTTGTTTAAAATTCTTCTTTGGCGTCATTTTCCCAATTGTCACTCCAATATTCGCCAAAAAAACACAGATAATCCACGACGCCCTTTTGAACACAGGAGCAGAGGGAGAAGGAGGAGAAGGAGGAGCAGGGGGAGCAGGAGGAGCAGGGACCGCAGGGGGAGAAGGAGGAGCAGGAGGAGCAAGGGGAGAAGGAGGAGCAGGGCAGGAGGAGCAGGGGGAGAAAGAGGAGCAAGGGGAGAAGGAGGAGCAGGACAGGGGGAGAAGGAGGAGCAGGGCAGGAAGAGAAGGAGGAGCAGGGCAGGGGGAGAAGGAGGAGCAGGGCAGGGGGAGAAGGAGGAGCAGGAGAAGCAGAAGGAACAGGGGGAGCAGGGACCGCAGGAGAAGCAGGGGGAGAAGGAGGAGCAGGGACCGCAGGAGGAGCAGGGGGAGAAGGAGGAGCAGGGACCGCAGGTGGAGCAGGCGGAGAAGGAGGAGCGGAGGAGAAAGAGGAGCAGGAGGAGCAAGGGGAGAAGGAGGAGCAGGGCAGGAGGAGCAGGGGGAGAAGGAGGAGCAGGGGGAGCAGGGACCGAAGGAGAAGCAGGGGGAGGAGGAGGAGCAGGGACCGCAGGAGGAGCAGGGGGAGGAGGAGGAGCAGGGACCGCAGGAGGAGCAGGACAGGAGGAGCAGGAGGAGCAGGGACCGCAGGAGGAGCAGGAGGAGCAGGGACCGCAGGAGGAGCAGGACAGGAGCAGGGACCGCAGGAGGAGCAGGACAGGAGCAGCAGGAGGAGCAGGAGGAGCAGGGACCGCAGGAGGAGCAGGACAGGAGCAGCAGGAGGAGCAGGACAGGAGGAGCAGGCTAACAGGACGAGGACGTTGTTTAAAGTGCATATGACGGGTTTTTAGAATTTTCTCATTTTGACTTTATTCAGTGTATTAATTCCTCTTGTGAATATAAATTGTAGTTTTACACTATTCAGGTCACTATTTGTGGAGAAAAGTTGAAAAAATCTGTTGACAATTACAGGAAGTAAACAAACTGATGACATCACACTGTGGGAGACAAAGATTATGCACCAAAAAATTACCTTTTTGACCCTTTAAACATTGATTCAACAAAATAAAGGTGTTCACGTGTATTTTTCTTTGTCAAATGAACAAAATCTGTGACATTAGATGAGTTTTGGCCCAGTGTACAGAGTGGTTGCTATGGTAATTTCCTAGTGTGACGTCATACTTTACAACCAGGAAGTGAAATTTAAAACCTAAAAAAACAGCTTAACTGGAATAAAATTAGTAAAGATTCTAGCAGAAACTGAAATATATTTATCTTAACTGCATTTTAGTTAAACGAGTAGTTCAACCTGTCAGAGGCCCTTTAAAATTCTTCTTTGGCGTCATTTTCCCAATCGTCACTCCAATATTCGCCAAAAAACACCGATAATCCACGACGCCTGTCCCTTTTGAACACTCGACCATGAACATGAAGTGCACCGACCTGTTTGTCCTGAACAGCTCCATCTCTGCTCGACGTGAGGACGATCTGAAGAGGCGCTTGTCATTGTGCGCCTCTTCGGACGAGCCACTCACAAACAGGCTTTTCTAAGGTTAAGGGATACTCTGACGATACTCTGTCGTGTAAAGTGTGCATGATCTGCATTCTGGGGCTTTAATAGACTCTGAAACGGGCTTCTGGTCACCTTGGTTTTGGTATTTCATGTGTTCCAGCTCAAAATTATGATTTGGAAAACGCACAAACTAGAACTGCGTTTCCAAATAAGTCGGGTAAGTAAAATGACAGATCATTTGGATTGAAGTAAGAAATAATGTATTGAAACAAGTCACAAACGGTTTGAAACAAGTAAAATAATCTAGTTCCATCAAATAAATTGTCTCCACTGATCTTAACGAGTCAAAACGTCTGAAATTCACATTAATATCCTGAAATCAACACATTTTAACTCCTCTAGAAGTTCATTATTTTAGTGCTGAGCGACGCCGATAGACCTGAGCCTATTTAAACAGAAATACGGACTATTTCGTTTTTGAAAAGCAAACGGGGAGGGGTTTTGTGCATTTGCCAAAACAGGCAGAGATTGAGTCTGACGTCGACAAGTTTTTCCACGATCGCGGGGCTGCGACTGAAACGCAATTAAATTTAATTAAATGAGTGAGGTTTTGGGGGGCGGGGCCATTAGGGCATTTAAAGGGCCTCGGAACTACTCATTAAATATATTTCAAATTGTGCTAAAATACACGGTTTAGCAATTTTTTAGGTTTTTTGTTTTACTTCCTGATTGTAAATGATGACATCACACTAGGAAATTACCATAGCAACCACACTTTACGGCGGGCCAAATTCCTCCAATGTCACAGATCTTTTAAATTTTACAAATAAAAAATACACGTGAACACCTTTTTTGTTAATTTAATGTTTAAAAGGTCAAAAAAATAAGTTTCTTTTGTGTAAATTATGCATAACCTCTGTCTCCCCAGTGTGATGTCATCAGTTTGTTTACTTCCTGTAACTTTCTACGGGTTTTTCAACTTTTCTCCACAAACAGTGACCTGATTGGTGCAAAACTATAATTTATATTTACAACAGATATTAATACACCAAATAAAGGGCGACAGTAGCTCAGTTGCAGAGAGATTGTCTTCTGATCCGAAGGTCAGTGGTTCTAATCCCGCTCCTGACATAAACATCCTTGGTTGAGCGTTCAGAACCACTGGCCCACAGGTTGGCGGTGCAATTGCTCCCGTAGGTGAATACTGCCGTTGTGTCCTTGGGCAAGACACTTAACCTGCCTCGCCCCCAGTGTCTGCGTGCTCTGGTGTGTGAATGTGTGAGTGAATGGGTGACTGGTTCCTTGATGTAAAGCGCTTTGAGTGCCTTAAAAAAGGTAGAAAAGCGCTTTATAAATGTGACCATTTACCATTTATAAAGTCAAAATTAGAAAATCATAGAAACCTGTCATACGCACTTTAAGTTTGAACAAATGGTTGCTTTGTTTTTTTTGTACACCAACAATTTATTCAGCCAATCAAAGCTATAACTGCGATTTTAAAGTCACCTGTATGGGCCATTTTAAATTACAACGATCGTACTCATAGTCAGGATGAATCTTTTGGAATAATTTCATACTTTTCCCATTATTTCCCCGTGAAAGTGTCTCCAAAGTGTCCCAAAGTTCCACACACACTTCCCCCTAAAAGCCAAATCTGCGGCAGACGATTCGCCGTGACAAATAAACAAATAAAGGAGCGTCCTAAAGGGATTTTCTCCTCCATTCTGTGCAGACCTTTCAGCTGCTCAGTCTGCAGACCCACAGGACTTTAGAATCTCGCCGGTTTCAAAGCCCAGATTCACTTTTCTGCGCGGGACAATCGATCGGTCACAGTCGGGAGTGGAGCGGCTCCTTTCAGGCCGAACCGCTGGAGTCCGAAGAGTGAGCGGAGCGGGTGAAAAGTCAGTTCATTTCTAGAGCTTTTCTGTGGAATTTTTAAGCGATTCACGGACTAGAGCTGCAGAATGTGGTGATTCAAATCGAAAAAGTCAAATGGACGTATCGTGATTGAGTCGTTTTCTCTTTTGCACGAGATAAAAAGTGTCTGTAAATGTCTTGGTTGAGGTTCAGAGATCGAGCAAAACCTGAACGGAGCAGAAAATAACCTCCAAAGTGCAGAAATATCACATTAAACTTCATGTTTCTGTCTCTTTTTGAGCTCTTAACAGTGGAGTTTTAACAATAAACTCGATATTTTAATGTTTTTAATATTTCCAACACAAGTATGACATTATACAGTTTTAATATATCTCTATCTATACATTTACACAAGATAAAATGGTGTTAAAATTGGGATTTTACTCAATACAATTGTCAGACACTTCAGAATAATCAATGAATTGTCAGACCTAAATGATTAATCTTGGTTTCAATATCTTTAATAATGATTTCTATTGAAACTTTAAAATCAGAAATGCCAACAAATGCAAAAAGTAAGAAATAATGTATTGAAACAAGTCAGAAACAAGTAAAATAATCTAGTTCCATCATTATTTAGTTCTAGTTCATTATTATTATTATTTTGACAAATAAAAACACATAAGAACGCCTTTATTTTGATTAATTCATGTTTAAAGGATCAGAAAAATGTGTTTGTTGGTTGTAAATTGTCCCTGGTGAGTCTCCCTAGTGTGACGTCATCGTGTTTTGAACTCTGCTCCACTTCCTGTAAAGTTCAACATATTTTTCAACTTTTCTTCACAAACTGACTCTTGATTTGGGTAAAACTATCAATTATAATCACAACAGGTTTTATTCCACCAAATAAAGTCAAAACTAGACAATCATAAAAACCTGTCACACGCACTTCAAGGAATTTTTTATGTATTACAACTTTTTTTTATCATGTAATATGTAAAAACGATCGACTTTGAGCATATTTAGGACATATAAATATGAAAAATGTACCGAGACAGGTTTATAAAAGATGCACTGAAGGGATTTTGGATTTCTTATTTAGTATTTATAAAATAGAGCTTTAAAAATAATGGATTTGTAGAAAACGGCCTTTGACTTTGGAGAAATGTATGAATTAAGCCGTTTTAATTAAATAATAAAACATCTTTAGGTGCAGATTGGAAGAATTTTGTAGATTGGGAACATTTTGAGAGAGAAAACCGTCCAAAAACCAAGTGTCCGACTTTAAACGAAAATCCATGTAACCCATAAACGTGATTTTCTACCTGTTTCATTAGGTTTTCATGAATTCGTCTTGTTTTATTCTGTTTTCCCGTCCATTTCCACGAGCGTATGTGAAGCCTGACGCCCGCACGCTCTCCCTCATTAACCTCAGCCCAATAATTAAACAAATTAGAGCAGATAAAACATTATGAGTCCGACACAAAGGCGCGTCGGGCGGGTTTGAAATGACGAGGAGGAGGGCGACGGAGAATATTTCAAATCTTTATCTGCGCACGAGTTAATGGAGAGGACGCTTAAGAACGGAATGATAATGAAGCCTATTCATTTTCACGCGGGACAAAGGCACATCTGGACGGTTTTTTGGCGCGGGACGTTCTTAAATCCGTACGTTTATGGATTACATGGATTTTCGTTTAAAGTCAGACACTTTTGGACGATTTTCTGTCTCAAAATGTTCCCGATCTACTAAATTAAAGATGTTTTATTTCATTGAATCTGCTTCGTTTGTAGATTTTTCTGGGGCGTTGTAAAGTCAAAGGTCGTTTTCTACAAATGCACTGCCAAAAATTAATGTCTAGATGAGTTAAAATGTGTTGATTTGAGGATATTAATCTGAATTTCAGACGTTTTGACTCGTTAAGATCAGTGGAGACGATTTATTTGATGGAACTAGATTATTTTACTTGTTTCAAACCGTTTGTGACTTGTTTTAATACTTTATTTTAGGCTCTCGATGAAAGGGATCTGGAAAAGGTGCAACGTTCAGAATATTTAAAGTTCATTGGGCAAATTGTCACAACAGCAGAATAAGACCAGAAATCCTAATCTTTTGTTCAATCCAGGAAGAAAAAAAAAAAGAATATTTTTCTTTCCACAAATGCACAAAACCCCTCCCCGTTTGCTTTTCAAAAACTAAATAGTCTGTATTTCTGTTTAAATAGGCTCAGGTCTATCTGCGTCGCTCAGCGCTGAAAATAATGATGTTCTAGATGAGTTAAAATGTGTTGATTTGAGGATATTAATCTGAATTTCAGACGTTTTGACTCGTTAAGATCAGTGGAGACGATTTATTTGATGGAACTAGATTATTTTACTTGTTTCAAACCGTTTGTGACTTGTTTTAATACATTATTTCTTATTTCAATCCAAATAATCTGTCAGTGGTTAAGATCATTTTACTTACCCGACTGACAAATGTATTTTCTTATTTTAATCAAAATGATGGTCTGATCATCAGAAATACCTTGAAAACAGTGAAATATTCTGCATCACATCAGCAATTAAATCTCATCGAGTCAAAACTTCTCAAATCCAGAGAAAAATGATCAATTCAAGCCATTTTAAGATTGGATACATTTACATTTGAGATCATTTGGATTGAAGTAAGAAATAATGTGTTGAAACAAGTCACAAACGGTTTGAAACAAGTAAAATAATCTAGTTCCATCAAATAAATCGTCTCCACTGATCTTAACGAGTCAAAACGTCTGAGATTCACACATAATATCCTCAAATCAACACATTTTAATTATTTTAGTGCTGAGCGACGCCGATAGACCTGAGCCTATTTAAACAGAAATACGGACTATTTAGTTTTTGAAAAGCAAACGGGGAGGGGTTTTGTGCATTTGTGGATTCGATCTTCCTGGATTGAACACAAGATTAGGATTCCTGGGTTTATTCTGCTGTTGTGACAATTCGCCCAGTGAACTTTAAATATTCTGAACGCTGCACCTTTTCCAGATCCCTTTCATCGAGAGCCTAAAATAATGGATTGAAACAAGTCATAAACGGTTTGAAACAAGTAAAATAATCTAGTTCCATCAAATAAATCGTCTCCACTGATCTGATCGTCTGAAATTCACATTAATATCATGGAATCAACACATTTCGACTCATCTAGACGTTGGTTTTTGCAGTGCGGCGCTGTCAGTATTGATTCACAGATCTCTTTTTTTTTTCCGTGTCGGGAGCAGAACCCACATCTGATATTCACGCCCGGGGCCTGCTCCTGTCGGGGGGGTGAAGGGGGCGTCGTCGGGGGGGTCCCGGAGTGCTGGGGCTCTGCGGAGGAATGCGGATCCACGTCCACCGCAGGCGCACCGTTGTTTACTGTGCCGCGGCGCTCTTCTATAATTCAGGGATTCGTCTTTTACCACCGGCAGGCTAATGGAGGTGGGGGTGCGCTCTTATAGGCGGGGGGAGGTCGAGGGGGAGGGGCCTCGTGAAGACTCCCCCCCGAAGATGAAAGGAGAGGAGTAATATAACATCTGTACGAACAATGGGGGAGCCGTGAATGCGACGCTAATTGTGAAGAATTAACCATTATTGATATGTTTTAGCGACATATGAGGCGGGCAGGTGTGCGAATGTCTTATAGATCAGTGCAGAATCGTTTTAATTTAAGAGTTATCTATGAAAAATATACAGATTTTCTAAAACTGACAGTTGCCGGACGGTTTTCAAGGTCTTTTTGAGCAATAAAAACGCAAGTAATAATGATAATCTGCAAAAAATGAACTTCAACATGAGTTAAAATGTCTTGTTTTCAGGATATTATTCTGAATTTCAGACGTTTTGACTCATCGCAATTAGTTAAGACGATTTATTTGATGGAACTAGATTATTTTACTTGTTTCAAACCGTTTGTGACTTGTTTCAATACATTATTTCTTATTTCAATCCAAATGATCTGTCAGTGGTTAAGATCGTTTTATTTACCCATTTATTTTCTTATTTTAAGTTAAATGATCTCATAATAAGTCAGAAATACCTTGAAACCAGTGAAATATTCTGCATCACATCAGCAATTAAATCTCATCGAGTCAAAACTTCTCAAATCCAGATAAAAATTGTAAATTAAAGTCATTTTAAGATGGTTAGATATACATTTTTGCTGTGAATTAATACTTGAAGGGTATGTTTTTAATGCCATACTGTGGAGCATTCTAAGCAAAGCAAGAAAATCTGTGCACATAAGCAGGTTACATATGGCATGTTTCCATTGGTTCACTTTGGGGTGGTTTGATACTGTACAAAAGAGTCTCCACCTTCTTCAGTGATCCGTACCAGCCCCTTTAAACAATTCAAAAGGGGTGTTTCCATTTGCGCGAGACGGTCCAAGGTGTTTCCACTGAATAAAAGCGAACCGTACCGCCCCGTTTGAGGGTCCGAAGAGGTAATAGCTCCAGTGGGTGCAGCTCGGTTTAACACTTTATGATTGAAAACAAAAGAGAATGCAGACTCAGGTGAGAACGAAATGGACAAAGCAGACATGAAGACAAAATAATCATTCCTCACCAAACGCTGACTTGATCTTGTGAAAAACCGGCGTGTTTCCAGAGACGATAACTTTGTTTGTTAGCAAAACAAAGCTAGCACACGTTAGCATCAGCTGTTTCCTGTTTATCGACGCACATCACCCGCACCAAGACCCAAAATATGATATTTCTAGTGCATAATGCATCTAAAATTATCCAAACCCAGTGCATTACATAAAGAGAGGTTCAAATGTTGTGTAGAATCTTTGCAGAAGTGAAATAAACGCAGAATTAACTGAGGATAAATCAAAAGTACTTTACTGTTTACTCTTAGACATGTCTCACAACTTGAAAATACTAAACGTCTTTGATGAATCTGAAATCGACTTCTGGATTACAACTCAGCTACGATTGAGATTATTTTTTCGGGAAAAAAAGCTAAGTTTTACGACGTCAGCTGCTCATTTATCAGCCTGATTTATTCAACTTTAATTAAAAAAACATTTGGCAAAAAAAAATAGTTTCAAACAATATAACAAAATGAAGCAAGAAATATAGTCCTATGTACATTTTCCACACATTCATGTAAGCAGTCGGCATGAGATACTTTGAAATGTACATCTTAATTTAATTTCTGTTTCTAGGACTGGGCGATATAGCAAAAAATGATAAGATAAGATATGGGGCCAGATCATGATTTCGATTTTATCACGATTCATTGTAGTTTTCCATTCCCTATAAAAATAATAATCGTTTATTCATTTTATAATTTTTGACATTTTGTTTAATTAATGTTGCTGTCATTATCCAGTCGTGTGTTTGTTGTCTTTTTGTCACGTTTTGGTGCATTGGGTCGAATTTGTTGGCGTGTTTTTGTGACTTTCGAACGCATTTTTGTCGATTTTTGTCGCGCTTTTGTCGCTTGTTTCAGAACACGGAAAAACGACAACTGTATTTGAACAAACGGCTGAATTAAAGAGAGAAACAGAGAATCACGATACCACGATTTCACAAAAATAGCAGAGTGTCACAGGGACGAGCTCAGGATTCGATTTTATCACCGTATCGTGGACCTGCAGCCACACAAAGCCCCGTATGAGACGCAGCTTTGCTCAGACAGCCTGCTCGCTCTATTATTCATGTCTTCACCGAGCTCAGAGTGGACTAACCCTCTTCACTTATTCATACTCACCGAGCGCATCGTCTGGTGAAGAACCTCCTGCAGCACCAACACGTCTGCAGCACAGGCCGCCCCGTTTGAGCACGAGCTTGAACCAGGAAGCAGTCGAGAACGATTCAGTTCACCTTAGTCCGCTACGGGTTTGAACTTGTGTTGTTTTGGCGTTTCCGTTAGAGCAGGAAGTCCCATCGTTTAAGGCGAGACACGACAGGCATTTTATTCAGTTTGTTGGTCAGTTTTCTTTCTCACATATCGACTTTCATGTGGAAACAACAAACGTGTCCAATCTGCTCCTAAAGATGTTTTATTCTTCCATTGAATCCACTTCATCCATAGATTTCTCTGGGACATTGTAACTTCAAAGGACGTTTTCTTAAAATGCATTTTTGTCCCTCGAGACATAAAGATCAGCCTTAAAGTAGATCCTACACCAAACTGTACAATCTGGACTCAACAAGATTTAGACCAAACGGACACAAGGATCTTCTGATATCTGATTCTAAAACTAATTTATTGAAGTTTTAAGTCAAAAAAATGAGGCGAAATTTGAATTTTCAGGACAATTTTCAGTCCAATCTAGTTTACTTAAAAACTAAATAATAAATCCAAATCCCCTCTGTGCATTTTTATAACTAATATGTTACAAAATGAACCAAGAAATTTAAACCTGGTTCTGTCCATTTTTCAGATTAAAATGTCCCAAATATGTGGATTTTTGGCTGTTTTTTCACATAAAATGCCTTATTTCTACATGAAAACATGACATGATGAAAAACTGAAAAATATATTTTCCTTTACAATCAATTCATCTGTAGTGTCTCACCTTGAGTGAAGAACTTGGAGAATTCTTGCCCCTAAAATACTTTATATTGTCTATTGTCCAAATGATCTCCTGCAGCAAAAAATGTAAATCTATCCAATCTTAAAATGTCTTGAATTGATCATTTTAATCTGGATTTGAGAAGTTTTGACTCGATGAGATTTAATTGCTGATGTGATGCAGAATATTTCACTGGTTTCAAGGTATTTCTGATGATCAGACCATCATTTTGCTTAAAATAATAAAATACATTTGTCAGTCGGGTAAGTAAAATGATCTTAACCACTGACAGATCATTTGGATTGAAGTAAGAAATAATGTATTGAAACAAGTCACAAACGGTTTGAAACAAGTAAAATAATCTAGTTCCATCAAATAAATCGTCTCCACTGATCTTAACGAGTCAAAACGTCTGAAATTCACATTAATATCCTGAAATCAAGACATTTTAACTCATCTAGACATTCATTTTTTCGGTGCTCGTGCTCCCTCTCGTCTCTCCTGGACTCTCCTCTCCTCTCCTCCTCCTCTCCTCCTTCTCGCCTCACACTGCTCTGTGGACGCCCTCCTCTCCTCCTTCTCGCCTCACACTGCTCTGTGGACGCCCTCCTCCCAGTCGCCCTCCTCTCCTCCTCCTCTTCTTCTCTGCTCACACTGCTCTGTGGACGCCCTCCTCCCAGTTGCCCTCCTCTCCTCCTGGTCTAATCCTCCTCTGGACGCCCTAGTCCCAGTGGCCCTCCTCTCCTCCTCCTCGCCTCACACTGCTCTGTGGACGCCCTCCTCCCAGTCGCCCTCCTCTCCTCCTCCTCTTCTTCTCGTCTCACACTGCTCTGTGGACGCCCTCCTCCCAGTCGCCCTCCTCTCCTCCTCCCAGTCGCCCTCCTCTCCTCCTCTCCTCCTCTTCTTCTCTCCTCACACTGCTCTGTGGACGCCCTCCTCCCAGTCGCCCTCCTCTCCTCCTCCTCTCCTCCTCTTCTTCTCTCCTCACACTGCTCTGTGGACGCCCTCCTCCCAGTTGCCCTCCTCTCCTCCTGGTCTAATCCTCCTCTGGACGCCCTAGTCCCAGTGGCCCTCCTCTCCTCCTCCTCGCCTCACACTGCTCTGTGGACGCCCTAGTCCCAGTGGCCCTCCTCTCCTCCTCCTCGCCTCACACTGCTCTGTGGACGCCCTCCTCCCAGTCGCCCTCCTCTCCTCCTCCTCTTCTTCTCGTCTCACACTGCTCTGTGGACGCCCTCCTCCCAGTCGCCCTCCTCTCCTCCTCCCAGTCGCCCTCCTCTCCTCCTCTCCTCCTCTTCTTCTCGCCTCACACTGCTCTGTGGACGCCCTCCTCCCAGTCGCCCTCCTCTCCTCCTCTTCTTCTCGCCTCACACTGCTCTGTGGACGCCCTCCTCCCAGTCGCCCTCCTCTCCTCCTCCCAGTCGCCCTCCTCTCCTCCTCTCCTCCTCTTCTTCTCGCCTCACACTGCTCTGTGGACGCCCTCCTCCCAGTCGCCCTCCTCTCCTCCTGGTCTAATCCTCTTCTGGACGCTGCCGGTGCTCAGAGGCGGCAGGTGAACCAGCGGGTCCCTCCTCGGAGCTCCGGAGCTCATCCTCGGGCTCTGGAGGAGCCGAGGGCCGTGGCGTGACGAGGAGCAGCTGTGAGCGCCGAGTCCGGAGGCGCGCCTTAACCCCTCGCGCCGCACACCTGATCTCTGGAGGCGCCAGGACCGGGGCGAGGAGGGCAGCGTGGAGGGTGGAAAAGGAACGCTTCTTTTGTCGTGTCGATTTAGTTTTTGCAACAGGAGACGTGCACGGTTTGCTTTTGTTTATGTTCGCTTCGAGTAAAAACATTAACATAACCACTGTTTATTTGATGGAACTAGATTATTTTACTTGTTTCAAACCGTTTGTGACTTGTTTCAATCCATTATTTCTTACTTCAATCCAAATGATCTGTCAGTGGTTAAGATCATTTTACTTATTTTAAGCTAAAATAATCGTCTGATCATCAGAAATACCTTGAAACCAGTGAAATATTCTGCATCACATCAGCAAATCTCATCGAGTCAAAACTTCTCAAATCCAGATAAAAATGATCAATTCAAGCCATTTTAAGATTGGATAGATTTACATTTTAGATCATTTGGATCTACTTTAAGGCTGATCTTGTTCTTTGCGTGTTCTTTGTGTGTTCTCGGCGTGTTCTCGGTGTGTTCTCGATGTGTTCTCGGTGTGTTCTTGGTGTGTTCTTTGCGTGTTCTTCATGTGTTCTTGGTGTGTTCTCGGCGTGTTCTTTGCGTGTTCTTGGTGTGTTCTTTGCGTGTTCTTCATGTGTTCTTGGTGTGTTCTCGGCGTGTTCTTTGCGTGTTCTTGGTGTGTTCTTGGTGTACAGTGAGCGTGGGGTTTGTGCGATTGTTTTGACCTGGGCTGGTGCTGCGTGTCACGCCTGAACGCTTCCCCCAGAACATTCACCCGGGCTTTTTCAGTTCCTCCTCTGATCTGAGACGCATCACTTCAGCCTGACCGAGCAGAGCTGAAGGAAGGAGCAGAGAGGGGTCAGGAGAGGGGAGGGGAGGGGGGGAGAAGAGGGGAAGAGACGAGAGAGAGAGAGAGGGAGAGAGAGGAGAGAGAGGGAGAGGAGAGAGAGGAGAGAGAGAGGGCAGAGAGAAGGGAGAGGAGAGAGAGGAGAAGAGAGAGAGGAGAGGGAGAGAGAGGAGAGAGAGAGGAGAGAGAGGGAGAGAGAGAGAGAGAGAGGAGAGAAGAGAGAGAGAGAGAGAGAGAGAGAGAGAGAGAGAGAGGAGAGAGAGAGAGAGGAGATGAGAGAGAGAGGGAGATGAGGGAGAGAGGGAGAGAGAGAGAGAGGGAGAGAGAGAGAGAGAGAGAGAGAGAGAGAGAGAGAGAGAGAGAGAGAGAGAGAGGAGCGAGAGAGAGAGAGAGGAGAGAGAGAGAGAGAGGGGAGAAGAGAGAGGGAGAAGAGAGAGGAAGAGTGAGAGAGAGAGAGAGGGACAGGAGAGGGAAGGGTGAGGGAATGAGAGGAGAGAAGAGAGAGGAGAAGGAAAGGAGAGGGGGGAGGAGAGAGGGAGAGAGAGGAGAGGGAGAGAGAGGAAGAGGAGAGAGAGAGGAGAGGGAGAAGAGAGAGGGGAGAGAGAGAGGAGAGGGAGAAGAGAGAGGGAAGAGAGGACAGGGAGAGAGAGGGAGAGGAGAGGGAAGGGTGAGGGAATGAGAGGAGAGAAGAGAGAGGAGAAGGAAAGGAGAGGGGGGAGAGGAGAGAGAGGAGAGAGAGAGGAGAGAGGGAGAGAGAGAGAGGAGAGAGGAGAGAGAGAGAGAGGAGAGAGAGAGAGAGAGGAGAAGAGAGAGGAGAGGAGAGAGGAGAGGAGAGGAGAGGGAGAGAGAGAGGAGAGGGGGAGAGAGAGGAGAGAGAAAGACGGGGAGAGAGAGAGGAGAGGGTGAGGGAGGAGAGGGAGGAGAGAGAGAGGAGAGGGAGAAGAGAGAGGGGAGAGAGGACAGGGAGAGGAGAGGGGGAGAGAGAGGAGAGAGAAAGACGGGGAGAGAGAGAGAGGAGAGGGTGAGGGAGAGAGAGGGGGAGAAGAGGAGAGGGAGAGGAGAGCTTTGTCAGACGTGAAAGTGAGACTGTCCGCCCGAGCACAGCCAATCACAGCGCTGCTTCCGGCCCTCACCTCCAGGTTTAGACCAATTAAACGTGTTATTATTATTAGCTGCAGATAAGGTTTGGTGGTGTAATATAAAAGTATATAAATGTGCAGCGCTTACAAGACACTCTTTGATGGAAAAATTTACTCATTTATAAGAAAAAATGTCCCGTACTGCAGCTTTAAACATGGAGTGAGGTGATGATGTCATGGTTTCAGTGACACAAACACAGCTTCTGAAGAGTTAGAGTCCCATAAAGAGGCCTCTGCACCCCACGGCCACGGGACAGTTACTCACCCATCGTAACTCACCCACAGACTCACCCAGAGCTACTAATGTAACTCACCCAGACTCACCCATCATAACTCACCCACAGACCCACCCAGTCTCACCCATCGTAACTGCTAATGTAACTCACCCACAGACTCACAAAGAGCTGCTAATGTAACTCACCCAGACTCACCCAGAGCTGCTAATGTAACTCACCCAGACTCACCCAGAGCTGCTAATGTAACTCACCCCCAGACTCACCCATCGTAACTCACCCACAGACTCACCCAGAGCTGCTAATGTAACTCACCCAGACTCACCCATCGTAACTCACTCACAGACTCACCCAGAGCTACTAATGTAACTCACCCCCAGACTCACCCATCGTAACTGAGCCCAGACTCACCCATCGTAACTCACCCACAGACTCACCCAGAGCTGCTAATGTAACTCACCCACAGACTCACCCTGAGCTACTAATGTAACTCACCCCCAGACTCACCCATCATAACTCACTCCCAGACTCACCCATCGTAACTCACCTCCAGACTCACCCATCGTAACTCACCCACAGACTCACCCAGAGCTGCTAATGTAACTCACCCACAGACTCACCCATCGTAACTGAGCCCAGACTCACCCATCGTAACTCACCCACAGACTCACCCAGAGCTGCTAATGTAACTCACCCACAGACTCACCCTGAGCTACTAATGTAACTCACCCCCAGACTCACCCATCGTAACTCACCCATCATAACTCACTCCCAGACTCACCCATCGTAACTCACCTCCAGACTCACCCATCGTAACTCACCCACAGACTCACCCAGAGCTGCTAATGTAACTCACCCACAGACTCACCCATCGTAACTCACCTCCAGACTCACCCAACGTAACTCACCCACAGACTCACCCAGAGCTGCTAATGTAACTCACCCACAGACTCACCCTGAGCTACTAATGTAACTCACCCCCAGACTCACCCATCGTAACTCACCCATCATAACTCACTCCCAGACTCACCCATCGTAACTCACCTCCAGACTCACCCATCGTAACTCACCCACAGACTCACCCAGAGCTGCTAATGTAACTCACCCACAGACTCACCCATCGTAACTCACCTCCAGACTCATCCAACGTAACTCACCCACAGACTCACCCAGAGCTGCTAATGTAACTCACCCACAGACTCACCCAGAGCTGCTAACGTAACTCACCCAGACTCACCCATCGTAACTCACCCATCGAAACTCACCCAGACCTGCTAACGTAACTCACCCACAGACTCACCCATCGTAACTCACCCATCGAAACTCACCCAGACCTGCTAACGTAACTCACCCAGACTCACCCATCGTAACTCACCCACAGACTCACCCAGAGCTGCTAACGCAACTCACCCAGACTCACCCATCGTAACTCACCCATCGAAACTCACCCAGACCTGCTAACGTAACTCACCCAAACTCACCCACAGACCCACCCAGAGCTGCTAACGTAACTCACCCAGACTCACCCATCGTAACTCACCCACAGACTCACCCAGAGCCGCTAATGTAACTCACCCCCAGACTCACCCATCGTAACTCACCCACAGACCCACCCAGTCTCACCCATCGTAACTGCTAATGTAACTCACCCCCAGACTCACTCAGACCTGCTAGTGTAACTCACCCACAGACTCACCCACAGACCAGATCTCACCCACAGATCCTTTGAGTCCATCAGAGTCGGCACTGATTTTGCGTCAGAATTAAATCCATCCAGAAGCTTCTGCACAAACACGACAAACACGACAAACACGACAAACACGACAAACACGACAAACACGACAAACACCACAAACACCACAAACACCACAAACACCACAAACACCACAAACACGACAAACACGACAAACACGACAAACACCACAAACACCACAAACACGACAAACACGACAAACACCACAAACACCACAAACACGACAAACACGACAAACACGACAAACACGACAAACACCACAAACACCACAAACACCACAAACACCACAAACACGACAAACACGACAAACACCACAAACACCACAAACACCACAAACACCACAAACACGACAAACACGACAAACACCACAAACACCACAAACACCACAAACACGACAAACACGACAAACACCACAAACACCACAAACACCACAAACACGACAAACACGACAAACACCACAAACACCACAAACACGAGGACAAAGTGTGTCTCAAATGCTGCACAGATCTGTTTTATCTAAAAACAAACCTGAACTTTGTCAAACCTCATTTAACTGTAACTCAACCTGAGACGACAGACCAGAGAAACCACAAGGTCAACTGGGTTTAGTCTGTTTAAAGTGGCTGATTCATTTATTTATTTATTTATAGTTGAGCAAACTGTGTTCTGCCCCAGTGCAGACATATTGGAAAAGCTGTTTTAAGGGTCACATTTTGTTGTTTGTAACAGTTTACATATAATTTTTTCTAAAGTTTACAAAAATAGCTTCAAACAGTTGACCTACTTTTTAAAAAAATTACTTTTATTTATCAGTTTGTTTCATTGGTCCTTCACAAACGATTCATATAAACGGATTAAATGTATAAAAGTATAACTGTCTAACACTGTCTTCTCTCTCTCCTCCCCATCCCCGCTCCCTCTCTCCCTCTCTCTCCTCTCTCCCCCTCCTCTCTCTGTCTTTCTCTCCCTCCTCTCCCTCTTTCCCTCTCTCCTCCCTCCCCCCCTCTCTTGTGTTGGTTGTGTCTCTCCCTCTCTCTCTCTCTCTCTCTCTCTCTCTCTCTCTCTCTCTCTCTCTCTCTCTCTCTCTCTCTCTCTCTCTCTCTCTCTCTCTCTCTCTCTCTCTCTCTCTCTCTCTCTCTCTCTCTCTCTCTCTCTCTCTCTCTCTCTCTCCCTCCCTCTCTCTCTCCCTCTCTCTCTCTCTCTCTCTCTCTCTCTCTCTCTCTCTCTCTCTCTCTCTCTCTCTCTCTCTCTCTCTCTCTCTCCTCTCTCCCTCCCCCCTCCCTCTCTCTGGTGCTGGTTGTGTCTCTCTCTCCCTCTCTCTCTCTCTCTCTCTCTCTCTCTCTCTCTCTCTCTCTCCCTCTCTCCCCTCTCCCCCTCCCTCTCCTGTGCTGGTTGTGTCTCTCTCTCTCTCTCTCTCCCCCCTCTCCCCCCCTCCTCTCTCTGGTGCTGGTTGTGTCTCTCCCTCTCTCTCCCCCCTCCCCCTCCCCCCTCCCTCCCCCCTCCCCCTGGTGCTGGTTGTGTCTCCCTCTGACCTCTGCTTTCAGGTGAGTAACTGTTTTCTTGTCCCTCATGACCGGAGCATGACATTCTAAACCTCACGCTACATTTACTGTCCAGTCCAGTCCTACTTTTCCAGAGAACAAAAACCAATTTGACCATTTTTAGAAAGAGACTGGAGAAACTGGAATGAGATTTGGTTAAAAAGTTGGAGTAAAATACATGAAATGATCTGGTAAATTGCATATTTTGTCCATACATTTGACTAATTTCAGACCATGATCACTGCAACAACAAACATCTAGATGAGTTAAAATGTGTTGATTTCAGGATATTAATCTGAATTTCAGACGTTTTGACTCGTTAAGATCAGTGGAGACGATTTATTCGATGGAACTAGATTATTTTACTTGTTTCAAACCGTTTGTGACTTGTTTCAATCCATTATTTCTTACTTCAATCCAAATGATCTAAAATGTAAATCAATCCAAGCTTAAAATGGCTTGAATTTATCATTTTTATCTGGATTTGAGAAGTTTTGACTCGATGAGATTTAATTGCTGATGTGATGCAGAATATTTCACTGGTTTAAAGGTATTTCTGATGATCAGACCAGAATTTTGATTAAAATAAGAAAATACATTTGTCAGTCGAGTAAGTAAAATGATCTTTTGGATTGAAGTAAGAAATAATGCATTCACTGGAAAAATGTACAACCTTAAATAAGAAAATAAGTTAAAAAGTGATTGGATTCGTAGTATTTATCTTGATTTGAATACATTTAGACAGTCTTAAAATAAGATTTGCCAATACAACAAGTACATTTGTTCTTATTTCAAGTGCAGTAGCGTCTTTTTTCTAATTTCAAGATAGAAAATGCTTGTCTTTTTCATAATTTAACTAAAACAAGATATTTTATGCTTGTTCCATTGGCAATCTTACTTCAAATACACTCAAAACAAGTTAAATACTACTTATTTCAAGCCCTTATTAGCTTGTTATCTTATTTAAGACCATATTTTTTCCAGTATTGAAACAAGTCACAAACGGTTTGAAACAAGTAAAATAATCTAGTTCCATCAAATAAATCGTCTCCACTGATCTTAACGAGTCAAAACGTCTGAAATCCAGATTAAAATCCTGAAATCAACACATTTTAACTCATCTAGAAGTTCAGTTTTTCGGTGTACAGTACTAGTTTCCTGTCTTGTGTCGAGTTTCGAGCACAAACTGCACTTGGAATCGCTTTGCCACATTTGAATAATAACACCTTTGGAGTTGTGCGTCTCGTGCTGGAGGCGACTCGAGGAATAATGACATGTGTGGGATACCCGCTCCTCTCGCTCGGAGTAATGAACACGCCGGTATTTTTGGGCCGTGGAGTCGCAGCGGTGACAAGATTTGAGGATTTAGCTTTCCCGACACTTTTATTTGTGCGTCTGTGAGCTGCCTACACCTGCCTGCAGCGTCCCCCGCCGTTTTCCATATTTTTTATTGTTTGTGTGTGTTTTTTTTCTCCAGATGTTGTCAGGGGTTTTGGTGAAGCTTACAAGAGAGTAGAGAAGGAGTAGAAGAAGTGTTTTAGATGTTTTGAATTAGGTCTGGCTGATACAGTGATAAAATCGAATCGTGAGCTCGTCCCTGTGACAATCTGCTGTTTTTGTGATATTGTCGTATCGTGATTAATTGTTTTTCTGTCTTTAATGCAGCTGTCTGTTCAAACACACTTTTTCTCCTGTTGTTTAGCCTCTGAAGTCTCTGAGCAGATGACTTTATTTACCTCTTAAAGACCAGGGCGGCAAAATTCAATGAAAATCGACACAAAAAGCAAAAAAAGTGCAACCAAAAGCTATAAAAATGCGCTCAAAAGCAACAAAAACACGCCTGCGAACAAGAAACATGACTCAAGAGCGACAAAAACGTGAAAAAAAGTGACAAAAAATGACAAAGACTCGTTTAAATGCGACAAACACAACTGAACGTGACAGAAACTAAAAAGCAACGGAGATAAAAATCGAATCGTGAGCTGGTCCCTGTGACAATCTGCTATTTTTATTAAATCGACGTATCGTGATTAATTGTTTTTCTGTCTTTAATGCAGCTGTCTGTTCAAACACACTTTTTCTCCTGTTGTTTAGCCTCTGAAGTCTCTGAGCAGATGACTTTATTTACCTTTTATAGACCAGGGCGGCAAAATTCAATGAAAATCGACACAAAAAGCAAAAAAAGTGCAACCAAAAGCTATAAAAATGCGCTCAAAAGCAACCAAAACGCGCCTGCGAACAAGAAACACAACTCAAGAGCGACAAAAAACGTGAAAAAAACGTGACAAAAACGACAAAGACTCATTTAAATACGACAAACACAACTGAACGTGACAAAAACTAAAAAGCAACGGAGATAAAAATCGAATCGTGAGCTGGTCCCTGTGATAATCTGCTATTTTTATTAAATCGACGTATCATGATTGACTGTTTCTGTCTTTAATGCAGCTGTCTGTTCAAACACACTTTTTCTCCTGTTGTTTAGCCTCTGAAGCCTCTGAGCAGATGACATTATTTACCTCTTATAGGCCAGGGCTGCACAATTCAACGAAATCGACACGAAAAGCAAAAAAAGTGCAACCAAAAGCGATAAAATTGCGCTCAAAAGCAACAAAAATGCACCTGCGAACAAGAAACACGACTGGAGCGACAAAAACGTGAAAAAAAATGACAAAGACTCATTTAAATATGACAAACACAACTGAACGTGACAAAAACTAAAAAGCAACAAAACAGAATCTATTATTCAAACCTAAATCCCAAATCTAATCTTAATCGCACTGGTCAGAAAAAACACAATAAGATGTTTTTCCTAAATGGTGCAGCTCTATTAAAGACAATAGAAAAATACAAAATGAACATGAATCGAAATCAAATCGAAATCATGAACTGGACCCAAGGAAATCGTGATAATCATTTTTTGTCATATCACCCAGCTCTAGTTTGAATGCTAAAGTACGTATGACAGGTTTTAACGATTTTCAAATAGATTTTATTTGGTATACAGTGATCCCTTGTTTATCGCGGGAGTTGCGTTCCAAAAATAACACGCGAAAAGTGAAATCCGTGAAGTAGTCACAGCTTTATTTTTTATTATTTTACAATGCAATACTGAACTATGGAATGAAACCAAAAATCAAAACCTGTTTTAAAGCCCAAAATGTGTTTAAAACAATAATTTTAATATAGTAATACAAGGTTGTAAACATTGTCACTGGTGTATTTCACAGTCTGTGCCTCTTGGTCCTGACTCCGCCCCCTGTAGCCTCTGTTTCTACTGAAGGTGCACGACTCTTTCTTTAGTTGTTGGCGCTCTTTCTTTTTCTGAGCAAGAAGATTTTTATAAACGGATATGCCACCTTCGATTATATTTGAGAACTGCAACGAACGACTCATCAAAGGGTCCCGTTCTTGTGCGTGCGCTGAAGTTCAGTGGATGCACTGTAAAAAAATCCGCACTGTAAAAAAAATCCGTGAAGCAGCGAAGCCGTGAAAGATGAAACGCGATCTAGCGAGGGATCACTGTATTTCTAAAAAAGTATCCTTTTACACCAATCGAGTCACGGTTTGTGGAGAAAAGCTGAAAAATCTGTTTGAAATTACAGGAAGTAAACAAACTGATGACATCACACTGTGGAGACTCATTCCATCCAAAGGTTCTGCATAATTTACCCAAAAGAAACAACTTATTTTACCCTTAAAACATTAATTCAACAAAATAAAGGTGCTGACATATATTTTGATTTAAATCTCTGACATTAGCAGAGTTGTAGCCCAGTGTTCAAAGTAATTTCCTGGTGTGACGTCATCATTTACAACCAGGAAGTGACATTATATTATGCTTTTCTTTTAGGTACTTAATATTGAACTATAACTGTGTTTCTCAAACTGTGGTACGCAAACCTCTTCTGGTGGTACATGAACACCTCGTCAGTTGTAACGTTAACTTCATTTAGAGTACAATTTATTCACATTTTTGCTCTTCCTTAAGTGAATTTCCAGTTAAAACCACCGTGACAATGGTGTATTTCTACTTCAGACCTGGTTTATGCCTAATTCAGACCTGAACCACTGAACTATAGCATAACTAGATAATCATTTTACATTTACATTGACTTCCTGTTCAAAACTGCAGAACTGATAAGCCCCGCCTCTTCACAGTGACATTTCACGCTAAGCAGCACTTTGTCATTTACATGTTTTTATTTCTGAAAGAAAAGTGACTAAGTGACATTTAGACCTTTACGTGTGTCACTTGGGGTCTTAATTGTTCAAAATAATCATAACTATATACAGGATGTGGGCGGGGATAGGGGGTAGGTGACAACAGGAATTTTCTGAGCTCTGCAGCCTCAGTTTCAGGACAGGATTAACTCAAACATGCAGGAATCAATCGAAATACAACTGTGAGTAAAATAATAGTGAGGAAATATCATTGTAGATGAAAAGATCATTTCAGTGGATTTTGCAGAATATGTTTTCATTAAAGCACACGTTCTGCTCCAGTGGCTTTTTTGGGCTTTAAACCCTGTTCTAACAATGTTCCATCATCAAAAACACACCTGAAGTAGCATTCAGCTGCATTCACACTGTTTTGAGGAATGTTTATCAGAAAATCCTCCCCCTTCGAGCGTCAAACACACTTCCTGCTGAACTTCTGGGGTTTTCGGACGTATTTTGTGATTTCATATGTCATTTATCTGAGAATCTTCCGCTGTTTTTAGTCCTTAAATCATCGCTAAACTCGTTCTGATCATTTCTGCCTCTGAACACGTCTTTTCAGCGCTAACTTCACTAGATTGTATACAGCGCTGGCGCCATCTGCTGGCTGGATGCACTCAGTAAGTGTCATTTTCTGATAACACACGTCATGGAATGAAGAAAAACTATTTTTCGCATAGATTTCTATGGATGAAGTGAATTAAATGAAACAATAAAATATTTTTAGGAGCAGATTGGACAAGTTTGTTGTTTCCACATGAAAGTCGATATGTGAGAGAGAAAACTGACAAAAAAAAGAAGAGTTTTGTGTGTAGTGTTTCGCCTTAAATTTTGTAAATGAGAAGGATATTCCAGTCATCTCGAACCTTCTTCTATAAAAGTCACATTGTGCAAGTTTAATGTCAAGAATCAAACCTTCAAAATCCAAACGCAAAGCAATTCTTACATCGTCCCCCACTGAAATGCACCGTCCTGTTGCCGTGGGCTCGTCCCGTCGGCCTCTCCAGGTGACGAGCCCCGCGCCGCACCAGCCGCACCTGTCAGCTGTGAGCCTGACAGCAGATTTACACGCTCTAATGATCGAGGAGAGGCCCTGTCAGCAGCCCTAATTAGCCAAACCTTAGCCCGGGGCCCCGCTGAAGAATCTCAAACGAGCGTGGAGCGCGGGGGGCGTCCGGGGTGACGACGGGTGACACCGGGTGACTCGAGGGGGCCGTCTTCGCCTGGGCAGGGAGGGTGCGAGGACATGGAGCGGTGTTTTTCGTGGGAGTTGGGCGCTAGTTAGGGACGCCTTTGCAATAGCATCGATATCGCAATCTTAATAGCCGTATCGCAACAAATCGTGTTTGTGCAACTGTCTGGTGCTTTAAATTTGGCAATAGTGGATGTTTTGTGTTCTTTTTTGGTGCAGAAGTTGCTCAGGACACTACAAAATCTTAAATGAGTTATTTACTTCCGCATTTGTGAATCTGTGAGCTCAATTTGGACATAGTTTCAAGGCGCACCCGGCAAAACTTCAAGGCCGGCTAGTGTTCCCCGACAGTGGCACAAACATTATTTATCACATTTATTAAACTCAATGCTCTGATTTGGTCATGTTTTAGTCAAAGGTGGCTTGCCGTGCTATGTTTTAAACCCAAAAAGTGTGACACAACTCCAAAAAGGTTGAAAAACACTGGACTAATTTACCATTTTGGAGCGTCCTGAGCAACTTCTGCACCAAAAAACCCCACAAAACCATCACTATTTCCAATTTTGTAGAACCAGACAGTGGCACAAACATTATTTATTACATTTTTTTTAACTAAATGCTCTAATTTGCTAATGTTTTAGTAGAAGGTGGTGCGCTGTGCCTTGTTTTAATCCCAGAAAGTGTGACACAACTCCAAAAGGGTTGAAAAACACTGCTTTACACCTTGCATTCACCTTTTCTACCAAAGCTCTGGTGTTACTCACGTGTGGTTGAGCGGTTGCCATGACTTTTCCATAGATTAGCTATGTTTGGAGGCTACGCTAACTCTGCCATTGCCAGAATCCATCACATTGAATGACTCCAGCTTTTAAAATGCAGCCGTCCTGTTTGCGAACGACATCTACACCAATGTGTCTCAACCTTTTTCTAGTTGCGACACACTTTTTAGGTTTAAAAGATGCCACGGAACACCACTTACAACAAAAACATGACCAAATCAGACCATTTAGTTAAAAAATATGGCATATAATGAGCCAAATCATGTTTGTGCAACTGTCTGGTGCTTTAAATTTGCCAATAGTGGTGGTTTGTGTTCTTTTTTGGTGCAGAAGTTGCTCAGGACACTCCAAAAAGGTGAATTTGGTGCATTTGTTTGCTCAATTTGGACATATTTTCAAGGCACACCTGGCAAATACAAGGCCGACTAGTGTTCCCGGCGCTCTGGGTGAAAATCAAGGGTCTACACCAATCGTGATCTGTCCAAACGTCCAAACGTCCCCCTCCGTCAGTCGACATCGATCCCCAAATCGCCCGACACTTGGACGGACGGCGACGCTAAAGGGGGTTAATCCCGGCCGTGCCCTCTCTCGCTCATTAGCTGAAACGTCAATGCTCCTTCGTTTGTCCAAATGCAACACGTGCAGGCGGCGGGGGTGAACACAGGGGGGTGAGGGGGTGAGGTCCGGGGGCAAAGGTCAAGTCAGCGGTCAGCCTTAATGCACTGCAGACGGTCAGTGGTGTCATTAAAGCGACGTCGCCGTGAACATGGGGCCGAGCGTGTGCGTTTGTGTTGGCGGTGCACGTTAAAACCATGGATGTACTAAATGAACTGGATAAGACACGCCCCCTCAGATTGATTAGTGGTCGTGCGAGGTACTGCAGCCTCTTGGGCCCAGCCTTTTTCTAAAATGTCACATTATAATTGCAGACAGGACTGAATTATTATCGGTATTTAAATAAAATAGAAGGAAATGTTCTTTTCTACCGTTTCTAAAATCACAGAAATTACCGCTTTTATCTGAAGTGACGTCACACAAACATGTGCGAGTCACATGAACGAGCGTCAGACGATACAAACAGAAGCTCGTGGAAAAGGCTCGACTAGAGACACCTGTAAGTTGTATTTTATTTCATTTCAGACGCTTCACGTGTGTCTAACATGAAGAACACAATTACAATCACACAAGCTAACGCTAACACAAAGACCTGCAGCTGCTGGTCGTTCACGTCGCTCAAAGCATCATGGGGGATTGTGGTCACGTGGTGCCCTAAAGCAAAGATGGCCGCCTCCGTATCAGGAAGTAAATGCAGAAGTAAGACATTTTTTTTGGGGTCATGACCAATGAGCTCAGGCCACAGGAGGAACAGGGCGCCATTTTGGATTCATCTTCCATTATATTTTATTCATTGTTTTATGTTGCACTTTACGCCGAAGCAAGTTCCTGTTTGTGAATTTTGACACTGACAACGGCACTAAACCCATTCTGATTCTGACAAACGTGAAAAGACCACAAAACTATCCACAAAAGCGCAGACTTTTTGCACCTATTTGGAAGTTTGCAAAGCTGTACTTCCTCTCTTTGTTTCTTTTTTTTAAGCAGCACAACATTAACACATTTTTATTGCATATTTTCAAAACAACATTTGTAATATTATCAGTAGAACAGTGCGTTTGTAAAGTGGAGTATTTGGGGAACACACACGACATACATTACACTGAACTATCCTCAAAATCACTTTTCATTTTTGTGTTTCTTTTGCACAAACCAGCTCGTCCAAACCCCCCAAGCGCTCCTTGGCCTTGAGCGCACGTGTGGAACCGAGCCTCCCTCCTCCTCCTCCTCCTCCGACCCTGCTCCGGACCACATCAGACAGGGAGGCCCCGTCCCTCCTCCCCCTCTCCTCCCCCTCTCCCTCCTTCGCCCGCAAACCAGCGCCGCTCTAATTTTACCAACGGCTCCGCAATCTGTAATTTATAAGTCCCGAACGCTGTCATTAACGGCGTTTTTACAGGCGCTCATAAATAATCCCCGGGTCTTTTTATAAAGCGCTCCCCTCGGCCCTCTCGGCGCTCCCCGCTCCTCTCGGCGGGTACGGGACGCCGGAGCCACCCACCTCACTCAAACGCCCATTTTTAGGCAGAAGACCTCAAAGCGGAGGATCGAGGAGGGTTTTGCAGCGTGACCTCGGATCATGTCATGAGGGCGGTTGCCAGATTGGGAGGCTCAGAGCAAGGGATGGGGTTGTGGTCGCGTTTACTCAAGACGTTTTTTAGATTAAACTTTACTCTTTTTTTACAGTTTTAGTCACGCTTTTGACACGTTCAGTCATGTTTGTCATATTTAACGCTGGTCCTGGTCATTATTAGTCAAGTTTTTGTCATTTTTAGCCATGTTTTTGTCTCTTTTAGCCATGTTTTTGTCTCTTTTAGCCATGTTTTTATCGCTTTTAGCCATGTTTTTGTCATTTTTAGACATGTTTTTGTCTCTTTGAGCCATGTTTTTGTCGCTTTTAGCCATGTTTTTGTCGCTTTTAGCCATGTTTTTGACACTTTTAGCCATGTTTTTGACACTTTTAGCCATGTTTTTGACACTTTTAGCCATGTTTTTGTCTCTTTTAGCCATGTTTTTGACACTTTTAGCCATGTTTTTGACACTTTTAGCCATGTTTTTGTCGCTTTTAGCCAGGTTTTTGACACTTTTAGCCATGTTTTTGACACTTTTAGCCATGTTTTTGTCCCTTTTAGCCATGTTTTTGACACTTTTAGACATGTTTTTGTCACTTTTAGCCATGTTTTTGATACTTGTAGCCATGTTTTTGTCTCTTTTATCCATGTTTTTGTCTCTTTTAGCCATGTTTTTGTCGGTCTCTTTTAGCCATGTCTTTGTCGCTTTTAGCCATGTTTTTGATACTTTTAGCCATGGTTTTGTCGCTTTTAGCCATGTTTGTGACACTTTTAGCCATGTTTTTGATACTTTTAGCCATGTTTTTGTCGCTTTTAGCCATGTTTTTGACACTTTTAGCCATGTTTTTGACACTTTTAGCCATGTTTTTCATACTTTAGCCATGTTTTTGACACTTTTAGCCATGTTTTTGACACTTTTAGCCATGTTTTTGACACTTTTAGCCATGTTTTTGTCGCTTTTAGCCATGTTTTTGTCTCTTTTAGCCATGTTTTTGTCTCTTTTAGCCATGTTTTTGACACTTTTAGCCATGTTTTTGTCTCTTTTAGCATTGATTTTGACACTTTTAGCCATGTTTTTACACTTTAGCCATGTTTTTATCGCTTTTAGCCATATTTTGACACTTTTAGCCATGTTTTGTCGCTTTTAGCCATGTTTGACACTTTTAGCCATGTTTTTGACACTTTTAGCCATGTTTTTCATAACGCCTTTTAGCCAGGTTTTTGTCGCTTTTAGCCATGTTTGACACGTTTAGCCATGTTTTTCATACTTTAGCCATGTTTTGACACTTTTAGCCATGTTTTTGACACTTTTAGCCATGTTTTTGACTCTTTTAGCCATGTTTGACACTTTTAGCCATGTTTTTGACACTTTTAGCCATGTTTTTGTCACTTTTAGCCATGTTTTTGTCTCTTTTAGCCATGTTTTTGTCTCTTTGAGCCATGTTTTTGTCTCTTTGAGCCATGTTTTTATCGCTTTTAGCCAGGTTTTGACACTTTCAGCCAGGTTTTTGACACTTTTAGACATGTTTTTGTCTCTTTTAGCAATGTTTTTGTCACTTTTAGCCATGTTTTTGTAACTTTTAGCCATGTTTTTGACACTTTTAGCCATGTTTTTGACACTTTTAGCCATGTTGTTGACAGTTTTAGCCATGTTTTTGATACTTTTAGCCATGTTTTTGTCGCTTTTAGCCATGTTTTTGTCTCTTTTAGCCATGTTTTTGACACTTCTAGCCATGTTTTTGACACTTTTAGCCATGTTTTTGACACTTTTAGTCGCTTTTTTGAACAGACAGCTGCATTAAAGAGACAAAAAAAGCAGATTGTCACAGGGATGAGCTCATGGTTTGATTTTTATCACCGTATCGCCCAGACCTAATTACTTTACTCGCCTCTATTTTGGAATTTGGAACATTTTGACGACCGTCTTTCAAGTTTCTCCTGTAGTTTACTCACATAAATATAAGAAAGAAATGTATTACAAGTTTTTCATCATGTCATGTCACCTCACTCAAACGCCCATTTTTAGGCAGAAGACCTCAAAGCCTTCAGGAGGATTTCACAGCGTGACCTCAGAACATGTCATGAGGGCGGTTGCCAGATTGGCCCAGATGGGAGGCACAGAGCAAAGGATGGGGTTGTGGTCGCATTTCCTCAAGACGTTTTTTAGATTAAACTTTACTTTTATGTGTCGTTTTACTTGGGAACTTGTCTATGAGTCAATAGCGTACATCAGAAGAAGATATTAGAAGAAGAAAAGTAGAAGTAAATAAATAAAAATATCTGATTTTTCTGACCAGTGTTTGATTGTGATTAGGTTTGCAATTTATGTTATGAATAGGATTCTGTTCAAATTGAAATTTTAAACAATTTTAGTCGCATTTTTGACACGTTCAGTCGCGTTTGTCATATTTAACGCGTCCTGGTCATTTTTAGTCATGCTTTTGTCATTTTTAGTCGCATTTTTGTCATTTTTAGTCACATTTTCGTCATTTTTAGTTGCGTTTTTGTCATTTTTAGTCGCGTTTTTGTCATTTTCAGTCACGTTTTTGTCATTTTTAGTCACATTTTTGTCATTTTTAGTCATGTTTTGTCGCTTTTAGCCATGTTTTTGACCCTTTTAGTTGCGTTTTTGTCATTTTTAGTCCGCATTTTGTCATTTTTAGTCACATTTTCGTCATTTTTAGTTGCGTTTTTGTCATTTTTAGTCGCGTTTTTGTCATTTTCAGTCACGTTTTTGTCATTTTTAGTCACATTTTTGTCATTTTTAGTCATGTTTTGTCGCTTTTAGCCATGTTTTTGACCCTTTTAGTTGCGTTTTTGTCATTTTTAGTCACGTTTTTGTCATTTTTAGTCATGTTTTGTCGCTTTTAGCCATGTTTTTGACCCTTTTAGTTGCGTTTTTGTCATTTTTAGTCACATTTTCGTCATTTTTAGTCACATTTTCGTCATTTTTAGTCACATTTTCGTCATTTTTAGTCACATTTTCGTCATTTTTAGTCACGTTTTAGTCATTTTTAGTCATGTTTTGTCGCTTTTAGCCATGTTTTTGACCCTTTTAGTCGCGTTTTAGTCGCTTTTTTGAACGCGTTTCCTCAAGACGTTTTTTAGATTAAACTTTACTTTTATGTGTCGTTTTACTTGGGTGCTTGTCTATGAGTCAATAACATACATTAGTAGAAGACATTAGAAGAAGAAAAGTAGAAATAAATAAATAAAAATATCTGTGATTTTTCTGACCAGTGTTTGATTGTGATTAGGTTTGCAATTTATGTTATGAATAGGATTCTGTGTAAATTGAAATTTTAAACAATTTCAGTCACATTTTTGTCATTTTTAGTCGCGTTTTTGTAATTTTCAGTCACATTTTTGTCATTTTTAGTCGTGTTTTTGTCATTTTCAGTCGTGTTTTTGTCATTTTCAGTCGTGTTTTTGTCAATTTTAGTCGTGTTTTTGTCATTTTCAGTCACATTTTTGTCATTTTTAGTCGTGTTTTTGTCATTTTCAGTCGTGTTTTTGTCATTTTTAGTCGTGTTTTTGTCATTTTTAGTCGCGTTTTTGTCATTTTTAGTCACGTTTTTGTCATTTTTAGTCATGTTTTGTCGCTTTTAGCCATGTTTTTGACACTTTTAGTCGCGTTTTAGTCACTTTTTTGAACGCGTTTACTCAAGACGTTTTTTAGATTAAACTTTACTTTTATGTGTCGTTTTACTTGGGAACTTGTCTATGAGTCAATAACGGACATTAGAAGAAGATATTAGAGGTAGAAAAGAAGAAGAAAAGTATGGGAAACTATTTGTTGATGATGAATTAAGCCTTTGTTCATGCTTTATTAAGGCAGGAATAAGTGCAGTTATTATAAAGTGTTACCCAGCTTCGTTTATTTAGCGTGAGCTCTAGTTTAGCCCAAAGTGGTCTGCGCTCCACTCTTTGGCCCGAGGAGTCGTACTTGAGCGTCATGTGCCTGAAGACCACAGACAGAGCCGATTCCGGAGGGTGTTCCTGGAAGCCCGTCCCAGCGCGGGAGGCGAAGGATGTGACCGAGGCTGCGGCCCGCGCCCGTGTGTGCGGCACTGAGGTAATTAATGACTTTAGCAGAGCAGACGGCCGACCGCACAGGGCCAAAGCGCTGCCATATGTCGAGCTGAACACGGAGAGAGTGGAGGAGCCGGGACACCTTCAGCAGCAGGACACCGTCACTGCAGGTGGATAAAGAGGCACCGCGGAACTTTGTCTGAGGGAGAGCTTTGTGATACTGCAAACAATGACATTCTAGATGAGTTAAAATGCCTCGATTTCAGGATTTTAATCTGAATTTCAGACGTTTTGACTCGTTAAGATCAGTGGAGACGATTTATTCGAGACCTGCCTTTGACGTCATACGTTTGGAACATTAGAAACGGAGTGTTTTCTGAGGCACAGGATTCGTCAAACAAGTTTTTGACGAGGGAACAGTGTTTTAACGTGTTTGAAATATAAAAAGATCACGATTTTGTTTTAAAGGGTAGATTTTCTAATTAGGTGTCCTTTATTTTGGTCTGTCACATTTTAGGGCAAATAATAGTAAATTAGCTCATGTATTTAAACTTGCAGAGTGTTTATAGAAGGTGCACACCGCAAAAAATGAAATTCTAGATGAGTTTAAATGTGTTGATTTCAGGATTTTAATGTGAATTTCAGACGTTTTGACTCGTTAAGATCAGTGGAGACGATTTATTTGATGGAACTAGATTATTTCACTTGTTTCAAACCGTTTGTGACTTGTTTCAATACATTATTTCTTATTTCAATCCAAATGATCTGTCACTGGTTAAGATCATTTTACTTACCACTGACACATGTATTTTCTTATTTTAAAATAAATGATGGTCTGATCATCAGAAATACCTTGAAACCAGTGAAATATTCTGCATCACATCAGCAATTAAATCTCATCGAGTCAAAACTTCTCAAATCCAGATAAAAATGATCAATTCAAGACATTTTAAGCTTGGACAGACTGTAGGAGATCATTTGGATTGAAGTAAGAAATAATGTATTGAAACAAGTCACAAACGGTTTGAAACAAGTAAAATAATCTAGTTCCATCAAATAAATCGTCTCCACTGATCTTAACGAGTCAAAACGTCTGAAATACAGATTAATATCAAGAAATCAACACATTTTAACTCATCTAGACATTGTTTTTTGTCTCACATAAGGCATTTAACTCATCTATCATCCATTTATTCCATTAAATCTGTTTTTTTTACCCTCCGTTAGAAAAACCCTGATAAAGAAAATTAACAGCCTTGTACTTTTGTGTTCTCGTATCACTGTTTTACACTCTTTTCTTCTCCAAATACCTCCTCGGGCTGTGTCTCCTCCAAACACTAAATGGTGGTTTTAGCTTAAATCCGTGCTGCAGGCCCTTTTTCAGCCGAAGACCAAGCGTTAATTGATTCCGAGCGCAGGGCGGGGATAAAGCCGGGGTTAGAGCGGAGCTGTTCAGGCTGCGCCGCGTGTCCCGGGCGGATACGGAAACCCCGGGGCCCAGGCTGTAATCGCCCCTCTGTGAACGGGAGCAGGGGCCGTCTGGGTGGTCTGCGCCCAAACCGGGGGCTCGGTCTGGGTCCCAGCGGCCCAGTGTGTCCTCGGGCGGACGGAGGGAGGTCTGAGGAGGTCTTAGATGGTTTGGACTTTGACGTCTTTGTTTTGTTTTGTTTGTGGATGGATGGTTCGATGTGTTTTTTTGTTTTTGTTTAAGGTCAGACGCTGCAGGTGAATAGGAAAAAATCTTAAATTTAAAGATATCAATTGTAAACTTCTCCTGTAGTTTAGTCAAATAAATGTAAGAAAAAAATGTATTACAAGTTTTTCATCATGTCATGTTTTCATGTAGAAATAAGGCGTTTTATGTGGAAAAACGTCCAAAAATCCACATATTTGGGACATTTAAATCTGAAAAATGGACAGAACCAGGTTTAAATTTCTTGGTTCATTTTGTAACATATTAGTTACAAAAAAAAAGGAACAGAGGCGATTTTGGATTTTTTTATTTAGTTTTTAAGTAAACTAAACTAGATTGGACTGAAAATTGTCCTAAAAATTCAAATTTCGTCTCATTTTTTTGACTTAAAACTTCAATAAATCAGTTTTAGAATTAAATATTTAAAAAAATCCTTGTGTGTTTGGTCTAAATCCTGTTGAGTCCAGATTGTACAGTTTGGTGCAGGATCTACTTTAAGGCTGATCTTTATGTCTCGAGGGACAAAAATGCATTTTAAGAAAACGTCCTTTGAAGTTACAATGTCCCAGAGAAATCTATGGATGAAGTGGATTCAATGGAAGAATAAAACATCTTTAGGAGCAGATTGGACACGTCGTTTCCACATGAAAGTCAAGAGCAAAGTGACCAAAAAATTGAAAAAAAAGAGTTTTGCCTGTAGTGTCTCGCCTTAAGTTTGGGGTCGAAAGTCAAAAGTTGCGCTGTTGGTTCATTTGCTCCTCGAGAACTCAGTAAAACGTTTTACCCAAGTTGGAAAATGCACATGAAGGATTAAAGTAAGAAATAATGTATTGAAACAAGTCACAAACGGTTTGAAACAAGTAAAACAATCTAGTTCCATCAAATAAATCGTCTCCACTGATCTTAACGAGTCAAAACGTCTGAAATTCAGATTAATATCCTCAAATCAACACATTTAACTCATCCAGAACTTCATTATTTGAGGTGTATTCATATTTAAATGTCAATAAGTTCCATGTTTAACCTTCTGCTCAAAGTCAACATAAGGCACAGTTTTTCGCTTTGAGCACGTCTTGTCTCTTCAGCCGTCACCAAAACCCCAACTTTCCCGCAAAAACCATCCCGAACCTTGACGTTTCATCTCCATCTCATCTCGAGCACGCCTTGTCTCGTTGGACTTTTTCCGCGCCCAAACGTGTCGCCGCGAGGTCGTTGGTGCCGCCGGAGCTCAGTGACAGCAGGAGAACGGCTGCCGTGGCAGTTTTAGCGCGTCGGCCGCTCGTCTTTAGCTCCCGTGGGACCCGGAGCACGGACCGGGACATAAATCACGCCAGCGCCGACGGCAACCGAGGAACGGGACCCAACGACGACCGCGACACCTGCACGAGCGAAGAGTGTGGACGAGGAAAGGCGCGCGAGGAGCTTTACTGCTGAACGGTCGGCCAAGTGGTTTAGTTTTAGTTAATTAAATTTTTTATTGATTGGTTGATCGTTGGGCAAGGCATGGGACGATACTGAAATGTTATGTCACGTTATCACGGCCAAAATAAGTGCGATTAACGATAATATCACAACATAATGTGACGTATAAAGACATTACTCACTCATTATCAATAACTTCACATATTTGTACTTTATTATAAGTGAAAACAAAAAAAAAACAAATAATAATGGGGTAAGTTGCTTTTTTCTGCACAATCTGGTGACAAAATGGTGATTATCTTTATTGGCGATTATTACACAAACGATTATTGTCTTCCCTTTTTATCACGATTAAACAATATTATTGTTTATTGTCCCATGGGCGATACGGCAAAAAATTATAATCACGATTTTCTTGGGGCCAGATAATGATTTCGATTTTATCATGATTTGTGTTCACTTTGTTTTTTCTGTTGCCTTTAATAGAGCTGCACCATTTAGGAAAAAATATGTGATTGTGATTTTTCTGACCAGTTTTGCGATTGTGATTAGATTTTCTATCCAGATTAACATTTTAAGCAGAATTGTGTCGATTTTAGTCACATTTTTGTCACATTCAGTTGTGTTTGTTGTAATTAAGTGAGTCTTTGTCACTTTTAGTCTCGTCTTTGTAGTTTTTAGGAAGTTTTTGCTGGAAGTGAAAACTGAAATAGTTGTTTTCAGTCTCAAACCCCCTGCCGGCTTGGATTGTTTCCGTGGAATCATTCAGGCGACTTTCCACCTCCAGAACGTTTTGTCACTTTAAGTTAAATTAACAGTGGATATTTTCACTTCTACGTCACTACATTTTCTGACTAAGAAATCCAAAATCCCCTCTGTAAATGGTTTTGTAACTAATGTGACAAAATGAACCAAGAAATGTAAACCTGGTTCTGTCCATTTTTCAGATTTAAATGTCCCAAATATGTGGATTTTTGGCCATTTTTACACATAAAATGCCTTATTTCTACATGAAAACATGACATGATGAAAAACTTGTAATAAATTTTTTCTTACATTTATGTGACTAAACTACATCAGAAGTTTACAATTGATATCTTTAAATGTATTATTTTTTACTATTCACCTGCAGCGTCTCACCTTAAGACTCTTTATCGCTCAGAAACAGGCTCGCCTCTTCACAGACCTGACTCGTACCTCGGCCTGGAGGCGGGCACTTCCCCTGTCTCCGTGGAGATAAAAGTACTTAGAAACAGGTCACACGCCCGGTCCAAACGACTCACGTCAGGTTTGTGAAGAGCGAGAGCACGAAGCCTCAGGTGTGGTGGAGGTGTTTGGCTCGGAGGCACACAGGCACACGGCACATGCCCTGTCATGCCCAGGCTTTAATATCGCTATGGTAACGCACCTCCTACGGGATACGGCCATTACGTGGTTGTTCCCAGAGCACAGAACACTTCAGACCTGGGTTTTATTCTTTGCAGGTGAAACTGAACGGTTCATCAGGTTTATTTATGTCTGTGTTAAATATGTTTGTCATTTAAGGCTTTTAGAAGAAATTTAATGTGTAAAAGGACCAAACTGAGACATATTTAAGACAAATAAATCAGAAAATATGGACGGATCCAGGCTCAAGTAGATCTTTTCATTGTGTTGGCATAAAAATACAACAAAAATACCAAGGGATTTCTTATTCAGTATTTGAGGAAAACTAATACAAAAGGTTTTTTACGTTTTGTTTTTGTGCCCATGACAGGTTGGACACTCATGTGGCAAAAATGCAGTTTAGATAAATATATTTCAAAGTTTGTTAAAATACTTTACAAATTTTATCCCAGTTTAGCCATTTTTTAGGTTTTTAATTTCACTTCCTGGTTGTAAATGATGACATCACACTGGGAAATTACCAAGAAACATCCTGTACATTGGGCAAAAACTCATCTAATGTCAGATTTTTTTTAATTTCACAGATAAAAATACATGTGAACACCTTTATTTTGTGGAAATAATGTTTAAATGGTCAAAAAAGTTGTTTCTTTTGTGTAAATGATGCATAACCTTTGTCTCCCCAGTGTGATGTCATCAGTTTGTTTACTTCCTGTAGATTTCAACAGATTTTCCAATTTTTCTCCACAAACAGCGACTCAATTTGTGTAAAACTATAATTTATATTTACAAGAGGTAAAGTCAAAATTAGAAAATGATCAAAACCTGTCATACGCACTTTAAGCGTCTTTTTTAGAGTTAAAACTGGCTTCAAATTATGAATAAATTGTGTGTCATGTTTGGTTGAAATGTTAAGTCTAAGTTTGTTAAGTTTGGTTTGTGCTACTTTGTCGATCTTTTTGTGACGTTTTCGAGCTTTAAACCATGTTCTAACATTGTTGGTTCATCGAAAAACAAAGCTGCAGTTATTTAAATTAAAGGAGATAAGGAGTGCTGCGTGGGTACAAACGAGTCCAAAAATACTACAAACAGGAGCTCAGTTGGAGATGGAGGTGCTTCGTTACAAGAAAACAGCTCTATTTGGCTAAAAATTGTAGCAAAAGTATTAGTAGAATCATCTCAAAGATAAAGACAAAACAGAACAAGGCACTCTGTTAAAGGCCCTGTACCTGATTTTCACGCTTTTGAAACATGAAAAACAGAACTAGTTGATGTTAAAGTCTTTACATCAGTCACATGTATCGCTCACTTTAATGCAGTCCCAGCATCATAAATGTTCACCGTGAGAAGTTTATTAGCACTTTTCACGAGTCCCGGGTAAAGCTAACAAACATTAGCATGCTAACGGTGCACTTCCTTCTTCTCTCGTTGGATTAAAAAGCTCTATAAATAAACGTTGTGGTCTTTTTTCACCCGAATAGATGCTTTTACAATATATTTGCTGGGGCAACACAGATTTAACTTTATCATCTGTAAAAAAAAAAATGTAGCTAGTTCTGTGTTTCCCGTTTCACAACTGTAAAAATCAGGTACAGCACCTTTAATTAGAAAAATTCAAAAGCCACCAGTTCTTACAACAAACAGTTTGTTATTTGGCGTCCTGCACACTTGTTTCATTAATCCTGTTCACGTACTCCTTTTCTGAGCCTCACAAATACACTCGGTTTCAAGTTTCCAGATTTGCGATGTTCGTCGGAGCTCTGTGCTGTGTGTGTTTACATTTAGTCCTGGTTTGGACCCAGTTTGAGCATTGAGTTGAATTATTGCACTTAAGAGGTGTAAGAGGTAAATAAAGTCATCTGCTCAGAGGCTTCAGAGGCTAAACAACAGGAGAAAAAGTGTGTTTGAACAGACAGCTGCATTAAAGACACAAACAGTCAATCACGATACGACGATTTCACAAAAACAGCAGCTCACAATTCGATTTTTATCACCCAGCCCTAGTTTAAAGGACAATAATGATACAGATAATGCAGAATATTGTGTGTCCTTTAAGTTAAGAAAAGTCTAGACTGAACCGTCCGTAAACATTTGGCCGTTAATGACGCTGAAGTGGCTCCAGATGATGATTTATGTGCCGAGGAAATGGCTGTCATGGAGAGCGGCTCCCAGGACCAATTAGAGACGGGGCTCTAATCCTGGTACGACACCTAACAGCGAGTGCGCCTCCAGAGACCAGAGGGGGCGCAACCGCTCACCCCACGGACGCGCTCACGTTAAAATACTCGTGTGTGCTCGTTTATCTCAGGCGTTTGACACAACAATTGAAGCGCTCGGGGTGTTAAAGTTCTCATGATGCTCTAATTATGTCTTAGTTTGGAGGGAGGGCACCTGTGGTAAATATTTATCATGGTTTTGCGTCTGTGAAGTTGCAGTTTGGGAAGAAATCTTGAAAAATAAATGTTAAAAATGACGGGAAGTAGAGCTGAATCCCTCTGTGATGTCATCAGAAAGCGACGCACCGTTGAAAATATAGAGAGATCATTTACAGACAACGGACACATTTTTCTGACGGTTTAAACAGTCGTTCAACAACACAAAGGTGTTATCAGGTATTATTATTTGTGAAATTATGACTATTGTGTACTTTATATGGATTTTGGCCTTTGTTTTTAAAATGGTTGCTATGGTAACAGTTGTAGAATTACCTCCACCTATGTCATATTTGTGCTCATGATCAACCAGGAAGTGACATAAACTTTAGAAAAACTAGTGACAAATGGACAAAATATTAAATATAAACATGAATTTTCATGTTTTCTGGTCTTACTGTTGTTTACTCAAAACTTTTACTATGAAACATTACATACTGTGTTATTAGAATAAAAGAATAATGAAAATAGACTAAAAACAAGCTGAACTCTCCAGCAGAAGTGACACTTGTTTTGGTCGAGCTACTGCCCAAACATTATGAATCATGTGACGGGCAAGAGAGCACTGTTCTTTTAAAGTTAGGGTTACCTTTTGTCCTCCTGCAGTGGACACATGTGTCCTACAGTGGACATCTGTGTCCTACAGTGGACATCTGTGTCCTACAGTGGACATATGTGTCCTACAGTGGACATATGTGTCTCTACAGTGGACATCTGTGTCCTACAGTGGACATATGTGTCCTACAGTGGACATATGTGTCCTACAGTGGACACATGTGTCCTACAGTGGACATATGTGTCCTACAGTAGACATATGTGTCCTACAGTGGACATATGTGTCTCTACAGTGGACATCTGTGTCCTACAGTGGACATATGTGTCCTACAGTGGACATATGTGTCCTACAGTGGACACATGTGTCCTACAGTGGACATATGTGTCCTACAGTGGACACATGTGTCCTACAGTGGACACATGTGTCCTACAGTGGACACATGTGTCCTACAGTGGACATATGTGTCCTACAGTAGACATATGTGTCCTACAGTGGACATATGTGTCCTACAGTGGACATATGTGTCCTACAGTGGACATATGTGTCCTACAGTAGACACATGTGTCCTACAGTGGACATCTGTGTCCTACAGTGGACATATGTGTCCTACAGTGGACACATGTGTCCTACAGTGGACACATGTGTCCTACAGTGGACACATATGTGTCCTACAGTGGACACATATGTGTCCTACAGTGGACACATATGTGTCCTACAGTGGACATATGTGTCCTACAGTGGACACATGTGTCCTACAGTGGACATATGTGTCCTACAGTGGACATATGTGTCCTACAGTGGACATATGTGTCTCTACAGTGGACATATGTGTCCTACAGTGGACATATGTGTCCTACAGTGGACACATGTGTCTCTACAGTGGACATATGTGTCTCTACAGTGGACATATGTGTCCTACAGTGGACATATGTGTCCTACAGTGGACATATGTGTCCTACAGTGGACATATGTGTCCTGTAGTGGACATATGTGTCCTGTAGTGGACATAGAGTGGACGGGGCAGAGCCAGATGGAGTCTGTCACACTCAGGTGATTAGGCCTCGTTATGAAGACACATGTTCAGCTCTAATGAAACACTCTGCCACACTCACTCTCCCACAGTCCCTCCCCCTCCTCTCCCTGTCCACACTCACTCCCCCACTGTCCCTCCCCCTCCTCTCCCTGTCCACACTCACTCCCCCACAGTCCCTCCCCCTCCTCTCCCTGTCCACACTCACTCCCCCACAGTCCCTCCCCCTCCTCTCTCTGTCCACACTCACTCCCCCACAGTCCCTCGCCCTCCTCTCTCTGTCCACACTCACTCCCCCACTGTCCCTCCCCCTCCTCTCCCTGTCCACACTCACTCCCCCACAGTCCCTCCCCCTCCTCTCCCTGTCCACACTCACTCCCCCACAGTCCCTCCCCCTTCTCTCCCTGTCCACACTCACTCCCCCTCGTCTCCCTCGTCTCTCTGTCCACAGTCATTCCTCCTACAACTTGTCGTCCCACTCTTACCTTGTTTCTCCACCCCTCTCCCCCATCCTCTCCCAGCCTCCACAGTCCCCTTCCTCCCCCAATCTGCCTCATTCTCCTCCACAGTTTCCACCATCTTTACTCTCTTTCCATTCTCTCCCGGTCTTTTCCAGCCTCGTCTCGTCTCCCCCGCTCTCCCTCAGCCTCTCCGTTTGCCCTTGCTCCTCCTCCTCCTCCTCCTCAGAGCAGATTGCAGACTTCACACCGCCGTGTACTTCCGAGCGTCCGGGTGTTGACAGTTCATTTGACTTCACCTTCACAGAACGCTCATAAATCAAACCCGTGTGACAGACTCGGTTTGACTGGCACCGCGTCAACGCCGACGTCAAACCAAACCCACACCACACTATCATCTTAGGCCACCAAATCTTTTAATAGTCCACTTATTATTTAGCGATTGTAAGTGGAGCGAGTGAGTTTTATGGAGTTTTATGAATAACGTGACCATTAAAGGGGCTGTAGCTCATTTTTACTGTTTTGAAATGTGAAAAACAGAACTAGTTTTAAAGTCTTTCCATCAGTCACATCCTCATCACATCAAATCCTAAATATCCAAAATATTCTCCACAATAAGTTTATAAGCATTTTTTTTGCCGTCCCAGGTAAAGCTAACAAACATGCATGCTAACAGCGCACTTCCTGCTTATCGTGGAATAAAACGCTCTATAAACAGATGCAGAGAAAGCGCTGTGGACTCATTTTAAACAGAATAGATGCTTTTCAACATATCTGTGCTGGGGCAAAGCAGATTATACTTTTTTATATTGCAAACGATAGGTTACATGAACTAGTTTTGTTTTCACGTTTCAAAACAGTGAAAATCAGATACAGCCCCTTTAAAGCTGCATTTTCGCAGCTTTATCAATACATTATTAACACATAATGTATTGAAACAAGTCACAAACGGTTTGAAACAAGTAAAATAATCAAGTTCCATCAAATAAATAGTCTCCACTGATCTTAACGAGTCAAAACGTCTGAAATCCAGATTAATATCCTGAAATCAAGACGTTTTAACTCGTCTAGAAATGTGTTTTTGCAGTGTTGTTGATGTTTAAGTCTTTACATCAGTCACATGTGTCTCTCACTTTAATGCAGTCCCAGAATCCTAAATATCCATGAGTTTAGAAGCACTTTTCATGAGTCTCTGAGTCCACAGACTGTCACGGGTGAAGCTAACAAACATTAGCGCACTTCTGTCGTTGGATAAAACACTCTTTAAACAGACGCAGAGAAAGCGCTGTGTCTCATTTTCACCCGAATAGATGCTTTTACAATAAATCTGATCTGGAACAACACAGATTTGACTTTATTACATTAAAAAAAAACAGGGAGATGGACTAGTTCTGTTTTTCCCTTTTCACAACATTAAAAATCAGGTAAAGGCCCTTTAACTTAATGCAGTCCATTCTTCATAACAAACTACAAACAGCCTTAAAATGCACATGACAGGTTTTTATGATTTTCTAGTTTTGTCTTTATTTGGTGGAATAAAACCTGTTGTGAATATAAATGATAGTTTTACTCCAATCAGGTGTCAGTTTGTGAAGAAAAGTTGAAAAACATGTTGAACTTTACAGGAAGTAGAGCAAAACACGATGACGTCACACTAGGGAGACACACCAGGGACAATTTACATCCAACAAACACATTTTTCTGATCCTTTAAACCAGGCATGTCCAAACTCAGGCCCGGGGGCCAAATGCAGCCCTCAGACCAATTTTTCTTGGCCCTTAGTCTTCCTGGTGAACTGGCCCACATTGTCCTGATAAGTACTATTTACAGCACATTTCAGATTTTCTACAATTCCAACCTAAATAACTAACATTTTGGTGCCACACAGACCTGATATTAAGGCACTGAGACTGAATGTAGATGTGGTGGAGCTTAAAACATCAGATAAATGCAGCTTTTTTTAACGTTTCATGATTGATTTGTGGCCCTCCGCTTGGTCTATATTTCAATATGTGGCCCTCGATGGAAAAAGTTTGGACACCCCTGCTTTAAACATTAATTCATCAAAATAAAGGCGTTCCTACGTGTTTTATTTGTCAAATAATAATTTCCGTGACGTTCGAGGAGTTTTCACTCAGTGTACGACATGGTTTCTAGGCAACAGTTATAGAATTCCCCAGAGTGATGTCACGATTTACAACCAGGAAGTCAAAATTTAAACCTAAATAAACTGCCAAACTGGGATAAAAATTGTTTTGTTTTTAGCAGAATCTTGAATATAATTATCTTAAAGTGTGTATGACGGCTTTTTACGATTTTCTAATTTTGACTTTATTCAGTGCATTAATACCTCTTGTAAATATAAATTATAGTTTTACACCAATCAGGTCACTGTTTGTGGAGAAAAGTGGAAAAATCTGTTGAAAATTACAGGAAGTAAACAAACTGATGACATCACACTGGGGAGACAAAGGTTACGCATAATTTACACAAAATAAACTACTTTTTTGACCCTTTAACCATCAATTCAACAAAATAAAGGTGTCACATGTGTTTCTCTTTGTCAAATGAACAAAATCTGTGACATTAGATGAGTTTTGGCCCAGTGTACAGTCTGGTTGCTATGGAAATTCCCTAGTGTGATGTCATACTTTACAACCAGGAAGTAAAATTTAAAACCTAAAAAATAGCTAAACTGGGGTAAAATTGAAATTTGAATATATTTATCTTAACTGCGTTCTAGTTAAATGTCTATTTCAACCTGTCAGAGGCCCGTTAACTGTGTTTAAGTGAAATGAGCACTTCAACCTGTCATAGGCCCTTTAACTCCCGCACTGTACCTCTTTACTGTCGCGATGCTAACAGTCAGCGCTAGCCGCAGCCAACAGGAACCCGCGTCGCTCTTGTATCTTCGTATTGAGCCGATAAAACAGAACCCCTGGCAGTTTTCCTAGCATGTGTCGACAGCGGAGCCGTTAGCAGCGAGTGTCAGGGCCGCTGCAGAGCCGGAGGGGGCGGGGCAAGCGGAGGGGGGTCCCGGAGGAGGAGGGGGAGGCGGCGGGGGGGGTCTTATGTGTCTTATTGCAAAACATCAAACACAAAAATCAGATTACTGCCGCTAAGGGCTTTAATATCGCGGCTAAGATATTGCCGGATTCTCCACAGAGCGGCTTAAAACGTCAAACCTGATTTAAGGCGATTGCGCTCAAAGCCGGAAAAGAGGTTATTTTATTTTTCATTTGGTCCACTTTAAAGTATTGTTTTATAAGAACTGTAGAGAAATATGACACGGAATAAACACAGGGGCGGGAGGGAGAGCAAACAAGGCGCTGTCTCTTTAAAATATGGTTCACAATAAGGCCGGGCGATACGGCAAAAAATTATAATCACGATTTTCTTGGGGCCAGATCATGATTAAGATTTTATCATGATTTGTGTTCACTTTGTTTTTTCTGTTGACTTTAATAGAGCTGCACCATTTAGGAAAAAATGTGTAATTGTGATTTTTCTGACCAGTTTTGCGACTGTGATTAGATTTTCTATTCAGATTCACATTTTAAGCATAATTTTGTCGCTTTTAGTCACATTTTTGTCACTTTTAGTCGCATTTTTGTCGCTTTTAGTCACATTTTTGTCACTTTTAGTCACATTTTTGTCGCTTTTAGTCACATTTTTGTCACTTTTAGTCACATTTTTGTCGCTTTTAGTTACATTTTTGTCACATTCAGTTGTGTTTGTTGTATTTAAGTGAGTCTTTGTCACTTTTAGTCACATTTTTGTCACTTTTAGTCACATTTTTGTCGCTTTTAGTCACATTTTTGTCACTTTTAGTCACATTTTTGTCACATTCAGTTGTGTTTGTTGTATTTAAGTGAGTTTTTGTCACTTTTAGTCGCGTCTTTGTCACTTTTAGTGGCATTTTTGTCGCTTTTAGTCACATTTTTGTCACTTTTAGTCGCATTTTTGTCGCTTTTAGTCACATTTTTGTCACTTTTAGTCACATTTTTGTCGCTTTTAGTCACATTTTTGTCACATTCAGTTGTGTTGTATTTAAGTGAGTTTTTGTCACTTTTAGTCGCGTCTTTGCCGCTTTTAGTGGCATTTTTGTCGCTTTTAGTCACATTTTTGTCACTTTTAGTCGCATTTTTGTCGCTTTTAGTCACATTTTTGTCACTTTTAGTCGCGTCTTTGTCACTTTTAGTCACATTTTTGTCACATTCAGTTGTGTTTGTTGTATTTAAGTGAGTTTTTGTCACTTTTAGTCGCGTCTTTGTCACTTTTAGTGGCATTTTTGTCGCTTTTAGTCACATTTGTCGCTTTTAGTCACATTTCTGTCACATTCAGTTGTGTTTGTTGTATTTAAGTGAGTCTTTGTCACTTTTAGTCACGTCTTTGTAGTTTTTAGACGCATTTTTGTCAGTTTTAGTTGCGTTTTGGTGCATTGAGTTGAATTATTGCACTTAAGAGGTGTACGAGGTAAATAAAGTCATCTGCTCAGAGGCTTCAGAGGCTAAACATCAGGAGAAAAAGTGTTAAACAGTGAATTCTACCTGAGATTTCACCCTAAATGTCACGTGAAGGCAAGGCAAGTTTATTTGTAGAGCACAATTCATACACAAGGCAATTCAAAGTGCTTTACACAACAGGAAAAGTTGCATTAAAATCACAAAAAGACACACAGAGTCATTTTAAAATAAAGCGCTTTAAAAGGTCAGAGTGCAGATAGATCTTTCAGTCGTTTGAACATCTGAACACAACTGTTTTTATCCTGGATTTAAACATTGTCAGAGTGGAGGCCTGTCTCACATCTTCAGGGAGACTGTTGCTGCAAAAAAAAAACTGAAAATGCAACCTGTTCCTCATGTCCGTCCATCAACCCACGCACTGTTCCGACAAACAGATTCCACCAGCAAAATGTACCGTCCCGTCGTCCCAAAAGCGCCCAAAACGACGACCCTTTAACAACATCTTTACCTTTAAAGTGCGTATGACGGGTTTCTATGATTTTCTAATTTTGACTTTATTTAGTGCATTAATACTTGTCGTAAATATAAATTATAGTTTTACACCAATCAGGTCACTGTTTGTGGAAAAAAGTTGAAAAACCTGTTGAAAAATACAGGAAGTAAACAAACTGATGACATCACACTGGGGAGACGAAGGTTATGCATAATTTACACAAAATAAACTACTTTTTTGATCCTTTAAACATTAATTCAACAAAATTAAAGGTGTTCACATGTATTTTTATTCGTCAAATTAAAAAAATGTGACATTAGATGAGTTTTGGCCCAGTGTACAGTGTGGTTGCTATGGTAATTTCCTAGCGTGATGTCATCATTTACAACCAGGAAGTAAAATTAAAAAGCTAAAAAATTGCGAAAACCTGTGTAAAATTTGTAAAGAATTTTAGCTAATTTTGAAATATGTTTATCTGAACTACATTTTGGTTAAATGAGTCGTCCAACATGTCATGGGCCCTTTAATCTTCAGCTTCATTATGCTAATCGCTAACTTCCATCTCCTCTCCCCGCGCGCTCGCTCTTAATATTTCCCTCTCATTGTCTCGTCCATTACACTCCGCTGTGATCGAACGCGCGGGGGGCCCCTGATCCCCGTGTCCCCCGCGCCGTAGCCTAGGGGCCCGCAGTCGCAGAACACCGTCCCGTCCGGGGGCCCGTCTTTGATAGCGCCACTAGCCGTCAGATATTAGCCTCTAAACCCATTAGTTCTGGCGTTTGGAGGGTGGCTAGGCTTTAGTTATCGCCGCGTGGATTTTCGAGGCCTAGACAGGGGTCAGGAGCGCCGCAATTTGTCTTCCGTTCGATCCCTGATTTCCATACGAGTGTTTCTCCTCCAGCTATAGATGCGGGTTCATGCATATGCAGCGGTGGGGTCGGATTCCCCGCGTACCTGCCCCCCGCTCGGCTCCAGTTCCTCGTGTTCAAACCCCCAGGGCGCGAGGAGAAGAGCCCACTCTCACCGTCCAACGCCTGCCTGCGGTGGTGGAGCTGGAGAGTCGGTTTATTATGGAAAGCAACTGAAAATGAGCGCTGTTTATGGGAATAGTGCAGGAATGTCGAGGAAAAGTCGTAGGGCTGGGCGATACGGTGATAAGAATCGAATCGTGAGCTGGTCCCTGTGACAATCTGCTGTTTTTGTGAAATCGTCGTATCGCGATTGACTGTTTGTCTCTTTAATGCAGCTGTCTGTTCAAACACACTTTTTCTCCTGTTGTTTAGCCTCTGAAGCCTCTGAGCAGATGACTTTATTTACCTCTTAAAGGCCAGAGCTGCACAATTAAACCAAATCCACACAAAATGTCTTGCTTTGATTTGAATAAAAACTGCTCACACTGTAGTTTGGATTTGTACAAACGTGTTCTGAAACAAGCGACAAAAGCGAGACAAAAAGCAGTAAAAAATGTGTTCAAAAGCGACAAAAACATGCCTACAATCAACTAACGCGACATAATGCACTAAAATGTGACTAAAAACGACCAAAAGGTGTCAAAAATATGTTTAAATATGACAAACGCAACTGAACGTGACAAATTCGCAACTAAAATCAACAAAATTGTGTTTAAAATGTGAATTCAAACTGAATCCTATTATTAAGTTGTCTGGGAAGGTGTGTTGGGAAGAAAATCAAATCAAATCAAATCAATTTATTTTTATAATGCCCAAAATCACAACAACAGTTGCCTCGATGGGCCACAGGTAAAAGCAGTTCAGATAACTGTCCCAGAATGCCCCTGTCCTTTGACCCTCCTTCAGGAAAAACTACAAAAAACCCCACGGGAAAAAGTATAAACCTCGGGGAGAACCACAGTGAAGGAGAGATCCTACTCCCACGGACGGACAGGCTGTAGATGAACTAGGACTGACATCCACTTGGACTGTGGAGCCAGAACCACTCAAGAGGGAGGTGGCTTTAAAGAGTTCCTCCAGGACGAGGAGCAGTCCACCAGTGTAGAGAGATCCTCCAGCAGGAGATGAGGAACAGTTAAATGAGCGCTGTTTATGGGAATAGTGCAGGAATGTCGAGGAAAAGTCGTAGGTCTGGGCGATACGGTGATAAGAATCGAATCCTGAGCTGGTCTCTGTGACAATCTGCTGTTTTTGTGAAGTCGACGTATCGTGATTCATTGTTTTTCTTTAATGCAGCTGTCTGTTCAAACACACTTTTTCTCCTGTTGTTTAGCCTCTGAAGCCTCTGAGCAGATGACTTTATTTACCTCTTAAAGACGAGGGCTGCACAATTCAACAAAATCGACACAAAAAGCAAAAAAGGCGCGACCAAAAGCGATAAAAATGCGCTCAAAAGCAACCAAAACGTGCCTGAAAAAAAAAAAAAAAAAACACAACTCAAGAGCGACAAAAATGTGAAAAAAACATGACAAAAAACGACAAACTCATTTAAATCTGACAAACACAATTGAACGTGACAGAAACTAAAAACCAACAAAACAGAATCCTATTATTCAAACCTAAATCGACCTAAAATGATTGTGTCTTTTTGTGTTTTGTGATTTTAATGCAACTTTTCCTGTTGTGTAATTGCCTTGTGTATGAATTGTGCTCGACAAATAAACTTGCCTTGCCTTCACGTGACATTTAGGGTGAAATCTCAGGTAGAATTCACTGTTTAACACTTTTTCTCCTGTTGTTTAGCCTCTGAAGCCTCTGAGCAGATGACTTTATTTACCTCTTACACCTCTTAAGTGCAATAATTCAACTCTATGCACCAAAATGTGACTAAAAGCGATGAAAATGCATCTTAAAAACTACAAAGACGTGACTAAAAGTGACAAAGACTCACTTAATCACAACAAACACAACAGAATGTGACAAAAATGTGACTAAAAGCAACAAAATTATGCTTAAAATGTGAATCTGAAAAGAAAATCTAATCAAAATCGCAAAACTGGTCAGAAAAATCACAATTACATATTTTTTCCTAAATCGTGCAGCTCTATTAAAGGCAACAGAAAAAACAAAGTGAAGACAAATCATGATAAAATCGAAATATTATCTGGCCCCAAGAAAATCATGATTATACTTGATTATAATTTTTTGCCGTATCGCCCAGCCCTAGGTTGACGATTAAAGTCAGACGCTACAGGTGAATAGGAAAAAAATCTTAAATTTAAAGATATCAAGTGTAAGAAAAAAATGTTTTACAAGTTTTTCATCATGTCACGTTTTCATGTAGAAATAAGGCGTTTTATGTGTAAAAACAGCCCAAAATCCACATATTTGTGACATTTAAATCTGAAAAATGGACAGAACCAGGTTTAAAGTTCATTTTGTAACACATTACTTACAAACAAACTTATTTATTAAATTTTGGACTTCTTGTTTAGCTTTTGAGTAAAATAGATTCCATCTGTTACAACTGACCAAAACCTTGCCCAAGATCTGTCGAAGCGTCCCAAGTTCACACCCAAAGCACAAACGCATAAAAGAAAGCTCAAACAAAAAGAAAATCCTGGGCTTTTGAACGCAGGACAGAACTTTTCCTTGGCAGAGACACTCGTTCTCCGCAGCGCCGCTTGTTAGCCACTCAGAGCGGCGCCGGGGGCCGGGGAGTGCGCGCGGATCCGGAGAATAAATAATACAGCTGCGAGCCTGGCCAATCAGAGCGCAGAGCCGGGCCCCGTCGGCCAATCGGAGCGCGGGGCTCAGATAAAAGCAGGAAGTCTTGGACGGGAGCCAGACACTTTGACTCTGGAGCAGGATCTGAGCGCGGAGGAGGATCTCGGAAACTCCCTCATGGTTTTGGTCAGGACTGAGGCGGTTCAGATCTGCGTTTAGACCAGGTTCAGAGCGGTGTTTACGGTCCGGTCCTGATCGTGTTGTCTCCTTCACACTCTGCAGCTTTACGTGCTTTGGCGCAGGGTTTTATGTGTTTTCCGCTCGTTTTGATGGGGTTTCTGAAGTGCGTTTTCGCCGTGTTGTGTTCCCATGGACGCGGACGGCGATAAACTTATGAAAACTGTAGTTAACGTTTGGGAATGTAACGTGAGATTAAAGGCGAGGGAGCAGTGGAGGCTGTGTTTTGTGGGCGTTGAAGCAAAAGCTGCGGGAAAACTTGTAAAACAAAACACAAGGGACAGTTACTTTAGGAAAATTATGCTTTTTTTTATTAAGAGGAAACAATACAAGCTATTTTTTTTTCTTTTTTTTAATCTGTTATGAGTCCAAGTCTTTTGTTTCAACTCCGTCACAGAACCCAAAACCCTCTTATCCCTTAACTCTATATCAGAGGTGTCCAAACTTTTCCCATCGAGGGCCACATATTGAAATATAGACCAAGCGGAGGGCCACAAATCAATCGCGAAATGTTAAAAAAAGCTGCATTTATCTGATGTTTTAAGCTCCACCACATCTACATTCAGTCTCAGTGCCTTAATATCAGGTCTGTGTGGCACCAAAATGTTAGTTATTTAGGTTGGAATTGTAGAAAATCTGAAATGTGCTGTAAATAGTACTTATCAGGACAATGTGGGCCAGTTCACCAGGAAGACTAAGGGCCAAGAAAAATTGGTCTGAGGGCTACATTTGGCCCCCGGGCCTTAGTTTGGACATGCCTGCCCTATATCTTCGAGTCCATTTGACCCCATCTAGAATTTTTGTTTTATTTTTATTTCATCGCTATGAAACTTTCATGGGTCCAAAACATCACCAACATACAATTTATGCATTTTTTTAATATAAGATGTTTATATATTGCTCTTGGACCAAATGTGCATTTTCAGAATCTTTCAGAATTGAGTCAGTTTTCTCTCTCACATATCGACTTTCATGTGGAAACAACAAACGTGTCCAATCTGCTCCTAAAGATGTTTTATTCTTCCATTGAATCCACTTCATCCACAGATTTCTCTGGGACATTGTAACTTCAAAGGACGTTTTCTTAAAATGCATTTTTGTCCCTCGAGACATAAAGATCAGCCTTAAAGTAGATCCTACACCAAACTGTACAATCTGGACTCAACAGGATTTAGACCAAATGTAAAAAAGCGAAAAAAAAAAGCAGCTGAAAATGACAAAAATGTGACTAGAAGTGACAAAAAAACGCAACTATAAGTGACAAAAGTGTGACTAAAAGCATAAAAAATGTGACTAGAAGTGACAAAAACGAGACTAAAGGCAACTAAATGCGGCTAAAAGTGACAAAAATTAGACTAAACTTCAAAGGACGTTTTCTTAAAATGCATTTTTGTCCCTCGAGACATAAAGATCAGCCTTAAAGTAGATCCCACACCAAACTGTACAATCTGGACTCAACTAGATTTAGACCAAACGGACACAAGGATTTTTAAATATTTAATTCTAAAACTGATTTATTGAAGTTTTAAGTAAAAAAATGAGGCGGAATTTGAATTTTTAGAACTATTTTCAGTCCAATCTTCTTTACTTAAAAGTAAACAAGAAATCCAAAATCCCTTCTGTACATAAAAAAACAACAACTAATATGTTACAAAATGAACCAAGAAATTTAAACCTGGTTCTGTCCATTTTTCAGATTTAAATGTCCCAAATATGTGGATTTTTGGCCATTTTTCCACATAAAATGCCTTATTTCTACATGAAAACATGACATGATGAAAAACTTGTAATACACTTTTTTCTTCCTTTTATTTGACTAAACTACAGGAGAAATTCTTTAAATTTAAGATTTTTTCCCATTCACCTGCAGCGTCTCACTTTAATTGTAATTCATTTGAAAAGTAAATCCCACACTTTGGATTCTGTATCTATTTATTTCTGTCGTTGGTTTCTTACTCTTCCTCTTTAGTCTTCGGTGGTGATTAGCCGAGTGACCTCTCGGCGCTCTGACCCGACCATCTGTGTCTGGTGCCTGGAAAAGAACGTCACCAAAAACAACATATTTCTTTTATTCCACTCCATTTCCCTAATCCTAATCCTGTGTGAGTGCGGGGGCGGGGTCAGCAGGTGGTGGGCGGGACTTTCCCTGCTCGTGTGTGGGACCGGCAGCGGCGCATTGTGTGCCGCTTATCTGCTTTCGTGTGAGACGGATTTTCTTTTTTAGGGGGATTTTCAGGTTTTGTAAAGTTTTTTTTTTTTTTAAGTGTGGGTGCTGTTTTTTTGCAACGTTTGTAAATCCAGCAGATGTGTTTTGCTGTGAAGGCGTTATTTGAGACAGAAGAAGATCCAGTGCGTGTTGGTTTGAGCCCAGCTTTTGTGCTTCGACTTTTGGAGATGCAGATGTTTATGAATGTAAATAAAAACGGGAAAAAAAGAAACTAAAAATCAACCAATCGAAGAAAGAAAGGCAGAAAGACAATTATTTACAGTGAATATTTACATTATATCAGTGTTTAGTGTGGGATGGGGTGGGTATTCACAAAAGAAAAAAAAAAGAGAAAGAAACTAAATCTTAAAGGGGCTGTGTCTGATTTTTACTGTTTTGAAACATGAAACACACAACTAGTTCATGTTTCTGCTTTTTTGAATGTAATAAAGTCAAATCTGTGTTGTTCCAGCTCAGATTTATTGTAAAAGCATCTATTCGGGTGAAAATGAGACACAGCGCTTTCTCTGCGTCTGTTTAAAGAGTGTTTTATCCAACGACAGAAGTGCGCTAATGTTTGTTAGCTTCACCCGTGACAGTCTGTGGACTCAGAGACTCATGAAAAGTGCTTCTAAACTCATGGATATTTAGGATTCTGGGACTGCATTAAAGTGAGAGACACATGTGACTGATGTAAAGACTTAAACATCAACAACACTGCAAAAACACATTTCTAGACGAGTTAAAATGTGTTGATTTGAGGATATTAATCTGGATTTCAGAGGTTTTGACTCGTTAAGATCAGTGGAGACGATTTATTTGATGAAACTAGATTATTTTACTTGTTTCAAACTGTTTGTGACTTGTTTCAGTGCATTATGTGTTGAAAATGCAGCTTTAAAGGGGCTGTATCTGATTTTCACTGTTTTGAAACGTGAAAACAAAACTAGTTCATGTACCATAACAAAGTATAATCTGTTTAGTCCAGCACAGATATGTTGAAAAGCATCTATTCTGTTTAAAATGAGTCCACAGCACTTTCTCTGCATCTGTTTATAGAGCGTTTTATTCCACGAGAAGCAGGAAGTGCGCTGTTAGCATGCTAATGTTTGTTAGCTTTAGCGCTCTGGGCTCAGAGACGGGTGAAAAGTGCTTCTAAACTCATGGAGGTGAATATTTCTGATGCTGGGACTGCATTAAAATGAGAGACACATGAGACTGATGTGAAGAGTTTAACATCAACTAGTTCTTTTTTTTCACCTTTAAAAACAGTTAAAGCTCTAAGAACATGTTGTGTATTAAAGGGGGGAATCTAAATTTTTCATATTGCTGTTAGCTTTAAATGACTTAAATTTGGATCTCATGAAAAAGAAAAGTTTCTTATTCATTCTCTGACCTGTTTTCAGTCAGTATGAAATGACACTTACTGAGTGCATCCAGCAGATGGCGCCAGAGCTATATACAGTCTAGTGAAGTTAGCGCTGATAAGACGTCATTGTATGGATTTGCTGCAGCAGTTATCGAGTTTAGAGGCAGAAATGCTCAGAACGAGTTTAGCGATGATTTAAGGACTAAAAACAGCAGAAGATTCTCAGATAAATGACATATGAAGTCGGAAAATACGTCTGAAAATCCTGGAAGTTCAGCAGGAAGTGTGTCTGATGCTCAGAGGGAGAGGGTTTTCTAATAAACATTCCTCAAAACGGCGCGAATGAAACTGATACTCCAGGTGTGTTTTTGATGAAGAACATTTTAGAACAGGGTTTAAAGCAGAACATGTGTCTTTAGCTCCAGCCATGAACACTGACGTCTCCATGATGCTGCCGTCCTACAGTTAGTCAGTGTTTTTGTGTCGGTCCTTATTCAAATAAACCAATAATAAATAAATAAAACTGATGAATGGTTAAAATCTAATTATTAGTTGTTCAGAATCAATAAACTTTCATCATTGGATCAACAAGTTCAGTCATAAAACATAAAAAGAGACAGAAATATTGAAATATTTGTTTACCTCACTGTAATATTAGAATAACATTATTTATCAATGGATTTGATTTGATGACCTTTGTTTGTGGGAAACGTTGGCAACAGAAAACACTGCAGAGGGAGCTCATGAAAGTGTGCTGTTTAAGACAAGACACTACAGGAAAAACCCATTTTTAATTTTTGTTTTTTGGTCAGTTTTCTCTCTCACACGTCGACTTTCAGGTGGAAACAACAAACGTGTCCAATCTGCTCCTAAAGATGTTTGATTTTTCCATTGAATCCACTTCATCCATAGATTTCTCTGGGACATTGTAACTTCAAAGGACATTTTCTTAAAATGCATTTTTGTCCCTCGAGACATAAAGATCAGCCTTAAAGTAGATCCTACACCAAACTGTACAATCTGGACTCAACAAGATTTAGACCAAACGCACAAGGATTTTTAAATATCAAATTCTAAAATGGATTTATTTAAGTTTTAAGTTAAAAAATGAAGCAAAATTTTTATTTTTAGGTCTATTTTCAGTCCAATCTTGTTTACTCAAAAAATAAATAAGAAATCCAAAATCCCCTCTGTACATTTTTTGTAACTATTATGTGTAAAAAAAAAGTCAAAAATTTAAACCTTTTAAAACATTTTTCAGGTTTATATGTCCCAGATATGTGTATTTTTGGCAATTTCTTCACATAAAATGCTTTATTTCTACATGAAAACATGACATACATACATTTTTTTCTTTATTCATTTACAATTGATATCTTTAAATGTAAGATTGTTCATGCACAAGAAGGATTATTACTCTGTTTTTATTGCTTTCTTCTCTGCGAGTTGCTGATAGTCGTCCCTGATGGAGCACATGGAGTCACAAAGAGTTAAAGAACGTTCCTCCGAGTCGTTTCTATGACTCCTGGGCATTTGGAACTCCGTGTTTAAACTTCCCGGAGTTAAACATGTCCTCATAAGTTTAAGTTTTAACTGTGGTTCTGTGCCTGCTTTGGACCGGAGCCGATCCGGGGCCGCGTTATTGCCTTTTAATGGATCGCAGCCGCACCAATGACAGCGACTCCCTCCGAACACTTTGAAGGAACGGAGACAAAGCGGCCCATTGTCCGACGCTAACTGGAGAGGGATGTGTTCGGAGCGTTCCCAGGCGGTGCGAGGCCGCCTCAGGCACGGAGACCTCGCAGGATCTGGAGCAAATCCCGGGCCAGAGCCAGAGTCCTGCTCCAAAGACCACATCCCGACCAGAGCCGGTCCTTAGTGGTCGGCGAGCCTCGTACGGCCCTGGCTCGGAGCGCGGGACAGGAATAACAGCAAAGGGAAGGAGGCCATTACCAAACCAAACTCATGAGAGAATTATTACTAGCAGCGCTAAAATAAAACCTAAGTGCTGGTTTTATGAAGACAACAAAATAATCAAAATGGAAAGTGCATGTAGTTATGGAAATGAACGTCTGGGTTTATTCAAGTGCAAGAGAAGTGCAGATGAAAAATGGATGAGGCCAGTCGGGTTCTAATGGGCGGCATTTGGACCACAGACGTTTAACTGAGATGTTTGTCGAGGCAGAAGTGGAAGAGAAGACGGCGTTTGCGCTTTTACTTTGAAATAATAGACTTTTACTCCAGTGGAAAGACAAAGGAGTGTCCAAGAAGGAGTTCAAGTAACAGGAGCCAACGACTGTTCAAGTCAGAGGAACCAGCCTTAACAGTGGTTCTCAAAGTGGGGGTCGCGAGATGATTTCAAGATATAGTTTTGATAAATTTGACAGTGTGTTTACTCTATTTTTAAATGAAAAACAGTGTATTTTAGTTAAATAGGGTTCAAAAAGACAAACTATTGAAATAAACAATGTCAAACCTGATATAACATGCCTTAACACTTAAAATTATTATTTATTACGACCCGAAAGGTTTGAGAACCACTGGTCTATAACACGTCTCTAAACTGTGGCCTAGGGGCCAAATGTGGCCCTCAGACTTGCTGCTGAATTGGCCACATAATCCTAAGAAGAGTCTTTTCTGTAAATTTTAAATCTTCTACCGTTATAACCTTCATATCTAACGTCGCACCTGATTTTGAACGTTCCAAAACTGAATTAATGTGTGGCACCTGAGAACTTCAGATAAATGCAGCTTCATGTTTGATTGTGCCGCGCTCTGTTTACGGCCCTGGTCTGTGAAGGGGAATTAAAACTGTTTTTATTATTGTTCATATTTAACTCTTAGGCTTCACTTTAAAAAGTCTCACTGAAGGACGTAAATGTCCCAAAAAAAAACATAGTTCAGTTAATTATTTTTCATACTTTTTTCAGCCAAATCCAAAGATCTGTCCCTGCCCAAATCAAAAGTATATTTTTTATTAAAAATCAATACAGTTTTAACCCTTTATATGCCAGCTCCAAAACTTGAATTTAACGTGCCCTAAAATGGGTCTAAAACTGATATATTTTCAGAAAACTGAGGTCAGAGCACAACGGGGCACAGGAAGGTTCAAGTTTTACTGAAATTGGAAATCTGTGGCTCATTTAGTGTTTTTAAAAATCAAATTTGCAGGATTCTATCTGACATTTTGGTCAACAATTATTCATATATATATATTCCCTGTATAAGTGGTCAGAACTTTAAACCTCAGTATCTCAGATCTGCCCAGAACTCACTGAACTGTTTATAACTGTGTTTATTACACTCTTATTACTCCCTAGAACAGGTGCCCAGCCTTTTTGTCTCGAGTACCTCCTACAGTTCGTCTTACACTCAGTAAAATAAATGACAAATAAATGAGTTTAATAGTCAAATATATAAATGTATTGTAATATTTTTTCTCTTTTTTTCTTTTCTTCTCTCCCTCCCCTCTCTCTCCCCCCTCTCCTCCCCCTCAGTCAGACTAGGCTGCCTCCTCCTCCTCACTCCTATCTTCTCTTCTCTCCTTCTCTCCCTCCCCTCTCTCTCCCCCCTCTCCTCCCCCTCAGTCAGACTAAGCTGCCTCCTCCTCCTCACTCCTGTCGTCTCTTCTCTCCTTCTCTCCCTCCCCTCTCTCTCCCCCTCTCCTCCCCCCTCAGTCAGACTAGGCTGCCTCCTCCTCCCTCACTCCTATCTTCTCTTCTCTCCGTCTCTCCCTCCCCTCTCTCTCCCCCCTCTCCTCCCCCTCAGTCAGACTAGGCTGCCTCCTCCTCCTCACTCCTATCTTCTCTTCTCTCCTTCTCTCCCTCTCTTCTCTCCCTCTTTTCTCTTCTCTCCCTCTCTCCCCCCTTCCTCTCCCTCAATCAGACTAAGCTGCCTCCTCACTTCTATCTTCTCTTCTCTCCCTCTCTTATATCTTCTCTCCCTCCCTCTCTCCTCTCTCTCCCTCTCTCCCCCTCTCCTCCCCCTCAGTCAGACTAAGCTGCTTTCTCCTCCTCACTTCTGTCGTCTCTTCTCTCTCTCTTTTCTCCCTCTCTTCTCTTTTCTCTCTTCTCTCCCTCTCTCTCACCTCTCTCTCCCTCTCTCCCCTCTCTCCCCCCTCTCCTCCCCCTCAGTCAGACTAAGCCGCCTCCTCCTCCTCACTTCTATCTTCTCTTGTCTCCTTCTCTTTACTCTCTTCTCTCCCTCTCTTATATCTTCTTCTCTCTTCTCTTTTCTCTCTTCTCTCTCCCTCTCTCCCCCTCTCCTCCCCCTCAGTCAGACTAAAGGCCAATTCATACTTCATAAGAAGTACGAACTTTGTTCGTGCGCCTCGGGCTGTAAGAACAAAATTACGTCATTTTGTTCTTACAGCCTCTGTTCGGCTGTTCTCGCAGCCTGTTCTTGGCACATCAGCTGAGCAGAACTTTGTTCGGCAGAGCTGTGCGTCAACTAGGCTCTGATTGGCCAGTTTTTCAAAAGGGGCGGGGTAAATTTCCTTGGGCGCATGTTGGAGAAATAGTGTTTGTTATCCTAAAGACAAGGTGGTCAAACCGACGGGCTGACATCCGGAAGTACGAAAAGTGCCTCTCCTCGTCTATCTCCCTCATTTGTTGAACGAGCAGACTGTATTCGCCCTGTACTACCCGCGTCGTATTTAGCGGCCGGACATGCCGTCTTCACTCATTTCGTTCTGTCTCCTCGGCCAGCGCATGTAAAAAAAAAAAGTCGTCATCCTCCTCTCTCATCCACTCAAAAACTACATCTGCCATTGCTAAAACGATATCAACTGAGCTGTCAGCGATGGTAATCTCCATAGAAACAGCGTGGAAACAGTTGTTGGGATCACGGGGGGCGGGGTCTGAAGGAGTTCGGCTGCGGCGCTTGAGCTGAAGTATGAATGCCAGAGCCGAAACGAAGTTTGTTCTTGTTCTTACAGCCTGAGGCGCACGAACAAAGTTCGTACTTCTTATGAAGTATGAATTGGCCTTAAGCCTCCTCCCCCTCCTCCCCCCTCCTCCCCCCTCCTCCCTCCTCCTCCTGCCTGGAGCTCCTCAGAACACTGTAAATGCCACAAATGCATCCTGGAGGCGTGAAGGATGCATCTGACAAGCATTAAATACTCAATAAACAGCCATTTCTCGCCGACACACATTTCAGAATATCGCGCACACATTCGTCGTCTTCGGCACAAAACGCTCCGCAGTCAGAGTTCTGCGTTTGGATGAAAGTGCAAATGGCTTCTCGGGAGTTTAAAGTGGTTTTCTCGGCATCGGGAAGAAAAAAAACTGTGGTTAATTGAGATTATAACAACGAAAAACCAAAGTAGGAGGCGGGAAGTTTTATAAATAGAAGTTTGTGTTTGTGTTTAGTCGCAAAATGAACAGAAAAAGGACAAGAAAATAAAGGAGACGTTGTTCTGTTGTCGAAGAACGAAGAAATAAATATAAAAATTTATGGTAATGCAAGGTGGGTGAAGTGTCTTGCTCAAGGACACAACAACAGCATGTGGTGCACTGAACGAAAGGGCGAAAGAACCAGATAAAAGCAACGAAATAAGGCTTTGGTGCCAAACACAACTAAAAGCTGCTACAGTCTGATAACAAGTGTAAAAGTGTGCATTTTTTTGAGCTTGAACTTGAATAAAAAACAGAAAATCAAGTAAACAGTTGTAGGAAAGACGCACTGCAGCTACATTACAAAAAATGAACTTCTAGATGAGTTAAAATGTGTTGATTTCAGGATTTTAATCTGAATTTCAGACGTTTTGACTCGTTAAGATCAGTGGAGACGATTTATTTGATGGAACTAGATTATTTTACTTGTTTCAAACCGTTTGTGACTTGTTTCAATACATTATTTCTTACTTCAATCGAATAGATGCTTTTAAAATATATCTGTTCTGGGACAACACAGATTTTACTTCATTACATGCCTAAAAAATCGGGTACAAGTTCTGGTTTTCACTTTCAAAACAGTAAAAATCAGGAACAGCCCCTTTAAACTATGCTCTTAAATGAACCGTTAGCTGTAAAGTTGCTAACATTATCCATGATTCTGATGATCTGTTCTGTCGTAAAGCTGCCAACGTTATCCGCTTGCCTTAACTTGTTAAAAGATAGTTTCCCATCTCAGGCAAAAAGCAGAATTATTCAGTTGGTTTTCATAATAATTGTGAGGTCCGACTTGACTAAAACTTGATTTGTCCATAAATAGTATTGAATTGGATTGATATTTATTACAGAAATCCATTTTAATCTGAGCTTTGGTCTGTGTAAGGTTAGGAAAGTGAAGGAACTGTGAATGAATGAGATTCTCTATAAAAGTACAACATAAAAACAGTGACATTATTTCTTACTTCAATCCAAATGATCTGTCAGTGGTTAAGATTATTTTATTTACCCTTGAAACCAGTGAAATATTCTGCATCACATCAGCAATTAAATCTCATCGAGTCAAAACTTCTCAAATCCAGATAAAAATGATCAATTCAAGACATTTTAAGATTGGATAGATTTACATTTTTTGCTGTGCAGGAGATAATTTGGATATTATACAAAAATGTTGTCGTTTTTAGTCACATTTCGGTGTGAGTCGCGTTTGTTGTTTGTAGGCACGTTTTTGTCGCTTTTGAACACCTTTTTATCACTTTTGGTCGCGCTTTTGTCGCTTGTTTCAGAACATTTTTGTACAAATCCAAACTAAAGTGTTTTTTGTCAAATCAAAGCAAGACATTTTGTTGTTTGTGAAAGAAATCGGCCTTTGTGATTTGCTAATTGGATCCATTAAAGTTGCGATTTTGTGTGGATTTCATTTAATTGTGCAGCTCTGGCCTTTAAGAGGTAAATAAAGTCATCTGCTCAGAGGCTTCAGAGGCTAAACATCAGGAGAAAAAGTGTGTTTGAACAGACAGCTGCATTAAAGACAAAAACAGTCAATCACGATACGACGATGTCACAAAAACAGCAGATTGTCACAGGGACCAGCTCACGATTCCATTTTTATCACCCAGATCTATCCGTCAGTGTAAATGTTCATAACTTTATTGCGAGGCTGAGACAATGATGAGACAAAATGTGCAATTATTTTTTACCAAATGTTGTTCCATAAAACTGACAATTGTTCTCTTCTCTTTTGCATGTGGCTCTGGCTCCTCCTCCTCCTCTTCAGGTGAGTAAATGTTCTGCATGTTCTCTCACTTACGCCAACTTTTGCAAACAGAATGGTCTCGAAAGATGTATATATCGACAGTAAATCACACTCAAACATCACTTTTATTTTCTTTTTAAACATACAACGGGTTCAACATTCCCATTTTTGAGCGAGAAATAGACGGTTGTGTCAAGTAATGAAGACATTTCTGTGCATTTTTAAAGGGTTTCTTGCTGAGATTACCGATAATGCGTTCGTAAACTTCCACATTTCAAACTCGACTCTCCCAAAACATCCTCCACGAGAACTCTTCTGGGAGCCGGGTTTAAATGCTTTCGGTAAAGTCGACGAGTTCGTTTCCCTCCCGTCTCCGTCGCGGCGAAAACAAAGAAGCCTCTCACAACAGGCAGCCGAGTCTGCTCCGAGGAGAAGGCGCCCGCCCGGTCCTCCCTCTGCGCTCTGACCTTGGGAGATAGCTCCAGCGCCGAGGAGGACGCTCTCTGTCAAAACACCAGCTCCGCGTTTGGCAGGAAGCTCAACCAAAACATCATTATTGTAGATAAATCAGAGTTCTTGGAGACGTTTTAATTTTCTCCAAAAGGAACCATAATTAAAGGGTTTGTGAACTTCTGACGGCCCTCGTAAAGTTGTACCTAATATCAATGGATTTTAAGATTAAATATTTGAACAATTTGCTCACAACGTTTTGCATATTGGTTCTGAAATGCGCACTTTATAACTTTGGCACTGTGTGGAGTCGCTCAAAAATGTTCTGCACCAAATATCGGCCAATTTTTCAATATCTGGAACCTAAATATTGTCCATCCCTGTTGTATTTTTTCAGTTATAGGTGTTTCATTGATAAAAATACCTTGAAAACATAAAACACAAAATACAATGTGACCATCCAAGTTTGTTAAACAGGTCTAAACCAGGTCTAAACTGGGCTAAAACAGGACTATCCCAGATCTAAACAGTTTAGACCTGGAATAGTCCTGTTTTAGCCCCAGTTTAGACCTGGAACAGTCCTGTTTTAGCCCCAGTTTAGACCTGGTACAGTCCTGCTTTAGCCCCAGTTTAGACCTGGAACAGTCCTGTTTTAGCCCCAGTTTAGACCTGGAACAGTCCTGTTTTAGCCCCAGTTTAGACCTGGTACAGTCCTGCTTTAGCCCCAGTTTAGACCTGGAACAGTCCTGTTTTAGCCCCAGTTTAGACCTGGTACAGTCCTGCTTTAGCCCCAGTTTAGACCTGGAACAGTCCTGTTTTAGCCCCAGTTTAGACCTGGAAAAGTCCTGCTTTAGCCCCAGTTTAGACCTGGAACCTGGCAAGAAGTTGAACAAAACATCATTATTGTAGATAAATCACAGTTCTTGGAGACGATTTAATTTTCTCCAAAAGGAACCATTATCAAAGGGTTTGTGAACTTCTGACAGCCCTCATGAAGTTGTACCTAATATCAATGGATTTTAAGATTAAATATTTGAACAATTTGCTCACAACTTTTTGCATATTTGTTCTGAAATGCGCACTTTATAACTTTGGCACTGTGTGGAGTCGCTCAAAAATGTTCTGCACCAAATATCGGCCAAATTTTTAATTCCAGCCAATATCTGGAACCTAATTATTGTCCATCCCTGTTGTATGTGTTCAGTTATAGGTGTTTCATTGATAAAAATACCTTGAAAACATAAAACACAAAATACAATGTGACCATCCAAGTTTGTTAAACAGGACTATCCCAGATCTAAACAGTTTAGACCTGGAACAGTCCTGTTTTAGCCCCAGTTTAGACCTGGAACCTGGCAAGAAGTTGAACCAAAACATCATTATTGTAGATAAATCACAGTTCTTGGAGACGTTTTAATTTTCTCCAAAAGGAACCATTATTAAAGGGTTTGTGAACTTCTGACGGCCCAAGATGTACCTAATATCAATGGATTTTAAGATTAAATATTTGAACAATTTGCTCACAACTTTTTGCATATTGGTTCTGAAATGCGCACTTTATAACTTTGGCACTGTGTGGAGTCGCTCAAAAATGTTCGGAACCAAATATCGGACAATTTTTCAGTATCTGGAACCTAAATATTGTCCATCCCTGTTGTATGTGTTCAGTTATAGGTGTTTCATTGATAAAAATACCTTGAAAACATGTATTCTTACTGTGAGTGGGCTCGCCGCAGCACAGATCTGACCTGTACTCGGCCTGGTGGTGTCACTTGTGTGTTTCCGTGGCGATTCACTTGGTCAATTGCACCACAAAATACAATTTGACCATCCAAGTTTGTTAAACAGGACTATTACAGGTCTAAACTGGGGCTAAAAAGGATCTAAAACAGGACTATACCAGGACTAAATTGGGGCTAAAGGAGTACTATTCCAGGTCTAAACTAGGGCTCAAATAGGTCTAAAACTGTATTATTCCCCATCTAAACTGGGGCTAAAACAGGACTATACCAGGTCTAAACTAGAGTTAAAACAGTGCTAGTTCTGGTCTAAACTGGGGCTAAAACAGGATTAGACCCAGTAAACAGGTCTAAAAAAGGTTTTTACAGGTCTAAACATTGTGTAGACCTGGTTTAGCCGCCCTTCAATGGTCCTGTTTTAGCCCCAGTTTGGACCTGGAACAGTCCTGCTTTAGCCCCAGTTTAGACCTGGAACAGTCCTGTTTTAGCCCCAGTTTAGACCTGGAACAGTCCTGTTTTAGCCCCAGTTTAGACCTGGAACAGTCCTGTTTTAGCCCCAGTTTAGACCTGGATCAGTCCTGTTTTAGCCCCAGTTTGGACCTGGAACAGTCCTGCTTTAGCCCCAGTTTGGACCTGGAACAGTCCTGCTTTAGCCCCAGTTTGGACCTGGAACAGTCCTGCTTTAGCCCCAGTTTAGTCGATTGTAAAGATGTAGAAATGCAAACAGACCCGTAAATGGCTGTAACCGGAAGCCTCGGTGAAGCCCCCGCTGTGGGAGGATGTTTTTGGGCACGGGGGGCAGCTGACCCGACCTTGGCCCAGTCTGGGAGCACAGATATGGGCCGCAGCAGCTGTGGCGAGTGGGTGGATGAGTCTGGGTGGAGGTTTGAGTCCTCTCAAGGCCAGTTTAAATGAGTCTGTAGTGACCAGCGGAGAACTGAGACGTATCTGCGCCAACGTTTGAGATAAACATCCATCGCAGTTTGTCCGACTAAAGGTCAAGAAAAGTGTACAATCCTCAAAATAAAGTGGTCTAGAAAGCGCAGGAGGCTCAGGATAAAAAAAACAAAACAAAAACAAAGTGCAGTAAATGTTAAACACGCTGCGATCTGAAAGTGAAAGTGAAAGTAAAGCCTGTGGCCGTAACGATCAGCTGCGAAAACACAACGCTCAACCTTAACAATCATTATCTTTGAATTATAATCACGTTTTGAACTGCGCAGAGTGAAAAAAGCGGTTGCAGACGCGAGCCTCCTGCTTCTCCTCGACTTTTTTACCTTTTCTTTTTGCTGCCAGCGCTTGCGTGGGGGGACTTTCGCGCTCATTCATCACCAGATCATCATGAACAGCCTCTAATCTTGTCTTTTGTTTCCTGGTGACGGGAATTCCACAAAACACTAACCTGTTTGTGCGCGGCTTCGGAAACACGCGGGGAATGTTAGCTCTGGGTGTCGCGGCCTGTTTTCTGTCGCACAGTCGGAGGCAAAAGTTTAACTCCAGGTCAGAAAAAAAACAGAGGACAACGTGTAGAACTGGTCAGGAGCGTCAGAAAGCGAGAGACAGACGGCTAAAGGACAAAGATTAGGTGAATGCGAGAAGAGCAAAATGATTATCTTTGTGTAATGTTTTCATGGCATTTTATATGAAAACAATGCCAAAATTGCACATATTCGGGACATAAGAATCTGAAAAAAGGTTAGATCCAGGATTTAATGTCTTACTTCAGTTGTTTGTTATTGTTTGTCCTTCTACATTTTTATTTACACTGCACTGTTGGCTCACATTTGTGAAGTGCAAACAGAGCCAGACGTGACAATATCGATAAGGTTTAGTTGACGACCTGCACAGAGTCCTGTCAGTACATTTACCAAACACATCTGACCTGCAAATGAACAAATGAAGTGCTGCTGAGTGAAGGGGAAAGCCCGAGTTTGCACCGTCCCACATCAGAGTACCAGAGCACACACACAGGCTCCGCTCTCTCACCCACAATCCACCTGGGCTCTCTGTGACCGCTTGAATTGATTGTTTAGGATTCACCACAAATACTTTTTTCAGCTCCACCCACATGGACATGCCGCCCCTCATTTAAAGGGCCTCTGACAGGTCGGACGACTCATTTAACTAAAATGCAGTTAAGATGAATATATTTCAAATTCTGCTGAAATCTTTACAAATTTCCCCCCAGTTTAGCCATTTTGTTAGGTTTTTAATTGTACTTCCTGGTTATAAATGATGACATCACAACAGGAAATTACCAATAAACATCCTGTACACTGCACCAGAACTCCACTAATGTCACAGATTTTTTTTTATTTGACAAAGAAAAACACCTTTATTTTGTTGAATCAATGTTTAAAGGGTCAAAAAAGCACTTTATTTTGTGTAGATTATTTATAACCTTTGATGTCATCAACTTGTTTACTTCCTGTAATTTTCAACATATTTTTTAAACTTTTCTCCACAAACAGCTCCTGATTGGAGTAAAACTATCATTTATATTTATAAGTGGTGTTAATACACTGAATAAAGTGAATACAGTCGCTGAGTTCGTTTTTACAATCCACACATCTATTTTTGATGTCGATGCAGAAGTCGACAGAACAATCAAGCCCTTTGGTTTCAAGATGGCCGCCAGTCCGAATGAACCATGGATATATTAAATGAACTGGATAAGACACGCCCCCTCTGTCCGTGTCCCAGAGTGATTAGTGGTCGTGTGAGGTACTGCAGCCTCTGGGGCCCAGCCTTTTTCTAAAATGTCACATTATAATCACAGACAGTACTGAATTATTATCTGTATTTAAATAAAATAGAAGGAAATGTTCTTTTCTACCGTTTCTAAAATCACAGAAATTACCGTTTTTATCTGAAGTGACGTCACACAAACATGTGCGAGTCACATGAACGAGAGTCGGACGATACAAACAGAAGCTCGTGGAAAAGGCTCGACTAGAGACACCTGTAAGTTGTATTTTATTTCATTTCAGACGCTTCACGTGTGTCTAACATGAAGAACACAATTACAATCACACAAGCTAACGCTAACACAAAAACTAGCAGCTGCTGGTCGTTCACGTCGCTCAAAGCATCATGGGGGATTGTGGTCACGTGGCGCCCTAAAGCAAAGATGGCCGCCTCCGTATCAGGAAGTAAATACGGAAGTAAGACATTTTTTTGGGGTCATGAACCAATGAGCTCAGGCCACAGGGAGGAACAGGGCGCCATTTTGGGTTCATCTTCCAGGTTTTATTATAGTTCTATGTCTTAAATATTGTTATTATAATGTTTCATACATTTGTGAAGCTAAAATATTCTTCATCAGCCTTCAGTGCACAAGCTGGAACACCACGAAGTCTTATTTTCTCACGTGACAGATCCAGGCCTCTCTCAGACAAACTCACACGTCGTCTTGAAGTGTGACGTTGGATGTAGCTGCTCTGGTGATGCAGGAGTGTGGTTTATATCACTGCGGCCAGAGGAGGAAGCCAATTAGCCGCGCTCGGGTACATTTGAGCTCGTGCCTGATCCGATGGCTGCTCACTGGTCCGGGCTAAAGGAGATAATGAGGAGCGAGGCCTGGAGCGTAGCAACAGCTCACAGGTAACACACACGGGTAACGACCGGTGTGCCAGGCTCACGTGACACGCTAAATGATGCCTTTTGTTGAGCACTCCATCTAATACTGTTTTAAATCATCCACTAATGAGGCTTATTTAGAAAAATAAACAAGTGGCAAAACTGTGGGAAGTGCAACCGAACAAATGTGTGTCGTTTTTGCCTCGTTTCTGTCCGTGGAGCTTTTGTTTAGTTAAAAGTAGTGCGTATGACAGGTTTTTATGATATTCTAATTTTGACTCCATTCAGTGCATTAATCCCTCTTGTAAATATAAATTATAGTTTTACAACAATCAGGTCACTATTTGTAGAGAAAAGTCGAAAAATCTGTTGAAAATTACAGGAAGTAAACACATTGATGACATCACACTGGGGAGATGAAGGTTATGCATAATTTACACAAAATAAACAACCTTTTTGTCATTTTAAACATTGATTCAACAAAATAAAGGTGTTCACACGTATTTCTCTTTGTCAAATGAACAAAATCTGTGACATTAGATGAGTTTTGGTTGCTATGGTAATTTCCTAGTGTGATGTCATACTTTACAACCAGGAAGTAAAATTAAAAACCTAAAAAAACAGCTAAACTGGGGTAAAATTTGTCAAGATTTTAGCAGAAATTGAAATATATTTATCTTAACTGCATTTTAGTGAAATTTGTAGTTCAACCTGTGCCCTTTAAAATGGAAACACAAAGTAGTTTCCCCGTTGTTGTTACGATTGTGCAGAGCTTAGCTAGCTTGTTTGCTAACAGCAGAGGGAGATAAAGGAACACAACAATTAATCTTCTCTACAATCAGACTCCAGCATCTTATTTAAAGGAAAAGAATTATGCTTTTTTCACAGTTATTAGTCTTTAAACTTGCTCTTGAGTGCCTTAAATCTGCATCTCATGTTTAAAAACAAACTAAAATAATGTTTATTATGGACTAAATGAACACGTTTTCCTGCTGCTGTCTTACACTTACTGAGCGTATGCAGCCGGTAGATGGCGCCTAGTCCTGTTCACAATTTAGTTACGTTATCGCTTTAAGAGACTGTGTGACACGCTATTATCAGGCTAATAGTAGCAGTGAATGCTCAGAACGAGGCTGGCGATCATTTAGGGACTTAAAACAGACTGATAAATTATGTATAAAATCAGAAAGAAATGTCAGTGATTTAGGGAGTTCAGCAGGAAGTGGGTTTGACGCTCAGATGGAGAGTGTTTTCTGATAAATATTCCTCAAAAATGTGAATGCAGCTAAATGCAACTCCAGGTGTGTTTTTGATGACGGAACATTGTTAGAACAGGGTTTAAGGAGAGAAAGTCACTGTAGCAGATGGCGCCAGTGCTACATACAATCTAGTGAAATTAGCGATGAAAAGACGTCACTGTGGGTGCACGGTGGCAGAGCGGCTAGAGCTTCTGCCTCTCAATAAGGAGATCGTGGGTTCGAATCCCGCACCACCCCAACATCGTGGTTTCGAATTCTGAACCACCCCAACATCACACGATCTCTCTGGGTGGAGTCTGCATGTCCTCCCCGCGTTACCGTGGGTTCTCTCCGGGTTCTCCGGCTTCCTCCCACCGTCCAAAGACATGACTGTACAGGTTAATTGAGAACTCTAAATTGCCCCTAGTGTATGAATGTGAGAGTGAATGGTTGTCTGTCCTTGTCTGTCTCTCTGTGTCAGCCCTGCGACGAGTTGGCCACTGTCCAGGGTGTACCCCGCCTAAGGCCCAAAGTCACTGGGATAGGCTCCAGTCACCCGCGACCCCTAACGGGAATAAGCGGTAGAAAATGAATGAAAAAAAGACGTCACTGTGTGGATTTGCAGCAGCAGTTATTGTATCGAGTTTAGCAATGATTTAAGGACTTAAAACAGCAGAAGATTCTCAGATAAATGACGTAGATGATCCGAAAATACGTCCCGAATAGAAGGAGTTCGCAGGACGTGTGTTTGACGCTCGGAGGGAGAGGTTTTTCTAATAAACATTCTTCAAAACAGTGTGAATGTAGCTGAATGCTACTCCAGGTGTGTTTTTGATGAGGAACATTGTTAGAACAGGGTTTAAAGAGAGAAAAAGTCACTGTAGCAGAACATGTTTGCTTTAAGGAGAGAAAGATAAGCAGTTTTCCTGTTGTTTATCTGTCTTTCTACAACTCTTTTCTTGATTTTCTTCTTTTTAGACGTCAGATACAAACAAAATATTTAGCAGAGTTGTAGCCTTTTACATTTTTTGACTGTTTCCACATTTCATTTGTGGTTTGAGCGGTTACAGTGTCCAGTGTGTCATCTGCACAACATCCACACAAACAGTAGAACCTCACCTCTGCACAGAATCTCCCCTTCCTCACCCTCCCCCACTCCTCCCCCCCCACAATCCAAGCGCCCGTTGATTATCCCGGCGTGCAGTTTAGTCAGCGGAGCTCGTATCCGTCGCCTGACCGTGAAATAGGCTCGTGTTTAGCTCCTGCCCGACTGGGACACATTACGGCGATGCAAGAATAACAGAAGTGTCTTAACGGCCCCACGCAGCCGTTCTCTCCTCTCCGCCGCCCCCGCTCTGCTCCTGGCGGCCTCGTTTTCGCTCTTTTACGGTTCGGCGGCGACGTAAACACAAACCGAGCAAGTCCTGCGGGCGGGGGACTGCACCGCCGAACCGTCTCCACCTCGGGGACACCTTTGGGTTTAGCGGTCCCACGTAGCCGAGCTTGATTAGCTCCGCGCTAACTTCGGAGAGCTGGAACGCCGTGGCTCGTCTAGTTTCCCCGGGGCCCAGGGTAAAGGAAGGGCCCCCAAAAGCACGGGGTGGTTGTTTCTCAGTTGCTTTAACGCCTTGATTTTCAATTTGTCAATTATAGTTGCATTTTTGTTACTTTTAGTCACTTTAAGGTGCGTTTTTTTCACTTTTAGACTTGCGTTTAACTCCCTACAGACACATTTTGTTCCTTTTATTTGAGTTCTGTCACTTACAGTTGCATTTTTGTTACTTTCAGTCACTTTTTAGTCACTCTTGTCTTTTGTCACTTAGTCACATTTTTCCACTTTGAGTCTTGTTTTTGTCACTTTTAGATGGTGTAGTGTCCTGAGCAACTTCTGCACCAATGTTTTTGCTCTTTTAAGGGGCGTTCAGACGGCAGCGACCAACGTGACCAGTTTACATGTTAAGTCTATGGTGTCGCACGACAAAAGCCTCCTGCGATTTTGCGGCGTGACCGGCGCGGCGCGAATCCTGCGATTCTGTCGTGCGACGCGACGCGACAAGAGCGACTTTGCAGCGGCCGCAAAGTCTTTTCATTAGCGCGACAGGGGCGACCGTCGCAGAAGATAAACAAAGCTGAACTTTCTGTGGCCAACGCAGCGACAGCCGCAGATGGCAACCAATCAGAGACCACGCTTGAGTGACGTAACTACGCATTTCATTATCCGGGAAGAAGGATGTAAACAAACCAAACACATGATTGACCGAACAGCTCCGCGCTAACTTCGGAGAGCTGGAACGCCGTGGCTCATCGCGGTGAACCTCGGCCCGGAGCGTGGTTCTAGTTTCCCTGGGGCCCAGGGTAAAGGAAGGGGCCCCCAAAAGCACGGGGCGGTTGTTTCTCAGTTGCTTTAACGCCTTGATTTTCAACCAGAGCGCCGGAAACACTAGTGCGCCTTGAAAATATGTCCAATTGACTCGTTAAGATCAGTGGAGACGATTTATTTGATGGAACTAGATTATTTTACTTGTTTTAAACCGTTTGTGACTTGTTTCAATCCATTATTTCTTCAATCTATGTAAAAAATGTAAATCTATCCAACATTAATTTTTTTCTTTTTACTTTTTTTTCTTACAATTAGAAGTCTCAAACGGAAAGCTTTAAATGTAAGATATTATTCCTCTTCAACTGCTCGTCTTAACTTAAAGCTGGGGTACCAAGTGTTCTCAAAATAAAACCAGAACTAGGGATTTAAATGTGTCTAACAGGCTCCTCGCTCTCAGAAAACTTTGACGCATTTTTAATATCCACAAGTGTTCGTTTTCAGGCTCAGCTTTTTCAGTCGACAAAGTGACCGCCTCGAGCACAGCCAATCAGAGCTCTGCGTTCAGCTCTCGTTTCCGCTTTAACGAGACGCAAAATACTTTATTATTAAATGCAGACGGCGTCAAGTGTTGCTGCTACGATGGACTCTTTGGGCGAAAACAAAAAAAATTATACTCATTTCCAAAAAAAATTCAGGTTCCCCAGCTTTAATGACCAAACATCGTGTCATTTTTCCTTCTTTCCAGTCAATTATTCTCTCGAAACAAAGACGCTATAAAGCCGTCCGTCTTTATCAGCTCCTCCATGCGCCGCTGCGATTACGGCCATCTTGGATCCAAAAGGACATCCATTCATCTTACCCTCTAATCCCTCCCCGCCTCCCCCTCCTCACCCGCAAAAACGCACTTTAAAGAGACGTCAGAAAAAGGCCGTCTCCCTCGGGTGAGCCCTCCGTCTGCCGTCCGCCTGGTTTTTTTGTTGTTGTTGTGTTTTTTTTTTATTCTGCGTTTACAAATCTTTCCCGGGATTATCTGACCGCCCCCTCCTCTCGCTTCGTGAGACTTATTCCCCAGCGACGGCGCGTTTGGGTCTTTATCCTGAACCCTCCATCTGCAGATCATGTTCCCCGTCCGCGCAAAGGCAAAACATGATACGCTTTTTAGATCCTCAGAACTTCGCTAATCGGTTACATATAACGCAAAGAAAAGCGCTTTTTTATCTAGTCGCATGCGAACTAAACAGAAAAAGAACACAGAGTGAGTTTGGCAAATATAATCACATGCTCACGAATGCTTTTTGATAAGTCAACAAGTCAGACTTTTATTTCCAGGGTTTATGCAGGTTCAAATTTAAAGGTTTTATTGCCGCATTTCAAGATTTTTGATGCAATAATCAACGTCAAAACAAGACATTTACACTTTTATCATGTCAAAACTACTGACTTGTAACCGTAGAATGAACAGAATAAAATAAACTTCTTCTATGAAATTCATAGCATGCAAAATTATTTTAATTTTGAACCCAATCATTTACTTTTTAGATGATTTGATCAAACCTAAAGATGTTTTATTCTTCCATTGAATCCACTTCATCCATAGATTTCTCTGGGACATTGTAACTTCAAAGGACGTTTTCTTCAAATGCATTTTTCTCCCTCGAGACATAAAGATCAGCCTTAAAGTAGATCCTACACCAAACTGTACAATCTGGGACTGAACAAGATTTAGACCAAACACACAAGGATTTTTAATTGCAATTTTGGCCGTTTTTTCACATAAAATGCCTTATTTCTACATGAAAACATGACATGATAAAAAACTTGCAATATATTATTTTCGTACATTTATGTGAGTAAACTACAGGAGAAGTTTCAAATTGATATCTTTAAATTTAAGATGTTTTCCTATTCCCCTGTAGCGTCTCCCGTAGTCGACCAATAGTTTCTTTACTCGACTAAACCCCTGATCAAATGTTCTTCAAATCCGACCCGTTCACAGCCGCAGAACGTCAAAGCCCCATCGTCGTCCGTGAGGTTAATGGAGAGACGGCCGCCCCGCAGACAGCAGCGTTTAGCCCTGTCACCGAGGGCAACCGGGGGGGGGGCGGGGGAGGCACGGCGAGGGGGCCCCAAAACGCCCCCTCTCCATCGGTCACCCTGACGACCGCATCCAGGACCGGCGCGGAGAACTGGCCCTAACGGATGGACGCGGCGAGAGCAGGAGAAGGTCTGGAGATGGAGTGATTAGAGCGGGATGAAGAGTCCATCACGAGGAGGAGGAGGCGTCAGGGTGATGTCATAACTGGAAACGAGGGATTTGGAAGGAGAGATTGCACTTTGGGGTCAAATATCGTGCATTATTAGCCACGTTTACATGGACACATGTAATCGGATTAAAAGGCTGATCGGAATAAAAATGATTAATGTAAAGACGCCATTCGGAATATTCTGACCCGATTAAACTCATTCGGATCAAAATTTCATTCCGATTGAGACGGGTGGGTTATGCTGATTGTTATTCCGATCGATGCGCATGTACACGCTTCTTCCGATGTTTTGGTTGAAGGAATCCTCTCTGCGCATGTCTGTTACGTCAGCTAATGTGAAGCGAGGGTAATGGTGAGCGTGAGGCACACAATACAGCTCCATATCAAAAGTCGTATTAAACAGCACGAACGGGAGGTGGAGTCAACGAAGAAAAATGTCACGAGCCAAAACCATAGAACTATAATAAAACCTGGAAGATGAATCCAAGATCGCCGCCCTGTTTATCCCTATGGAGAGTGCTCATTGGCGCATGACCCCAATAAAGTTTCTTACTTCCGCATGTACTTCCTGTTACGGAGGCTGACATCTTTGTTTACCTTCCTGATACGGAGGCTGCCATCTTTGCTTTACTTCCTGATACGGAGGCTGCCATCTTTGTTTTACTTCCTGATACGGAGGCTGCCATCTTTGTTTTACTTCCTGATACGGAGGCTGCCATCTTTGTTTTACTTCCTGATACGGAGGCTGCCATCTTTGTTTTACTTCCTGATACGGAGGCTGCCATCTTTGCTTTACTTCCTGATACGGAGGCTGCCATCTTTGTTTTACTTCCTGATACGGAGGCTGTCATCTTTGCTTTAGGTTTCCACGTGACGACAATCCCCCACTTCAGATAAAAACGGTAATTTCTGTGATTTTAGAAACGGTAGAAAATAACATTTCCTTCTATTTTATTTAAATACTGATAATAATTCAGTCCTGTCTGCAATTATAATGAGCAATTTTAGAAAAAGGCTGGTTCCAAGAGGCTGCAGTACCTCACACGGCCACTAATCAATCTGGGACCACAGACAGAGGCGGCGTGTCTTATCCAGTTCTTTTAATACATCCATGGCCAAAACGTACGCAGCCGTGTTTGTTTACAACGGAAATTTGTTCTTCTTCTACTGTTTCCGGTATGTTAGCCAATTCTGCGCATGTCAAAATAATTTATTCCGATCAAATGTATAACAGATGTAAACGCGTGTCGTAATCAGATTATTTTTTTCAGGGTCCATGTACACAGTAAAATTCTAATCCGATTCATGATCAGATTAAAGACATTTTGCGCATGTAAACATGGCTAGTGACGCGTTTGTGTTTCAGGTCTCACTTTATAATAACAACGGCAGAATTCATAAATTCCACTTAAATTATATTTTACGTCCAAACCATTAGTCAGTGCTCAAGCAGTTTTATCAAATACTGTTTTTACTCGTTTGTGCTTCTACTGGAATAATAAAGTCAACAAAACAAAGCACTAAATAAGAAAAAAAACATCTAAAAGCTTCATATAACAAGCCTCTCACTAATATTTTGATATCTTCCATTTTTAACCATTTAGGAACCAAACAAACACATCCATTAGTTCTAATCCCGAATTTCAAACCCGCCGTCTTATCATTCACGCCGCCTTTTTCCTGCTCTTTTTTGAGTGTCCATCTGTTGCCATGGCAGCAAATAACATCCTTTTAAGCATTTCTCACATGGCTTCCCCTAATGGCCGCCCGCGCCCCATTCTTCCCCAATCAGACGCCGGCACGATTAGCCGCGTCAATCACAGACCGGGCGCGGCGCTCACGTTAGCCGCAGGATCTTTGGAGGTTGTTTTGTGTGAGCGCATTAGCTGTTCATTTAAACCCGGGTCGTGCATTAGCCCCGTCCCGTAATAACACGCTACAACCGCCTTTCAATTCAGGGCTCAGATTGACGAGAAAATAAAGTGGAGCTGATTTTACGACGAGGAGCTTTTTTTGGTCAGTTTGCGTCTCAGCATTTTTTTCCTTCTCGATACGACATGCTCCAATCTGCACCTGTGACTTTTTATTATTTAAAGCAGTGGTTCTCAAAGTGGGGGTCGGGAGGCCTCGGGGGGTCGCGAGGGATGAACTGGGGGTCGCGAGATGATTTCAAGATCTAATTTTAATTATGTTTTATATTAAAAGCAGTATCTTTTTGTGAAATAAGGCCCAATAAGACTATAAACTATTCAAATAACCAGCATTAAACCTGATTTAACACTCGGACACTTAAAACTATTACTACATTCATTTTCATTTCGCTTTGGGGTCCCGAGTTGGTTGCATGGCTATTATGGGGGTCCCGGGCCAGAAAAGTTTGAGAACCACTGATTTAAAGTGAGACGCTGCAGGTGAACAGGAAAAAATGTTACATTTAAAGATATTAACTGTAAACTTCTCCTGTAGTTTAGTCACATAAATGTAAGAAAAAAATGTATTACAAGTTTTTCATCATGTCATGTTTTCATGTAGAAATAAGGCATTTTATGTGAAAAAACGGCCAAAAATCCACATATTTGGGACATTTAAATCTGAAAAATGGACAGAACCAGGTTTACATTTATTGGTTCATTTTGTACACGTTAGTAAAAAAAAAAAAAAAAGATTTAGTTTTTAAAATAAACTAGATTTGACTGAAAATTGTCCTAAAAATTAAAAATTTCACCTAATTTTTTAACTTAAAACTTGAATAAATCAGTTTTAGAATTAGATATAAAAAAATCCTTCTGTACATTTGGTCTAAATCTTGTTGAGTCCAGATTGTACAGTTTGGTGTAGGATCTACTTTAAGGCTGATCTTTATGTCTCGAGGGACAAAAATGCATTTGAAGAAAACGTCCTTTGAAGTTACAATGTCCCAGAGAAATCTGTGGATGAAGTCCAAGAATCCAAGAAACAAATTTTTTTGATCCTTTAAAATTTAATTCAACAAAATAAAGTTGTTCTCATATATTTCTATTTGTCAGATAATCATTTATGTCACAATAGTCTTGAGTCTTAAACCCAGTGTTGCTTGGTAACAGAATTTCCTTGTGCGACGTCATGATCTACAACCAGGAAGTAAAAATGTAAACCTAAAAAACGGGCAAACTGGGATAAAAAAATTTAAATTTTTAACAGAATCTTATATATCATTATCTTATCTGTGTTTTAGTAAAATAAGTACTTCACTTTAAGAGGAAGTACAGGAGTAGTAGAGGTAGTAGAGGAAGTAGAAATAGTAGAGGTAGTTGAAGTAGTAGTAGAGGTAGTAGCAGTAGTAGAGGTAGTAGAGGAGGTAGAAGTACTAGCAGTCATAGAGGAAGTACAGGAGTAGTAGAAGTAGTAGTAGTAGAGGTAGTAGCAGTAGTAGTAGTAGTAGTAGTAGTAGTAGTAGAGGTAGTAGTAGTAGAGGTAGTAGTAGTAGTAGTAGAGGTAGTAGTAGTAGTAGTAGTAGTAGTAGTAGTAGAGGTAGTAGTAGAGTTGAGTAGTAGTAGTAGTGGGAGTGGTGAGTAGTAGGACGATGGTAGTAGGTAGCTGGTAGTAGTAGAGTGGTAAGGTAGGTGAGTGCAGTGAGTGAGTAGGTGGTGAGTGGTAGGCCGTGGTGGCAGCCAGTGGTGGGGTGGTGGTGAGTGGTGGTGGTGCCGACGCCATGTGGCATGCAGGCAGTCCAGTGGGGGTTGTGGTAGCAGTGGTGGATTGCAGACGCCAGTTGATGGTCGCCGGCTGACGGCTAGGGATTTACGCAGTACGTCCGTTAAGATGTTGGATTGCTATCAGTCACAGTGTGGAGTGGACAATGATGCTGTTGAGTGGCCGCTATGGGTTTGGCAGGGCTGAGCTCGTTGTAGTAAGACGCTGTGGCTTGCTGTCAGCTCAGCTAGTAGTGAGAGGTACGCTGGTGGACGTTGCTGGTGCTCGTGAGTTAGCTGGTCAGTGATAGTAGTGATGCTGCTGCTAGCGGTTGTTGAGCCAGCCAGTGGTGCTGCAAGGTAGTACCCCGGTAGAATGGTACCGCCTGGCGGTGAGTGCCAGGTTATGGTGGTGGTGGTGGGGTGGTGGTAGCCCGTCCATTTGATGCGGGAGTGGTAGGGTGGTGGTGGTTGGTGCAGCCGTGGTGGCAGCCGCTACTGGTGGCAGCGGTGGTATTTGCTGGCGGTGGTGGTGGTGGTAAGATTTCGGTTGCCAAATACAGCGGTGGTGGTGGTTGGTGGTGGTTGGGGTGGTAGTGGTGCTGAAGGATGCTGCTTCGCTGCTGGGTTGTCACGACACAGATTTTTGGTATGACGCGTTGTTTGTAGCGTACGCCGCGGTGGTAGTTTGCTGGTGGTGGCGGTGGAGCAGATGCTGCTGGGGTGGTGGTCGGGCTGTTAAGTTAAGACGCAGCTTGTTATTACGCTGGTAGTGGTACAGCCGCTGGTGGCCGGTGGCGTTGTGCCGGTGGCCGCTGGTGGCCGGTGGTTTGTCTTTGCTGGTTACTGCTGGTGGGTCGCTGGTGGCAGTGGCCGGCTGCTGCCAGTGGTTGCCGGTAGTCAGCCGTAGTAATGCCGGGTGGTGGGGCGGTGCTACGACGCCGTGGCTGGTACGTTGCGCCAACATGATCGCGTGTGAAGACGTGGTACACAGCTGCTCGGTTGGCTGCCGCCACGATCGGCGGCCGCCACATGCTTAGCGTTGGGCCAGTAGTAGTAGGTCAGTAGTGGTAGTCAGGTGGCGGTGGTGGTGGCTGGTGCTGCTGCCGGTGGCAGTGGTGGGGCTGCCCGCTGAGTGGCTGCCTGGCGGTGGCTCGCTGGTCGCCCGGGCCAGAGGTACCCGCTGGTTGATTCTGGTGGTGGTGGTGGTTAAGATTTGCTGGTCAGCCGTGGTGGCGGGATTGTGGGGTGGCTTGCCGAAGTCCCGCTGCCGGTGGTAGCGGAAACACCATGGTGGTGGTGGTGCTGGTTGGTGCGCAAACCGCTGGTTGCTGGTGCACGGTGGTTAAGACGGTGTGGTGAGCGAGCGAACCGCTGGTGGGGTGGTGGTGGTGACGCCGTGGTGCCGCTGGCCCGGCCACATGGTGGCAGCGGTAAGTGGTAGTGGTGGTGGTGGTGATTGGTGGTGTCAGCGGTGGCAGGTGGTGGTGGTGCTGTTGTGCTTACGATGGTGGTGGCTGCCGCCCAGGTGGTTGCCGTCAGATTGGTTATGATTGTTGAAGGTTAGTGCTGGACGTTTGGTGGCAGCTATTACGATTTCTGCAGTGACGGATTTTTCGGTTAGTTGCTGCTGTGGATTGCTGACGATTGGTGCTGGGTGGCTCAAACCGCTGGTGAGTAGGTGGTTCAGTGGTAGTGGTGCTGAGTTGCTGGTAGCAGAAAGTAGCAGAGGTAGTAGGTGGTAGCAGTAACAGTAGTAGTGGTAGGGGCGGTGGGTAGTAGTAGTAGAGGTAGTGGTGGGGTAGTAGCAGCAGTAGTAGAGGTAGTAGTAGTAGTAGAGGTAGTAGCAGCAGTAGTAGTAGTAGTAGTAGTAGAGGTAGTAGAGGTAGTAGTAGAGGTAGTAGTAGTAGTAGTAATAGAGGTAGTAGTAGTAGAGGTAGTAGTAGAGGTAGTAGCAGCAGCAGCAGTAGCAGTAGTAGCAGTAGCAGCAGTAGTAGCAGTAGCAGCAGTAGCAGTAGTAGTAGCAGTAGCAGTAGTAGTAGCAGCAGTAGTAGAGGCAGTAGTAGAGGTAGTAGTAGCAGTATCAAATCAAATCAAATCAATTTATTTTTATAATGCCCAAAATCACAACAACAGTTGCCTCGATGGGCCACAGGTAAAAGCAGTTCAGATAACTGTCCCAGAATGCCCCTGTCCTTTGACCTCCTTCGCGGCGTAGGAAAACTACAAAAAACCCCACGGGACAAAGTAGAAACCTCGGGAGAACCACAGTGAAGGAGATCCTACTCCCGCGGGCGGACAGGCTGCAGATTAACTAGGGGACTGACGCATCCACTTGGACTGTGGAGCCAGAACCACTCAAGAGGAGGTGGCTTTTAAAGAGTTCCTCCAGGCGGACGAGGAGCAGTCCACCAGTGTAGAGAGATCCTCCAGCAGGAGATGAGAGAACAGTTCATCTAAAGTAGAAGGAGTTCGTCCAGGCAGGACAGTGTGGCTAATCCAGCTGTCCAGGCGGGTGGCGCATAGATCAGTCCAGACAGGTGGGGGTTTGGGGGTCGTCACTGAGCAGCCGCGCGTAGTGCCTGAAACAGTCTCCACTCCCGGAAGTGGAGAGAAAGAAAACATGTGAACAGCAATGAACAGACTACAGTTGAAGTAATATTAAATATTGTTGATAGATAAAGTAGGGAAGAACCAGAGGATAGTGTTCAAGCTGCCATACTTCCTCCAGCAGAATTGCTCCAAGGGCAGCGTAGCTAAAACTGTAGGTTTTTATTTCTGTTCCTAACTGGCCTGACCATATGCTATTTCAAAGAGGAACGTTTTGAGCCTGGTCTTAAATGTAGAGACTGTGTTTATCGAGCCTCTTTTACATGAACAGGAGCTGGTTCCATAACATAGGAGCTTGAGCTGGAATGCCTGACCTCTCCTACTGTGCTTTTAGAGACTCTGGGGACTAACAATAGTCCAGCATTTTGAGAACGAAGAGCTCTGTTTTTGGATGGCACGCTACTATTGCATCTTTGAGGTAGGATGGGGCCATATTGTTTAAAGCTTTATAAGTCAGGAGGAGGATTTTAAATGTGATTCTAAACTCAACAGGAAGCCAGTGAAGAGACTCTAACACTGGTGAAATATGATCTCTTTTTCTAGTACCCTCATTAATAATCTTGCTGCTGTATTTTGAACCAGTTGAAAGCTTCTTATAGAGCTTTTTAGGACACGCTATAAGCAGGGCGTTACAATAGTTCTAATCTGGATGTGACAAATGCATGGATGAGTTTTCGCATCATCTCTGGGCAGGATTTTTCTAATTTTGGTTATGTTACAAGAAATGAAAGTAGGCTGTTTTACAGGCTTGATTTATATGTGCTTGAGCAGAGATCTTGGTCAAATAGGGGACCCCAAGGAGTTTCTTACAGTAGAGCTGGGGGCTACAGTGATATTGTCCAGAGAAACTATCTGGTCAGATAAAGAGTCTTACCCAGGTGCTTAGGGCCCAGCAGAATGACCTCGGTTTTCAGGGTTAAAGGAGCAGATAATTAAGAGTCATCCAAGTTTTTATGTCTTTCACGCAGGGCACTAAGTCTGTCTACTTGATGGGTCTGATCAGGTTTCATTGATAAATAAAGCTGAGTGTCATCTGCATAGCAGTGGGTGGGGTTAATGCCATGCTTTCTGATGATCATACTCTAAGGCGGGCAGCATATAAAGTGTGAACAGAACTGGACCAGTACTGAACTCACAATGCGGCACCGTAGGTTACTTTAGAACGTGGGGAAGATCTCTGGTTTACATTAACAAACTGGTACCTATCAGATAGATAGTGATTTAAACCAGCTTAGTAGCGGTTCCACTGACACCTATATCACATTCTAACCTCTGCAGTAGAATGTTGTGGTCGATGGTATCAAGCGCTCGCTGAGGTCCAACAGAACCAGGATTGAGACCTGTCCATCATCAGCAGCTAATAACAGATCATTTGTGACTTTATAGGGTGCAGTTTCAGTGCTGTGTGCGCATACGAACCCTGACTGAAAAACTTCAAACAAATTATTGTCCTGCAGGTGGCGACAAAGCTGTTTAATCACAATTCTTTCATGATTTTAGAGACAAAGGGCAGATTAGAAATAGGTCTATAGTTTGCCAGTATGTCGGGGTCTAGATTAGGCTTTTTCAGAAGTGGTTTAATCACTGCATATTTGAAGGACTGAGAGGACATAAATCAGCTTTCTAGTGAAGTATTTATTATATTAAGAATGGGATTTATAATTAGGGGAGAATTTCTTTGAGGAGTCTACTTGGGATTGGGTCTAAAATACAAGTTGATGTTTTGGAGGACATAATGACTGAAGTTATCTCTGCCTGATCAACAGCAGTGAACCTATCTAGTATTACTGAAGGATTTGTATGGGACACTAGCTTTGCAGTCTGGGCTTGCTCGGTACTAATAGTGGGAGTCATTGCATTTAGTTTATCTCTAATAGTTGTGATGTTGCTGTTAAAGAATAGAAGAAAGTCATTGCAGATTAGAGTAAATCGTAATGAGGGTTCTAATGCTCTGTGAAAGTATGTCAGCATGGCTACATTTCTTAATAGAAATCTAGACTTAATTTTATTTACTTCAATTAAATTTTAATAATATCTGAGTGTTGAGGCCTTACGCAGAGCCTGCTTATAAGACAGAAGGCAAAGTTTTCCATTCTTTCAGGGATTCTTCTGTGTGGAGCTTTGGCGTAAAGGATCTCTCTAGTTTTCTTACCCTTTGTTGGTGAGAAGGTAGTTCTTCAGTGTACCAGGGGGAGGCTCGTTTGGGCCTGATTACTTTCTGGTTAAGTGGAGCTGCAACATCAAGAGCATCTTTTATAGAGTTGACCATTGAGTCAACAGAGTTATCAATAGCACTGGGACTGGCGCTGTTAACGACAGGATCACATGACATAATATTAAATATTGGCTCTATTATTTCTCTGAACTTTAAAATAGATTTTTCAGATAGTAGCAGTAGTAGAGGTAGTAGTAACAGTAGTAGTAGTAGTAGTAGTAGTAGTAGCAGCAGTAGTAGCAGTAGCAGTAGTAGTAGTAGTAGTAGTAGTAGTAGTAGTAGCAGCAGTAGTAGCAGTAGCAGTAGCAGTAGCAGTAGTAGTAGTAGTAGTAGTAGTAGCAGCAGCAGCAGCAGCAGCAGCAGCAGCAGCAGCAGCAGCAGCAGCAGCAGCAGCAGCAGCAGCAGCAGCAGCAGCAGCAGCAGCAGCAGCAGCAGTAGTAGTAGTAGTAGTAAATACATGTGGTACAAAGGGCCATATTTGTTGAGTAACATTTTCTCCAGTTGATTCCCCGTCTCCTCGTCTCGTCTCGTCAGGACGTGTCAGGTGGAGTGGCAGCTTATTACACGCCGCCGCACTTTTGTTTTGGGCCTCATCATGTAGTGCTGCGATGGGAGTCACACACGCCTCACCCCCTGCTCTCCTCCCCCACCACCCCCTCCTCTCCTCCCAGGCAGAGGTCGGCGATAATGGGCCTGTCAAACACCAGCGCCGCAGCGTTTGAGCCCGGTGTTTGAGTCTGTGGTTGTCAGTAGAAGGTAGTAGAAAGTGGTAGTAGTAGCAGTGGTAGTGCAGCAGTGGTAGCAGCAGCAGGCAGCAGCAGCAGCAGCAGCAGTGGCAGCAGCAGCAGTAGCAGCAGCGGTAGTAGTAGTAGTAGGTAGTAGCAGTCCAGTAGTAGTAGTGGTAGTGCAGTTGGTAGCTTGCTGTCGCAGCAAACACCGCATCAGTTGTGCAGTAGCATCGTAGGTTGTAGCAGTTGCCCGCAAACCACCCGCTGTCTGCACCACCGCAGCCGCAGCGCTGTAGTTACGAAACTAGTTGTTGCAGTTCGCCCGCAGAGCAGCTAGTTGTAGTTGTTGTAGCAGTAGTTGTTGTAGTAGTAGTTGTGCAGCAGCAGGCAGCCTGCAGCACAGCCTGTGGCATTAGCGCAGCAACAGCACCGATGGCAGCAGCAGTAATAGCAATGCGCAGTAGCTGGTAGCAGCCAAACAGCAATAGCAGGTTGTAGTAGCTGGTGCAGTAGCAGCAATTTTCCACGGTAGCTGCAGGGCAGTAGCAGCATGTTGCTGCAGTGAGGTAGTAGCGGTTACGTAGCAGTATGGCAGTACCTGTACGTTGCAGTAGTAATGGTAGCTGTACCTGTAGACAGTCAGTAGTGTAGTAGTAGTAGTAGTAGTAACAGCAATAGCAGTTGTAGTAGTAGCAGTAGTAGTAGCAGTACCTGTACCAGTTGTAGTAGCAGTACCAGTAGTAGTAGCAGTACCTGTACCAGTAGTAGTAGTAGTAGTAGTACCTGTACCAGCAGTAGCAGTACCTGTACCAGTAGTAGCAGTAGTACTTGTACCTCCAGCCCTTCTCTCCTCCACACTCTGTGCTCTTCAGACAGAGGTCAGCTCTAATGGTCCTGTCATGGTCCTGTCAGCCCTGGCGCTGGAGCCTGCCCCGCTCAGAGTGACTGATGGCCGGGCTGTCGAAGTGAAGTGTCCCCCACAGGAGCCCGCGCTCACCCCCCGCGAGGAGCGCCCCTGTCAGGGAGGAGGACTCACCCCCACGAGGAGCGCCCCTGTCAGGGAGGAGGGAGAGGGTGAGGGGGTGAGGAGCTGTCCCCCGGGGCTGTCCCAGACCTGGATCATTGTGTGTGGTGTTCAGTGTTTGACTGGAGCTGTCACAGAATAATGGCCTCTAAACAGACACGGGGCACAGCAGAGGGGCATGCTGGGTAATAGGTACTTTACACTCCTTACGGGATTATTAAGTGTCACGGCACACACGGCGTATCCCTCACTTCCAGGGTCTAAGCTGCCATCGCAATCTAAGCTGATTTAGTTTCTTTTTTGACACTGGGCCACAGTCTTGGCTCGGCTTTGTTTAATTACAGATCGGACCTGTTTTACCTAAAATGTACGACTAAATTAATAGTGTACGTTATTGCAAAGGAACTTGTAAATCGATTATTACTGATCATTGAATGTGTACGAGCTCGAATAAAAAGTGTCTAAAAAGAATGAACCCCAATTCCAACTGGAGCTGTATCTGAACCCTTTGGAGCACAAACTATTGTCTGGACTCTTTGTGAAGCTGAGACTCTGTAGTTTTGGCCTCTGATGTTTGATTTATTACAAATGTGAACACGCTCTGCAAAGAGGAAAATATCAGATTTTAAAGTCTGCATCCAGGAAGTTCAGAAGGAAGTGTGTTTGACGCTCAAAACCGCGTGAATGCAACTGAATGTAACTCCTGGTGGTATAACTCATATTTTTGTTTTGTTTGTTTGTTTTTTGGTCAGTTTTCTCTCTCACATATCGATGTCTTTCATGTGGAAACAACAAACGTGTCCAATCTGCTCCTAAAGATGTTTTATTCTTCCATTGAATCCACTTCATCCATAGATTTCTCTGGGACATTGTAACTTCAAAGGACGTTTTCTTAAAATGCATTTTTGTCCCTCGAGACATAAAGATCAGCCTTAAAGTAGATCCTACACCAAACTGTACAATCTGGACTCAACAAGATTCTGACAAAATGTAAAGAAAGATTTGACTAAAAGCGAAAGAATGCAGCTGAAAATGACAAAAATGTGACTAGAAGTGACAAAAAAACGCAACTATAAGTGACAAAAGTGTGACTAAAAGCATAAAAAAATGTGACTAGAAGTGACAAAAAAACGCAACTATAAGTGACAAAAGTGTGACTAAAAGCATAAAAAAATGTGACTAGAAGTGACAAAAAAACGCAACTATAAGTGACAAAAGTGTGACTAAAAGCATAAAAAAATGTGACTAGAAGTGACAAAAACAAGACTAAAGGCAACTAAATGCGGCTAAAAGTGACAAAAATTAGACTAAACTTCAAAGGACGTTTTCTTAAAATGCATTTTTGTCCCTCGAGACATAAAGATCAGCCTTAAAGTAGATCCTACACCAAACTGTACAATCTGGACTCGACAAGATTTAGACCAAACGCACAGAAGGTTTTTTAACATATCTGATTCTAAAACTGATTTATTGAAGCAAAATTTGAATTTTTAGGACAATTTTCAGTCCAATCTAGTTTACTTAAAAACTAAATAAGAAATCCAAATATTTCTTTTTTTTTTTTTTTTTTTTTTTTTTTGTAGCTAACATTTTAAAATTTAAACCTGGTTCTGTCCATTTTTCAGATTTAAATGTCCCAAATATGTGGATTTTTGGCCATTTTTACACATAAAATGCCTTATTTCTACATGAAAACATTACATGATGAAAAACTTGTAATACATTTTTTCTTACATTTATGTGACTAAACTACAGGAGAAGTTTAACATTGATATCTTTAAACTTAAGTTTTTTTCCTGTTCACCTGCAGCGTCTCACCATAAAACTCAAAAAAGTCACTGTAGCAGAACATGTGTCCTTTAAGTTGTCATTTTAATGCCATATTGTGGAAAATTCTACACAAAACGATTACATCATTCATGGCAACAAGCAAGTGGCAAGAAAAATCAGATTTAAGATGTACTTTGAGCGTATTTATCTCATGTTTTGTTGCAGCGCTTGATGTGACTCGAGAGCGCATTGTGGGTCAAAGTGTCTTGCTCAAGGGTCAAAGTTCGAACCACTGAGAATTAGTTTAGTAGGTGCAGCGCTTTCAAACATCACTTTTAACTTTAGAATCCATTTGGCACAAAAAAAAGACATTTGTTCCAATATTAACCTCTACATCACCCAAACCCTAACTCCTCTCCTGACCTTTGACCTCTGGGGCGTGTGAGAGTGTGTGTGGCCCCTGACGTCGCTGTCTGGAGGGGCCCCGGGGTCAGCGCTGTTTGCACCGGCCTTCAGCGCAGATTTAGTGCGACTTAGTGGGTCATTAGTCTCCGGGTTCAGAGGCTTGTTTCGCAATGGCACGCGTCGACACCTGTTCTCCGCACCTCCTCGTCCTCCGGGGCCCCAGACAGAGCCGGGGCCCCGCTGACAGCCGCGGCTAACGCTAATCAAAACAAGGGCCCGCCGTCGCAGTCCAGACAGTACTTTAGGGGGTTATTGTTTCTTTAAGGGCCGTTACGCAGCTATTTTTGAGCGTGCCGTATTGGGTTCGGGACAGAAGGTCAAAAAGCAGCTGTTGCCATGGAGATCCGCCATGTTTGTTGTTGGTGTGCTAAACCATAGAACTATAATAAAACTGGAAGATGAACCCAAAATGGCGCCCTGTTCCTCCCTGTGGCCTGAGCTCATTGGTTCATGACCCCAAAAAAGTTCTTTACTTCCACATTTACTTCCTGATACGGAGGCGGCCATCTTTGCTTTAGGGCGCCACGTGACCACAATCCCCCATGATGCTTTGAGGGAGCGATCACGCAGCTGCAGGTCTTTGTGTTAGCGTTAGCTTGTGTGATTGTAATTGTGTTCTTCATGTTAGACACACGTGAAGCGTCTGAAATGAAATAAAATACAACTTACAGGTGTCTCTAGTCGAGCCTTTTCCACGAGCTTCTGTTTGTATCGTCCGACGCTCGTTCACGTGACTCACACATGTTTGAGTGACGTCACTTCAGATAAAAACGGTAATTTCTGTGATTTTAGAAAAGGTAGAAAAGAACATTTCCTTCTATTTTATTTAAATACCGATAATAATTCTGTCCTGTCTGTGATTATAATGTGATATTTTAGAAAAAGGCTGGTTCCAAGAGGCTGCAGTACCTCGCACGGCCACTAAAGTATTTAGCATCTTTAAACTTCCACTGATTTAACTTTGGGCTGACTGTAAATCCTCTTGTGTGTCAAATGTAACGCAACTCATAGACCTTTAAAAGGTTTGTAAATGGAAATATTCTAAATTCTGAGGAAAAAGTTTCAGAGGAACATGATGTGATTTCACTGAGAAACTGGGATTAAACCTCAGAATATCACAAAATATGAAAATGTAGATGATTTTGTCAAAGCGTCAGCCTCAGACACATGTGAGTGACATCAGAGCGGCTTAAACACATTTATTATTGGATTTTACATCATGTTTGAGGAAATTATGATAAACTCTTTGCATTTTTGATGAAGAAACAATCCAGATTTATAGGTTTTACTGGAAAAATACTCACAGAAATGTTGAGCCCGCAATCATTTTTCATTTTATCAAGAGATATATTAGATACTGTTCCATAAATTAGACTCTTTTAAGCTAAAATACGTCTCCCGTCCATGATCTGACAGAGCCCCGACCTCCTCAGATCTGAACGTCCACGGCCAGCGGTGAAGTCATTCTGAGCGACTTCATTAGTCTAATTGTAATTACGTCGAATGACTTCATTAGAATTAGACTTAATCAAAAAAGCTTAAAGAGGACAAAATGTAAAATCCAATTGTGGAAGCTTTTACCTCTTTCCTTATCATTCTCTTCCGCTCTGATGTAATTCAAACATTCCTGCACGTTTGAGTAATCAATTTTGTAAAATAAAAACGACTTAATGGTAGTGCTTTAGCTTAAGGCTCTTCAGTTAACTATTTATTAGGCATTAATACGCTCTAGTGCTCTGTTTATTCACTTATAATACCTTTTAAATGTTAATAAGCCAATAACCAAAAACATGAATGTGTTAATCAACCACATGTGCAGAACGTTAATAAGCAGATTTGGTGTTTTTTTTTTCAATAATCATGTGATAAATGCTCGTAAACACCTCATAAGTGCTTATAAATACATAAAAAGTGCTTATTAATGCATTATAAACAGTTGACTAAGTACACCCAAGACACTGCAGGCAAAACTCTTTTTTTTTTTTTGTCATTTTGCTCTCAACAGATCGTCTTTCATGTGGAAACAAAAAACGTGTCCAATCTGCTCCTAAAGATGTTTTATTCTTCCATTTAATCCACTTCATCCGTGTTAATTAGTGCAAAATAGCCGTTTAATTTCACTGCACAAGTCCCTCAATTTAGTGCAAAACAGCATGTTGTTCCAGACCTTTTTGCACATTCATTTTACTTACATTTGCGTGTCTTGCGAGCTAGCTTTTGTTTATTCTGCTGCCAGTAAATGGAGCGTTTTTTCAGTTTTTTTAATTTTTTTTTCTTTGTTCATTTATTATGTCTTTGTCAGGGACCGTGTACAAATACATTCATCGTATAAAAGAGAAGACGCTTTGCACCAGATTTAGTAATAGTGAGCAATTACCAGGGGGCACTGGGAATGGTTTCAGATTTTAAAAGACGATGAAATTTACTCATATCTGGATTTTAAAAAAGTGTTATTTGTTGTAAAATTTAGAATCTTTTTGGAGCATCTTGGACTATAAATATAATTAAACAAAAATATAATAGTAATAATTGACAATATGTGACTTTTAAACCCATTTATTTGCCTGAAACTCAAGTTAAGGACTACTCTAGAATGTCAGACGAAACTTAGGGCGTACTCGAAACACAAAAGGTTGGGAACCACTGGTCTAAACCATGAGACGCCAACGTAAAGGAACAAGAGCAAGTGTAAAAGGTATAGGTATATATTTCGCGACATGAAATGTTTTTATGTGATTAAACTTCCTTATTTCAATAAAAAGGAAGGAGGGGGAGGAAAAAAAAAAGCTTTTGCCGTCATTTTACTGGGAGTGTACTTTCTCAAGAGACCTGCAGGGGGCGCTCTGTCGCTGAAGTGACTGAGTTCTGCTTTAAAGTCCATATGACGAGTTCTCAGTATTTTCTAATTCTGTCTTAGTTTGGCGGGAGGGCACCTGTGGCAATTATTTACTCTAGTTTTACATCTGTGAAGTTGCAGTTTATGGAAAAAAAATAAAATAAAATACAGGATGTAGTGCTGAGTTCTGAAACGGAATCCCCCTGTGATGTCATCTAAAAGCGACGTACCATTGAAAATACACCATGGAAGTATTAAAAGAACTGGATAAGACACGCCCCCTCTGACTGTGGTCCCAGATTGATTAGTGGTCGTGCGAGGTACTGCAGCCTCTGGGGCCCAGCCTTTTTCTAAAATGTCACATTATAATCACAGACAGTACTGAATTATTATCTGTATTTAAATAAAATAGAAGGAAATGTTCTTTTCTACCGTTTATAAAATCACACAAATTACCGTTTTTATCTGAAGTGACGTCACACAAACATGTGCGAGTCACATGAACGAGCGTCGGACGATACAAACAGAAGCTCGTGGAAAAGGCTCGACTAGAGACACCTGTAAGTTGTATTTTATTTCATTTCAGACGCTTCACGTGTGTCTAACATGAAGAACACAATTACAATCACACAAGCTAACGCTAACACAAAGACCTGCAGCTGCTGGTCGTTCACGTCGCTCAAAGCATCATGGGGGATTGTGGTCACGTGGCGCCCTAAAGTAAAGATGGCCGCCTCCGTATCAGGAAGTAAATGCGGAAGTAAGACATTTTTTTGGGGTCATGAACCAATGAGCAATGAAATACACTGACGGTCAGAGACATACTGTACATTATTATACCTTCTAAACCACGAGACGCCAAAGTAAAGGAACAAGAGCAAGTGTAAAAGCCAAATAAATAATGCAGAGTGTGTGTCCTTTAAGAAATGTCCTGTTTGAACTGGTTAACCTGCTCCTCTGCGTCCGTCTGTTGTATACGGTGCTCACTGTGGACTCGTTGCTCAGATATATAGGTGGTGTGAAATAGGATTGTCCATTTCCACATCTCCGCATCGATCGGCGCTCCGAAGGTCCTGGGAGAACACGCGCGGCGGCCATGTTTGCCACACTAAATCCCGCGCACACTGGATTTCTTATTGGATTCCTCGTCTCCTCCACCTCCTCCTCCTCTTCTTCTCTGCCCTTTTGTGCGTTTGTTTACACTCTCGCCGCGCAGATTTAGCCGTTTTCATCCGATGAGCGTCGGAGAGGAACGGGGGAGTGGAAAGTTCCTATCATTAACACGAGGAGAGGATGGAGAGGGTGAGGTCCTCCAGCTCCCATCGATTCCCCGTCTGCGAGCGGAATGCTGATGAGCTGGAAGGAGGCGAGCGAGTGAGCGGGAGGAGGGGGAGAGGGGGGAGGAGGAAGAGGGAGAGGGGGGAGGAGGAGGAGAGCGAGCGGGAGGAGGAGGAGAGGGGGGAGGAAGAGGAGAGCGGGAGGAGGAGGAGAGGGGGGAGGAGGAGAGGGAGGAGGAGGAAGAGAGCGAGGAGGAGGAGAGGGAGGAGGAGGAAGAGAGCGAGCGGGAGGAGGAGGAGGAGAGGGAGCAGGAGGAGCAGGAGAGGGGGGAGGAGGAGGAGAGCGGGAGGAGGAGGAAGAGAGTGAGCGGGAGGAGGAGGAGAGGGGGGAGGAGGAGAGCGGGAGGAGGAGGAAGAGAGCGAGCGGGAGGAGGAGGAGGAGGAGGAGAGCGGGATGAGGAAGAGACCGAGCGGGAGGAGGAGGAGAGGGGGGAGGAGGAGGAGGAGAGCGGGAGGAGGAGGAGGAGGAGAGCGGGAGGAAGGAGGAGAGCGAGCGAGCGGGAGGAGGAGGAGAGCGGGAGGAGGAGGAGGAAGAGAGCGAGCGGGAGGAGGAGGAGAGGGGGGAGGAGGAGGAGGAGAGCGGGGGAGGAGGAGGAGAGCGGGGGAGGAGGAGAGCGGGAGGAGGAGAGCGAGCAGGAGGAGAGCGAGCGAGAGGGAGGGGGAGGAGGAGGAGAGCGAGCGATCGGGAGGAGGAGGAGAGGGTGGAGGAGGAGGAGAGCGAGCGAGCGGGTGGAGGAGGAGGGGAGCGAGTGAGCGGGAGGAGGAGGAAGAGAGCGGGAGGGAGGAGGAGAGGGAGAGGGAGGAGGAGAGCGAGCGGGTGGAGGAGGAGAGCAGGAGGAGGAGGAAGAGAGGGGGGAGGAGAGGGAGGAGGAGGAAAAGAGCGAGCGGGAGGAGGAGGAGAGCGGGAGGAGGAGGAAGAGAGCGGGAAGAGGAGGAGAGGGAGGAGGAGGAGAGCGAGGAGGAGGAGGAAGCGGAGACGAGGAGAGGAGAAGCGGCCAGCGGGAGGAAGGAAGGAGAGAGAGGGAGGAGAAAGGAGAGCAAAGCGAAGCGAGCAGGAGGAGGAGGAGGAGAGGGGGGAGGAGAAGGAGAGCAAGCGAGCGAACGGGAGGAGGAGGAGAGGGAGGAGGAGGAGAGCGAGGAGGAGGAGAGCAAGGAGGAGGAGGAGAGCGAGCGAGCGGGAGGAGGAGGAGAGAGGGAGGAGGAGAGCGGGAGGAGAAGGAGAGCAAGCGAGTGAACGGGAGGAGGAGGAGAGCGAGTGGGAGGAGGAGGAGAGCGAGAGGGAGGAGGAGGAGGAGAGCGAGTGGGAGGAGGAGGAGGAGAGCGAGCGGGTGGAGGAGGAGGAGAGCGGGTGGAGGAAGAGGAGAGGGAGGAGGAGGAGAGCGAGGAGGAGGAGAGCGAGGAGGAGGAGGAGTGCGAGCGAGCGGGAGGAGGAGGAAGAGAGAGAGGAGGGAGGGAAGCGGAGGAGAGAGGAGAGCAAGAGTGAGCAGGAGAGGAGGAAGGAGAGCGAGTGGGAGGAGGAGGAGGAGAGCGAGCGGGTGGAGGAGGAGAGCGGGTGGAGGAGGAGAGCGGGTGGAGGAGGAGAGCGGGTGGAGGAGGAGAGCAAGCGAGTGAACGGGAGGAGGAGGAGAGCGAGTGGGAGGAGGAGGAGGAGAGCGAGCGGGTGGAGGAGGAGAGCGAGCGGGTGGAGGAGGAGAGCGGGTGGAGGAGGAGGAGAGCGAGCGGGTGGAGGAGGAGAGCGAGCGGGAGGAGGAGGAGAGCGGGTGGAGGAGGAGAAAGCGAGCGGGTGGAGGAGGAGGAGAGCGGGTGGAGGAGGAGAAGCGGGGAGGAGGAGGAGAGCGGGTGGAGGAGGAGAGCGAGCGGGTGGAGGAGGAGAGCGGGTGGAGGAGGAGAGCGAGCGGGAGGAGGAGGAGAGCGAGCGGGTGGAGGAGGAGAGCGGGTGGAGGAGGAGAGCGGGTGGAGGAGGAGAGCGAGCGGGAGGAGGAGGAGAGCGGGTGGAGGAGGAGAGCGAGCGGGTGGAGGAGGAGAGCGGGTGGAGGAGGAGAGCGAGCGGGAGGAGGAGGAGAGCGGGTGGAGGAGGAGAGCGAGCGGGTGGAGGAGGAGAGCGGGTGGAGGAGGAGAGCGAGCGGGAGGAGGAGGAGAGCGGGTGGAGGAGGAGAGCGAGCGGGTGGAGGAGGAGAGCGAGCGGGTGGAGGAGGAGAGCGAGCGGGAGGAGGAGGAGAGCGAAAGGGTGGAGGAGGAGAGCGAGCGGGTGGAGGAGGAGAGCGAAAGGGTGGAGGAGGAGAGCGAGCGGGAGGAGGAGGAGAGCGAAAGGGTGGAGGAGGAGGAGGAGGAGGAGGAGAGCAGCGGCAGACATGAAGCGCCGCTGAAGTCAAAGAACGTCAGCCCCGACACTTGACGTCTGCTGTGAACACTTTATTTAAACGACGTACAACGTCTCACAAGAGCAACTGTGAAAGGACTGAGCGGGAAGTTCTCTAGAGCCTTGATTTTCAACCAGAGCGAGAGGGAACACTGGGGCGCCTTGAGAAAATGTCCAGTTTGAGTTCACAGATTCACAAATGCAGATTTAATGAACTAATTTACCTTTTTGGAGTGTCCTGAGCAACTTCTGCACCAAAGAAAGAAATCAACCATCACTATTACCAAACGCTTTATTTAAACGTACAATGTCAACTGTGAAAGGACTGCACGGAAAGTTCTCTAGAGCCTTGATTTTCAACCAGTGCCGGGGAACACTGGTGCGCCTTGAGGTTTTGCCAAGTGTGCCTTGAAAAAATGGCTAATTTTACGTAACAAATTCACAATTGCAGATGTTATTTACTTTTTTGGAATGTCCAGAGCAACTACTGCATCAAAAAATAATGCAAATCCATCACTATAAAGAACTAGACAGTTGCACAGACATTATCTACCTCATTATAGACCGTATTTTTTACAAAACAGTCTGATTTTGTAAAGTTTGAGGAGTATAGGGGGTGTTGTGGTATTGTTTAAACCAGGCATGTCCAAACTAAGGCTAACTAACTCATTACATTTAAAAGCAAGTATCTGTTCGCTCTCTACTACGCCACACTTTCGAACCGAACTGAACAGTAAAAAGTGCTTTTTTAATACTTTCAGCTGTTATTTTTGCACATTCACAGTGACACGCTGAGTTCAAATCCTGGCTTTGAGCGAAAAAAACGTTAAAAATCTGCAAAAAATATAAGAAATTGCTACATTTAACTTCCTGAAATCTTTCTCTCTTCATGAACAGTCCCTGGATTTAAAAAAAGCGTCGTCAGCCTCGCTCCTCTCGTACACATGAATAAAAAAACACGCCAGTCTTTTGAACCGCTCCTTGAAACAAAAAGATGAAGAAAAAGTTGGGATCGTCTCTCATAAAAGAGTCAAAAGTCCCATCTCCAATTCCCTCTCCTCTTCTGGCATTGTCGGAGCATATGCCTGTCCTCTGTCCTTCTGCCGTCCTCCTGCGAGACCTCTCCTCTTCTAATTACATCTAAAATGCTAATAGCCCGGCTCTCGTTAGCGCCCCTTGCTAGCTTCAAAGCTTTCCCACAACCGGGGCTGGAAAAGTGCTCCTTCAAACGCCGGACTTCAGTCGCTTTTCTCCCGCTAATTACCGCCGCCGCGTCGGGTCGAGCGGCCAGAGCTACAGAGCCGCGCTAAATCTATAATTCCATCTGTACATTAGCCGGCTAACTATTCCTGGCCCCGACCGAAACCGGCTGCTAATGCGACGATGACGAGGCAGTCGGGAGTGTTTGGAAAAGCCGTGCGCGAAAGTGGAAACTCCCTCGACGGCGGGAGAAGAAAGAGCGGCGATGTCGGAAGGGTTTTGGAGGGAAAGCGCTGACAGCTGCTAACGCTAACGTGTCATTAGCCTAATTAGGGTTAAAGCAGGGAATGAAATTAAGTTGAGCGTGTCATCGTTGAGCTCAGTGTCTGCAGTTTTAGCGGAAAGAGAATTGTTTTAGGTCAGAAAAATGGTAGAAGATCAGTTGTATGAAGACCTTTTGGGATTTAAGGTGTTTGTTTTTTGTCGTTAGCCTGAAACAAAGATAAGTTTGGAGGTAAACAAAGGCACGTTTTGAGTTTGAGCTGACGTTGACGTTTGCTTGCGATGTTTAAAAGGCAAGGCTTGTTTATGAAAGTTAAAATATATTACTTGGAATTGAATTGTTGTATTTGAAATGTTAAGATTCACAAAAAGTGTTAAAGCCCACCTCGAGCTTGTTTCTTTCGTCTGTGGATGGGATCGTCGTGTTAAAATAAGTAGTTCGCTAATTCATGCTAGCTACCGAGCCATATACTGTACACGGAGCTCACCAGTCCGTCCCGCCCACATTTAAGACGTGGGTCCGGAAGTATATTTCTCATTATTTAAGGAATTAAGGTGCAGGTGAACAGGAAAAAATCTTACATTTAAAGATGTACATGTTAAACAACTTCTTTAGATTACTCAAGAAAAAAATGTATTACAAGTTTTTCATGACATGTTTTCATGTAGAAATAAGGCATTTTATGTGTAAAAAAAAAATGTCAAAAATACACATATTTGGGACATTTAAATCTGAAAAATGTACAGAATCAGGTTTAAATTTCTTGGTTCATTCTGTAACATTAGTTATTAAAAAAAATTAGGGAAAGGATTTTTTATTTCTTATTTAGTTCTTGACTAGATTTGGATGAAATTTGTCCTAAAATTCAAAATTTGCCTCATTTTTTGACTTAAAACTTCAATAAATTATATTTATAATTAGATATTTAAAAATCCTCGTGTTCGTTTGGTCTAAATCTTGTTGAGTCCAGATTGTACAGTTTGGTGTAGGATCTACTTTAAGGCTGATCTTTATGTCTCGAGGGACAAAAATGCATTTTAAGAAAACGTCCTTTGAAGTTACAATGTCCCAGAGAAATCTATGGATGAAGTGGATTCAATGGAAGAATAAAACATCTTTAGGAGCAGATTGGACACGTTTGTTGTTTCCACATGAAAGTCGATGTGTGAGAGAGAAAACTGATCAAAAAACAAACATTGAGTAAAAAAAAAAAAACTTTAATACATAAAGAAGGGTTAGATTGATTGGACTGTGCCTCATTCAGACCGATCTCAATCCTTATCGTTGTAGATTTACACCTCGATTATGTCAAACAAATACTGATCAATCAATCAGACGGATGCACAAACCCAAGACAAGCTCCCGCTTTTTTATTCCCCACCATATCTCTACAATCTGAAGAATCTGGAAAGTCCATAACCACAAACCGACCGTCGCTCTTCGCCGCCGCCGCTTGATTCCGTCCCAGCGAATCCTTTTTACCCTGAAGTACGGTTCATCTGACTCCGGACTGTGCGGAGCAGATTAGACGCGGTGTAATTGCGGCGTGCGTTTTCAGCGAGCTCGTTTGTGCGAATCGATCCCGGCTGAGAAATCATAATCAGATGGAAACGAGAGACGAGGACGTGACGGGACGGGGGGTGAGGCGCGGGGGGCGAGGGGCGAGGCTTCGAGTGGTCCTGACGGAGCGGGGCGAAGCTGACGCAGCCCGGACAGGGGTCAGAGGTCGCGCGGCATCCGACAACCAATGGGAAAGCGATGGGCTCGGCAAGGACAGGGATGGATTAAATGAACTGGATAAGACACGCCCCCTCAGATTGATTAGTGGCCGTGTGAGGTACTGCAGCCTCTTGGGCCCAGCCTTTTTCTATCATTGCACATTATAATTGCAGACAGTACTGAATTATTATCTATATTTAAATAAAATAGAAGGAAATGTTCTTTTCTACCGTTTCTAAAATCACAGAAATTACCGTTTTTATATGAAGTGACGTCACACAAACATGTGCGAGTCACGTGAACGAGCGTCGTACGATACAAACAGAAGCTCGTGGAAAAGGCTCGACTAGAGACACCTGTAAGTTGTATTTTATTTCATTTCAGACGCTTCACGTGTGTCTAACATGAAGAACACAATTACAATCACACAAGCTAACGCTAACACAAAAACTTGCAGCTGCTGGTCGTTCACGTCGCTCAAAGCATCATGGGGGATTGTGGTCACATGGTGCTCCTAAAGCAAAGATGGCAGCATTATCTGTCAGTGGTTAAGATCATTTTACTTACCCGACTGACAAATGTATTTTCTTATTTTGAGCAAAATGATGGTCTGATCATCAGAAATACCTTGAAACCAGTGAAATATTCTGCATCACATCAACAATTAAATCTCATCGAGTCAAAACTTCTCAAATCCAGATAAAAATGATCAATTCAAGCCATTTTAAGATTGGATAGATTTACATTTTAGATAATTTGGATTGAAGTAAGAAATAATGTGTTGAAACAAGTCACAAACGATTTGAAACAAGTAAAATAATCTAGTTCCATCAAATAAATCGTCTCCACTGATCTTAACGAGTCAAAACGTCTGAAATTCAGATTAATATCCTGAAATCAACACATTTTAACTCATCTAGAACTTAGTTTTTACTGCGTGAACTCTTCAGACCACATGCTTTTACTGGACAAACACCAAAGGAATATGATCAAGTAAAGACCATTTAATCTCGATTCATTGCTAACTGTTGTGCTTTGGTCAGTGTGATGTATTTATGTTCGCGCTGCTGAGGAGCTAAATAAAGCTGAGGTGTTGGGTGTTTTTGCGTTCATACATTTATCTCAGTTGAGTTGAACATTCGTGCGAGGTTATGCTTTTGTAGAACGTGTCATGATCAGCCGAGTGCAGGACTCCAGCGCCGTCCCATTCACACATAAATCACACGGTTAGCCGAGCGTTAGCATCGTGCTCATTCATTCTGTTATATAATGATCCACATATATTACCGAACTTCAGCTCCATTGTTTATATGAATGTGGGTCTTTAAGCAGTAAAACGTGTGTGTTAGACGTGTCGACATTGGAAATTTCAGATTTTTTGTTTGTTTTTGGTCAGTTTGCTCTTTCAGAATAAAAGCTTTCACCTGAAACAACGACATCTGCACCAGAGAAGCTTTGTCATTCCATTGAATCCACTTCATCCATAGATTTCTCTGGGACATTGTAACTTCAAAGGACGTTTTCTCTAAATGCATTTTCTTCCTCGGGACATAAAGATCAGCCTTAAAGTAGATCCTACACCAAACCAAATCTGGGACTGGACAAGATTTTAAGGAAACGTACAGAAGGATTTGTTGAGACCTGATTCTAAGTCGGATTTATTAAAGTCTTAACTCCCACAATTAGTCAAAATGTAGTTTTTACATCAATTTTCAGCCATAGTTTACTCAAAAACTAAGTAAGACAGACATGTTCAAACAGGTAACACTTTAGAATAACTCCCCTTATTCCTGCCTTGGTAAAGCATGAATAAAGACTTAATTAATAGTGAACAAAGACTTTATTAAGAATGATTCAGGCTTATTAACTACTTAACTAATACTCTAACCATAACCCTAACTTTAATTAAGTAGTTACTAATCCTGAATCATGCTTAAAGGTCCCATAACATGCAAAATGGACTTTTCAGAGGTTCTAACCTTCCTCCAGTGCTGTTTGTTCCTCGTATGTTGTGCCCAAAGTGTTTTTTTGATTGATTCCCTCATGTTTTCACTAGAGAACTGTCTTTTCCGTCCCCCTCGGCTGAGCAGCAGACGGGGGCTCCTCACTAAGATGACGCGGTGTTTTAAGCCACGCCTCCAGGAAGAATAAAAACAGCTAATGCTAATGCTACACAGTAATTACACGATGGATACGACAGATAGAAGAGTTAGCTTGTTATTTACCAAACGGCACGTCCGTCGTTGAGGCCCAGGAGCACGTCAAACTCCAGGTCAGATCCAGGACGTAGGACTCAGCACGACGCACCGTCAGGACCAGAAAATGTTTATTCAGTGTTTGTGTATCGCTGTTTACCGGAGCACACGGCGCATGCACCATCTCCACTACAGGGGAGGCACGGGTTGGGAGGGGGAGGCGCGCGGGTTGGGCGGGGGAGGCAGCCTGCTCTCTGTTCGGGGGGGTCAGATCTCAGAGTGAGCCGTTTGCTTTTGCAGGAGGGGGGCCAGTCCAAGAAATGGGTGTTTTTTGTAAACTGTTATGTTATGGATATTACACAACGAGAAAATGTATCAACAAAGCCCTTAGGACAGACTGTGTGAAGGGGAAAAGAGCAGAATATGGGACCTTTAATAAACTAATTGATAGTAGTTAATAAATTACTTTGTTAATGCTTTACTGAGGCAGGTTTAGGCAAGTTATTCTAAAGTGTTACCTCCAAACCTTTTCCAAACCTGGGGACCCTCTGAGAATCTTTCCACACTTGTGTCCCGACTTGACTGATGTAAAACAGCACATACCCGCGTCTCTTTGAGTTCTGTGTCCTCCTGCCTTTCTTTCAGTCTATTTTCGTCCCTTTTTAACACACCACAATAATCCTGAGTACGTTCTGCAGAGATGTACACGCATTAGTCGGCTTGTGTGGATGTGGACGTCCCCCTGGAGGAGCTCGGCGTTATTATGGAGGAGTTATGTAAAACGTGCACTTTAGTCATTCAGTGTAACATGCACAGCGTCTGGGAGAGATGCTGCTGTCGCCCCCTGGAGGTGTTATATGTATTGGATGCTTTTTATTATTATTATTATTATTATTTCTTAAACTGAAACTTTGGGACCACTTTATAATAACTGCAACTTATTTTGCCATAATAAAGCATGAACAAAGACTTAATTAATAGTGAATATATAGTTTATTAAATATGATTCAGGCTTAGGGCTGGGACAATAAACAATAATATCGTTTATTGTGATAAAAAGAGAAGACAATAATCATTTGTGTAATAATCGTGATAATCGCCAACAAAGTTAATCGCCATTTTTTCAGACGTTTTGACTCGTTAAGATCAGTGGAGACGATTTATTTGATGGAACTAGATTATTTTACTTGTTTCAAACCGTTTGTGACTTGTTTCAATACATTATTTCTTACTTCAATCCAAATGATCTGTCAGTGGTTAAGATCATTTTACTTACCCGACTGACAAATGTATTTTATTATTTTAACATAAATGATGGTCTGATCATCAGAAATACCTTGAAACCAGTGAAATATTCTGCATCACATCAGCAATTAAATCTCATCGAGTCAAAAAATTCTCAAATCCAGATAAAAATGATCAATTGAAGCCATTTTAAGATTGAATAGATTTACATTTTTTGCTGCAGGAGATAATTTGGATTGAAGTAAGAAATAATGTATTGAAACAAGTCACAAACGGTTTGAAACAAGTAAAATAATCTAGTTCCATCAAATAAATCGTCTCCACTGATCTTAACGAGTCAAAACGTCTGAAATTTACATTAATATCCTGGAATCAACACATTTTAACTCATCTAGACGTGTGTTCTTGCCGTGTGCTTCTGCTCACATGACTACAACTTGCTTTACTGTCTATACTTTGAAACTGTATAATATTCAAAATAATCAAAGTAGACAGCCCTGAGTCTGTTTCCTGGAGCTCTGGGGCCTCATTTATGAAACTTAGCGTGGAATTCTTACTAAAAAAATACGTAAGGACTAAACACAAACCTCTAAAACATCGAACATGCTCGTGACGTGACTCTTCGTTTCGTTTGGATCGTCTTCTGAAGAAAGAAATAATGTATTGAAACAAGTCACAAACGGTTTGAAACAAGTAAAATAATCTAGTTCCATCAAATAAATCGTCTCCACTGATCTTAACGAGTCAAAGCGTCTGAAATTCACATTAATATCCTGAAAGGGCACCTAATTATAAAATCCACCTTTTAAAAGCTAAAAAACATGATCTTTTTAGCTTTTAAACACGTTAAAACACTGTTCCCTCGTCACAAACATGACTGAAGTTATATTCTGCTTAAGTCGCGCTTGTTTGACGAATCCTGTGCCTCAGAAAACACTCCGTTTCTAATGTTCCAAATGTGTGACGTCAAAGGCAGGTCTCGAATAAATCGTCTCCACTGATCTTAACGAGTCAAAACGTCTGAAATCCAGATTAACATCCTCAAATCAACACATTTAACTCATCTAGACATGTGTTTTTGCAGTGTGTGACGACTTCAAGCTGACAAAACAGCAGACCGTCCTCCAGAAAAGTTCCCTAGTGCACCTTTAATCAAACGTGGGAGCTGTTTTAAGTCCAGGAGGAGCTGTGGGGCTGGTCACACGGCGTTCTCGTCTCTGCAAAACGTTTTAATAGATAATGGAAGCTATTATTAGAGTATTCTATTCATCTTATTTATGAAAGGGAAGGAAATACAACTGGACAGACTTGTTTGGTGTTCACTCTTGTTTTTGCGTGCTCTGTTTTGTCCTGTTGTGTTTTAAATTGCCTTTGTGCAGCACTTTTGGGCCTTTGTGGTTGTTTTAAATGTGCTTCATAAATAAACTTGACTTGACTTTGGAAGCTTGTACTTTCAGAGCCTCCAGATCTGCTCCAAAGTGAAAGCAAGTGTGGAGTGAATGAATAAAGCAGTGAGGAGTACCGTATATGGATTATTATTAGTATTATTATGTATCATACTTTTACCAGCAGGGGGCAGACTTTGTAACGTCTCTTTCATTTGCTGTATCTCACTTCTACGTGGCAAAAACACATTTCTAGATGAGTTAAAATGTCTTGATTTCAGGATATTAATCTGGATTTCAGACGTTTTGACTCGTTAAGATCAGTGGAGACGATTTATTTGATGGAACTAGATTATTTTACTTGTTTCAAACCGTTTGTGACTTGTTTCAATACATTATTTCTTACTTCAATCCAAATGATCTCCTGCACAGAAAAAAATGTAAATCTATCCAAACTTAAAATGGCTTGAATTGATCATTTTTATCTGGATTTGAGAAGTTTTGACTCGATGAGATTTAATTGCTGATGTGATGCAGAATATTTCACTGGTTTCAAGGTATTTCTGATGATCAGACCATCATTTTGATTAAAATAAGAAAATACATTTGTCAATGGGGTAAATAAAATGATCTTAACCACTGACCGATCATTTGGATTGAAGTAAGAAATAATGTTAACGCTTTAGATTAAGGTTAATAAGCACTAATAGTTTGTTTATGCACTTATAACGCCTCATACATGTTTATAATCCATCAGACAAAACATGTTTGAGTGAATAAACCACATGTACAGAGCATCAATGAGCAAATATTACATTATTTTCAATTATCACACTAATAAATGCTTGTAAATGCCTTATAAGTGCTCATAAACACATAACAAGTGATTATTAATGCATTATAAATAATTTACTACGGACCCTTAATCTAAAGTGTTACCAAAATAATGTATTGAAACAAGTCACAAACGGTTTGAAACAAGTAAAATAATCTAGTTCCATCAAATAAATCGTCTCCACTGATCTTAACGAGTCAAAACGTCTGAAATCCACATTAATATCCTCAAATCAACACATTTAACTCCTCTAGCTCTTCACTCTTTGCTGTTCTCGTCTCACAAACCTCTCTTCTCTGATTGCTTTGCTCCTCCGGTCCCCCGGGGGCCGCTGGTACATGCACACCGGGGCCCGCACATCTGATTGCATTACGCCCCGCCAGTGTAGCCCCGCCCCTGTTGTCTCTGGGGGGCGGGGCTACAGCAGCTTGTCCCCTTGGCTCTTTACTCCGTGTGATGTCGAACGCAGCCGTTTGAAATGCCACTGTATCGCGATGCCCTTTCATGGACCTGGAACTAATAAGAAGAGAAAAATGAGGCGCGCTCTTAAATGGCACCCGGCGTCACCTTTGACCCCAGCGCTCGCCGTGGGACGGGTTCATTACGCCGGTTTTGTTCTGTTTTTTGGAGAATTGAAAGAGAGTCTGCATGTGGTCCATAAATGTATTTGTAAAAACAGTGTTGGCTCAATGGTTAAAGTAGAACTAAGTAACATTTTGACCTTATTAAAGTCTTCATAAGTCCGTGTGATGATTGTAAATGCGTTTTCGTGGTGTTTGAAGCCTTGTCGTCGCCCCCTGCTGTCTCTGAACGGAAAACCAGCCACCGAAGACAACTCTCCTGAGAAACACTGGCTCTCTTTTTTATATTTCACGACATAAAATTTTTAGTATGTGATTCATAGACCGCACATATCGATGGACTGTGGGAGTGTGACGTCACTCATAGTTTGGCTCCAGCCAAATGAAGCCAATCGAGGCTAGCAGTTATAGCAGCTAAAGTGGAGCTAGCAGTTATAGCAGCTAAAGTGGAGCTAGCAGTTATAGCAGCTAAAGTGGAGCTAGCAGTTATAGCAGCTAAAGTGGAGCTAGCAGTTACAGCGGCTAAAGTGGAGCCAGACTCCATATTTGTAAATCCGAGTGCGTATCGTGACAACCTTCTACCAATCAGGAGGAGGTTGTTAGCGGTTTCCGCCCCTCGGTGGGAGGAGACGACGGCAACGTGCGGCGCTAGCTGTCAATCAAACCTGTTGCTAATGCGAACGAAACCGACCCCTGGAAAAGGAAGCACCTGATTGGTCAGTTATTATTGTAATAACTTGATTTATGAAAAAAACACAGGATCATGTAGAGCAGGGGTGGGCAATTATTTTGACGCAAGGGCCACATTGGATTTTTACACTTGCCTGGGGGCCGGACCATTTTACACACATACTACTACGCATAGACTTAATGCCTAAAATACACAAAAAATGACTACAGAATAGCAAAAATCATTACCTTTATTTAGTGGGAACAGTGCAGTTGATCACTCCTTTTATCCAATGCATCAAAGTTTGGTGTTATTCTAGTGGTGGCTGTTCTCAAAACTGATTTTTAATGAACAAGCAGCTGCTCAGGAAACTATAAAATGACAAATGCACCACACCTAACTCATACAATTTTTTATTGAATGCTTTGCGGGCCGGATCAAAATGCCAAAAGGGCCGCATGTGGCCCCCGGGCCTTAGTTTGCCCCCCTCTGATGTAGAGTGTGTCAAAACAGACATTTTAGCTCCAGATGTGAGTTTGATCGAAGCAGTTAGAGAGTAAAGGCTCCAGTGTCACAGAAAGAGAATGGCAGCTCGACTTCATGGAGCCGGTACAGCCTTCATGGATACTTCCTGTTTGGTCACTTCCTGTTTGGTCACTTCCTGTTTGGAACGTGGCAGCAGCAGCTCCAATAGTCCACTGTTCTACGATCTATGAAGTGATTGTACTTCCTTAGTGATTGTACGCCATCGGCCATCGGCGCACACTGGCAGCCTCACCTCTGTCAGTCTGCCCCGGGGCAGTTGTGGCTACAATTACCATCACCGAGTGTGGAGTGAATGAATGATGCTACGTGAAGCGTCTTTGAGCGTCCAAAAAAGCGCTGTATGCATTGTTATTATTATTATTAGTAGTAGTGATATTATTACTATTATTTTTTTTAATGAATGGATTGTTCCCCCGCAGAGGTTTGTTTGTGGGTTTTCCCTCTGATGCCGCCTGTATCTCTTGGCTGCGATTGATTGGTCCGCCCTGGTTTCACTTTACTGCCTGAAAAAGCCGTGCACTCGCCTGAAAACAAATGCATTTGAATACAGTGAGTTTGAGAACTAGGAACGAGTCAGACTGATTTAATCCCCTACTTACTCCGTTTGCAGTTTGAAAATCCATCTTTCATATGTTTTTTCAACCAGGCAAACAAGCGATAGTTTTTATGATTTTAATACTGTTTATTTATGTGAATCTTAAACAGAGCGACCCTATAAACACACCCCTCCCAGACCTCCTCGTGTCACTTTCAGCTCCGTGAAACATGTCCGAGGGGGCGGTGTGTTCGCTGTCCTCCTCTGAGCCCCGGAGACTCCAGCTTCACCGAGTCTCGTCCTCAGAAGTAGGTCACGCCCGCCTCCTCGTTGTTCTGGTGACCACACGAGTGACCGCACGAGCCCGCATCACCAGCCGCCTCATTTACCCCGAGAGAGCGAGTCTGTGCAGCCCTGGGACGCTTTAGGATCGGAGCAGAGAGGAGCGCACCCAAGACATCCATGTGGCATTTGTGGATGGATTTCAGCGATTAAAGACGAGCCGTGTGCAAAAACGAACGTCTGGATGAGTTAAAATGTGTTGATTTGAGGATATTAATCTGAATTTCAGACGTTTTGACTCGTTAAGATCAGTGGAGACGATTTATTTGATGGAACTAGATTATTATTATTCAATCCAAATGATTCATTCATTCATTCATTTTCTACCGCTTATTCCCGTTAGGGGTCGCGGAATGAATGAATGAATGAATGAATGAATGAATGAACAATCCAAATGATCTAAAATGTAAATCTATCCGAGCTTAAAATGTCTTGAATTGATCATTTTTATCTGGATTTGAGAAGTTTTGACTCGATGAGATTTAATTGCTGATGTGATGCAGAATATTTCACTGGTTTCAAGGTATTTCTGATGATCAGACCATCATTTTGCTCAAAATAAGAAAATACATTTATCAGTCGGGTAAGTAAAATGATCTTAACCACTGACAGATCATTTGGATTGAAATAAGAAATAATGGACTGAAACAAGTCACAAACGGTTTGAAACAAGTAAAATAATCTAGTTCCATCAAATAAATCGTCTCCACTGATCTTAACGAGAAAATGACCTTTGTCACGGTGTCCCGGAGAAATGGACGACTCAAGTGGATTAAATGACATAATACAACATGTTTGGGTGCAGACTGGACAATGTCAAAGTTCACATGACGGCAAAGCAAACTGACAAGAGTTTTGTTTCAACTTGAAGTCTATATTTCAGTTTCTCATTTGTCTCTAATACTGACTGAGTTTGGTGGGAGGGCACCTGTGTTAAATATTTATCAAAGGTGACGTGTGTGAAGTTTCAGTTTGTGAAGAAAATTTGAAAAATACAAGTTTAAAATGACAGGAAGTAGGTCTGAGTTCTGAAATGGAATCCCTCTGTGATGTCATCAAAAAGCGACGTACAGTTGAAAATAAACAGACGGTTAAAACACTCGACTGAACTATCTTTCTGACAGTTTAAACAGACATTCAACAAAATAAAGGGGTTATCAGGTCAAATCATAATAATTGTGTAATTGACATGGATTTTGGCCCTTGTTTTCAAAATGGTTGCTAGGAAACAGTTGTAGAATTACCTCTAACTGTGTCATATTTGCTGTTCAACCAGGAAATAACATTATAAACTTTATGAAAATAGTCAAACTGGGCACAAACAGGAAAAATGCTTAGTAAAATCTTAAATATTGACAAATTTTGACGTCTGACCTGTCATAGAGACTTTAATGATCCAGACTACAGTTCTGATTTTTTTTTCCCCAACACTCTGTAACCTGCCTCCTCCTCATTGTACCTCCTTCTGCTCGTTAGCCTCCGTTAGCCTCCGTTAGCCTCTGTTAGCCTCCGTTAGCCTCTAAAACATAGAACTATAATTAAACCTGGAAGATGAATCCAAAATGGCCGCCCTGTTCCTCCCTGTGGCCTGAGCTCATTGGTTCATGACCCCAAAAAAATGTCTTACTTCCGCATTTACTTCCTGATACGGAGGCGGCCATCTTTGCTTTAAAGGGCAATGCGGACCACAATCCCCATGATGCTTTGAGCGACGTGAACGACCAGCAGCTGCAGGTCTTTGTGCTAAGCATTAGCTTGTGTGATTGTAATTGTGTTCTTCATGTTAGACACACGTGAAGCGTCTGAAATGAAATAAAATACAACTTACAGGTGTCTCTAGTCGAGCCTTTTCCACGAGCTTCTGTTTGTATCGTCCGACGCTCGTTCACGTGACTCACACATGTTTGTGTGACGTCACTTCAGATAAAAACGGTAATTTGTGTGATTTTATAAACGGTAGAAAAGAACATTTCCTTCTATTTTATTTAAATACAGATAATAATTCAGTCCTGTTTGCAATTATAATGTGAAATTATAGAAAAAGGCTGCAGTACCTCACATGACCACTAATCAATCTGGGACACAGACAGAGGGCGGGGCTTATCCAGTTCTTTTAATACATCCATGCTCTAAAACCGCTCCACAAGCAGCTCCTGTAGCGTCAGAAGAAGGAGCCACATGCAGATTTGTGCTGCAGCTCTGGATCAGTTACACGCTTCACTTCCTCGGCTCGTGCAGGGCCAGTGTCTGCACGCGACGCTCGCTCTGCAGCTAAAGCTAAGGCTAATGTAGCGGACAGAAACACGCCCCGAGACACGTTTAAAGACGGCCGTGTGCAGGACGGACTCATGCACACGCGCTCTGGATTCATTCTAAAACTGCATTTTCAAAACATAAATAATGATTTTGATGATCCGTGTTTATTTGCATTGATCGGTCTGAGAAAAATGAACGAAAAAAATGTTTAATTGAACTGTTTTCTACCTGTGTTGTTGTGATTTTGGCCGCAGCAAAAATGAATTGAATTGAATTGAAAATGAATAATACAAACATTGGTAACACTTTATAATAACTGCACTTAATAAAGCATGAACAAAGACTTAATTAATAATCAACAAATAGTTTATTAAGAATGATTCAGGCTTAATAACTATTTAACAAATATTCTAACTCTAATCTCTAACTAACCTTAACCTTAATTAAATAGTTACTAATCCTGAATCATGTTTAATAAACTATATATTCATTATTAATTAAGTCTTTGTTAATGCTTTATTAAGACAAAATAAGATGTAGTTATTATGAAGTGGTACTCAAACATTTAAACGAGCACGAAGAAGAGAAGCATAAGGAAAGTTAGGAAAACGAGGAGCATTAGAAAAACGAGAGAGCATGAAGCATGAAGAGTGTGAGGAGCGTGAGGACAATGAGGAGCGAGAGAAGCACGAAGAAAACGAAGAAAACGAGGAGGCGTGAGGATAACGAGGAAGCACGTGGAAGCGTCAACAGCGTGAGGATGAGGAGCGCGAGGGAAATGAGGAGCAAGAGAAGCGTGAGGAAGAATGAAGAAGTGTGAAGAAGAACAAGGAAGTACAAGAAGAATGAGGAGCCTGAGGAAGAACGAGGAGCGTGAGGAAAACAAGGAAGAACAAGAAGAATGAGGAACCTGAGGAAGAACGAGGAGCGTGAGGAAAACAAGGAAGAACAAGAAGAATGAGGAACCTGAGGAAGAACGAGGAGCGTGAGGAAAACAAGGAAGAACAAGAAGAATGAGGAACCTGAGGAAGAACGAGGAGCGTGAGGAAGAATGAGGAGCCTGAGGAAGAACGAGGAGCATGAGGAAGAACGAGGAGCATGAGGAAGAACAAGGAAGTACAAGGAGCATGAGGAAGAACAAGGAAGTACAAGGAGCATGAGGAAGAACGAGGAGCATGAGGAAGAACAAGGAAGTACAAGGAGCCTGAGGAAGAACGAGGAGCATGAGGAAGAACGAGGAGCATGAGGAAGAACGAGGAGCATGAGGAAAACAAGTAAGTATAAGGAGCATGAGGAAGAACGAGGAAGTACAAGGAGGATGAGGAAGTATGAAGAGCATGAGGAAGACGAAGTACAAGGAGCATGAGGAAGAACGAAGAAGTACGAGGAGCATGAGGAAGAACGAAGAAGTACAAGGAGCATGAGGAAGAACAAGGAGCATGAGGAAAACGAGGAAGAATGAAGAGCCTGAGGAAGAACGAGGAGCATGAGGGAAGTACAAGGAGCATCAGGAAAACAAGGAAGCACGAGGAGCATGGAAAGCATTGAGGAACATGAGGAGACAAGGAGCAACAGGGAGCATGAGAAGCAGCAGGAACATGCAGGAAAACAAGGAAGCAGGAGGAAAATGTGGGGAAATGTGGAAACAGGAGAAGCACGAAAATGAAGATAAGAAGAAAATGTGGAAGCGCGAAGAGCATGAGGAAAACCAGGAGGCAGGAGGAGCATGAGGGAAACGAGGAAGCAGGAGAAACATGAAAATGAAGAAAATAAGAAAATGTGGAAGCACAAGGAGCCTGAGGAAAACCAGGAAACAGGAGGAGCATGAGGGAAAAGAAGAAAATAAGAAAAACGTGGAAGCACGAGGAGCATGAGGAAGACAAGGAAGTAAAAGGAGCATGAGGAAGACAAGGAAGCACGAGGAGCATGAGGAAGACAAGGAAGCACGAGGAGCATGAGGAAAACCAGGAAGCACGAGGAGCATGAGGGAAACGAGGAAACAGGAGGAGCATGAGGGAAAAGAAAAGAAGAAAAGCGTGGAAGCACGAGGAAAACAAGGAAGCACGAGGAGCATGATGGAAACGAGGAAACAGTAGAAGCATGAAAATGAAGAAAATAAGAAAATGTGGAAGCACGAGGAGCAGGAGGAAACCCAGGAAACAGGAGGAGCACATGGAGCATTGGGAAAACGAGCATGAGGAAAACATGGAAGCACGAGGATCATGAGAAAAAACGAGGAGCCTGAAAAGCACGAGGAGCAGGAGGAAAATGAGGAGCACGAGGCCCGCGGTTCAATCGCGCTCTGCAGAGATGAGGACACACATTAGAGATTTATCGATCCCGGTATGGATCCTAAAGATGGAGGAGGAGAAAAATCTCACTCACTCGGACATGACCTTTACAACTGTCTCAGCCGCGGAACGACTTCTACACAAACTATTTATTTCATGTTTGGCCGAGAGCGCAATGGACCGTTCAAAAGGCCCACTCTGTTTCCAACAAGACGGGACAATTAAAGATAGTATGACAGGTTTTTATGATTGTCTAGTTTTGACTTTATTTGGTGGAATAAAACCTGTTGTGAACATAAATGATAGTTTTACCCAAATCAAGAGTCAGTTTGTGAAGAAAAGTTGAAAAATACGTTGAACTTTACAGGAAGTAGAGCAGAGTTCAAAACACGATGATGTCACACTAGGGAGACTCACCAGGGACAATTTACAACCAACAAACACATTTTTCTGATCCTTTAAACATGAATTCATCAAAATAAAGGCGTTCTTATGAGTTTTTATTTGTCAAATAATAATTTCCGTGACATTTGAGGAGTTTTGACCCAGTGTACAACATCAGAATCAGAATCAGAAACTGTTTATTGCCATTGTCAGTGAAATTCACAAACGTAGGAACTTGCTTCGGCGTAGGTGCAACATAAAGCAAAGGATAAAATATAAAAAATATATAAAAAGGCATGCATAAAATTAAGAATAAGATAGACTATATACAGAATGTACAGTTGGCAGACAGTGCCATGTGCAAATGAGTAGTGCAAATAGATTGTTCTTAAATAGTATTATTGTTGAAGTGACAGGTGTTACAAAGTGTTCATGAGTCCAACGGCAGAGGGAAAGAAACTGTTCTTGTGGCGGGAGGTTCTGGTCCGGATGGACCGTAGCCTCCTGCCCGAGGGGAGTGGCTCAAATAGTCCATGTCCAGGGTGAGAAGGGTCAGCTGTGATCCGACCTGCTCGTCCCCGAGTCCTGGAGACGTACAGGTCCTGGACAGATGGAAGGCTGCAGCCGATCACCTTCTCAGCAGAGCGCACAATGCGCTGTAGTCAACATGGTTTCTAGGCAACAGTTACAGAATTCCCCAGAGTGATGTCATCAGTTTTTCCCTTCCTGTAATTTTAAACTGATTTTTTTCAACTTTTCTCTACAAACTATGACTTGATTGGTGTAAAATTATATATATTTGTACAATACGTATTAATACACCAAATGAAATAAAAATTAGAAAATCGTTCATACGCCCTTTAATAGTAATAATAACAACCGTGACTGATTCGCGACAAGGCTTCGCTAACAAACGAGAAATGCTTTAAAATGCTCCGAAAAATTATTCCCAGATTCTCTCACAATCTTCATCTAAATCTGTCCAATCTCAAACGCTTAAAGTGCACATGACAGGTTTTGATGATTTTATAGTGTTAACTTTATTTGGTGGAATAAAACCTGTTGTGAATATTTATGATAGTTTTACACCAACAAAGTGTCAGTTTGTGAAGAAAAAGTTTTTAAAAGTTGAAAAATATGTTGTGTGTGATGTCATGATTTACAACCAGGAAGTCAAAATTTAAACCTAAAAAACTGCCAAACTGGGATAAAAATTGTTTTCTTTTCAGCAGAATCTTGAATATAATTATCTTAACTCACTTTTTACTTGCTCCATCTTTCTCTTCTCTCCTTATCTCTCCTCTCCACTCTCTCCCCCCTTTCATTACTCCATCTCTCTACCTTTTCTCCTCTCTCCCTTCTCTCTCCTTCCCCAGTTTCTCCCACCCCCTTCTTTCTTCTACCCTCCTCCTCGTCTCTCTGTCTCTCTCTCTCTCCTCTCTCTCCTCTCTTTCTTCCCTCTCCCACTCTGTCCCACCTACCCTCTTCTCTCTCTCTCCCTTTTCCTTACTCCAGCTCTTTCTCCCTTCTCTCGCTCTCTTCCCCACTCTCTCCCACCCCCTTCTTTCGCCTCTCCCCTCCTCGTCTCCCTGCTCTCCCCTTTTCCTTGCTCTCCCTCTCCTCCCCCCCCTCTCTCTCTTCATTACTCTTCGCTCCTGTGTTCTCTCTCTCCCCTCCTCCCCCCTCTCTCTCTTCATTACTCTGTGCTCCTCTCCTCTCTCCCCCTCTCCTCCACCTCTCCCCCCCCTCTCTCCCCCCCTCTCTCTCTTCATTACTCTTCGCTCCTGTGTTCTCTCTCTCTCTCTCCCCCTCTCTCTCCCCCCTCTCTCTCCCCTCTCTTCTCTCTTCATTACTCTGCGCTCCTGTGTTCTCTCTCTCCCCCCCCCCCCCTCTCTCTCTTCATTACTCTGTGCTCCTCTCTCTCTCCCTCTCCTCCCCCTCTCTCCTCTCTCTCTCTCTTCATTACTTTTCGCTCCTGTGTTCTCTCTCTCTCCCCCTCTCTCTCCTCTCTCCTTTCCTCTCTCTCTCTCCTCTCTCCCTCTCCTCCTCCCCCCTCTCTCTCCCCCTCTCTCTCTCTTCATTACTCTTCGCTCCTGTGTTCTCTCTCTCTCTCTCCCCCTCTCCTCCCCCCTCTCTCTCCCCTCTCTTCTCTCTTCATTACTTTTCGCTCCTGTGTTCTCTCCCTCTCTCTCCTCTCTCTCTCCCCTCCTCCCCCCTCTCTCTCTTCATTACTCTGTGCTCCTCTCCTCTCTCTCTCCCCCTCTCCTCACCCCTGTCTCTCTCCTCTCTCCCCTCTCTTCATTACTCTTCGCTCCTGTGTTCGGGCCCTCTCTCTCTCTCCTCTCTCTCTCTCCCTCTCTCTCTCTCCCCCTCTCTCTCTCTCTTCATTACTTTTCGCTCCTGTGTTCTCTCACTCTACTCTCTCTCTCCTATCTCTCTCCCCCCCTCCCCCTCTCTCTCTTCATTACTCTCTCTGTTCGAGCCGTTTCTGTGATGAAGCCATTACCTCGTCAAGTGAATTTTAATGACTTCTTAAACAACATTTAAATGAGATGTACATTAGCGCCGAGGAGGATTATTCTGGAGGAGAACCGTGAGGGCTGGAATCAAACGAGTCTCAAACCACAGGGGGAGGGAAAATCACACACTTTCACTTCTCTTTTCTTTTTTCTGAAAATGAAGTGACAACATTATGACACATTGAAAAGCTCTGCAGAAAGCGCCCGTTTAAAGGACACGTTGTACACAGTTGTTGCTTTTAATGACGTCGTTTCCTCGTCACAAACAAACATGGAGTTGGATTTAGCTTAATTCATGCTTGTTTCATCGATCCTGTTCCTCTTGCTCCGTGCCTCATAAAAACACTCCATTTCAAATTCTCTTTTTTGGTTCATAAAGTTCATAAATCACTCGTTCTGAACATTTCTGCCTCAAATAACCTTCACTACGATGGTGTGCTTTTGTTAGCCTTAGGCCAGCTAGCTATTGTTTGTTTCCCCCATAATTCCCTCTAGATGGAGTGCTAGCACAAAATCTTGATCTGGCTGAGAGAAAGTGTTTCAATCAAAACAAAAAGTAACAAAAAGGAAAGTAACAACAAAGGAAAGTACAAAAGTAAAAGTCCTGGACCTAAATACTTTAATACTTTTTTTTTTTTTTAACTTAATGTTTATTTTGATTTTATAACAAAAACAATTTACATGGAAAGTAGACAAAACAGAACAGAAACAATTGGTCTGTTCAAATGCTTACAATTATTATAGTAATAGAGAGTACGCATCTTTACATTTGTATTGTCTCCATTTTTTCCAGAATTTACTAAAAGTATGTCCCTTGAGCTGTAGAAAAAAAGTCATTCTCTCCATGGAGTGTATTTCTTCGATAGGTTCCAACCATTGATTATCGTGTGGAGGAGCGGCCTTGAGCCAGTTCCTTGTGATTGTCTTTCTTGCTGCGATTGAAAGGATTCTAAGTAGATATTTGTCCTCTTTTTTTTATGTGCTTCATCTGACAAAGGGCTAAACTAAAAGATTTTAGATCTTGGGGAATATTGTATGTCGATATATCATTGGTTACTCTAAACACGTCGTCACAGAAAGTCCTTATTTTGTCCAAATATATGAGTGATTGACACCTGCCCACACCGTCTGGAATGTCAAGCCCCTGCATTTTGAAGTACTTTGAGGAGTAATAAAGAATCGAATGAGGCATTTCCACCCAAATTCCCTCCATCTTTTTGAACGGACCTAAATACATTTGTATTTTACTTACGTACATTTTACAGTAGATACTTTCTACTCCACTACATTTTTGAACCGGACTGAAACGTAAAAGTATATTTTTGTGAAGCTTGAATACAATTTTGAGGCAAGAACAACCCATTTATTCCATTCTTTGGAACAGACAACCTAATTAATTGACATTTCTACTTCGGAAATTCCAAACCGTCGACTTAAGCCATGAGCATTTCGATCTGACATCCGTCTTAAATCCTCCTCCGGACGTCACATTCTGGTCCGTTCTATTACCTTTCCGTCTGACCTTGCCCCGCCCGCTATCTCCACATCAGCCGCACCAGATGGAGCTCCAATCCCCCCAAACATCTCACTCCAGAGCTCCGCCCCCTCCCCCTCGTCCCGGTCCCGCTCGCCTCCGTCTCTGGTCCCTTATCTGCCCGAGTGACAGCGTTATTTACCGTCCCGCTGCGCCGAATGTGCCGATCGGCGGGACTCGGGCGCAGACGCTATCGAGGATGTGGGTTATGGAGAAGGAGGCGGCTCCGTTTGGCTCTCGAGGAGTCGGGGATGTTCAACCGAGACGGAGACGGATTCAGTTAAAGAGCGTGTGACAGGTCGGACTACTCCTTTAGCTAAAATACAATTTAGATAAATATATTTCAAATTCTACTGAAATCTTTGCAAATTTTACCCCAGTTTAGCCATTTTTTTAGGTTTTTAATTTCACTTCCTGGTTATAAAAGATGACATCACACTGGGAAATTACCAAGAAACAGCCTGTACACTGCACCAAACTCATCTAATGTCACAGATTTGTTTTATTTGACAAAGAAAAACACATGTGACACCTTTATTTTGTTGTATCAATGTTTAAATGGTCAAAAAAATAGTTTATTTTGTGTAAATTCTGCATAACCTTTGTCTCCCCAGTGTGATGTCATCAGTTTGTTTACTTCCTGCAATTTTCAACAAATTTTTCAACTTTTCTCCACAAACAGCGACCTGTTTGGTGTAAAACTATAATTTATATTTACACGAGGTATTAATGCACTGAATAAAGTCAAAATTAGAAAAGATATGGAGAAAAGTTGAAAAATCTGTGGAACGCTACAGCAAGTAAACAAACTGATGACATCACACTGTGGAGACAAAGGTTAAGCATCATTTACACAAATAAACTACTTTTTTGACCCTTTAAACATTGATTCAACAAAATAAAGGTGTCACATGTGTTTTTATTTGTTAAATAAACAAATCTGTAACATTAGATGAGTTTTGGCCCAGTGTACAGTGTGGTTGCTATGGTAATTTCCCAGTGTGACGTCATCATTTACCACCAGGAAGTGAAATAAAAAAAAAACTAAAAAATGTGGGTTATGGAGAAGGAGGCGGCTCCATTTGGTCGGCTCTCGAGGAGTCAGGATGTTCAGGAAGGAGCGGGTATTCAACCGAGACGGACACGTGAATGAGACGGATGGATCCAGTTAAAGGGCCCATGACAGGTCGGACTACTCCTTTAGCTAAAAGGCAGTTTAGATAAATACATTTCAAATTCTACTAAAATATTTGCACATTTTACCCCATTTTAGCCATTTTTTTAGGTTTTTAATTTCACTTCCTGGTTGTAAATGATGACATCACACCAAGAAACAGCCTGTACACTGCACCAAAACTCATCTAATGTCACAGATTTGTTTTATTTGACAAAGAAAAACACATGTGAACACCTTTAATTTGTTGAATCGACGTTTAAAGGGTCAAAAAAGTAGTTTATTTTGTATAAATTATACATAACCAAAGTGTGATGTCATCAGTTTGTTTACTTCCTGTGATTTTCAACATCTTTTTTCAACTTTTCGCCACAAACAGCGACCTGTTTGGTGTAAAACTGTAATTTATATTTACAAGAAGTATTAATACACTGAATAAAGTCAAAATTAGAAAAGTTGAAGAATCTGTGGAACGCTACAGGAAGTAAACAAACTGTTGAAAAGGCCCTGTATCTTGGGGTATTTTTCACAAATTGATGACATCACACTGGGGAGACAAAGGTTAAGCATCATTTACACAAAATAAACAACTTTTTTGACGCTTTTAACATTGATTCAACAAAATAAAGGTGTCACATGTGTTTTTATTTGTTAAATGTGTCACTTCCTGGTTGTAAATGATGACATCACACTGGGAAACTACCAAGAAACAGCCTGTACACTGGGACAAAACTCATCTAATGTCACAGATTTGTTTTATTTGACAAATAAAAACACATGTGACACCTTTAATTTGTTGAATCGATGTTTAAAGGGTCAAAAAAGTTGTTTATTTTCTATAAATAATGCATAACCTTTGTTTCCCCAGCCAGTGTGTGTGTTATATGTGTGTGTGTGTGTGTGTGTGTGTTATATATATATGTGTGTGTGTGTGTGTGTGTTATATGTGTGTGTGTGTGTGTGTGTGTGTGTTATATGAGTCTGTGTGTGTTTGTGTGTGACTTTCTCTCGTTTTTGGCTCTGAGTTCTTGGCCTCCAGTTCCCTCCTTTGGGCCGTTTCATGAACATTTCCACTTCTTCCTTTTATTCCTGAATCGCTGCCAACATTAAACCCCTCACATTCACTGGCCCCGCCCCCTGCGTCTCCTTCATTCACAAATATATAAATAATACAACACCAGAGTTCACATTTTCGGCGTGTTTTCTGCCCGAGGAGGATTGACAGATGCAGCGCCGGGGAACATGAATATTAACGCGCTAAAGTTTATGGAAGTCCGCAGGAGGTGAGGGCGACGCGGTGCACGGGTTCCAGGGGGATAGGGAGGCGGCCTGAAGGGTTCGACAGCATTTGAACATGTGCCGCCGCCGCGTACACGGGGCCCGGGACGTTTGACTTTTGGAGACGTACGGTACCCGCCGAGCGATATGGATATCTCACGCCGTGATATTGTTTCGGTGTGCATGCATAATTTACACAAAATAAACTACTTTTTTGACCCTTTAAACACTGATTCAACAAAATAAAGGTGTTTTTCTTTGTCAAATAAAAGATCTGTGACGTTAGATGAGTTTTGTCCCAGTGTACAGGATGTTTCTTGGTCATTTCCCAGTGTGATGTCATCATTTACAACCAGGAAGTGAAATAAAAACCTAAAAAAAATAGCTTTGAAATATATTTATCTTAACCACATTTTAGTTAAATGAGTCGTCCAACTTGTCATAGGCCCTTTAAGGTCAGACGCTGCAGGTGAACAGGAAAAATCTTAAATTTAAAGATATCAATGTGAAACTTCTCCTGTAGTTTAGTCACATAACTGTAAGAAAAAATTGTATTACAAGTTTTTCATCATGTCATGTTTTCATGTAGAAATAAGGCATTTTATGTGAAAAAATGGCCAAAATGCCATGTATTTGGGACATTTTAGTTTGAAAAATGGACAGAACCAGGTTTAAATAACTTGGTTCATTTTGTAACATATTAGGTACAAAAAAAATGTTCGAAAGGGATTTTGAATTTCTTCTTTAGTTTTTGAGTAAACTAGATATGACTGAAAATTGTCCCAAAAATTAAAATTTTGCCTCTTTTTTCACTTTAAACTCCAAGATAAAGTTTATGGAAGTCCGCGGGAGGTGAGGGCGTTTCAGGGGGATAGGGAGGTGTCGGTGGGCGGCGGCCTGAAGGGTTCGACAATCTCACGGCGTGATATTGTTTGGGATTTTTTTCCGAGATTCCTTTTGTAAAGCGCAAAGCGTCGCCACGAGCAACGAGACTCGCTCCGTTTACAGCAGGAAAACTGGAGAAGTCCGGTTTAAAGTGCGCATGACAGGTTTTTATGATTGTCTAATTTTGACTTTATTCAGTGCATTAATACCTCTTGTAAACATAAATTATAGTTTTACATCAATCAGATCGCTGTTTGTGGAGAAAAGTTGAAAAATATGTTGAAAATCACAGGAAGTAAACAAACTGATGACATCACGCTGTGAGACGAAGGTTACGCAGAATTTACACAAAATAAACTACTTTTTTGACCCTTTAAACATTGATTCAACAAAATAAAGGTGTTTTTCTTTGTCAAATAAAAGATCTGTGACGTTAGATGAGTTTTGGCCCAGTGTACAGGATGTTTCTTGGTCATTTCCCAGTGTGATGTCATCAAATACAACCAGGAAGTATAATTAAAAACCTAAAAAAATAGCTAAACTTGGGTAACATGTGTAAAGATTTTAACAGAATTTGAAATATATTTATCTTCACTGCAATTTAGTGAAATGAGTCGTCCAACTTGTCATAAGCCCTTTAAGGTCAGACGCTGCAGGTGAATAGAAAAAATCTTAAATTTAAACTTAGTAGTTTACTCACATAAATGTAAGAAAAAAAATATTACAAGTTTTTCATTTTTTTATGTGAAAAAACAGCCAAAATGTCATGTATTTGGGACATTTTAATTTGAAAAATGGACAGAACCAGGTTTAAATAGCTTGGTTCATTTTGTACACATATTAGTTACAAAAAAAAAAATACTGAAAGGAGTTTGGATTTTAGTTTTTGAGTAAACTAGATATTACTGAAAATTGTCCTAAAACTTCAAATTTGGCCTCTTTTTCCACTCGTTGGATCACTTACACGGGCCGGTGCGGTTCATTGAAGACGTTGGAGACACTTTTGGACCAAAATGCTTCAAAGTGAACCAGTGGAAACATGGCAGACAGTATCAGCAGCCAGTGGTGGAAAGGAACAAAGTACAAAAGTAAAAGTACTGGATTTAAGTACAGTGATCCCTCGTTTATCGCGGGAGTTGCGTTCCAAAAATAACACGCGAAAAGTGAAATCCGTGAAGTAGTCACAGCTTTATTTTTTATTATTTTACAATGCAATACTGAACTATGGAATGAAACCAAAAACCAAAACCTGTTTTAAAGCCCAAAATGTGTTTAAAACAATAATTTTAATATAGTAATACAAGGTTGTAAACATTGTCACTGGTGTATTTCACAGTCTGTGCCTCTTGGTCCTGACTCCGCCCCCTGTAGCGTCTGTTTCTACTGAAGGCGCACGAGTCTTTCTTCGACATTGTGGGTTTTGTCACAGAGAAAAAATGCAAACGTAAAGTTGACATAATGTACAGAAACAACAACTGTTGACAAGTGAATAACCAATACATTACAGCGTCAATATTTTATTTCTAGACAACAGTAAAGCACAACGCACTGTAAAAAAAATCCATGAAGCAGCGAAGCCGTGAAAGATGAAGCGCGATATAGCGAGGGATCACTGTACATTTTTAAGGTATTTGTACTTTATTTAAGTACATTTTACAGTGCATACTTTTACTTCACTATATTTCAGAGCAGTGTTTGTACTTTCATTTTTGAACTGGACTGAAAAGTAAAGGTATATTTTTATGCTCAAAAGGCTTTATTTTTTTAGTACATTTATGAAAAAACATTATTAAAAAACATCTTGCCTGTTTTTTCTTGTTCCCTTTGAGCAAATAAAAAGCCTCTGAAGAGAAAATAACCTAGAAACAGAATAAATCAATCAATTTGATGAGTTCTCCAAACCAAAAAGACTTAATTACTGTAGAATCACTATCTGTACTTTCTCCACTACATTTTTTAACTGAACTAAAAAGTAAAAGTATAATTTCTTAAGGTTTTAGACCTGATGAAAAGGCTGAGGAGGTTATTTTTAGCTCATTTACGGCGACATCTTGCCTGTTTTTTTGTTTCTTTTTCCTACATCTTGCATCTTATTTCTTTCCTACTTCCCTTTGGACAAACAAAAAGCCTCTAAAGAGAAAAATAACCTGGAAAGTTGCCTTTAATGAACAAAAACCAACAGAATAAACCAATAACGATTACAATTTGCTGCTTTTATAGTTCTCCAAACCGAAAATAATCACTTTAATTTTTACTTTTCAGCGCAGTATTTTTACTTTCTCCACTACATTTTTGAACTGGACTGAAAAGTAAAAGTATATTTTCTTAAGATTTTAAACCTGCAGAAAAGGCTGAGGGGGTTATTTTTTAGCACATTTATAGCGACATCTTGCATCTTATTTCTTTTCTACTTCCCTTTGAGCAAATAAAAAGCCTCTAAAGAGAAAAAAAACCTGGAAAGTTGTCTTTAACGACCAAAACTCAACAGAATAAATCAATACAGATAACAATTTGATGCTTTAATAGTTTCCCAAACCAAAAATAATTACTTTAATTTTTACTTTTCAGCGCAGTATTTGTACTTTCTCCACTACATTTTTGAACTGGACTGAAAAGTATATTTCCTTAAGGTTTTAGACCTGATGAAAAGGCTGAGGGGGTTATTTTTTAGCACATTTACAGCGAGATCTTGCATCTTATTTCTTTTCAACTTCCCTTTGAGCAAATAAAAAATAAAAAGCTTCTAAAGAGAAAAAAAAAAACTAGAAAGTTGCCTTTAACGACCAAAACGCAACAGAATAAATCAATACAGATAACAATTTGATGCTTTAATAGTTCTCCAAACCAAAAATAATCACTTTTTGCTTGTTTACTTTAATATTTTACTGGAGTAGATTTTAAAATGTGACACTTTTACCTTTACTTGAGTATTTTTTGCTGCTGTATCTGTCATTTCACTTGAATAAACATTACTTCTTTCGTTTGTACTTGATATTCTTTCCCAGCTCCAGTGCACTCGTTCTGGAGCACACTGTGGCTAACGGCAGGCGCTACGTTCGATTAGCCGGCGTGTTCCTTTTGTCGCCGGCGTTTTTAATTCAAAGGGACGCGAGACCGACCGGATCCCACGGGGCCGATCAGCACCGAGCGGAAAAAAAGAGCAATTAACGGCGAAAACAACGGGCCGCGGTTTGGGCCAGCGGGAGGCCAGCGCTAATGCTAATATACGCCGGGGTTTGTTAGCGGAGGAGGCGGGGGGTGTTTGTGCCGGGGAATTGATTAGAGGTTGGAGTCGTGCTTAATATATATGTGCAAATGTGAGTGCAGTTATAAATATGGTGTGCTTTTTATACGCAGAAGAAGATGAAGAAAGTTACAAATGTTGATCTCGATTTGCGTCGAGTAAAAGTGGAGCAGGAAGAAAGTCTGTCTGATTTAATTTCACTTGGTTTTAGGAAAAAATCTTGAATTTAAAGATATCAATTGTAAACTTCTCATGTTCATGTTTTCATGTAGAAATAAGGCATTTTATGTGAAAAAACAGCCAAAAATCCACACATTTGGGACATTTAAATCTGAAAAATTGATAGAACCAGGTTTAAATTTCATTTTGAAACATATTAGTTACAAAAAGATTTATAGATAGGGTTTTAGATTTCTTGTTTTGTTTTTAAATAAACTAGATTGGACTGAAAATGGTCCTAAAAATTCAAAATTTGCCTCCTTTTTTTTTACTTAAAACTTCAATAAATCAGTTTTAGAATCAGATATCAAAAAATCCTTGTGTGTTTGGTCTAAATCTTGTTGAGTCCAGATTGTACAGTTTGGTGTAGGATCTACTTTAAGGCTGATCTTTATGTCTCGAGGGACAAAAATGCATTTTAAGAAAACGTCCTTTGAAGTTACAATGTCCCAGAGAAATCTATGGATGAAGTGGATTCAATGGAAGAATAAAACATCTTTAGGAGCAGATTGGACACGTTTGTTGTTTCCACATGAAAGTCGAAATGTGAGAGAGAAAACTGACCAAAAAACAAAAGAAAAAATGAGTTTTTCCTGTAGTGTCTCGCCTTGAACAGTCATTCAACAAAATAAAGGTGTAATCAGGCATTATTATTTGTCAAATCATAACTATTGTGTCATTTATGTGGGTTTTGGCCATTGTTTTTAAAACGGTTGCTATGGTAACAGCTGTAGAATCACCTCTAACTGTGTCACATTTGCTGCTCATGTCCAACCAGGAAGTAGCATCTCAAATGTTACACAAATTGTCAAACTGGGGACAAACCAACAAAATGTTTAGTAAAATCTTAAAGTGCGTATGACGTTGTGTGCGTTTTTATGATTTTCTAGTTTTGACTTTATTTGGTGGAATAAAACCTGTTGTGAACATAAATGATAATTTTACTCCAATCAGGTGTCAGTTTGTGAAGAAAAGTTGAAAAATACGTTGAACTTGAGTTGAGTTCAAAACACGATGACGTCACACTAGGGAGACACACCAGGGACAATTTACAACCGACAAACACATTTTTCTGATCCTTTAAACCAGTCATGTCCAAACTCAGGGCCGGGGGCCAAATGTAGCCCTCAGACCAATTTTTCTTGGCCCTTAGTCTTCCTGGTGAACTGGCCCACATTGTCCTGATAAGTACTATTTACAGCACATTTCAGATTTTCTACAATTCCAACCTAAATAACTAACATTTTGGTGCCACACAGACCTGATATTAAGGCACTGAGACTGAATGTAGATGTGGTGGTGCTTAAAACATCAGATAAATGCAGCTTTTTTTAACGTTTCACAATTGATTTGTGGCCCTCCGCTTGGTCTATATTTCAATATGTGGCCCTCGATGGAAAAAGTTTGGACACCCCTGGTTTAAACATGAATTCATCAAAATAAAGACGTTCCTACATGTTTTTATTTGTCAAAGAATAATTTCCGTGACGTTTGAGGAGTTTTGACCCAGTGTACGACATGGTTTCTATGCAACAGTTACAGAATTCCCCAGTGTGATGTCATGATTTACAGTCAAAATTTAAACCTAAAAAACTGCCAAACTGGGATAAAAATTGTTTTCTTTTTAGCAGAATCTTGAATATAATTATCTTAACTGTGTTTTAGTCAAATTAGTACTTCAACCTGTCATAGGCCCTTCAAGGTGTGAGTCTTTTCTGGCGGAAAAAAGACGTTACAGATTGTGTGTGTTGTGTCATTCGTGGAGGCTCCGGGACGTGTGTGCGACGAAAGGGCCCCCGTACCCCCCGGCGTACCTCCCTGGACCCCCTGCAGGACCCCCGCCGTGCCCCTCGTGTTCTCCATATGAGAGCGACACCAGCTCCGGGGTCTGTTTGTTCTGCTGCTGCTGCCTCCTCTGGGGCCCGCGTTAGCTTCAGCGATTAGCTTAAAGTGCCGCGACAGGTCGGGCTTCTCGTTTGACTAAAATGTAGTTTGGATTAATATATGTCACGTTTTGTCGAGATACTTTGCACATTTTTTGCACATTAATGAGCATGTGTCAGTACAACATGTAAATGTCATCTCCACGGGTTCTTCCCTGGTTAAATAAAGGTCAATAAATAAATATTTAAGATTTTACTAAACATTTTTCCTGTTTGTCCTCAGTTTGACAGTTTGCATAGTTTATAATGTCACTTCCTGGTTGGTCATGGGCAGCAAATATGACATAGAGGTAATTCCACAACTGTTTCCTAGCAACCAGACTGAAAACAAGGGCAAAAACCCATATAAATTACACAATAGTTATGATTTGACAAATTATAATACTAGATAACATCTTTATTTTGCTGAATGAGCGTTTAAAACATAGACTGTACATCAGTGGACTATGGGATTGTGACGTCACCCATAGCGTTTGCCTCCAGCCAAATGAAGCCCATCGTGGCTAGCAGTTATAGTGGCTAAAGTGGAGCTAGCAGTTAAAGCGGCTAAAGAAGAGCTAGCAGTTATAGCGACTAAAGTGCAGCTAGCAGTTATAGCGGCTAAAGTGGAGCCAGACTCCATATTTAAATCCGAGTGCGTATCGTGACAACCACATGGACCAATCAGGAGCGCGGTTGCTAACGGTATTCGCCCCTCGGTGAGAGGAGACGACGGCAACGTGCGGCGCTAGCTGTCAATCAAACCTGTTGCTAACACGAGCGAAAACGGCCCCTGGAAAAGGAAGCACCTGATTGGTCAGTTATTATTGTAATAACTTGATTTATGAACAACCAACGAGAAAAAAACACAGGATCATGTGGAGTGAGTCAGACGGACATTTTAGTTCCAGATGTGAGTTTGACAGAAACAGTTACAGAGTAAAGACATCAGTGTCACAATAGAAAGTGAATGGCAGCTCGGCTTAAAGGAGCCAGGAGCCTCCATAGCTGCTTCCTATTTGGAACGCGGCTGCTAGCATGCTAACATGGTCCACTGATATGTACGGTCTATGGTTTAAACTGTCAGAAAGATGTGTCAGTCGAGTGTTAACAGTGTGTCGCTTTTTGATGACATCAGAGTGATTCCATTGTAGAACTCAGCACTACTTCCTGTCATTTTAAACTTTTATTTTTCAAGTTTTCTTCACAAACTGTAACTTCCCAGATGTAAAACTGTGATGAATATTGAACCTTCACATGGACTTTAAAGCTCAGAGTTTGCACAGACGCTCTCGCTCATGTCTCCTTCTGTCCCGTGTCTCCAGTGCTCCGGGACGACTTCCGGCAGAACCCCACGGACGCGGTGGTGGCGGCGGGAGAGCCGGCCATCCTGGAGTGTGTGCCCCCTAGAGGTCACCCCGAACCCACCATCTACTGGAGGAAGGACAAGAGCCGCATCGACGACAAGGACGAGCGCATCACCGTACGTCAGGGAGGGAGGGGGAGAGGGGGGGAGAGGGGGGGAGAGGGAGGGAGGGAGGGGGGAAGGAAGGAAGGAGGGAGGGAGGGAAGGGAGGGAGGGAGGGAGGGAGGGAGGGAGGGAGGGGGGGAGGAAAGGAAGGAGGAGGGAGGAAGGAAGGAAGGAGGGAGGGACACCCTTCCACTTTTCAAATCCAGACTCCAAACTCACCTGTTCAGACGATCCTCCACCACAGAACTCACTCCAACACCATCATCCAGTTCTGTTTGTGGGTTTTATTCTGTTGTTTTTATTACTTGTTGTCATGTACAGTGTCCTTGGGTGTTTTGAAAGGCGCTTATAAATATAATGTATTATTATTAACTATAACACAATAGACACAGGAACATAAACGTGAAAAGTAGTGCTGTCAAAGTGAACACGTTAACTCATGCGATTAATCACAGAAAATTGATGCATTAATCACAAATTGATGTGGATTAATCACACGAGTTGATTTGACGAAACACGCTCTTTTATTTCACGCAGGAGGCTTTACCTGAAGGAGGAAGAACAGTGGAAGAGCTGTGGTCACGCGGTTCATTTGACACATATAATAAATAAAAAATCCATAAATTCTCATGTTGACGAGCGCAGAAATCTCAGCGGCTGATGTTTACGAGCGTAGAGCTGCAGAGAGCGATCCGGCTTTGCTCCACGCGCAGAACGAACCAAACACCCGGTGGAGTCACGTGTCGAGCCGTGTGTGCTCCGTGATGTAAACTAAACTCACGTGTGACGCTAAAACAAGTGAACTGGACCAAACATGACACCAAACTATTACATACACTTATAGACGTCAGATCAACACCCGCTCCATCTGTCTCCTTTAATGTCAGTTACCTATGTGTAACTATAGGTCTGTGAGTGTATGAAGGCCCCTTAATCCAACAAACCTGTGTTTGGTAGTGTAGCCTAGATTTACCTGAAACATTAGCCACAGAGTGAATATGAAATGTGTAGACTTTAATTAAGTCTAGACAGATCTAAATAATGTATTTAGATAATTATATATATTATAAAATGATTTAATTTTCAGAAGAAATGACAATTGAAAAAGTGCATGATGCGATTAATCAGATAAATGTTTTCAATTGTTTTCACAGCACAAGTTAAAAGTAACAGACAGACATAAAGATTAAATCAAACAGTCATACAATCATAATCATAAGTTGAATAGGCCTGTTTTAGTGGTTAGGATGGCTCTAACCTACATCTGGGTGATAAAAATGGAATCGTGAGCTGGTCCCTGTGACAATCTGCTGTTTTTGTGAAATCGTCATATCGTGATTGACTGTTTGTGTCTTTAATGCAGCTGTCTGTTCAAACACACTTTTTCTCCTGATGTTTAGCCTCTGAAGCCTCTGAGCAGATGACTTTATTTACCTCTTAAAGGCCAGAGCTGCACAATTAAACCAAATCCACACAAAAACGCAATTTTAATGGATGTAATTAGCAAATTTAATGTTTGAAGTGCAATCATTGAGCAAAACATGTAGAAATATGTTCTGAAACAATCGACAAAAGTGCAACCAGAAGCAACAAAAACGTGGCTACAAACAACAAACACGACTAAAAGTGACAAAGACGCGTTCAAATATGACAAACACAACAAAGTTTAAAATGTGAATTTGAACAGAATCCTATTATTAAAACATAAACCACAAATCTAATCACAGTCGCACTGGTCAGAAAAATCACAATTAGATATTTTTCTTAAATGGTGCAGTTCTGTTAAAGACAACAGACAAAGAATCGTGACATTAACTGTTTCCCTGCTCTGCTCCTGTGGCCTGCAGATCCGAGGAGGGAAGCTGATGATCTCCAACAGCAGGAAGAGCGACGCCGGGATGTACATCTGTGTGGCCACAAACATGGTGGGCGAGCGGGACAGTGAGACGGCACAAGTCACCGTGTTTGGTAAGAGCGCACTTTACATCAGTCTGTGAGGCGGGACGGGGCAAGGAGGGGACTTAGACTCTGCAGCTTAAAATGTTAAAGAACACTGGAGTATATCTGGGAACATTAAAAAAACAACAACGCTATCTTTGGCTCCATCTGACCCCATCTAGATTTTTTTTTTTCCATCGCTATGAAACTTTCATGGGTCCAAAACATCACCTAACAAATCAAATCAATTTATTTTTATAATGCCCAAAATCACAACAACAGTTGCCTCGATGGGCCACAGGTAAAAGCAGTTCAGATAACTGTCCCAGAATGCCCCTGTCCTTTGACCCTCCTTCAGAAAAAACTACAAAAAACCCCACGGGACAAAGTAGTATCAGTAACAGACAATTTATGCAAAAAAATGTAATAAAACAAGTATTTTCTTCCTGATATGAAGCGTACACTGCTCTTTGACCAGCTGTGCAGCTCAAATGAAGAGCACGAGGGATAAGTCACCAACTCAGAGAAAGAAACCAGGACTTTCATCGTTTGAGCCTTTTGTTTGGGGCACACGAGTGCGCTCTGGTCCAGGCCCAGGCCTGTGTGACAGAGGCCCAGAGCAGCTGGGACAGAGGCCCAGGCCTGTGTGACAGAGGCCCAGGCCTGTGTGACAGAGGCCCAGAGCAGCTGGGACAGAGGCCCAGGCCTGTGTGACAGAGGCCCAGAGCAGCTGGGACAGAGGCCCAGAGCAGCTGGGACAGAGGCCCAGACCTGTGTGACAGAGGCCCAGAGCAGCTGGGACAGAGGCCCAGAGCAGCTGGGACAGAGGCGTCACAACGGGAACAGAGCAGCCCACAGGCTCCATGAAACTACACTCATAAACCTTATTGGATAACATGATATTATTTTAATCAGAAATTCATTCATTTTGGGGTGCACAGTGGCAGAGCGGCTAGAGCTTCTGCCTCCCAGCAAGGAGATCGTGGGTTTGAATCCCGGACCACCCTAACATCACACGATCTCTCTGGGTGGAGTCTGCATGTCCTCCCCGTGTTACCGTGGGTTCTCTCCGGGTTCTCTGGCTCCTCCCACCGTCCAAAGACATGACTGTTCAGGTTAATTGAGAACTCTAAAATTGTCCGTAGTGAATGAATGTGAGAGTGAATGGTTGTCTGTCCTTGTCCATGTCTCTATGTCAGCCCTGCGACGAGTTGTCCACTGTCCAGGGTGTACAACAGTGTACAGTGGACACTCATCACAGCTAACACAGAGAGACAGACAACCATTCACTCTCACATTCATACACTCAGGGCAAATTAGAGTTGTCAATTAACCTACACAGTCATGTGTTTGGACGGTGGGAGGAGCCAGAGGACCCAGAGAGAACCCACGGTAACACGAGGAGGACATGCAGACTCCACCCAGAGAGATCATGTGATGTTGGGGTGGTGCAGGATTTGAACCTACAATCTCCTTATTAAGAGGCTGGAGCTCTAACCGCTCTGCCACCTATGGTATTATATGGTATGGTATTTCTATGGTATTATAAAATAATACCATAGAAAATACAACTAGATGCTGTTGCAATAGCTGAAGCTATTGCGAGTGACTGCGCAATTGAATTCGTGTGATGTTGGTCTGATCCGGGATTCGAACCCACGATCTCCTTATTGGGAGGCAGAAGCTCTAGCCGCTCTGCTACCGTGCACCCACCAAACCCTGTACTCAAGGAGAGGACCAACAGAAAGGCTCCCACTGTAAAAGATAGGGGAAAAATTGCTCGGCAAATTATAATAAAAACTACAAAAGGTACATCTACCAAAAGTAATAGCAGACATTAGAAGGCTAGGAACTATTGAAAAATGCAAAAAAAATTAAAAGAATTTAAAAACTGCGGCCTGTGAAACGTGCCGAAAAACCGGAAAATACAAGAACAAATAGTGACTGTCTATGCATAGGAAGTCACTCAATAACTTAAATAATAGTCTGTATACAAGTGTGACCAGGCCATTGATTCAGTGTCTTGCGAGTCTCAACTAATTTGCCTGCAATGATGTACACCTTCCAACAGGTGTCAGTGTAGAGCAACACAGCGACACTGTATCGGCACAGTATCAATACAGTTTGGAGAATGTGCCGAAACGCCTCATGAAGCCTCATCTACCCATCACTAACAAATATGATTCCACAAATAACACTCACTATCATCCACGCACTGTTCCATTTGGACGAGGGAAATCTCCACAATGGCAGGCAGCCTCAGCTCAGCACAGGACAAAAGGGATGAACAGGTGAATGGGCGGGGCAATTATACTCTACGGGCGGAGCAAGGTGCTGCCCAGAGGCGGGGCTAAGGCAGAGCGATGGGTGGGACTAAAGGGGAAACTGAGAGAGAGATTGAGGGATTTTGTACACCTGTTGTTCTTTTGTACTTCAGACACTTCAGAGGCTTTACTGACTTAACCACAGCACTTGCTCATTTAAATCAGTGCAAAACAAACATTAAATCATGTGTTTGAAGGTGTTTTTTTGAGATGGTCACATTATCTTATCCCGCTGTGCTCACTTTCCCTGGCAGAGCGGCCCACTTTCCTGAAGCGACCCATAAACCAGGTGGTGCTGGAGGAGGAGTCGGTGGAGTTCCGGTGCCTGGTCCAGGGAGACCCTCAGCCCAACGTGCGCTGGAGGAAGGACGACGTGGACGTGCCGCGTGGAAGGTGAGCACGAGTACAGTTTAACAGGAAAGGAAGGAATGAAACGAGCTTTTGAGGTTTGACTGTGAGAGACGGAGTGACATAAAGAGAATAAACAACAGTGGACGGCTGTGGAATGAAGACTAGGTTTGTCAAAAGTGTAAAGAGCTGACACTAATCGATCGAAAACGAGAACTTAAACTGAATGAGGTTAAGTGTTGACGTCACACTAGGCCTGGGCGATACGGCAAAAAATTCTAATCACGATTTTCTTGGGGCCAGATCATGATTTAGATTTTATCATGATTTGTGTTCACTTTGTTTTTTCTGTTGCCTTTAATAGAGGAATAATTAATTTAGGAAAAAATATGTCATTGTGATTTTTCTGACCAGTTTTGCGATTGTGATTAGATTTTCTATTCAGATTCACATTTTAAGCATAATTTTGTCGCTTTTAGTCACATTTTTGTCACATTCAGTTGTGTTTGTTGTAATTAAGTGAGTCTGTGTCACTTTTAGTCGAGTCTTTGTTACTTTTAGTCGCGTCTTTGTGACTTTTAGTCGCATTTTTGTCGCTTTTAGTCACATTTTTGTCGCTTTCAGTCACATTTTTGTCGCTTTTAGTCACATTTTTGTCACTTTTAGTCACATTTTTGTCACTTTTTGTCACATTCAGTTGTGTTTGTTGTATTCAAGTGAGTTTTTGTCACTTTTAGTCGCGTCTTTGTTACTTTTAGTCACATTTTTGTCGCTTTTAGTCACATTTTTGTCACATTCAGTTGTGTTTGTTGTGATTTAGTGAGTCTTTGTCACTTTTAGTCGCGTCTTGGTGGCCCGTTTTGGTGCATTGAGTTGAATTATTGCACTTAAGAGGTGTAAGAGGTAAATAAAGTCATCTGCTCAGAGGCTTCAGAGGCTAAACAACAGGAGAAAAGTGTGTTTGAACAGACAGCTGCATTAAAGACACAAACAGTCAATCACGATACGACGATGTCATAAAAATAGCAGATTGTCACAGGGACGAGCTCAAGATTTGATTTTTATCAACGTATCGCCCAGACACATTTTCTCACTTCCAAGTAGGGATTTTCTTGGGGCTGGATCACGATTTCGATTTTATCACGATTCAAGTTCACTTTGTATTTTTCTATTGCCTTTAATAGAGCTGCACCATTTAGGAAAAAATATCTCATTGTGATTTTTATGACCAGTGCACTTAAGATTAGGTTTGCAATTTATGTTTTAACAATAGGATTCTGTTCAAATTCACATTTTAAACTCAATTTTGTCACGTCTTTGTCACTTTTAGTCGCGTCTTTGTTGTTTTTAGTCCCGTTTTTTTTTTGAGTCGCTTGTAGACACCTTTTTATCACTTTTGGTTGCACTCTTGTTGCTTGTGCCAGAACATTTTTGTACAAATCCACACTAAAGTGTTTTTCGTCAAATCAAAGCAAGACATTTTGTTGTTTGTGAAAGAAATCAGTCTTTGTGATTTGCTAATTGCATCCATTAAAATTGCGATTTTGTGTGGATTTGGTTTAATTGTGCAGCTCTGGCCTTTAAGAGGTAAATAAAGTCACCTGCTCAGAGGCTTCAGAGGCTAAACAACAGGAGAAAAAGTGTGTTTGAACAGACAGCTGCATTAAAGACACAAACACGATACGACGATTTCTCACGATTTCCAGCCGTACTTCTGAGTCCTTTGCTTCTGTCGCTGATTATTTTCTTGGTATAAAGTAAACCCCTGTTGTCCCGGCACAGATTTATTATAAAAGCAGCTCTGTCAGACGCTTTGTGCCGTTTGCGTCAAATTAACGAGCGTTTTATTGTCTGAAAAAATAACGGAAGTGTGCCGTTAGCATGCTACTTATTGTTAGCTTTAATGTAACGGTAAACTCTGCTCTGAAAGTTGTGGAAAGCTCTTACAAAGTCCGAGTGAATCATTTGGACGGTCAGTTTATGCACTGCAAAAACGAACGTCTAGATGAGTTAAAATGTGTTGATTTGAGGATATTAATCTGAATTTCAGACGTTTTGACTCGTTAAGATCAGTGGAGACGATTTATTTGATGGAACTAGATTATTTTACTTGTTTTAAACCGTTTGTGACTTGTTTCAATGCATTATTTCTTACTTCAATCCAAATGATCTGTCAGTGGTTAAGATCATTTTATTTACCCGACTGACAAATGTATTTTCTTATTTTAACATAAATGATGGTCTGATCATCAGAAATACCTTGAAACCAGTGAAATATTCTGCATCACATCAGCAATTAAATCTCATCGAGTCAAAACTTCTCAAATCCAGATAAAAATGATCAATTCAAGACATTTTAAGATTGGATAGATTTACATTTTAGATCATTTGGATTGAAGTAAGAAATAATGTATTGAAACAAGTCACAAACGGTTTGAAACAAGTAAAATAATCTAGTTCCATCAAATAAATCGTCTCCACTGATCTTAACGAGTCAAAACGTCTGAAATTCACATTAATATCCTCAAATCAACACATTTTAACTCGTTTTTGCAGTCCAGTCAAACGATGATTTTTAGTTTTCAATCACAAAATGTCAGCGTTCCTTTCGCTTTCTTTCCTCTCGAGTCCAAATGTCTGAGATCCAGTGCTGAAAATGCAGACGGGACGATGTTTTTGCCGCATAAACTGATAAAAGATCTCGTCAGATAACAACAGAGCGGGTGCAGTTGTCATCGACGAGTGCCTTTTGTTCCGGTTTTGGTTTGAAGCCGCCGCTCGTTCTGGAATTCTGACATCTACAGTTTCCCTTCAAAAGAGCGAATTATTGTGAACCCAAATCGTTCTCTTTTAGTCTGATCCTTGGTTAATGCAAATCAAAGCGTCTCGTTTGACTGACGGGAGAACGGGTTCCCACGCACGCCTTTTGTTTCCACTTTGAAAACGGGAACAAAGTGGCTGGAATTAAACGCTAAAACGGCGGCACTGAAATATCATTTGTGCAGATTATTCCCGTCCTGGCGTGAGCGATAAGTGGTATTTTCTTTCCGGTTTTACTTCGTGAAAGCAGCGGGGAGAGAGTGAGGTGGTGAGTTTTAGGTTTAGTGGTTTTAAAACAAGTCAGAGTCACGTAAAAATCAAGGCATAAACCAAAGTGAACATATGTTTTTCTGTGTTTAATTGGAGAAATATGAAGAGATTATAAAGCATGTACCGTAAAATTTGGCTCCGTTAGTGGGAAACTCAGAACATCATGTGGACAACACACAGCACTTTGTGAGCAAAGTGAGACACCTCCGAATGGACCCAGATGACGTTATGGTCTCGTATGATGTGGTGTCCCTTTTCACTTGTATTCCAACCTCGGAGGCAGTGGCAGCAGTGAGGATGCGACTGCAGGAGGACTCAACCCTACTGGAAAGGACCAAACTCACACCTGAACACATCTGCCATTTATTGGACATCTGCCTTAACACAACTTACTTCCAATTCAGGGGACATTTTTACAGACAGATCCACGGCTGTGCTATGGGCTCTCCGGTCTCGCTGATCGTAGCCAACCTATATATGGAACACTTCGAGAAGAAGGCTCTGACCTCCTTCCTGGGCACACCTCCGAGCCTCTGGCTACGTTACGTGGATGATACCTTTGTGGTAATCAAGAAGCAAGAGCTGGAAACGTTCTCTGAGCATATCAATGGGTTGGATGTATACATCAATTTCACCCGAGAAGATGCTAAGGACAACCGGTTGGCATTTCTTGATTGCTCCACAATCAGAGAGGAGGAAGGCAGCCTTCAGACAGAAGTATACAGGAAACCCACACACACAGATCAGTACTTATTATTCGGTTCTAACCACCCACTGCAGCACAAGTTGGGAGTGATTAGGACATTGCAACATAGAGCCCATGAAGTACCCACCAGCTCTGAGGGGAGAAAGAAGGAGGAAGAACACGTCCAACGTGCCCTCTCAGCTTGTGGATACCCTAACTGGGCCTTTAACAAAGTCAGAAGAGCCAAGAAACAGGACAGAAAGGATAAAGACCCCAGCAGGAGGGGGGTCTCTATCCCTTATGTCTCGGGCCTGTCTGAGAAGTTTCAAAGGATTTTTAGACAACACGACATCCCTGTTTATTTCAAACCTGGCAACACAATTAAACAGAAACTGGTCCACCCTAAAGACAAGAGGCCGACAGAGAAACAGAGCAATGTAGTTTATTCGATAGAGTGCAGTGAGGACAGTTGTAAAGAACGTTACATAGGAGAAACAAAACAGCCATTGCACAAAAGGCTGTACCAACACAGAAGAGCGGCCTCCACAGGACCGCAGAGTGCAGTCCATCTGCACCTAAAAGCTACAAATCACTCGTTTGAGGACAGTGAGGTGAAGATTTTGAGCAGAGAGAAGAACTGGTTTGAAAGTAAGTAAGAGTAAAGGAGGCCATTTTTGTAAAAAGAGAAAATCCTTCTCTGAACAGGAATGGGGGCTTAAGATTTAATTTAGCCAAAATTTATGACAGCCTCCTAACACCTTGGTCCAGATCAATAGACCAGTCAAATGCTAATGAGGTAATCAGTAGTGAGGAGGGAGCAACAGCCAGCTATCAAGATAACAATAGACCTTTAGACACAGGTGTAACTAGGTGAGGCCAACCATTAATCAACAAGATAGACCAATTAATCAAGTCCCAGGTGACAAACAAACAATTTTCTAACAAAGACAGGACTCAGTGACTCCTCCCTGGGGGCAGGACTCCCAGTACTCAGAGTAGCATATAAGCCCGAGTTCCCATACCAGCTCTCTGATTGACAATGACTTTTGGATAAAAGTCGAAACGTCTCGATCTTTAAACGGCGTCCGGATGACAACCTCTGAACCCCTTTCTACGTAAAATTTGGACTATTGAGTGCAACTGAACTGCAAAAATTCAATATCCAGCATTACTTAAAATTACTTGATTTCAGAGTTTTGATCTTATTTTGATTCTTATGTTATTTCTGAATCTTATATTTTCGGTTTAGTCCTGGTTTAGTCCTGATTTAGTCCTGGTTTAGTCCTGGTTTAGACCTGCTTTAGTTCTGGTTTAAACCTGGTCTAGATCTGGTTTAGACCTGGTTGAACCCCAGTTTAGACCTGGTTTAGACCTGGTTTAGTCCTGGTTTAGTCCTGGTTTAGTCCTGGTTTAGAGCTGGTTTAGTCCTGATTTAGACCTGGTTTAGTCCTGATTTAGTCCTGATTTAGACCTGGTTTAGTCCTGATTTAGACCTGGTTTAGTCCTGATTTAGACCTGGTTTAGACCTGGTTTAGACCTGGTTTAGTCCTGATTTAGACCTGGTTTAGTCCTGATTTAGACCTGGTTTAGTCCTGGTTTAGACCTGCTTTAGTTCTGGTTTAAACCTGGTCTAGATCTGGTTTAGACCTGGTTGAACCCCAGTTTAGACCTGGTTTAGTCCAAGTTTAGTCCTGGTTTAGAGCTGGTTTAGTCCTGATTTAGACCTGGTTTAGTCCTGATTTAGATCTGGTTTTGTCCTGGTTTAGTCCTGGTTTGGTCCAGATTTAGCTCTGGTTTAGTCCTGATTTAGACCTGGTTTAGTCCTGATTTAGACCTGGTTTAGTCCTGATTTAGACCTGGTTTAGTACTGGTTTAGTCCTGGTTTAGTCCTGATTTAGACCTGGTTTAGTCCTGATTTAGTCCTGGTTTAGTCCTGATTTAGACCTGCTTTAGTTCTGGTTTAAACCTGGTCTAGATCTGGTTTAGACCTGGTTGAACCCCAGTTTAGACCTAGTTTAGTCCAAGTTTAGTCCTGGTTTAGAACATGTAACAGGCTTTACAGACCTGAACCAGGTCTAAACCAGGACTAAACCACTAAAAGAGACAAAATATTTTCTATATTTTTGGCAGATGAGTTTAAGGCCAGATCACATCCCTTGAAGGGCCTGATTTGGCCCCCAGGCCTTCAGTTGAATAGCCCTGAGTTATTGGCTCATATTGACCAGTGTTTTTCAACCATTTTTAGATTTTAGGTTGAAAATACTCTGTGGCACACCACCTTTAACCAAAAATCTAAATGTACGCTCTGAAACATCAGCAAATCACAACATTGAGGAAAATGTTATTCATGTTGCAAATATTTTCCATACTCTTGGGTCTGGCAATGCTGTTTTTTTTTTTTTTTTTTTTTTTTGTTTTTAAAGAAGTTGCTCAGAACACTCTAAAATGTTAAATTATTAATTTAAACCCATTAATCGGACGTTTTTTCAAGGCACACCTGGCAGAACTCCAAGGCGCACCAGTGTTTCTTGCAAATCAAGGACAACTGCAACTTGTAGACGGTTCAGAACACTTTATAAATGTTTACAAGCCTTTAAACAAAAATGCGTGTATGTTTAATAAAAACCCATGTGCAAAATGTTTGTAGAGCTTTAATAAACTGTTTTCAATAACCAGGTGTAAAAAAAGCTAGTAAACGCCTTATAAACAAGTAGTGTTTGGTCATTTATTAAGAATATTTCACTAATGAACCTTATTTTAAAGTGTTACAGACACAGTTTGTCAGTTTATTTCACCAAATCTATATCGTGTCTGGTGTAACTCATTTAAAAGATCATAAATATACCCAACCTAGCGAGTCCTGACTGACTCTACTCTGTGGTGAATATTGACGATGTTTGGAGCGGTACGCACTCGTCTCATCGCTCTTGTGTCATTGTTAAATAATAGATCGAGTTCTGAGCGGAGTCTGTGTTTGTCCCGGGCTCCTTTTGGGTTCAGAAAAGGCTCGTTCTGCTCCGCGCTCTGCTCTGGCGATGACAGGGATGTGGAACAGTCAATAAACACTGGAATAAAAGGAAACGTTGACCCCGTTTAGAGCTGCGCGGTGTAACTTTACTGCAGCGCAAACACCGAGGCCTCAGAGTGAAACAGCGCTGTCACGTCACCTGCAACGAAGGTTTTACACAACAGTATTTTCAAAACGGTAGAAGATGGAGACGTACAGTTTGGTGTCCCTGAATCTTAACTCGTCAAGCTTTCAAAAGAGCTATGGCTCGTTCAGCTGCTCCGTCTAGGGGCTTTGTAACGGTCAGAGAAAAGTCAGGAAGTCCAGGGAAAAAAGTGTAACCTGTCCATTATATTGACCTTATTCTGCCCCGCCCACTTTTGCCGTTTTTTGCACTTTTGTTGTAAACGCACTTCTGTTTGACGAGAACTCCGTTAAAGCTAATGACGAAAAGGGAAAAGTCTGACGCTAAAATGTTACATAAAGTAGATTGATTTGTGTAAAATGTTTAATGAACACGAGCAACAACAAGTCACAACGCAACGATTTCCTGAAAACGTCTTTTTAGTCGAGTAGAACTTATTTTCTGTTGAGCTCGTCTGCTCCGTGTGAACTACAACAGAAACAAGACGGCGGCGCGTACGGCAACTTCAGGAATAATGTGAATAGCATTTTTGTTGCTCATAGTCACGTTCTTTTTTCACTTTGTCATTTTTAGTCAAATTTTTGTCGCTTTTAGTCCCGTTTTTCTCACTATATAGAATTTTTCTGCTTATTGTCATGTTTTTGTCGCTTCTCGAAGGGTTTTTGTCACTTTTAGCCACATTTTTGTCACTTCTAGTCGTGTTTTTGTGCCACTTTATTCACCTTATTCCGCCCACTTTTGCTGTTTTTTGCACTTTTGTTGTAAACGCACTTCCGTTTGATGAGAACTCTGTTAAAGCTAATGACGAACAAGGGAAAAGTCTGACGCTAAAATGTTACATAAAGTAGATTGATTTGTGTCAAATGTTTAATGAACACGAGCAACAACAAGTCACAACACAACGATTTCCTGAAAACGTCTTTTTAGTCGAGTAGAACTTATTTTCTGTTGAGCTCGTCTGCTCCGTGTGAACTACAATGGAAAGAAGCCGACTAGTCCAAGTTAGAATTGAATCAACTGCAATAATGTTTTTAAAAGCCTCTAAAAAGCCTGAAAAAGCACGGTTGTTCTGTTTTTTGTGGTCTCAGCCAATCACAGAGCAGCACAGAGTCATGGGATCTAGTTCACGTCTGCCTCGTAACTTTTCTTGACAGTAACACTAATGCCGTACTGTGGAACATCCCATGCAGATACAAAGCAGGTGTCATAAAAGTTTAAACCTGTAAAGGACAAATGTTACGTAAAATTGACTTTGTTGAGCTTTTCTTCCTGTTCTAACATTGTTCCGTCGTCAAAAACGCACCTGGAGCAGCGTTTATCTTGATTCACGTTTGTTTGATGATGCTCGCTGCGTTCCGAACTCCTTCCATTTGTGACGTCATTTATCCCAGAATCCTTTGCTGTTTTAAGTTTATAAATCATGTCCAGACTCGCTCTGAACATTTACGTCTAATCACGATCACTACAACTCCATCAGATCCACTCTTTACTGCAATGCATCGTGGGTATATATTTACATGTGTGTAATTGCCTCGACAGCCAGTAGATGGCGCCACAGCTGAGTCAAAATGGCATCTCCCAATGCAGCGAGAAAGTTATAGTTTTCTTTGTAAAAAACATTGTATTTTTCGCTCTAAAACATGAAACGTCAAACTGAAGACACTCAAGAGCAGGTTTAAAGGCTAAAAACAACATGAAAAATGCATAATATGTTTCCTTTAAATGTATCATGATAATTGTATGATGATTTCAAGCAAAAATAATTTAGATTTCATGTTGATCTATGTAAATTATATTATGTTCCTTTGACCTCTGTCAGTTTAAAGCTACAGTGACTTTTTCTCTCTTTAAACCCTGTTCTAACAATGTTCTTCATCAAAAACACACCTGGAGTAGCATTCAGCTGCATTCACACTGTTTTGAGGAATGTTTATTAGAAAATCCTCTCCCTCCGAGCGTCAAACACACTTCCTGCTGAACTCCTTCGATCCAGAATGTATTTTCACATCATCTACGTCATTTATCTGAGAATATTCTGCAGTTTTTACTCCTTAAATCATCACTAAACTCGTTCTGAGCATTTCTGCCTCTAAACTCGATAACGGCTGCAGAAAATCCACACAATGTCGTCTTTTCAGCGCTAACTTCACTAGATTGTATATAGCACTGGCGCCATCTGCTGGCTGGATGCTCTCAGTAAGTTTCATTTCATAGTGACACAGGTCACAGAATGAAGAAGAAACTTTTTTTGTTTTAAAACATGAGATGCAAATTTAAGGCACTTGAGCAGGTTTGAAGACTTGTAACGGTATGAAAAAGGCGGAATATTTTTCCTTTAAAGTACGTATGAGTTCTATGATTTTCTAATTTTGACTTTATTTAGTGTATTAATATCTGTTGTAAATAGAAATTATAGTTTTACACCAATCAGGTCGCTGTTTGTGGAGAAAAGATGATAAACAAGTTGAAAAATACAGGAAGTAAATAAACTGATGACATCACACTGTGGAGACAAAGGTTATGCATCATTTACACAAACTACTTTTTTGACCCTTTAAACATTAATTCAACAAAATAAAGGTGCTCACATTTATTTTTATTTGTCAAATCAAAATAATGTGACATTAGATGAGTTTTGGCCCAGTGCACAGTGTTGTTGCTATGGTAATTTTCTAGCATGATGTCATCATTTACAACCAGGAAGTAAAATTAAAAAGCTAAAAATTGCGAAAACTGTGTAAAATTTGTAAAGAATTTTAGCTCATTTGAAATATGTTTATCTGAACTACATTTTGGTTAAATGAGTCGTCCAACCTGTCATGGGCCCTTTAAGTTAAAAAAATAATTTATTATAATTTTCAGGGTCAACGTACAGCAAAAATCTAGTAAATACAACACAATAAACTAAAGTTTTTTATTTTAAAAAATGTCTTTGATCTTAGTTTCCAAATGTCTTCTTTCTGTCATTTTTTTAAACATATATAATTTTCCATCCATTAAATGTGATCTTTTTTAACTCTTTGAATGATGGAAGCTCACAGCAGACAGTTCACACAATATATTTGAATAATTATGAAACATTTCCTTTTTTGTTTGTATAATCTTCAAGTTGATTTAACCTTGGAAACACAAACGATCCACAAAACACAACCAAACGGCGTCTCCTTGTGCTTGTTTTCCAGGTACGAGATAAAGTACGACAAAGACGACTACGTTCTGAGGATCAAGCGGACCTCCATCGGGGACGAGGGCGTGTTCAGCTGCGTGGCCGAGAACCGCGTGGGCAAACTGGAGGCGTCGGCCACCCTCACCGTCCGAGGTGAGACGTGCCCCGCCCCCACGGAGCCACACCCCCCTCGTATTCACCTCTGCACCGAACACAACACGACCGCCGACCGATCGATAACCGGAGCCGTTTTATTGGTCGCGATCGTGTTCTAGAACGAAACGATGATGGGTTAATTTGCGTTTTTATTCAGTCACGTGACACGCACTGCAAAAACAAAATTCTAGATGAGTTAAATGTCTTGATTTCAGGATGTTAATCAGACGTTTTGACTCGTTAAGATCAGTGGAGACGATTTATTTGATGGAACTAGATTATTTTACTTGTTTCAAACGTTTGTGATTTTTAAGCAAACATTTTAAGCTAAATTATCTCATAATGAGGCAGAAATACCTTGAAAACTGTGGAATATTCTGCATCATGTAAGAAATTAAATCTCATCGAGTCAAATCTACTCAAATCCAGATAAAAAATTGTAAATTCAAGTCATTTTAAAATTGGCTACACTGCAAAAATGAATTTCTAGATGAGTTAAATGTCTTGATTTCAGGATGTTAATCTGACGTTTTGACTCGTTAAGATCAGTGGAGACGATTTATTTGATGGAACTAGATTATTTTACTTGTTTCAAACCGTTTGTGACTTGTTTCAGTACATTATTTCGGTGCCATTTTATAATAACTACACCTTATTTTGCCTTAACAAAGCATTAACAAAGACTTAATTCATCATGAAGAAATTGTTTATTAAGCATGATTCAGGATTAGTAAATACTTAATTAAGGTTAGGGTTGGAGTTAGGAATTAGTGTTGTTAAATAGTTACTAATCCTGAATCATTCTTAACAAACTGTTTATTAACTATGAATTAAGCCTTTGTTACTGCTTTATTAAGACAGGAATATGTGTAGTGTTACCATTATTTCTTACTTCAATCCAAATTATCTCCTGCACAGCAAAAAATGTAAATCTGTCCAAGCTTAAAATGGCTTGAATTGATCATTTTTATCTGGATTTGAGAAGTTTTGACTCGATGAGATTTAATTGCTGATGTGATGCAGAATATTTCACTGGTTTCAAAGTATTTCTGATGATCAGACCATCATTTTGCTTGAAATAATAAAATACATTTGTCAGTCGGGTAAGTAAAATGATCTTAACCACTGACAGATCATTTGGATTGAAATACAGAATTCCAACATTGAGGAAATTTTTTTACCGCATTTTTCAGCAAGATCTAGTTTGCACAAATACGAAAATCTGTATCTAATATGTGAACAAAAGGAAGCTCAAGTCCATTTTACAGATTTAAATTTCCCAAATATGGAACATTTTGGCCATTTATACAGAAATAATTTATTGAAACAAGTCACAAACGGTTTGAAACAAGTAAAATAATCTAGTTCCATCAAATAAATCATCTCCACTGATCTTAACGAGTCAAAACGTCTGAAATTCACATTAATATCCTGAAATCAAGACATTTTATCTCATCTAGACATTCGTTTTTACAATGTGCAGATTAAGGAGCTCTATATTTTAAACTCTAATATGACTCAGGTGTTTAACATTCTCTGTTACTCCTTCCCTCTCAATCATAGATACTTACGTCTAGTAACTATTCAATTATTTACAATGCGCTCACTTATTTATTTACATTTACAAGTACATCTTCCCTCACTGGTCCCGCTGAAGCCCCGCCCCCCCTCGCACGCCTCCCTCTGCACGCGCTCAGTCGGCAAAGCCATTTCACAGCCTACTGGTGCAGACAGCCGCCGCCTCACCTGCGCCGCCGGGGTTAATCAAAACATTTTAAACATAATTTCACTTTCTTTTCGACAAGATTGTTCCCATTAAAGCGGATTGTTGGCGGTCTCTGGAGACTGGTTACACGGGACGGGGGCCAGGGGAGGGCGGCAGGACCGGGATTGATATTCGGGCAGGTGCAGAAGTCAAGTCAGGTGCAAATGTTTGAGCGCAGGGATACAGAAGAAAGTGTTTTGTTACATGAGAAGAAAACACGACGAGGAAAGAGGTGTAAGTGAAGTGGAGGAGGTGCAGAGGAGGGTTTGTGTGAGGGGAGGAGGTGCAGAGGAGGGTCTTTGTGAGGGGAGGAGGTGCAGAGGAGTGTCTGTGTGAAGGGAGGAGGTGCAGAGGAGGGTTTGTGTGAGGGGAGGAGGTGCAGAGGAGGGTCTGTGTGAGGGGAGGGGGTGCAGAGGAGGGTCTGTGTGAGGGGAGGAGGTGCAGAGGAGGGTTTGTGTGAAGGGAGGAGGTGCAGAGGAGGGTCTATGAGGTTCAGAGGAAGTTTTGTGTGAGGGAAAGAGGTGTAGGGGAGGGTCTGATTGAAGGGGGGAGGTGTAGGGGAGGGTCTGTATGAGGGGAGGAAGTGCAGATGACGGTGTGTGAGGGGAGGAGGTGCAGAGGAAAGACTGTGCAAGGGGAGGAGGTGCAGAGGAGGGTCTGTGCAAGGGGAGGAGGTGCAGAGGAGGGTCTGATTGAAGGGGGGAGGTGCAGAGGAGGGTCTGTATGAGGGGAGGAAGTGCAGATGACGGTGTGTGAGGGGAGGAGGTGCAGAGGAAAGACTGTGCAAGGGGAGGAGGTACAGAGGAGGGTTTGCATGAGAGGATGTGCATAGGAGGGTCTGTGTGAGGGGAGGAGGTGCAGAGGAAGGACTGCGCAAGGGGAGGAGGTGCAGAGGAGGGTGTGCATGAGAGGAGGTGCAGAGGAGGGTCTGTGTGAGGGGAGGAGGTGCAGAGGAAGGACTGCGCAAGGGGAGGAGGTGCAGAGGAGGGTGTGCATGAGAGGAGGTGCAGAGGAGGGTCTGTGTGAGTGGAGGAGGTGCAGAGGAGGGTTTATGAGGTTCAGAGGAAGTTTTGTGTGAGGGAAAGAGGTGTAGGGGAGGGTTTGATTAAAGGGGGGAGGTGCAGAGGAGGGTCTGTATGAGGGGAGGAAGTGCAGATGACGGTGTGTGAGGGGAGGAGGTGCAGAGGAAAGACTGTGCAAGGGGAGGAGGTGCAGAGGAGGGTCTGTGTGAGGGGAGGAGGTGCAGAGGAGGGTCTGATTGAAGGGGGGAGGTGCAGAGGAGGGTCTGTGTGAGGGGAGGAGGTGCAGAGGAGGGTCTGTGTGAGGGGAGGAGGTGCAGAGGAGGGTCTGATTGAAGGGGGGAGGTGCAGAGGAGGGTCTGTGTGAGGGGAGGAGGTGCAGAGGAGGGTCTGTGTGAGGGGAGGAGGTGCAGAGGAGGGTCTGTGTGAGGGGAGGGAGTGCAGAGGAGGGTCTGTTTGAGGGGAGGAGGTGCATAGGAGGGTCTGTTTGAGGGGAGGATGTGCATAGGAGGGTCTGTGTGAGGGGAGGAGGTGCAGAGGAGGGTCTGTGTGAGGGGAGGGGGTGCAGAGGAGGGTCTGTGTGAGGGGAGGAGGTGCAGAGGAGGGTCTGTGTGAGGGGAGGGAGTGCAGAGGAGGGTCTGTTTGAGGGGAGGATGTGCATAGGAGGGTCTGTTTGAGGGGAGGATGTGCATAGGAGGGTCTGTGTGAGGGGAGGAGGTGCAGAGGAGGGTCTGTGTGAGGGGAGGGGGTGCAGAGGAGGGTCTGTGTGAGGGGAGGGAGTGCAGAGGAGGGTCTGTTTGAGGGGAGGATGTGCATAGGAGGGTCTGTTTGAGGGGAGGAGGTGCAGAGGATGGTCTGTGTGAGGGGAGGAGGTGCAGAGGAGGATCTGTGCGAGGGAATGAGGTGCAAAGGATGGTTTGCACAAGGGGAGGAGGTGCAGAGGACAGTTAAAGGAGATGAGATGCAGAGGAGGGTCTGCTTGAGGGGAGGAGGTGCAGAGGAGGGTCTATGTGAAGGGGAAGGTCTTAACTAAAACTAACATGTTACTAATTTGAAAACAGTAGAACAAGGTTATTTTGGAAAACAAAACGAACGTGTTATGTTTCTTTAATTTATCAAAACTACTTTGAGCTCTAACGTTGCCAAACAAAGAACACAACGTCAAAGAGCAGCGAACCAACATTCACTGTTGTCCTGATGGGTTTCTCCGCACGATTCATGACTTTCAGGCGTGTCCTACAAGCTCCGGCACCTCCTTCACACTCTCACTCCGGCACCTCCTTCTCACTCTCACTCCGGCACCTCCTTCACACTCTCACTCCGGCACCTCCTTCACACTCTCACTCCGGCACCTCCTTCACACTCTCACTCCGGCACCTCCTTCTCACTCTCACTCCGGCACCTCCTTCTCACTCTCACTCCGGCACCTCCTTCACACTCTCACCCGCACCTCCTTCACACTCTCACCCGCACCTCCTTCACACTCTCACCCGCACCTCCTTCTCACTCTCACCCGCACCTCCTTCACACTCTCACCCGCACCTCCTTCACACTCTCACTCCGGCACCTCCTTCACACTCTCACTCCGGCACCTCCTTCACACTCTCACCCGCACCTCCTTCACACTCTCACCCGCACCTCCTTCACTCTCACCCGCACTCCTTCTCACTCTCACCCGCACCTCCTTCTCACTCTCACCCGGCACCTCCTTCACACTCTCACCCGCACCTCCTTCACACTCTCACCCGGCACCTCCTTCACACTCTCACCCGGCACCTCCTTCACACTCTCACCCGCACCTCCTTCACACTCTCACCCGGCACCTCCTTCTCACTCTCACCCGCACCTCCTTCTCACTCTCACCCGCACCTCCTTCACACTCTCACCCGCACCTCCTTCACACTCTCACCCGCACCTCCTTCACTCTCACCCGCACCTCCTTCTCACTCTCACTCCGGCACCTTCTTCTCACTCTCACTCCGGCACCTCCTTCACACTCTCACTCCGGCACCTCCTTCACACTCTCACTCCGGCACCTCCTTCACACTCTCACTCCGGCACCTCCTTCTCACTCTCACTCCGGCACCTCCTTCACACTCTCACTCCGGCACCTCCTAAACACTCACACTCCGCCACCTCCTTCACACTCTCACACCCGCACCTCCTTCACACTCTCACCCGCACCTCCTTCACACTCTCACCCGCACCTCCTTCTCACTCTCACCCGGCACCTCCTTCTCACTCTCACCCGCACCTCCTTCACTCTCACCCGCACCTCCTTCACACTCTCACCCGCACCTCCTTCACACTCTCACCCGCACCTCCTTCACACTCTCACTCCGGCACCTCCTTCACACTCTCACTCCGGCACCTCCTTCACACTCTCACTCCGGCACCTCCTTCACACTCTCACCCGCACCTCCTTCTCACTCTCACCCGCACCTCCTTCACACTCTCACTCCGGCACCTCCTTCACACTCTCACTCCGGCACCTCCTTCACACTCTCACTCCGGCACCTCCTTCTCACTCTCACTCCGGCACCTCCTTCACACTCTCACTCCGGCACCTCCTTCACACTCTCACTCCGGCACCTCCTTCACACTCTCACTCCGGCACCTCCTTCACACTCTCACTCCGGCACCTCCTTCACACTCTCACCCGCACCTCCTTCTCACTCTCACCCGCACCTCCTTCTCACTCTCCTCCGCACCTCCTTCACTCTCACCCGGCACCTCCTTCACACTCTCACCCGGCACCTCCTTCACACTCTCACCCGGCACCTCCTTCACACTCTCACCCGGCACCTCCTTCACACTCTCACCCGCACCTCCTTCACACTCACCCGCACCTCCTTCACACTCTCACTCCGGCACCTCCTTCACACTCTCACTCCGGCACCTCCTTCACACTCTCACTCCGGCACCTCCTTCACACTCTCACTCCGGCACCTCCTTCACACTCCGGCACATTCACTTTGCTTCTCTTTGGTTGTGTTTACGTGGAATCTTAATTTGATTTTTGTGTTTTTTTTATGTCGTGTTTGTGTCTATCACCCATTTCTTCATGTTGTCCATGTGTCCAGCTCGCCCCGTGGGTAAGTACCATCCTCTGCTGCTCCATAGGCATGCTCTCTCCCCCACTTCCTCCTCCCTTCTCCCTCATCGTCTCCCTCTTTCCTCTCTCTCTCTGTCAATGCCAGTCGCTGTGTTTCCACTGGTTCGTTTTGGTTTTGTTTTATTCAGTGTCTTAAGTGAATAGTACAGTTTGTTTAAAGTCTAAATGACAGGTTTGACAGTTTTTGTAATGTTTATCGTCACTTCCTGGTTGGACATCAAACAACAGCAAATATGCCATAGTCAGAGGTAATTCCACAACTGTTACCGTAGCAACTAGACTATAAACAAGGGCCAACATCCATATACGTTACACAATAGTTGACGAATGATTTGACTAATAATTATACCTGATAACGACTTTACTTTGTTGAATGATGGTTCAAACTGTCATAAAAATGTGTCGGTTGTGTGTAAATGATTACAATGATAGGAGGAGGGATTACGTATTATGGATTAGCCATAATTAGAACATTTTCAGAACCTCATGTACACTGCAAAAACAAATTTCTAGATGAGTTAAAATGTGTTTATTTCAGGGTATTAATGTGAATTCCAGACGTTTTGACTCGTTAAGATCAGTGGAGACGATTTATTTGATGGAACTAGATTATTTTACTTGTTTCAAACCGTTTGTGACTTGTTTCAATCCATTATTTCTTATTTCAATCCAAATGATCTAAAATGTAAATCTATTCAATCTTAAAATGGCTTGAATTGATCATTTTTATCTGGATTTGAGAAGTTTTGACTCGATGAGATTTAATTGCTGATGTGATGCAGAATATTTCACTGGTTTCAAGGTATTTCTGATGATCAGACCATCATTTTGATTAAAATAATAAAATACATTTGTCAGTCGGGTAAGTAAAATGATCTTAACCACTGACAGATCATTTGGATTGAAGTAAGAAATAATGTCACTGTTTTTATGTTGTACTTTTATAGAGAAGTTCATTCATTCACAGTTCCTTCACTTTCCTAACCTTACCCAGACCAAAGCTCAGATTAAAATGGATTTCTGTAATACATATCAAATCAAGTTTTCGTCAAGTCGGACCTCACAATTATTATCAAAACCAACTGAATAATTCAAAACGATCTTTTAACAAGTTAAGGTAAGCGGATAACGTTGGCAGCTTTACGACAGAACAGATCATCAGAATCATGGATAATGTTAGCAAATTTACAGCTAACGACTTATTTAAGAGCGGTTTATTCATAATCACGACTAATGTTAGCAACTTTAAAGCTAACGGTACATTTAAGAGCTTTGTTTAAAGGGGCTGTTCCTGATTTTACTGTTTTGAAAGTGAAAAACAGAACTTGTACACGATTTTCTGGCATGTAATAAAGTAAATAGATTTATTGTAAAAGCATCTATTCGATTGAAATAAGAAATAATGTATTGAAACAAGTCATAAACGATTTGAAACAAGTAAAATAATCTAGTTCCATCAAATAAATCGTCTCCACTGATCTTAACGAGTCAAAACGTCTCAAATTCACATTAACATCCTCAAATCAACACATTTTAACTCATTAAATGGCTGTGAACACTGGCTCGTGTTGGTTTGTGTTGGACGTAAAGACAGTCCATCCTCCGTCTGTTGTTTGCGTCGACACACCGTACAGGGAGGTGTGCGCTGGGAGACGCACGCTGTCTTTGGCGGACAAGAGCAAACCAGAATGTGCTGCATTTATGTTTTTCAATACGTTTATCATGAGCAATAATTCAGAGCGATTCAGATTATTCACAGGAGGAGGAGAATTGTCCATTTAAGGCAGTAGTTTCCAACCTTTTTTGTCTGGAGTCCCCCCTAAGCTTTGTCTCACACTCAGAGTAAAATAAATAGGTTTATTAGTCACATATTGTCAATTATTACTATTATATTTTAGTTTGAATGATATTTCTGGTCCTAGAGGCTCCAAAAAGATGCAAAATGTACAACTAATAACACGTTTTATTCATTGTAAAAGTACATTTGATCTTCTTTTAAATCCTGAAACCATTCCCAGTGCGCCCTGGTAACCGCTCACGTACCCCTGGTTGGGAAACACTGATTTAAAGTGAGACGCTGCAGGTGAACAGGACAAAATCGTAAATTTAAAGATATCAATTGTAAACTTCTCCTGTAGTTTAGTCACATAAATGTCAGAAAAAAATGTATTACAGGTTTTTCTTCATGTCATGTTTTCATGTAGAAATAAGGCATTTTATGTGGAAAAATGGCCAAAAATCCACATATTTGGGACATTTAAATCTGAAAAATGGTCAGAACCCAGTTGAATTTTTTACATATTACACATTAGGTACAAAAAATTTTACAGAGGGGATTTTGAATTTCTTATTTAGTTTTTGAGTAAACTAGATCTGACTGAAAATTGTCCTAAAAATTCAAATTTCGACTCATTTTTTTACTTAAAACTTCAATAAATCAGTTTTAGAATTAGATATCAAAAAATCCTTGTGTTCGTTTGGTCTAAATCCTGTTGAGTCCAGATTGTACAGTTTGGTGTAGGATCTACTTTAAGGCTGATCTTTATGTCTCGAGGGACAAAAATGCATTTTAAGAAAACGTCCTTTGAAGTTACAATGTCCCAGAGAAATCTATGGATGAAGTGGATTCAATGGAAGAATAAAACATCTTTAGGAGCAGATTGGACACGTTTGTTGTTTCCGAATGAAAGACGATACGACCAAACAACTAAAATTAGAATAAAATGAGTTTTGCCTGTCGTGTCTCACTTTAAAGCTGCATTAGGACACTTTGTTATTGTAATTTCTTCGTTATTATTTACTTCTTGCTCAAATCCAAAGGAAAAAACTACGTAAAACCCGCACATTGTCCATGGTTTCGTGAATTTCCAGACATTTGCAGACTGGCAGATTGTGGCGCTCAGACAGTCTAATCTCCGAAAGGTCCAGCTCTTGTTGTTTCCATCTGTGGAGGTCCAGACCACCATCGCCGCTCGGATCTGCTGCTTTGGCACAAACGAAACCAAAGCCGGCCGCAAAACACGCTCAAATCTTCAACAACGAGACAGAACAAAGAGTGAGGTGGATGGAATATGGTGCTTAGACTCCGGCAGGTACAGATGAAGGACGAGTTATGAACAGTCGGAAAAAAATTGTCATATTGGTACATCCCAAGGTATTGTTAGGCATTTTCAAAGAGTGATTTCTTAAAACTTATTTTACTGGAAGATTCTAGACTCTTAACACTGCAAAGAATGAATATCTAGATGAGTTAAAATGTCTTGATTTCATGATATTAATCTGGATTTCAGACGTTTTGACTCGTTAAGATTAGTGGAGACGATTTATTTGATGGAACTGGATTATTTTACTTGTTTCAAACCGTTTGGGATTTTTAAGCAAACATTTTAAGCAAAATTATCTCATAATCAGGCAAAAAATGGGCTGGTAGCAACACATCGAGCACATTTAGGTCAAAGCCTCATTAGCCTCATCAGCCTAAAAGTCATTGTTGAGTGTGTGAACCAGTTGGTGATTTATTTAAAGGAAATATATTATGTAATTTTAGTACTGTTTTTAGCCTTTAAACATTTTCTTGAGTACCTTTTAATTTGCCATCTCATGTTGTGAAACAAACAAAAAAAGGTTTATTATTAAATAATTCATGTTTTCCTCAGCAGTCTGGAAAGACACTTACTTAGTGCATCCAGCCAGTAGATGGCCCCAAACACTTTTAAGTGATTATAAGTTATTTTTGTTTAGACGGAAGAACTGCTCGGAACGAGTCTTAATAATCTAATGATTTAAGGACTTAAAACAGTCTGATAAGTGACGAGGATGATCTGAAAATACGTCAGAAAATCCAGGAAGTTCAGCAGGAAGTGTTTTTGACGCTCAGAGAGAGAGGATTTTCTAATAAACATTCCCCAAAACAGCGTGAATGCTACTTCAGGTGTGTTTTTGATGAAGAACATTGTTAGAACAGGGTTAAAGGCTCAAAAAAGTCACTGGAGCAGAACATGTGTCCTAAAAATGTGTGTGTATAACTAGCATCTGAGCTAAAGACTAACTGCGTTTTTGTTTTTTTAACTATGAGAATCTAGTGACACTAAATGTCCACTTTTACGTGTTACTGGTGAAGACAGCAGACATAAATATCATCAAATTTTAAAAAAATTATACTTTGAAATGAGGACTGGCTCATTTGGACGTGATGGAACGTTCAGCTTGATATAACTCGGGTTAGCATTGTTTAGCAGAGTTTAAGCAAACGAGAGAGAGATCATTTTTTTTGTCTACCCCCCAAAAAAGCATGTTTTTTCTTTTTTTTTCCAGCAAAACCATTTTGACAGCAGGATCTTGCTTGCCAAAACACGGTCGCCACGGTTACAATTGTGTCAGACTGTCAGATTTTCCGAAGTCGGAGGAAATTGCACAGCCGCAGGAGACGGTAATTGCAGAAGACTGGTGAATAAAATATGATTGAGCGTGATTTAAGAACGAGGAGGAGCGGCGGAGGAGCTGTCCATTTGTTGCTCAGCCTCGGTGCACTTTAATGGCCCAGCTGCTGTTCGGAATTATGAATTATGAATATGCGGTGATCACGCGTTGTCATGGAGAGGACAGGGGAAGGCTGCAAATGTCAGGCTGGTGTCGGACTGGATCAAAACAAGCCGCTACTGAGCGCGGGGCAAAGAGATTAAGCCGTGTTACGACGTGACGATGAATGACATTTCCAGGGTCGTGTCGCAAAAAGCTGTGCGAAAAAACGGTGTGGACACTAGGGGGCGACAGAAAGCTAATCTCATTTTCAGACAGGTACCTCTGGGCTTCAGGTAAATTGTACAAATCTCATCCTGTGTAAACTGTCTTTAAATTCTCCCTAATTTTACTGACCAGAACGACCAGAAAACGTGGAGCTCCTTTTCGTACGATTTTAGTTAAACCTAAGGACCTCGAGTAAATAAAAAGTAGAGTAATAATTACAAACATCTGTGGTACAAGTCCCCTGCGAATTGTCGAAGTTTATAAAAATGTCAGTAAAATTCCCCCCTAAATTTTTGCAAACTCAAAGCTCCTCTGGTAAATGTTCAAACACGCATTTCAGCCTGTAGATGGCGCACAAACTCAGTAAGTACCAAGGTAAACAAAACCAGACACAGATGTTCATTTAAAAACATTAGAAGCCAAATTTAAGGTGATCAAGTGCATGTTTAAAGGCTAATAACTGTATTAAAAATGCATATTTTTCCTTAAAGGCCCTGTACCTGATTTTTACTGTTTTGAAACGTGGAAAACAGAACTAGTTGATGTTAAAGTCTTTCCATCAGTCACATGCATCTCTCACTTTCTAATGCCGTCCCAGGATCATAAATATTCACCGCGATGAATCACTTTTCACAAGTTTCTGAGCCCAGAGCGTCACGGGGAAAGCTAACAACATTAGCATGCTAACGGCGCACTTCCTGCTTCTCTCGTAGGATAAAAGATAAATAGAGTCAGAGTAAGAGCTGTAGTCTCGTTTTTACCCGAATAGATGCTTGTACAATATATCTGTGCTGGGGCAACACAGATTTTTCTTTATTACGTGCAAAAAAATCTGTCTAGTTCTGTTTTGCCCATTTCACAACAGTAAAAATCATGTACAGCCCCTTTAAAGGACTTCAGACTTTTTGAAAATTGAATTATTTAACAGGCTTTGGACAAAACATTGACCTTGGATTGTTTACTTTGACCTTTATCTGTCTTAATTTTATTTGCACGTCTTTCACAGCCTTTTCTTCTCCCATTTTTATTCTGTTCTTTGGGTTTTTCTGTCTTTTAAAAAAATATTTAACTTCCGAATGACACCCGAAACTTTTTACACTTCACTGAATAACACATTTTCTTAATTTTTTTGTCATTATCCAAGCATCATTTCAATTTATACTCGCACAACATTACATAACTCGATTGTTTTCTTTCCTCACATGTATAAATAGCATAAAACCTTGGCCCACTTTAATAAACTCACGCATAAGAAAGAGCAGAGCGCTGGCGACGGAGCGGTGCACATTTGGACCCACGCTCTCCGTCGGCTTCCCTCTTTTGCCAAAGCGTGATTTAGGAGCGTGTCTTCCAGTCCAACCGGAGCTCCACGAGGCCGTTTCGGGAGGCAGTAAATCTGGAGCCATCTGCGCCTCTCCCTGCTGTGTATCTTTGTCAAACACGCGCTGCCATCACGCCCAGACGCAGGATTACAAGCAGGAGGAGAGCCAAAATGGACGCTCCTTCACCCAGCTGCCTCGTCTCGTCTGGAACCGGCGGCGAGGATCCGGATCGGGACGAGAGCTGACACAGTTGCGGTTGTTAATGGGAAATGAGCTCAAGTGGAGAGATGAGGATTGTGGTGCTCTTGCTGGTGCACGGTGTGATTTTTGAATGTTTCTAGATTTTAGAAGTTGCAGAACGGTTTCTTTATTTATTCGTGTAATATTTGTGTTCTCCGGGTTGCCGTTAGCGACGCTCGTCAGGCTCGAGTCGCTGTTTTGAAGACTCCAGACTTGGACTAAGACTTGGGACTTGGACTTGCAGGTCAATGATTCGACATTTGACTTGGAGCCCTGTTACTTGAGATGACTTTATGCTTCTCCTAAAAAAAAAAAAAAGTGATTAGATTTACTTTCAGTGCTTAATGTTTGCAAAAATGAAATCAAGTGCAAAACAATAGTCGTTTTCTGTAATTTGGTGCAGTGGCTTGAAATAACCTACAAACCAGAGGACTTGGACTCGACTTGGGTTTGTGTGTCTTTGACTTGGACTTGAGGGTCTACTTTGCATATCATTTCTTTTCCAGGTATAAAGGATAACAATTAAGTATTTACTTCAAAATATTGTAACTTAGGTACAAATACACACACTGCAGACCTTTGGAGACTTAAAACCTGGAGTTGCTTTGTCCATTTCTCTGCAAACCATAAAAATACATAACTATAATAGGAATAATAATAATAATAATAATAGGCATTTTATTATTTTATTATGTGTGAAATAGTGAAAAAGGATTTTGAAGGAAAAGCTTTAGCAAAACGGCGCTTTAGGGCTCGAACATTTAAGGATGCGTCTGATTGGTCAAAAGTACAAATAAGCTCGACTCGATTAATGCATTTAACTGTTAAAAATTATCGCACACCTTATCACGACAATAACGATAATGCGATAATGATATTCTTTCGATATATTGTGCTGCCCTAGTTGCCATGGCAATAAATCAAGTATTGGATCTTTTGAATGAGAAAAATACTCAAAATACCACCTAAAAAAGGAAGATGAAACCCATGAACAGTTGGAAATTCTAAACGTTTTATAAATTACACTTGTTATTGCAAGAGTAGACAATTAAAGTACATATTTTTTGTCTTTTTTTTTGGTGAAAATGGCTCTTTTCTCGGCACATTTCGATGGAAAATGCCAGAATATCCTGTGAACGTGTTGCTCAGCTGTGGTTGTGTTCGCTCCATATTTGTTCTGACATGGAGTGGGTCAACAGCGGCGCAGAGGCAGCATTGATAGGCATCGAGTAAACAAGCAGAGGTCAGAGGTCAGACAGTGGAGCTGCAGAGGTCAAAGGTCAGGCGTGGGCCAATTTGGACTTTTATGGCTTCAGATAATGCATTGGGAGTCAGGAGATGTGTCCATGAGGTGGAATGTGTTAAAGGTGTTCTGTTGACCCTCCAGCGCTCAGAACAGAGTGCACAAGGCCTGCTACTCATATAAACCTTCTGTCTTGTTCATTTTAATGAGGCGGAAATACAACTTTTTGTCGTTTGTAGACAGCGCCCGCAATTGACTCTGTGCATAACGTTCAGCTGCTCCTCCGACCGGCGCTGGTGGAAAAATTGGTGGTGTATGCATTTTTTTATAATAATAATACATCAAACTTGTATAGCGCTTTTTTGGACACTCAAAGACGCTTTACATAAACAGACAAAACAACATGAATTTACACAAAAACCAGTTTGAACAGGTGGGTCTTAAGGAGTGATTTGAATGTCTGTAGTGAGTCCAAGTTCCTGATGGTTGTGGAAGTGAGTTCCAGAGGGCGGGGCCAGAGGGTGGGGGCAGCAGCGGCGAAGGCTCGGTCCCCCAAGGTCCGGTGCTTTCTATTTTTAGCCTTTGAACATGCTCTTGAGTACCTTTAATTTGCATCTCATGTTTTGAAACAGACATTAAATAATTCATGTTTTCCTCAGGAATCTGGAAAAACACTTTACTTAGTACATTATTATTCTCTATACGCAATTGTGCACTTATCAGAATTGGTTTATTGCCATTGTCAGTGATCAAAATTCACAAACACAGGGACTTGCTTCGGCGCAAAGTGCAACATAACCGGACGGATGAAACGCTCAGAACGAGTCTGTGATGATTCAAGGACTTAAAACAGCAGAAGATTCTCAGATAAATGACAGAGATGAAAGACATAGATCTGAAAATACGTACGAAAAAGCAGGAAGTTCAGCAGGAAGTGTGTTTGACGCTCGGAGGGGGAGAATTTTCTGATAAACATTCCTCAAAACAGTGTGAATGCAACTGAATGCTACTCCAGGTGTGTTTTTGATGATGGAACATTGTTAGAACAGGGTTAGAAACTCAAAAATGTCACTGTAGCAGAAAATGTGTCCTTTAAGTTCTGGTTCGGTTCTGTTCTGTTCTGTTCTGTTGAGAATCCACCGAATAAACTTTTTTACTTGTTACTTGTGAGGAGAGGAGATAACTTACATAAATATCATGAAATAAATATGTTACATGGGGATTTGTCTTTCTCATTCACTTGTATTTGAACGTTTGATTTGACGTTACTCCCATTAGCATCGGTGTGTAAGAATTCTGCAAAATTCTTACACTCTCAAACTCTTAAGCGTAAGAGTTTGAGAAATGGAAAGAGAGAGAGAAGTTTGCCTCTGTGAACGTCTGTGTGTGGAGCCGTGCCAGCCTTTAGAATGTCATAAATGCCTAAATCTGTGTTAAAATGACCCTACTAATGCATATGGTGTGTAAGTTTGTCGTTCTTCGTGAATGCCACTGTGATGTCATTCATCTGGCCCCTCCCACCCGGATGAATGGAGACCCGGTTGCCACGGCGACAGTCCCTCCGGCGTCCCCGTGTCCAGAGCTGGTTCATTCCTCTTAAAAAAGCGTCTCCTCGTCTACACCGTGTGCGCTGTAAACCGCTGTATTTCTATAAAACGCCTTAGAAACAGAAACGGGTCCATTGACTTCCTGTTCAAAACTGCAGAAGTGATAAGCCCCGCCTCCTCATCGAGACATTTCACTGTAACAAGCCGCAGACTGTCGTTTACAAGTCATTTTAGAACTCTACACGGCAAATAATGACGTTCTAGATGAGTTAAAGTGTCTTGATTTCAGGATATTAATCTGAATTTCAGACGTTTTGACTCGTTAAGATCAGTGGAGACGATTTATTTGATGGAACTAGATTATTTTACTTGTTTCAAACCGTTTGTGACTTGTTTCAACACATTATTTCTTATTTCAATCCAAATGATCTGTCAGTGAGTTAAGATCATTTTACTTACCCGACTGACAAATGTATTTTCTTTTCTTAAAGTGAGACGCTGCAGGTGAATAGAAAAAATCTTAAATTTAAAGATATCAATTGTAAACTTCTCCTGTAGTTTAGTCACATAAATGTAAGAAAAAATGTATTACAAGTTTTTCATCATGTCATGTTTTCATGTAGAAATAAGACATTTTATGTGAAAAAACAGCCAAAAATCCACATATTTGGGACATTTAAATCTGAAAAATGGACAGAACCAGGTTTAAATTTCTTGGTTCATTTTGTAACATGTTAGATACAAAAAAAATTACAGAGGGGATTTTGGATTTCTTACTTAGTTAAGTAAACTAGATTGGACTGAAAATTGTCCTAAAAATTCAAATTTCGACTATTTTTTTTCTTAAAACTTCAATAAATCAGTTTTAGAATTAGATATGTGAAGAGAGAAAACTGACCAAAATAATAATGTAAAAAATGGGTTTTGCCTGCAGTGTCTCGCCTTAATCAAAATGATGGTCTGATCATCAGAAATACCTTGAAACCAGTGAAATATCCTGCATCACATCAACAATTAAATCTCATCGAGTCAAAACTTCTCAAATCCAGATAAAAATGATCAATTCAAGCCATTTTAAGCTTGAATAGATTTACATTTTTTGCTGTGCAGGAGATTTTTTGGATTGAAGTGAGAAATAATGTGTTGAAACAAGTCACAAACGGTTTGAAACAAGTAAAATAATCTAGTTCCATCAAATAAATCGTCTCCACTGATCTTAACGAGTCAAAACGTCTGAAATTCACATTAATATCCTGGAATCAAGACATTTTAACTCATCTAGGAATTCCTTTTTGCAGCGCACAAGACAGGATTAACTGAAACATGAAGGAAACAATCAAAATACAAATTTGCGCAAACAAATGATGAGAAAACACTGTTGTAATCGTGTTAAAAGTTCATCAAATTGACTTCTTCTTCCGTAACTACTGAGGAGACATGTTTTTAAGGAATGACACTCGTCTTTTTCCAGCTGCATGGAGGCTCTGTCTGGACCCTCTTCCTCTTCTCTCTTTGGTGGTTCTAAAGCCCTGTCTCTGCCCCTCTTCGGTCTAACCCCCTGCCCTTGTGCCCTTGTGCCCTCTGCAGCCGCCCCTCAGTTCGTGGTGCGACCTCGGGACCAGATCGTGGCTCAGGGCCGCACTGCCACCTTCCCCTGTGAGACCAAAGGGAACCCCCAGCCCGCCGTCTTCTGGCAGAAGGAGGGCAGCCAGGTAAGACCCGATTTTTTATTTTAGTTTTCTTTCTTTTAGTTTTCTTTTTAATTACGCGTTTGGTCACTTAATTCGAAGGTCTGTATTTGACGAACGGTGCACAGGTTCAGATGGTTTTGCGACGGAACACTCGTCTGACGACCTGAAAACTGAAGAACCATGAAGCCCTTTTTCCTGTTTCGTTAAAGGGCCTGTGCCTGATTTTTATTTACTCTCTAAACCAGGACTAGACCAGCACTAAACCAGGACTAAACCAGCTCTAAATCAGGACTAAACCAGCTCTAAACCAGCTCTAAACCAGCTCTAAACCAGCACTAAACCAGGACTAAACCAGCTCTAAATCAGGACTAAACCAACTCTAAACCAGGACTAGACCAGCTCTAAATCAGGACTAAACCAGCTCTAAATCAGGACTAAACCAGCTCTAAATCAGGACTAAACCAGCTCTAAACCAGGACTAGACCAGCTCTAAACCAGCTCTAAACCAGGACTAGACCAGCTCTAAACCAGCTCTAAACCAGGACTAGACCAGCTCTAAACCAGGTCTAAACCAGGACTAGACCAGCTCTAAACCAGCTCTAAACCAGGACTAGACCAGCTCTAAACCAGCTCTAAACCAGGACTAGACCAGCTCTAAACCAGGTCTAAACCAGGACTAGACCAGCTCTAAACCAGCTCTAAACCAGGACTAGACCAGCTCTAAACCAGCTCTAAACCAGCTCTAAATCAGGACTAAACCAGCTCTAAACCAGCTCTAAATCAGGACTAAACCAGCTCTAAATCAGGACTAAACCAGCTCTAAATCAGGACTAAACCAGCTCTAAATCAGGACTAAACCAGCTCTAAACCAGCTCTAAACCAGGACTAGACCAGCTCTAAACCAGCTCTAAACCAGGACTAGACCAGGTCTAAACCATGTCTAAACCATGTCTAAACCAGGTCTAAACCAGGTCTAAACCAGGACTAAACTAATACTAAACCAGGATTAAACAGGTCTAAACCAATAACAAGAGATAAACATATTTTCTTTATATTTTTGAAGATATGTTGAGGGCCGGATCATATCCCTTGGGGGCCTGAACTGGCCCCTGGGCCTTAAATTGAACAGCCTGCCGTAGAATAAACACTTTATAAATGGATTGATTTAAGGATGATTTATTAACATAGCCAGGCCATATGCTGCGAAGACTGGTGTTGCTTTTTGTAATTATTTGTTATTAATTGTAATTTGTCTTGTTTGTTTTGTTTTGTTTTTGTTCGTTTTTATTTTCTTTCTTTCTGTCAGATTCTTTCTTGTTATTTTGTCGTGGGACCTTTGTTTGTGTCTGAGTATCTGTTTATGTTCTGTGATTGTATTATTTTGATTGTGTTTTCTCATATTAATAACAAAAAAACAACAACATTATCACGTGTGTCGTGACCCTTAGCGTAGCGCCTGACCTGTCCTCGCGGTGAGTCGGGAGGATCGCCGCTCCGATGGAAGACGAGACGCTAAATGCCACTTACTGGAGATGAAAGGGTTCGGGGCAGGTCGAGGCGTGTTTTAATTTCCCGTAAACACATCCTGAGACGTGGAGGTGCTATTAAAGATGAGCTAATGTTCCAACCGCGCTTTTTGTCACAGAGTACGGCAACAGCGCCACCTGTGGCTGCACGGCACAAAATGTAAAGCTTAAAATGGATTGAATTGATCATTTTTATCTGGATTTGAGAAGTTTTGACTCGATGAGATTTAATTGCTGATGTGATGCAGAATATTTCACTGGTTTCAAGGTATTTCTGATGATCAGACCATCATTTCGCTTAAAATAAAAAAATAAAGTTGTGTGGGGTAAGTACACTGCAATAATGAACTTCTAGATGAGTTAAAATGTCTTGATTTCAGGATATTAATCTGAATTTCAGACGTTTTGACTCGTTAAGATCAGTGGAGACGATTTATTTGATGGAACTAGATTATTTTACTTGTTTCAAACCGTTTGTGACTTGTTTCAACACATTATTTCTTACTTCAATCCAAATGATCTGTCAGTGGTTAAGATCATGTTACTTACCCGACTGACAAATGTATTTTCTTATTTTAACATAAATGATGGTCTGATCATCAGAAATACCTTGAAACCAGTGAAATATTCTGCATCACATCAGCAATTAAATCTCATCGAGTCAAAACTTCTCAAATCCAGATAAAAATGATCAATTCAAGCCATTTTAAGATTGGATAGATTTATATTTTAGATCATTTGGATTGAAGTAAGAAATAATGTATTGAAACAAGTCACAAACGGTTTGAAACAAGTAAAATAATCTAGTTCCATCAAATAAATCGAGTCAAAATGTCTTAAATTCAGATTAAAAAGAAAAATATTAGACATGTTTTTGAATATATACATAATTAATAATCATAGTAATAAAAATGGATAATATATTTGAAAACAGATTCATATTTACTAAAGAGTCAATGGTGCTCAGAGTTCTAGACAAACAGCACTGCTCCACCTCCTGTTGGTCAAATTTTAATTACGATTAATTAAGATTACATTTTTGAATAAACTAATACACTTAATTATGACTCAAATAGTTTTTCCAAATTATTATGATTTCCGTTATGACCCAAAATAACAACATAAACAACCATTTATACTTTACACAAACCTTTCCGTTCCAACTGATACAAACTCATTAATAACCGCGCTCTATTTCCACTCACTTCTTGACAAAACAAGGCAACGTTTTACCGAGCGGTTCAGAGTATTTCCATCTCAGGAGATCATCTGGAGATAATTTCGTTCATTTGTCCTTGGTTCCATTAGCACTTTCTCCTCCGACTTTACGTCCGTTTCATTTGTTTGACTGAAAACATATTACTGTAATTAAACGCGGTAATTAAACGGACGGAGCGGGTCTTTTTTCCTCTTTTCTGCGGCGCTCTCAGGGATAATGGACGCCTCCTCCGCCCGATCCGTGTCGCCTGATCCGCGCGTCGCCTAATTAGAAAAACAACATAATGCGCTACATTAAAGTGGTTAGCGCTAATCAAGCGAGGGGCTAATGTATCCGCTCCCGACGGGATCATTTCAGGGACAAAGACGAGAGGAGGACGGAGTCAAAACAGACCGAACCCGGCGCGTGATTAATGTGAGTTTGAGAGCGCGAACGACGGACGCTGAACGGTTCACACAGACGCGGCGTGTTGTGTTTTCAGTGACAAAAGCGATAGACGCAGCGCTGCTCGAGCTTCGACGTGACCGGGTCTTTTCATGTAAAGTGTTTGGAAATGTTTGTACACATCGGGGTTGTTTGTGTGAAGCGTTTGGTCATGTAAGCGCCGCGAAAAATGAAGCTCTAGATGAGTTAAAATGTGTTGATTTCAGGATATTAATGTGAATTTCAGACGTTTTGACTCGTTAAGATCAGTGGAGACGATTTATTTGATGGAACTAGATTATTTTACTTGTTTCAAACCGTTTGTGACTTGTTTCAATACATTATTTCTTACTTTAATCCAAATTATGTGTCAGTGGACAGATCATTTTACTTACACGACTGACAAATGTATTTTCTTATTTTAAGGTGAGACACTGCAGGTGAACAGGAAAAAATCTTAAATTTAAAGATATCTATTGTAAACTTCTCCTGTAGTTTACTCACATAAATGGAGTTTTTCATCATGTCATGTTTTCATGTAGAAATAAGGCATTTTATGTGAAAAAACAGCCAAAAATCCACATATTTGGGACATTTAAATCTGAAAAATGGTCAGAACCAGGTTTAAATTTCTTGGTTCATTTTGTAACATGTTAGTTATAAAAAATTTACAGAGGATTTTAGATTTCTTACTTAGTTTTTTTAAAACTTGATTGGACTGAAAATTGTCCTAAAAATTAAAAAAAAAGAAAATTTCTTAAAACTTCAATAAATCAGTTTTAGAATTAGATATGTGAGAGAGAAAACTGACCAAAAAACAAAATAATATAAAAAGGGGGTTTTGCCTGCAGTGTCTCGCCTTAATCAAAATGATGGTCTGATCATCAGAAATACCTTGAAACCAGTGAAATATTCTGCATCACATCAGCAATTAAATCTCATCGAGTCAAAACTTCTCAAATCCAGATAAAAATGATCAATTCAAGACATTTTAAGATTGGATAGATTTACATTTTAGATAATTTGGATTGAAGTAAGAAATAATGTATTGAAACAAGTCACAAACGGTTTGAAACAAGTAAAATAATCTAGTTCCATCAAATAAATCGTCTCCACTGATCTTAACGAGTCAAAACGTCTGAAATTCACATTAATATCCTGAAATCAATACATTTTAACTCATCTAGAAATTAATTTTTGCAGTGTACTGTATATTCTCTTCAAAACAAAATCTAGAGTCCCAATGTTCTGCAAAAAGGGCACAAATCCCACCCACTTTACTGCCTGCCTGGGAAAATGTGATTAAAAATACTTCCTTCCATTGTTATTATTATTTTTTTTTTTTGAGTTTTAGACGTTTAGACTAAAACAAGTCTCAAACTGAAGCTGTTCTTGAACCCTTTGGACTCAAACTATTGTCTGACTCTTTGTGAAGCTCAGACTCTGGAGTTTTGTGTCTGATTTACTCTGATTCCACTTGAAACAAGCTCCGCCCACAGGAACATCAGACTTTAAAGTCCAACTACATTTTCTTTGTTAAATCTATGAAGAAGTGAAGCTGTGTTTGTAGATTTTGTCTGATTGACACTAGTCAAAACGTCAGAAATTCACATTAATATCCTCAAATCAACACATTTTAACTCATTTAGAAATTCATTTTTTTACGCTGTACTTTTACTTTTGACATTTTTTCCTTCCCGAATCTCTACTTTTTCCGCTTCCGAGCCCGTTCTCCATCGCCCTGTCTGATCCGTCCTGACCTCTGACCTCTGACCTCTGACCTCTGACCTCTGCTCGTCCACAGAACCTGCTCTTCCCGAACCAGCCGCAGACGCCCAACAGCCGCTTCTCGGTGTCGCCCGGGGGGGACCTGACCATCTCCAGCGTCCAGCGCTCCGACGCCGGCTACTACATCTGCCAGGCGCTCACCGTGGCCGGGAGCATCCTGGCCAAGGCCCAGCTGGAGGTCACAGACGGTGAGGCGCTCCACGTGACCAGTGTGGGCTCAAACCTGCCCTCCTGCTAGCTTTGGTTTACTTTCACTTTGGTTTACTTTCACACCATCCCTCCTGCTAGCTTTGGTTTACTTTCACACCGGCCCTCCTGCTAGCTTTGGTTTACTTTCACGCCATCTGCATTGTTTATTCTATTTTTTATTTCATTGTTAAGAAATGTCATGGGTCCAAAACATCACTCAACAGTGATGTTTATATTTACACAAGGTATTAATACAATGAATAATGTCAAAATTATAAAATCATAAAAACCTGTCATACGCCCTTAAGAGACCCCATTACATTACAGTTACACAAAGTCAATACTAATAATATATTGATAATACAAACTTTGTTAAATGCCATGTTAATTAATTAAAAAACAAACATAACGCTAATTCTAAAGCAAACTTTTTCCACCGAGGGCCACATACTGACATTTAAACCAAGCTGCGGGCCACAATTAAATCATTTTTTTTCTTCAAATTTTACACATTGTACAAAATTCCCTCAAATTCTATTCATTTAATTTCGTACCCCTTTTTTTTTTTATTTCCACCACCTTTCACAAAATGTCCTCAGAATGTCTTCTTTTTATTTGCACCAATTTCCACAAATTTTCTCAAACTTTTCACAAAATTGTCTCTAATTTAAAAAAAAAAAAAATTTCACCAATTGTTTTCCCTTCAGTGTTCTACCCATTTCCTTTTTTTCTCTTCAAATTTTCCACCATATTTCTCTTTCAAATTTCACACGAACCTTCCACAAATTTACCACCATTTTTTTTTCCAATTTCCCCAATCAATTTTCTCAAAATGTTTACCAGTTTCCCTCTAGTTTTCAACAAACGTTTTTATCTTCACCCAATTTTTTTCCCTCCAATTTTTCAGTCTTTTTCCACCCAATATTTTTTTTTTTTTTTACACAAATCTTCCACAATTTTGTACCAATGTCCCACTTTTTCTTTTTCCCACAATTTTCTTGAAACTTTCCCTCTAATTTTCCACCTAATTTGTATTTCCTCCAACTTTTAATGTTCGACCCATTACCCTAAATGTTTTTCTTTTTTCACTTTTCTCCTTTTTAAAAATTTTCCGCAATGTATCCAGGAATTTTCAATGATTAACTGACATTAGATCAAAATGCAAACAAAAAAGCTGCATTAATCTGATTTTTAAAGCGCCACCACACCTAAATTCAGTCTCAATGTTTTAATATCAGGTCTGTCTCACTCCAAAATGTTACTTATTTAGGTTATAATAGTAAAAAATCTGAAATTTGCCGTAAAAAGTATGTCACCAGGAAGCTTGAGGGCCAAGAAAAATTGGTCTGCGGGCCGCTTTTTGCCCCCGGGCCGTAGTTTGGACGTGCCTGTTCTAAAGCTAACACATCGTAAGAACAAGCGAACTCAAGAGCAAGCGTTCTCATGGCAACGAATAAGTTACACAAACCTTGGTGAGTCGGTCCTCGAGTCCTTCGAACGTCCAACAAAACAGATCCTTTCACTTTTAAAATCTCCAAACCAAATGATTCCTTTGACGAGCGCTCGCCCACACGTCCTAATCCCAGAACCTCCAGCGCCGCTCCGTCCCTGACCTCCCGACGCCGCCTGTTTTTCTCCGCGCGCAATTTAATTAAAATTTTCTACATTTTCTGGCCGGAATAAAGCGTTTGCCCTTGTGCGCGTTTTTATTTTTTTTCTCTTTCTTCGGCGAACGTCCGACGAGAGAAACGAAGAGTGATTGAGTGAAGCCGTGACAGGGAGTGAAATATGGGCCGGTGTGTGAGGGCGACTAATCCAGGGTTTGGTTTGGAGAGAGGGGGAGAGAGGGGGGAGAGAGGGAGGAGAGAGGGGGAGAGAGGGGGAGAGAGGGAGGAGAGAGGGGAGAGAGAGGCGGAGACAGGGAGTGAAATATGTGCCGGTGTTAGGTGTGAGGGCGACTAATCCAGGGTTTGGTTTGGAGAGGGGGGGAGACAGGGGGGAGAGAGGGAGGAGACGGGGGGTAGAGAGGGGAGAGAGAGGGCGGAGACAGGGAGTGAAATATGGGCCGGTGTTAGGTGTGAGGGCGACTAATCCAGGGTTTGGTTTGGAGAGAGGGGGGAGACAGGGGGAGAGAGAGAGGGGAGACAGGGGGGAGAGTGAGTGTAGAAAGTGTAGGGAGTGAAATATGGGCCGGTGTGTGAGGGCGACTAATCCAGGGTTTGGTTTGGAGAGAGGGGGGAGACAGGGGGAGAGGAGAGGGGGAGAGAGGGGAGAGAGAGGGTGGAGACAGGGAGTGAAATATGGGCCGGTGTTAGGTGTGTGAGGGCGTCTAATCCAGGGTTTGGTTTGGAGAGGGAGAGAGAGGGGAGAGGGGGAGAGAGGGAGAGACAGGGGGAGAGAGAGGGAGAGAGAGGGAGGAGACAGGGTGTGAAATATGGGCCGGTGTTAGGTGTGTGAGGGCGACTAATCCAGAGTTTGGTTTGGAGAGGGGGGGGAGACAGGGGGGGAGAGAGGGGAGAGAGAGGGAGGAGACAGGGAGGAGAGAGGGCGGAGACAGGGAGTGAAATATGGGCCGGTGTGTGAGGGCGTCTAATCCAGGGTTTGGTTTGGAGAGGGGGGGAGACAGGGGGGAGAGAGGGAGGAGAGAGAGGGAGAGAGAGGGAGGAGAGAGGGGAGGGAGTGAAATATGGGCCGGTGTGTGAGGGCGTCTAATCCAGGGTTTGGTTTGGAGAGGGGGGGAGACAGGGGGGAGAGAGAGGGCGGAGACAGGGAGTGAAATATGGGCCGGTGTGTGAGGGCGTCTAATCCAGAGTTTGGTTTGGAGAGGGGGGGGAGACAGGGGGGAGACAGGGAGAGACAGGGGGGAGAGAGAGGAGAGAGAGGGGAGAGAGAGGGAGGAGACAGGGAGTGAAATATGGGCCGGTGTGTGAGGGCGACTAATCCAGAGTTTGGTTTGGAGAGGGGGGGAGACAGGGGGGAGAGAGGGGAGAGGGAGGGAGGAGAGAGAGGGCGGAGAGAGGGAGAGAGAGGGCGGAGACAGGGAGTGAAATATGGGCCGGTGTGTGAGGGCGACTAATCCAGGGTTTGGTTTGGAGAGGGGGGGAGCCAGGGGGGAGAGAGGGAGGAGAGAGAGGGGAGAGAGAGGGAGGAGAGAGGGGGGGAGAGGGAGTGAAATATGGGCCGGTGTGTGAGGGCGTCTAATCCAGGGTTTGGTTTGGAGAGGGGGGGGGAGGGAGGAGAGAGGGGGAGCGAGGGGGGGATAAGTGGGAGAGGGGGGGGGGGACGGGGGAGACCAGGGGGGGAGAGGGCGGAGACAGGGGGGGAGACGGGGGAGAGACAGGAAGTAAACAAACTGATGATGTCACACTGTGGAGACAAAGACAAAATGCAGAATTTACACAAAATAAACTACTTTTTTGACCCTTTAAACATTGATTCAACAAAAAAGGTGTTCACGTTTATTTTTATTTGTAAAATTTAAATACTCTGTGACATTAGATGGGTTTTGGCCCAGTGTAGTGTCGTTGCTATAGTAATTTCCTAGTGTGATGTCACCATTTACAACCAGGAAGTAAAACAAAAAACTTTAAAAATTGCTAAACCGGTACAAAATTTGTAAAGTATCTTAGCAAAATTTTAAATGTATTTATCTAAACTACATTTTAGTGAAATGAGTCGTTCAATCTGTCAGAGGCCCTTTAAGTACAGGCTCCTCCTCATCAAGTGTGGTTTTGGTTTTTTGTTGCTTTAATTTTTTAATGTGGTGACAGTGTCATAAATTCAGGGTTGTAAGTGAACTATCAGAACGTTCTAATTCATATTTACAAAGCAGCTTTGAACAGGGGCTTTGGGGGTCCTTCCCCAGAATAATATTTCAGAAATCAGACCCCATTTCACAATTGTCGGTGCATTTTAAGGTGAGACGCTGCAGGTGAATAGGAAAAAATGTGTTTGAAACTTCTCCTGTAGTTTACTCACATAAATATAAGTTTTTCATCATGTCATGTTTTCATGTAGAAATAAGGCATTTTATGTGTAAAAATGTCCAAAAATACACATATTTGGGACATTTAAATCTGAAAAATGGACAGAACCAGATTTAAATTTCTTGGCTCATTTTGTAACACATTAGTTACAAAAAAATTACAGAGGAGATTTGGGATTTCATAGTTTTTGAGTAAACTTGATTTAACTGAAAATTGTCCTAAAAATTCAAATTCTGCCTCATTTTCTGGACATAAAACTGTAATAAGTCAGTTTTAGAGCACATTTCACAGAAGTCACAGGGGTTTGTTACTGCACAAACAGGTGAGTATGTGGTGCGTGTTTGTGTCGGCCGCATGGCCCAGAGTCCAGCCAGATCTCCGGCCGGAGATCAGGGTCACACCTGCTGCAGTGGGTGATTTACTGGCCCCGGGCCCCGGGCCCCTCACACCAGTCTGAGGGTCAAGGACACAAGTGATTAGAAACACTTCATCTACACAGACAGCGACAGGACCCCGACACACACACACACACACACACATATACAAACACACACACACACACACACACACACACAAAAGTATAAACACACACAAACAAACACACACGCAAACACACACATATACACACACACACACGCGCACACAGACAAACAAATGTACGCACACACAAATGCAAACAAACGCACAAATACACACACAAACAAACACAAACACAAATGTACAAACACACACACAGGGAAAACAAGCTCAACAGAAAATAATAATATAATTAGTTCTACACGGATTAAAAAGCCATTTTCAGGACGCCCTGGAGAGTAAGATCAATAGTAAGAAAGTGAAAGTAAAAGTAAATATAAAAGTATGTGACATCAAAATATCAAGTTTATACAGCCAAGTCTATATTTACTGAGACATTCTTATTTATTCATCTTTGCTTATTATTTCTTAAACCATTGGATGAATTTGAAGTAGAAAGACGCCATTGTAGCCGTCACACATCCATATGTTCTGAGCCTGGAGGTGTGTGTGTCAGAGGTGGCACACACACACACACACAAACGCACACACACACACAGGGCAAACACACACACACACACACACACACACAAATGTACACACACAGGGCACTCAGACACACACATATGACACGGGGGTGGCAGAGTTTCCCAGTGTCTCGGGGTCTTTTCATTCTTCTTTATGGATTAAAGGAGCTGCTGCTTTAGGGGCTAATTAGCCGCTAGCTCAGTGTCTCACCTCAGCCACGTGACGCTCCTCGGACACGATTCACACGAAAACAGCCTTTGGACCCGTCAAGGTGGAAATGTAGATTCAATTTACAACAAGGAGAAGGACGGTAATTAGAGTTGACCTTTTTTGTCGGTTCACAAATCACCTTTTTTTTTAGAAGAAGAAGATAAGGTAACACTTTATAATAACGACACAAATGAAGCCTGAACAAAGACTTATTATTATTATTATTATTATTATTTCTTCTTCTTCAGAGTAAGCAAAATTTGTCTGTTGAACTTCACACAAAATATTAAAACGTGCCAAAATCCACATCGACTTTATTTGTATAGCACATTTTATAAACTATAAACATTTTTAAAAACAGAACTGTTTCCAAAGTGCTGCACAGACACAAACATAAGACGGAAAAACAAAAGTATATAATAACAACTCGATTAGATCTCACTGCTAAAATCAAAAGTAAAATCAAATCCAAGAAAGATCATAAAACCATAAAATAGAAATAAATTAATAGAATAAATACATTTTTTAAATTATACAAACACACAGACCACACAACTTAGGCAGTGTTATAAAAGAAAAGAAAAGTAGAATAAATATAGGCCTTAAGACCAAACGTAATTAACCAAAACCTGTGCAATACTTCCATTTTGAGGTTCCCTGGAGCGTATTGCACCTGTCAGGAGCAAAAAAGCAGAAGGCAGTGTTTGCAAACCAGAGTTCACTCGAGAAAGCGAGACTCTACAGGAAAAACTCTTTTTTTGTTTTGTTTTTTGGTCAGTTTTCTCTCTCACATATCGTCTTTCATGTGGAAACGACAAACGTGTCCAAGTCAAATAAAGAAATCTGTGACATGAGGAGTTTTTCTTGGTAATTTCCCAGTGTGATGTCATCATTTACAACCAGGAAGTTAAAAAAAAAGTTAAACTGGGGTAAAATTTGCAGAGATTTTGGCAGAAATTTAAATATATTTATCTTAACTGCATTTTAGTTAAATGAGTTCAACCTGTCAGAGGCACTTTAACTGAAGTTTGTTTGTTTTTTGGTCAGTTTTCTCTCTCTCATATCGACTTTCATGTGGAAACAACAAACGTGTCCAATCTGCTCCTAAAGATGTTTGATTCTTCCATTGAATCCACTTCATCCATAGATTTCTCTGGGACATTGTAACTTCAAAGGACGTTTTCTTAAAATGCATTTTTGTCCCTCGAGACATAAAGATCAGCCTTAAAGTAGATCCTACACCAAACTGTACAATCTGGACTCAACAAGATTTAGACCGAACGGACAAGGATTTTTAAATATCTAGAATTTTTTGTAGAAAACTGACCAAGAAACAAAAAAACTGAAAGTGTCTCGCCTTAAACACCATTTGGACCGCGGTGTGATCTAACCATAGAACTATAATAAAACCTGGAAGATGAATCCAAAATGGCCGCCCTGTTTATCCCTATGGAGAGTGCTCATTGGCGCATGACCCCAAAAAAGTTGGGGTCGCATTTACTTCCTGATACGGAGGTGGCCATCTTTGTTTTACTTCCTGATACGGAGGCTGCCATCTTTGCTTTAGGGCGCCACGTGACGACAATCCCCCACTTCATATAAAAACGGTAATTTCTGTGATTTTAGAAACGGTAGAAAAGAACATTTCCTTCTATTTTATTTAAATACCAATAATAATTCAGTCCTGTCTGTGATTATAATGTGACATTTTAGAAAAAGGCTGGTTCCAAGAGGCTGCAGTACCTCACACGACCACTAATCAATCTGGGACACAGACAGAGGGGGCGTGTCTTATCCAGTTCATTTAATACATCCATGGATCTAACGCCCTTCTTCTTCTTCTTTTTCTTCTTCTTCTTTCCTCCAGTGCTCACAGACCGACCGCCGCCCGTGATCCGCCAGGGCCCGTCCAACCAGAGCCTGCCCCGGGACAGCGTGGCCCTGCTGAGGTGCCAGGCCTCCGGGGAGCCCATCCCGTCCATCAGCTGGCTCAAGGACGGGGTCAGTCTGCTGGGCAAAGACCCCCGCATGTCCCTGCAGGAGCTGGGCAGTCTGCAGATCAAGAACGTCAAGGTACGGCGCCTTTACACTCCATCTGTGTCCAGGTTTACTGTGAATATACAATAATAATGTGTCATCCACTTAACAAAAGGCTTTCTGGGTAACGCTTTAGATTAATGTTCCGTAGTAAACTATTTATAATGCATTAATAAGCGCTTGTTATGTGTTTATGAGCACTTATAAGACATTTACAAGCATTTATGAGCGTGATAATTGAAAATAATGTGATAAGCAGCTCATTGATGCTCTGTACATCAAATCAAATAAAATCAATTTATTTTTATAATGCCCAAAATCACAACAACAGTTGCCTCGATGGGCCACAGGTAAAAGCAGTTCAGATAACTGTCCCAGAATGCCCCTGTCCTTTGACCCTCCTTCAGGAAAAACTACAAAAAACCCCACGGGACAAAGTATAAACCTCGGGGAGAACCACAGTGAAGGAGAGATCCTACTCCCACGGACGGACAGGCTGCAGATGAACTAGGACTGACATCCACTTGGACTGAACCAGAACCACTCAAGAGGGAGGTGGCTTTAAAGAGTTCCTCCAGGAGGACGAGGAGCATTCCACCCAGTGTAGAGAGATCCTCCAGGAGGACGAGGAGCAGTCCACCCAGTGTAGAGAGATCCTCCAGCAGGAGATGAGGAACAGTTCATCTAAGTAGATGGAGATCGTCCAGGCAGACGAGGTGTGGCTAATCCAGGGTTGAGGGAGTTCCTCCAGGCGGGTGGCGCATAGATCGTCCAGTGTAGAGATCGATCCTCCAGACAGGTGGGGGTGGGGGGGTCGTCACTGGAGCAGCCGCCGCAGTGCCTGAAACAGTCTCCACTCCCCGGGGGAAGTGGAGAGAAAGAGAAACATGTGAACAGCAATGAACAGACTACAGTTGAAGTCATATTAAATATTGTTGATGGTAAAGTAGGAAGAACCAGAGGATAGTGTTCAAGCTGCCATACTTCCCCCAGCAGACATGTGGTTTATTCACTCAAACAATGGATTATAAACATGTATAAGGCGTTATAAGTGCATAAACAAACTATTAGTGCTTATTAACATCTTATAAATAGTTAACTAAGGAACCTTCATCTAAAGCATTACCGGCTTTCCAAATAATACTGCTATGTATTCTATAATTAAACCAGACTAAATGTTGATTATCCAGTTGCTGTTCTGGCGACCCACCGGCGGGACGCTAGATTTTTTTATTAATTTATTACTTTTTATCCACATTTGATATAAACTATCAGCTGCTGGACGTGTTCAATATATAAAGAAAGCTGTATCCCACTTATTTACATCAAATCAAACATTCTGGGTTGAATTAGAGTCAGTTTTTACTCCAAAAGAACAAAGCAATTTTTTCAGTTTTTTTATTAATTTTATTGTTTGATTTTTAATTGATTTTTTATTTTTCTATTTGGAATTAATTTGTTTTTTGTTTTTGTTTTTTATATTTAAATTTGAATGACTAAATATCAATAATTTTTTGTATTTTATTATTTAAGCTTCTTCTTTTTTTTTATAATACATTATATATATATATATATTTTTTATATTACTCCAAAAGAACAAATTTAAAAATTACACTAAAATTTAAGTCCGGCTGGACTTTATTACAAGTCTCTAAAACTATTTTTTTGTTAAATTAGCTTCAGCTTTGAAAGAGGAATTGTCAAAACCAACAAAAGCCAAAACTAGAGTCAATCAGACAAAATCTACAAACACAGCTTCACTTCTTCATAGATTTAACAAAGAAAATGTAGTTGGACTTTAAAGTCTGATGTTCCTGTGGGCGGAGCTTGTTTCAGTGGAATCAGAGTAAATCAGACACAAAACTCCAGAGTCTGAGCTTCACAAAGAGTCAGACAATAGTTTGTGTCCAAAGGGTTCAAGAACAGCTTCAGTTTGAGACTTGTTTTAGTCTAAACGTCTAAAACTCAAAAAAAAAAATAATAATAACAATGGAAGGAAGTATTTTTAATCACATTTTCCCAGGCAGGCAGTAAAGTGGGTGGGATTTGTGCCCTTTTTGCAGAACATTGGGACTCTAGATTTTGTTTTGAAGAGAATATACAGTACACTGCAAAAATTAATTTCTAGATGAGTTAAAATGTATTGATTTGAGGATATTAATCTGAATTTCAGACGTTTTGACTCGTTAAGATCAGTGGAGACGATTTATTTGATGGAACTAGATTATTTTACTTGTTTCAAACCGTTTGTGACTTGTTTCAATCCATTTGTGACTAAACGTGTGACTAAAAGCAGACGATGGACGATGAATTGCTGCTATCGATTTGGAAATAGCGGCACAGTTAGCGTTAGCGCGAGTTAGCGTCACATCAGCGGCGCTCAGAGACACGTGTGGACGTCTGGAGCTGATTAGATTTGGCCTCGTCTCGTCTGTCCTCGCTCGCCGTCGAACCCCAAAGGAATATCTGTTACTCCCGACGACAGGGACGAGCGCCGACATGATTCAATAACGATGACAGACCGGGACGGAAAGAACACAAAGCAAACATGTCGCTGCTGATTTGGCTAACGGCTTCCTCTGTTAAAGTGAAAACTAATGACCATTTATGGAGTGAATATAGCATTTATTTTAATTTCTTTGTCTTGTTTATTTAATTCAATGATAATAATAATAATAATAATAATAATAATAATAAAGTAAATTTTTATTTCAGTTTTTATTCATTTTATTGTTTGATTTTTAATTGAATTTTTATTTTTGGAATTAAGTTGTTTTTCGTTTTTATTTAATTTAAATTTGAATGACTAAATACCAATAATTTTTTTGTATTTAATTATTTAAGCTTCTTTTTTATATAATACATTATATATATTTTATAATTTAAACTATTTTTATTGTAATTTTTTCAAGGTTTTATTTATTTGATTTTCTGTTTGTTTTTTTCCCCCTAGATGATTTGACATGTTTTATGTTTTAAAATATTTAAGATTTTTTACTGCAGTTTTTATTCTAATTAATAAATATTGATAATTATTTGTAATTTATTATTTGAGCTTGTTCTTTATTTATTTTTGTATTTATTTTATTATTATATATATATATATATATATTTAATTTATACTATTTTATTTTTATTTTTTTCAATTTATTTCATTCTTTGTTTGATTTTCTTTCTTTCTCTCTAGATAATAAGGTAAGATATTTTTGCATATTTTATTCGAGATTTTCTGCTAAAAAAATAAAAATAAAATAAAATTCAAAAACAAAAAAAAATCCCTTTTCCTTACAATGTAATTCCAGTCATGCATAATAAATTATTAACACTTAAACAAAAATACTAAAAGTACTATATTCTACTGCAGTGAAAATACTCCTCAAACATTATGCAAATGAAGCTGACCACTCCTTTTTCCCGGTTGCCGCTGACAACACGAGCGAGCGCTGACATGATTCAATAACGACAAAAAGTAGTTCCTCCGGTCGCCGCTGCCAGCTGTCGTCGAGCCAGAGCGCTGCCCGTCCACCTTAACTGAATTAGCCCCGCTTTGTGCCGCGCTCTGATGGGACGGGGCCAGGGGGAGGGGCCGGTGCCGAGTTCTGAATGGAGGGGATGATGGAATTAACGTCAGCACTCGGAGACCCCCCCTGAACCCCCCTGTGAGCCATGGGGCATCCAGCTGAGGAAGTGGGCTCTCAGTTATGGAATTTAAGACCAGGAACAGCAGGCGAAACGACATTCTACGCTTTTTGTCAGTCAATATACAACTAAATAGTCCAATCTGCACCTTAAAGGAAGATATTCTGCATTTTTCAGATTGTTGTTAGCCTTTAAACCTGCTTTTGAGTGCCTTAAATTTGCATCTCATGTTTAAAAAACAAAAAAAAAAAGTTTCTTATTCATTCTATGCCCTGTGTTATCAGTCAGTATGAAATGACACTGAGTGCATCCAGCCAGCAGATGGCGCCAGGGCTATATACAATCTAGTGAAGTTAGCGCTGAAAAGACGTTATGAAGCGGATTTCTTGCTGCAGTTATCGTGTTTAGAGGCAGAAATGCTCAGAACTTTTTACTATTTATTCCCAGACAGCCACCTACTGTAAATAAGAGTGTGCACTTTATACTTTATATTGTATTTTTATTACCATGTTTATTTATCCTATTTTTATTGCATGCGCCTATTTCATTCATTCCTGTGCATTTCTTGCAACAGTGGAATTTCCCCATTGTGGGACAAATAAAGGATCTCTTATCTTATCTTATCTTAACAAGTTTAGTGATGATTTAAGGACTAAAAACAGCGGAAGATTCTCTGATAAGTGACGTATGAAGTCTAGAAATATGTCAGAAAATCCCGGAAGTTCAGCAGGAAGTGTGTTTGACGCTCGGAGGGAGAGGATTTTCTGATAAACATTCCTCAAAACAGCGTGAATGCAGCTGAATGCTACTCCAGGTGTGTTTTTGATGAAGAACATTGTTAGAACAGGGTTTAAAGCTCAAAAAGCAGCAGAATATGTGTCCTTTAAGACATTTTATTATTTCATATCATCATCAAGCCCATAGATTTAAATAAAGAACATTGTAATTTCACTCCGTTTTCTCCAAATGCATTTCTCTCCCACAGAGACATAATGATCAGCCTTTAAAGTAGAACTAAGTGACATTTTTATCTTATTAAAGTCTTCATAAGTCCGTGCGGTGGTTGTAAATGTATTTCTGGGCCGTTTGAAGCCCCCGTCGTCGCCCCCTGCTGTCTCTGAGCGGAAAACCAGCCGCAACTTTCCTGAGAAACACTGGCTCTCTTTTTTATATTTGGTGACATGAAATGGTTTTATATGCAATTGTACGTCCTTATTTTACAAAAAAAGGAAGGGAAAAACAGAAGAAATAAAGCTTTTGCCGTGTATTTTCTCAAGAGACCTGCAGGGGGAGCTCTGTCACTGAAGTTATCTAGTTCTGCTTTAAAGTAGCTCCTACACACCACACTGTACAATCTTGGACATTAACAGATTGCGCTGAAGGATTTGTTAACGTCTAATGCTAAACCTGATTTATTAAAGTTTGTAAAACATAAATAAAAGTAAGATCTGTTTGTGTTTCCTCACTCAGCTCTCCGACTCGGGCATCTACACCTGTGTGGCCACCAGCTCCAGCGGGGAGACGTCCTGGAGCGCCTTTCTGGAGGTCAAAGGTAAGACCACGTGCAGGGAAATACAGTTCAAAGAGTGCAGAATTTTTACAACAAAAATCAGTGTAGAAAGGGTTTCAGGGGTTGTTTGAAGATCGAGACGTTTCGACTTTTATCCAGAAGTCATTGTCAATCAGAGAGCTGGTCTGGGAACTCAGGCTTATTGACCTTATTCTGCCCCGCCCACTTTTGCCGTTTTTTGCACTTCTGTTGTAAACGCACTTCTGTTTGACGAGAACTCTGTTAAAGCTAATGATGATCGAGGGAAAAGTCTGACACTAAAATGTTACATAAAGTAGATTGATTTGTGTAAAATGTTTAATGAACACGAGCAACAACAAGTCACAACGCAACGATTTCCTGAAAACGTCTTTTTAGTCGAGTAGAACTTATTTTCTGTTGAGCTCGTCTGCTCCATGTGAACTACAACGGAAACAAGACGGCGGCGCGTACGACAACTTCAGGAATAATGTGAATATGCTGCTCTAAGTAGTGAGAGTCCTGCCCACAGGGAGGAGTCACTGAACGCCTGTCTTTGTTTGGTAAATTGTTTGTTTGTCACCTGAAACTCGATAATTGGCCTGTCTTTGTTAGTTTAATAGTTGGCCCTGCCCAGTTTCACCTGTGGCTAAGGTCTATTATTGTCTTAGATCTATTGTTCTATTGATAGCTGGCTGCTGCTCCCTCAACAAAAATCAGGATTGACCGTCTAAAATCTCATCGACATCACTCGCTGTTCACACTTGAATATTAAACTAAACTAATACTGGAATGAGAGCGGGAGTAAACCTGGACTAGAACTGAACCAAACAAGTCTAATCCTGTCCTGGACTGTCCCAGGTCTAGACTAAAATCCAGAGGAGACAGAGCTTTTTCTGTTGCTGGTCGTAGACTGTGGAACTCTCTTCTCTTGGGTATAAGAGCCGCTCCTTCTGCTCAGAGTTTTAAATCACTTCTAAAAACTAATTTCTGGTAACACTTTATAATAACTGCACTTATTCCTGCCTTAATAAAGCATGAACAAAGACTTAATTCATAATCAACAAATAGTTTATTAAGAATGATTCAGGCTCAGTAACAGTTTAACAAATATTCTAACCCTAATTTCAAACCTTAACCTTAAATAAGTAGTTACTAAGCCTGAATCATGTTTAATAAACTATATATTCATTATTAATTAAGTCTTTGTTAATGCTTTATTAAGGCAAAATAAGATGTAGTTATTATAAAGTGGTACCTCGTTTCTTTGCACTGGCTTTTAATTTAGGCTGAGCGCCACATTTTTTACACCTATTGTTGGGCCTGAGCAGCACTTTGGGGCAGTTTTTGGTCCAAGTGAATGTGCCAGTCCTGGTCCATCTGCAGTCTGTCCGTCCTGGTTCAGTCCTGGTTCAGTCCTGGTTCAGTCCTGGTTCAGTCCTGGTTTAGACCTGGTTTAGACCTGGTCCAGTCCTGGTTTAGACCTGGTTTTAGACCTGGTTCAGTCCTGGTTTAGACCTGGTTTAGACCTGGTCCAGTCCTGGTTTAGACCTGGTTCAGTCCTGGTTCAGTCCTGGTTCAGTCCTGGTCCAGTCCTGGTTTAGACCTGGTTTAGGCCTGGTTCAGTCCTGGTTTAGACTTGGTTTAGACCTGGTTCGGTCCTGGTTTATACCTGGTTTAGACCTGGTCCAGTCTGTTCTGTGGGAGCAGGTTCTCTCCTTCATGTGGTTCTCCCTGAGGTTTCTACGGATTAATGAATTTTATCTGTTGTAAATGTTCTTTATTCACCTTATTCTGCCCCGCCCACTTTTGCCGTTTTTGGCACTTTTGTTGTAAACGCACTTCTGTTTGACGAGAACTCTGTTAAAGCTAATGACAAACGAGGGAAAAGTTTTGCCGCTAAAATGTTACATAAAGTAGATTGATTTGTGTAAAATGTTTAATGAACACGAGCAACAACAAGTCAACAACGCAACGACCTGAAAACGTCTTTTTAGTCGAGTAGAACTTATTTTCTGTTGAGCTCATCTGCTCCGTGTGAACTACAACGGAAACAAGACGGCGGCGCCCACGACAACTTCCGGAATACGGTGAATAAATACAATCTGACCTTGCTCTTGTCCCACATGCAGGACTAAACACACACTAAACACAGCCGGGTTTGGTCACTAAACCCTCTCACTTTCTGCGTAAACTTTCTGTCTTCTCTCCGTCTCGTTCATACCTCACCGTGGACCTTCTCCTTCCTCTGCTCCCCTCAGAGTCCGGCGGGGCGGTGCTGGTGAAGACCCCGGAGGAGCCGGAGCTGCCGGGATCGCCCTCCAAACCTCAGGTCACAGACGTCACCAAGAACAGCGTGTCCCTGTCCTGGCAGACCGGCACCTCCGCGGCTGCACCCGTCTCCTCTTATGTCATCGAGGCTTTCAGGTAGAACACGCCAATGTTTGGTGCAAATTACTCCAAAGTGTGTCTCTCCTAGAGCCGGGCGAGACGGTGATAAAAGTGGAACCGTGAGCTCGTCCCTGTGAAAATCTGTTATTTTTGTGAAATCGTCTTATCCTGATTGACTGTTTGTGTCTTTAACGCAGCTGTCTGTTCAAACACACTTTTTCTCCTGTTGTTTAGCCTCTGAAGCCTCTGAGCAGATGACTTTATTTACCTCTTAAAGGCCAGAGCTGCACAATTAAACCAAATCCACACAAAATCGCAATTTTAATGGATGTAATTAGCAAATCACAAAGACTGCAGTGTTTGAAGTGCAATAATTTCTTCCACAAACAACAAAATGTCTTGCTTTGATTTGAATAAAAACTGCTCTCACTGTAGTTTGGATTTGTTCAAACATGTTCTGAAACAAATACATGACCAAAAGTGATAAAAATGCGCTCAAAACTGGCAAAAACGCACCAACAAACGCAACTCAATGCAGGCCTTTCCCGTTCTAAACAACGAATCAATCAATTGAAAGAACAATCACAAGACTAATCGATTACCAAAATAATCGTTAGTTGCAGCCCTAATATAGTCACACAAAAAAATGATGAATATAGTAGATTTATATATAGATTTTTATATATATATCCAAATTATCTCCTGCACAGCAAAAAATGTACATCTATCCAAGCTGATGTGGCTGCAATTCATCATTTTTATCTGGATTTGAGAACTTTTGACTCGATGAGATTTAATTGCTGATGTGATGCAGAATATTTCACTGGTTTCAAGGTATTTCTGACTGATAATGTGATCATTTTGTGACCCGTGTGTGTTACAGTCAGTCGGTGAGTAACAGCTGGCAGACGGTGGCGGACCACGTGAAGAGCCCCCAGTTCACCGTGAAGGGGCTGCGACCCAACACCATCTACCTGTTCATGGTGCGGGCGGTGAGCAGCCAGGGCTTGAGCGACCCCAGCCCCATGTCCGAGCCCGTCCGGACGCAAGGTCAGACCCGCAGTCGCTTTAAACCCTGTTCTAACAATGTTCTTCAACAAAAACACACCTAGAGTAGCATTCAGCTGCATTCACACTGTTTTGAGGAATGTTTATTAGAAAATCCTCTCCCTCCGAGCGTCAAACACACTTCCTGCGCACTTCCTCGATCCGGGACGTATCAGACTTCATACGTCATTTATCAGAGAAATTTTTGCCGTTTTTAGTCCTTAAATCATCGCTAAACTTGTTCTGAGCAGATCTGCCTCTAAACATGATAAATGCTGCAGCAAATCCGCGTCAGAACTTCTTTTCAGCGCTAACTTCACTAAATTGTATATAGGACTGGCGCCATCTGTGTCAAAACGTCTGAAATTCACATTAATATCCTCAAATCAACACATTTGAACTCATCTAGACATTCATTTTTGCAGTGCACTATTTCAGTCCCATTTTATTAATTCCCGTTCTTTGCAAAGTAGAAGTAACTCCCGTTTATTCACAGCTGTAATCCTCTCACTTCTGTGTTGTAAATGTGTTGTGTTTGTGTTGCAGACATCAGCCCTCCAGCTCAGGGCGTGGACCACAGACACGTGCAGAAGGAGCTGGGCGAGGTCCTGGTGAAGCTGCACAGCCCCGTGGTCCTCAGCCCCACCTCCATCCAGGCCACGTGGACGGTGAGTATCCTGATGCTGAGTTCAAAGCAGGAGTTCAATGTGTGACCGTTTGTTGATTTATGAAAATAAGAAATAATGTATTGAATCAAGTCACAAACGGTTTGAAACAAGTAAAATAATCTAGTTCCATCAAATAAATCGTCTCCACTGATCTTAACGAGTCAAAACGTCTGAAATTCACATTAAAGTCAAACGCTGCAGGTGAATAGGAAAAAAATCTTAAATGTAAAGATATCGGTTTTAATCTTCTCCTGTAGTTTAGTCACATAAATGTAAGAAAACAATGTATTACAAGTTTTTCATCATGTCATGTTTTCATCTAGAAATAAGGCATTTTATGTGAAAAAACTGCCAAAAATCCACATATTTGGGACATTTAAATCTGAAAAATGGACAGAACCAGGTTTAAATTTCTTTCTTTATTAGTTACAAAAAATGTACAGAGGGGATTTTGGATTTCTTATTTATTTTTTAAGTAAACTAGATTGGACTTAAAATTGTCCTAAAAATTTGAATTTTTGCCTCATTTTTTTGACTTAATACTCCAATAAATCAGTGTTAGAATTAGATATCAAAAAATCCTTGTGTTTGGTCTAAACCCTGTTGAGTCCAGATTGTACAGTTTGGTGTAGGATCTACTTTAAGGCTGATCTTTATGTCTCGAGGGACAAAAATGCATTTTAAGAAAACGTCCTTTGAAGTTACAATGTCCCAGAGAAATCTATGGATGAAGTGGATTCAATGGAAAAATAAAACATCTTTAGGAGCAGATTGGACACGTTTGTTGTTTCCACATGAAAGTCGACATGTGAGAGAGAAAAGTGACCAAAAAACAAAGAATGGGAAAGAATAGGTACTGCCTGAAGTGCCTCGCCTTAATATCCCAAAATCAAGACATTTTAACTCATCTAGAAGTTCGTTTTTGCCGCGTGTACCTTAAACAATCCACGTCGGGTGTTTTTGAGTTCTCCTTCGCCCGTGCGTTTGAAGCGGCGCCGATCCTTGCTTTGTGGAACTCGCCTCCTGTTGTTGTTGTCGGTGTGAAGTCGGAGTTCAAAGTGTTTCCTCTGCCTCTGCGTTTGAACCTCGCACAACCTCAGAGAACGTTGGAGAAGCCGTGGGAGCCGAGAGGAGCTGTCAGACGTCTTCATCTCTGCACCTCCTCCTCCTCCTCGTCCTGTTATGTCAGAAATCGAGTGCGAGAGAGACAGAGCCAGAGTCCAGTGCAGGAAAGTCAAGAGGAGAGAACACAAACGAGTGGGAAATACAGCAAAAAATGTAAATCTGTCCAAGCTTAAAATGGCTTGAATTGATCATTTATATCTGGATTTGAGAAGTTTTGACTCGATGAGATTTAATTGCTGATGTGATGCAGAATATTTCACTGGTTTCAAGGTATTTCTGATGATCAGACCATTATTTTGCTTAAAATAAGAAAATACATTTGTCAGTCGTGTAAGTAAAATGATCTTAACCACTGACAGATCATTTGGACTGAAATACAGAAATAATGTGTTGAAACAAGTCACAAACGGTTTGAAACAAGTAAAATAATCTAGTTCCATCAAATAAATCGTCTCCACTGATCTTAACGAGTCAAAACGTCTGAAATTCACATTAATATCCTCAAATCAAGACATTTTAACTCATTTAAAAATTTGTTTTTGCAGTGAGAGAACACAAACGACTGGAAAATTCAGCGAAAAATGGAAATCAATCCAATCTTAAAATGCGTAGGACAGGTTTTAACGATTTTCTAATTAATAATTGGTGTATTAATATGTATTGTACATAAAAATTATTGTTTTTACACCAATCAAGTCGTGGTTTGTGCAGAAAAGCTGAAAAATCTGTTTGAAAATACAGGAAGTAAAAAACTGATGACATCACAATGTGGAGACTCTTTCCGTCCAAAGGTTTGACATAATTTTCCCAAAATGAACAACTTATTTTACTCTTAAAACATTAATTCAACAAAATAAAGGTGTTCACATGTATTTTGATTGAAATCTTTGACGTTAGCCGAGTTTTAGCCCAGTGTTCAAAGTAATCTTGTGTGATGTCATCGTTTACGACAAGAAAGTGATATTACAAAACTAAAAAAATTGCCAAAAATTATAAAATGTGTAATTATTTTTAGCAAAACTTTAAATATATTTATCTTAACTGTATTTTAGTTACATGAGTAGTCCAACCTGTCATAGGCACTTTAAAATGGCTTGAATGTAGCATTTTTAACTGGATTTGAGAAGTTTTAGGTTTTTGCGTTAGTTTTTGGTGCAGAAGTTGCTCAGGACACTCCGAAATAATAAACAAGTAAATTCCACCCACAACTGTCAATATGTAAACTTAAATTGGAGATTTCTTCAAGGCGCACCTGGCAAAACCTCAAGGCACCAGTGTTCCCCGGCACTGGTTGAAAATCAAGGCCTTAAATCACACATTTTCTGCTACTGTGACTTTTTCTCTCTTTAAACCCTGTTCTAACAGTGTTCCGTCATCAAAAACACACCTGGAGTTGCATTTAGCTGCATTCACTTTTTTTGAGGTATGCTTATCAGAAAATCCTCTCCATCCGAGCGTCAAACACAGTTCCTGCGAACTCTCTCGATCCGGGATGTATTTTCGGATCATCTACGTCACTTCCAAGAATCTTCCGCTGTTTTTACTCCTTAAATCATCACTAAACTCGCTCTGAGCATTTCTGCCTCTAACCACGATAACTGCTGCAGCAAATCCACACAATGACGTCTTTTCAGCACTAACTTAGATTGTATATTAGTCATAGAATGAAGAAGAAACTTTTTTTTTTGCTTTAAAGCATGAAATGCAAATTTACGACACTCAAGAGCAGGTTTAAAGGCAACGGCGATATGAAAAATGCTGAATATTTTTCCTTAACAGCAGTGTTTTTCAACCTTTTTTCAGTTGCTGCACGCTTTTTGGGTTGAAACGATACCACGGCACACCAACTACAATAAAAACATGACCAAACCAGACCAAAAAAATATGGTAAATAATGTCTGGGCCGCTGTCTGCTTCCTTAAATTTGCCAATAGTAATGGTTTTGCGTTGGTGCAGAAGTTGCTCAGGACGCTCCTAAATAATAAACAAGTAAATTCCACCCACAACTGTCAATATGTAAACTTAAACTGGACATTTCTTCAAGGCACAAAACCTCAAGGCGCACCAGTGTTCCCCGGCACTGGTTGAAAATCAAGATGTTAACCAACCTTTAAAAAAAAAAGTATCAGTACCAGCAAAAGAATAAAACTACTTTCACCCCTCACGAGGCACATATTTCCGTACGGGCCGGCGTTTCCGTTCTGACCGATAATTTCCCAACATTCTGACACGTTTATTGACCCGACAACCTGAATAATGTGTCGCTTTATGAGTGTAACGTCCAATCAGCGCCAACAGGAATGAATCAGGGCTGTTTAGTGCTCGGGGGGAGAGGTTTTAAATTCTGGGCCGGGACAGGGCATCCATCCTTCTGATTTACTCCGGCTCGACCGAGAAAAACACGCTTAACACGGCGTCGAACGCTCTGTTAACGAGCCATTAGCCTGACGAACGCGCCCCGGTCCCACTGTGACCCGCGACGAGTGTGGATCAAGCAGAGTCTGACTAACAAGAAGGGAAGGACAAGTTTGACACAAAACAAGGTAAAAAATGTAAATCTATCCAAGATTAAAATGGATTGAATTGATCATTTTTATCTGGATTTGAGAAGTTTTGACTCGATGAGATTTAATTGTTGATGTGATGCAGAATATTTCACTGGTTTCAAGGTATTTCTGATGATCATGTGATATTTTAGCTTAAAGTGTGTATGACAGGTTTTTATGATTGTCTAGTTTTGACTTTATTTGGTGGAATAAAACCTGTTGTGAACATAAATGATAGTTTTACACAAATCAAATGTCAGTTTGTGAAGGAAAGTTTAAAAATATGTTGAACTTTACAGGAAGTAGAGCAGAGTTCCAAAACACGATGATGTCACACTAGGGAGACTCACCAGGGACAATTTACAACCAGCAAACACATCTTTCTGATCCTTTAAACATGAATTCATCAAAATAAAGGTGTTCTTATATGTTTTTATTTGTCAAATAATAATTTCCGTGACATTTGAGGAGTTTTCACCCAGTGTACGACATGGTTTCTAGGCAACAGTTACAGAATTCCCCAGAGTGATGTCACGATTTACAACCAGGAAGTCAAAATTTAAACCTAAAAAACTGCCAAACTGGGATAAAAATTGTTTTCTTTTTAGCAGAATCTTGAATATAATTATCTTAACTGTGTTTTAGTCAAATGAGCACTTCAACCTGTCATAGGCCCTTTAAAATAAGTAAAATGATCTTAACCCAGTGACAGATCATTTGGATTAAAGTAAGAAATAATGTATTGAAACAAGTCACAAACGGTTTGAAACAAGTAAAATAATCTAGTTCTATCAAATAAATCGTCTCCACTGATCTTAACGAGTCAAAACGTCTGAAATTCACATTAATATCCTGAAATCAACACATTTTAACCACACGTCGCTCGGACCTGTTTTTCCTCAAACCTGTGACTAAAATGAGCCTCATTTCAAACTGAAGCTGTTCTTGAACCCTTTGGACACAAACTATTGTCTGACTCTTTGTGAAGCTCAGACTCTGGAGTTTTGTGTCTGATTTACTCTGATTCCACTGAAACAAGCTCCGCCCACAGGAACATCAGACTTTAAAGTCCAACTACATTTTCTTTGTTAAATCCATGAAGAAGTGAAGCTGTGTTTGTAGATTTTGTCTGATTGACACTAGTTTTGGCTTTTGTTGGTTTTGACAATTCCTCTTTCAAAGCTGAAGCTAATTTAACAAAAATTAGTTTTAGGGACTTCATCCATATGAATCCATATAAAAGTCCTATAAAATTTGATGTCATTTTTAAATTTGTGCTTTTGGAGTAAAAACTGACTCTAATTCATCCCAGAATGTTTGATTTGATGTCAATAAGTGGGTCACAACTTTCTTTTCATATTGAACACGTCCAGCAGCTGAGAGTTTATATCAAATGTGGATAAAAAGGAACAAATTAATACAAAATCTAGAACAGCAGCTGGTTTTAACTCATCTAGACATTCATGTTTTGCCGTGCATTGCTGCTGTTTTTAATCTAATCTCTCTGAGGCGCTGGAGCCGGTCCTCGGATGCTTTTACAGATAAGACTTTCTGAACTCTCCGTGTCATTTTTGCAGCGAGACACACGGGCTGCTTTTGGACGTCACGACTTAATATTGATAATGCACCGGGGCCCTGGTGGTGCCCTTATAGGAGCCATTACCGGAGCGCTTTAGTGCTGGAGTGTGGCTTGGCGGCGGCTCCTCTGTGAGCTAATGCAGCCTCCTCATTGAGCTAAGTGTGTCGTCGCCGGTGATAAAATGGACATTAACGCTCCACGGCCTCCAGGAGAGACGGCCGCTAACACACTGCAAAAAGTGAAGCTCGAGAGGAGTTAAAATGTCTTGATTGCAGGAGATTAATGTAAATTTCAGACCTTTTGACTCGTTAAGATCAGTGGAGACGATTTATTTGATGGAACTAGATTATTTTATTTAGTCCAACGAGGTTCATTTGGTCTTCCACTGATTAATTATGTTAAGATTCTTCTTTCAGACCAGTGTTTGTTTGTTTGTTTTATCTGACAGTTTTCAGTCTTCATCAGAGTCACTCCATGTTGCTGTGACCTATCTTGTAGTTGATCTGTTCAGATTTTTGCACAGTTTTCCTAATGGTGGGGGTAGGACAACAGCGCAGTCCGACTTCTTTAGGACGGTGTCCCTTTAGGAAACGTGCCCAGAGGATTCTGGACCGGGACGAGGGGGCTTTACTTTACTCTCACACACCTGGGACACCGCCCTGAAGAAAATACTGACCAAAAAAACAAAAAAAATTGAAAAAAATTTGATCTTCACAGACTCTGAAAAGCTCTCCCTCGTCTGCTCCTCCTTAAATCCCCTTTCTCCCTCCTCTGCTCCTCCTTAAATCCCCTTTCTCCCTCCTCTGCTCCTCCTTAAATCCCCTTTCTCCCTCCTCTGCTCCTCCTTAAATCCCTTTTCTCCCTCCTCTGCTCCTCTTTAAATCCCCTTTCTCCCTCCTCTGCTCCTCCTTAAATCCCTTTTCTCCCTCCTCTGCTCCTCCTTAAATCCCTTTTCTCCCTCCTCTGCTCCTCCTTAAATCCCTTTTCTCCCTCCTCTGCTCCTCTTTAAATCCCTTTTCTCCCTCCTCTGCTCCTCCTTAAATCCCCTTTCACCCTCCTCTGCTCCTCCTTAAATCCCCTCTCGGTGCTCCCTCTGCTCCTCCTTAAATCCCTTTTCTCCCTCCTCTGCTCCTCTTTAAATCCCCTTTCTCCCTCCTCTGCTCCTCCTTAAATCCCTTTTCTCCCTCCTCTGCTCCTCCTTAAATCCCTTTTCTCCCTCCTCTGCTCCTCCTTAAATCCCTTTTCTCCCTCCTCTGCTCCTCCTTTCACCCTCCTCTGCTCCTCCTTAAATCCCCTCTCGGTGCTCCCTCTGCTCCTCCTTAAATCCCCTTTCACCCTCCTCTGCTCCTCCTTAAATCCCCTCTCGGTGCTCCCTCTGCTCCTCCTTAAATCCCTTTTCTCCCTCCTCTGCTCCTCTTTAAATCCCCTTTCTCCCTCCTCTGCTCCTCCTTAAATCCCTTTTCTCCCTCCTCTGCTCCTCCTTAAATCCCTTTTCTCCCTCCTCTGCTCCTCCTTAAATCCCTTTTCTCCCTCCTCTGCTCCTCTTTAAATCCCTTTTCTCCCTCCTCTGCTCCTCCTTAAATCCCCTTTCACCCTCCTCTGCTCCTCCTTAAATCCCCTCTCGGTGCTCCCTCTGCTCCTCCTTAAATCCCTTTTCTCCCTCCTCTGCTCCTCCTTAAATCCCCTCTTTCTCCCTCCTCTGCTCCTCCTTTAATCTCCTCCTCTCGATGCTCCCTCCGCTCCTCCTTAAATCCCCTTTCTCCCTCCTCTGCTCCTCCTTAAATCCCCTCTCGGTGCTCCCTCTGCTCCTCCTTAAATCCCCTTTCACCCTCCTCTGCTCCTCCTTAAATCCCCTTTCTCCCTCCTCTGCTCCTCCTTAAATCCCCTTTCTCCCTCCTCTGCTCCTCCTTAAATCCCCTTTCTCCCTCCTCTGCTCCTCCTTAAATCCCCTTTCTCCCTCCTCTGCTCCTCCTTAAATCCCCTTTCTCCCTCCTCTGCTCCTCCTTAAATCCCCTCTCGATGCTCCCTCCTCGGCTCCTCCTTAAATCTCCTCTCGGTGCTTCCTCTGCTCCTCCTTAAATCCCCTTTCTCCCTCCTCTGCTCCTCCTTAAATCCCCTCTCGGTGCTCCCTCCTCTGCTCCTCCTTAAATCCCCTCTCGGTGCTCCCTCCTCTGCTCCTCCTTAAATCCCCTTTCTCCCTCCTCTGCTCCTCCTTAAATCCCCTCTCGGTGCTCCCTCTGCTCCTCCTTTCTCCCTCCTCTGCTCCTCCTTAAATCCCCTTTCTTCCTCCTCTGCTCCTCCTTAAATCCCCTCTCGGTGCTTCCTCTGCTCCTCCTTAAATCCCCTTTCTCCCTCCTCTGCTCCTCCTTAAATCCCTTTTCTCCCTCCTCTGCTCCTCCTTAAATCCCCTTTCTCTCTCCTCCGCTCCTCCTTAAATCCCCTCTCGGTGCTCCCTCTGCTCCTCCTTAAATCCCCTTTCACCCTCCTCTGCTCCTCCTTAAATCCCCTTTCTCCCTCCTCCGCTCCTCCTTAAATCCCCTCTCGGTGCTCCCTCTGCTCCTCCTTAAATCCCCTTTCACCCTCCTCTGCTCCTCCTTAAATCCCCTTTCTCCCTCCTCTGCTCCTCCTTAAATCCCTTTCTCCCTCCTCTGCTCCTCCTTAAATCCCCTTTCTCCCTCCTCTGCTCCTCCTTAAATCCCCTTTCTCCCTCCTCTGCTCCTCCTTAAATCTCCTCTCGGTGCTCCCTCTGCTCCTCCTTAAATCTCCTCTCGGTGCTCCCTCTGCTCCTCCTTAATCTCCCTCCTCTGCTCCTCCTTAAATCTCCTCTCGGTGCTCCCTCTGCTCCTCCTTAAATCCCCTTTCTCCCTCCTCTGCTCCTCCTTAATGTTCCTTTCTCTCTCCTCCGCTCTTCATTATTTCCCCTCTCGGTGCTACCTCTGCTCCTCCTTAAATCCCCTTTCTCCCTCCTCCGCTCCTCCTTAAATCCCCTCTCGGTGCTCCCTCTGCTCCTCCTTAAATCCCCTTTCTCCCTCCTCCGCTCCTCCTTAAATCCCCTCTCGGTGCTCCCTCTGCTCCTCCTTAAATCCCTTTTCTCCCTCCTCTGCTCCTCCTTAAATCCCCTTTCACCCTCCTCTGCTCCTCCTTAAATCCCTCTCGGTGCTCCCTCTGCTCCTCCTTAAATCCCCTTTCTCCCTCCTCTGCTCCTCCTTAAATCCCCTTTCACCCTCCTCTGCTCCTCCTTAAATCCCCTCTCGGTGCTCCCTCTGCTCCTCCTTAAATCCCTTTTCTCCCTCCTCTGCTCCTCCTTAAATCCCCTTTCACCCTCCTCTGCTCCTCCTTAAATCCCCTCTCGGTGCTCCCTCTGCTCCTCCTTAAATCCCCTTTCTCCCTCCTCTGCTCCTCCTTAAATCCCCTCTCGGTGCTCCCTCTGCTCCTCCTTAAATCCCCTTTCTCCCTCCTCTGCTCCTCCTTAAATCCCCTTTCACCCTCCTCTGCTCCTCCTTAAATCCCCTCTCGGTGCTCCCTCTGCTCCTCCTTAAATCCCCTTTCACCCTCCTCTGCTCCTCCTTAAATCCCCTCTCGGTGCTCCCTCTGCTCCTCCTTAAATCCCCTTTCACCCTCCTCTGCTCCTCCTTAAATCCCCTCTCGGTGCTCCCTCTGCTCCTCCTTAAATCCCCTTTCACCCTCCTCTGCTCCTCCTTAAATCCCCTCTCGGTGCTCCCTATGCTCCTCCTTAAATCCCTTTTCTCCCTCCTCTGCTCCTCCTTAAATCCCCTTTCTCTCTCCTCCGCTCCTCCTTAAATCCCCTCTCGGTGCTCCCTCTGCTCCTCCTTAAATCCCCTTTCTCCCTCCTCTGCTCCTCCTTAAATCCCCTTTCTCCCTCCTCTGCTCCTCCTTAAATCCCCTCTCGGTGCTCCCTCTGCTCCTCCTTAAATCCCTTTTCTCCCTCCTCTGCTCCTCCTTAAATCCCCTTTCACCCTCCTCTGCTCCTCCTTAAATCCCCTCTCGGTGCTCCCTCTGCTCATCCATAAATCCCTTATCTACCTCCTCTGCTCCTCCTTAAATCCCCTTTCACCCTCCTCTGCTCCTCCTTAAATCCCCTCTCGGTGCTCCCTCTGCTCCTCCTTAAATCCCTTTTCTCCCTCCTCTGCTCCTCCTTAAATCCCTTTTCTCCCTCCTCCGCTCCTCCTTAAATCCCCTCTCGGTGCTCCCTCTGCTCCTCCTTAAATCCCCTTTCTCCCTCCTCTGCTCCTCCTTAAATCCCCTTTCTCCCTCCTCCGCTCCTCCTTAAATCCCCTCTCGGTGCTCCCTCTGCTCCTCCTTAAATCCCCTTTCTCCCTCCTCTGCTCCTCCTTAAATCCCCTTTCACCCTCCTCTGCTCCTCCTTAAATCCCCTCTCGGTGCTCCCTCTGCTCCTCCTTAAATCCCCTTTCTCCCTCCTCTGCTCCTCCTTAAATCCCCTTTCACCCTCCTCCGCTCCTCCTTAAATCCCCTCTCGGTGCTCCCTCTGCTCCTCCTTAAATCCCCTTTCACCCTCCTCTGCTCCTCCTTAAATCCCCTCTCGGTGCTCCCTCTGCTCCTCCTTAAATCCCCTTTCTCCTCCTTAAATCCCTTTTCTCCCTCCTCCGCTCCTCCTTAAATCCCCTCTCGGTGCTCCCTCTGCTCCTCCTTAAATCCCCTTTCTCCCTCCTCTGCTCCTCCTTAAATCCCCTTTCACCCTCCTCTGCTCCTCCTTAAATCCCCTTTCTCCCTCCTCTGCTCCTCCTTTCACCCTCCTCTGCTCCTCCTTAAATCCCCTCTCGGTGCTCCCTCTGCTCCTCCTTAAATCCCCTTTCACCCTCCTCTGCTCCTCCTTAAATCCCCTCTCGGTGCTCCCTCTGCTCCTCCTTAAATCCCTTTTCTCCCTCCTCCGCTCCTCCTTATTTCCCCTCTCGGTGCTCCCTCTGCTCCTCCTTAAATCCCCTTTCTCCCTCCTCCGCTCCTCCTTAAATCCCCTCTCGGTGCTCCCTCTGCTCCTCCTTAAATCCCCTTTCACCCTCCTCCGCTCCTCCTTAAATCCCCTCTCGGTGCTCCCTCTGCTCCCTCCTTAAATCCCCTTTCACCCTCCTCTGCTCCTCCTTAAATCCCTCTCGGTGCTCCCTCTGCTCCTCCTTAAATCCCCTTTCACCCTCCTCCGCTCCTCCTTAAATCCCCTCTCGGTGCTCCCTCTGCTCCTCCTTAAATCCCCTTTCACCCTCCTCCGCTCCTCCTTAAATCCCCTCTCGGTGCTCCCTCTGCTCCTCCTTAAATCCCCTTTCACCCTCCTCTGCTCCTCCTTAAATCCCCTCTCGGTGCTCCCTCTGCTCCTCCTTAAATCCCCTTTCACCCTCCTCTGCTCCTCCTTAAATCCCCTCTCGGTGCTCCCTCTGCTCCTCCTTAAATCCCCTTTCACCCTCCTCTGCTCCTCCTTAAATCCCCTCTCGGTGCTCCCTCTGCTCCTCCTTAAATCCCCTCTCAATGCTCCCTCCACTCCTCCTCTAATCTCCTCCTCTCGATGCTCCCTCCAGGTGGACCGGCAGTCCCAGTTCATCCAGGGCTACCGTGTGGTGTACCGGCAGGGCTCCGGGCTCCCGGCCCCGGGCCCCTGGCAGACCCTGGACGTCAAAGTGCCCTCGGAGCGCAGCGCGGTGCTGACGGGGCTCAAGAAGGGCATCGTGTACGAGGTCAAGGTCCGGCCGTACTTCAACGAGTTCCAGGGCATGGACAGCGAGTCCAGGACGGCCCGGACCACCGAGGAGGGTAAGACCACGACCAACACTGACTCTTAGGATTGGGTTAGGATTAGGATTAGGTTTAGGTTAAGGTTTAAATTTGGTTCAGGTTAAGGTTAAGGTTTGGTTTAGGTTTAGGTTAAAGTTAAGGTTAAAGTTCAGGTTTAGGTTTAGGTTTGGTTTAGGTTAAGATTTAGGTTTAGGTTTAGGTTTAAGTTAAAGTTTAGATTTAGGTTAAAGTTTAGGTTAAGATTTAGGTTTAGGTTAAAGTTTAGGTTAAGGTTTAGGTTTGGTTTAGGTTTAGGTTTAGGTTAAAGTTTAGGTTAAAGTTCAGGTTTAGGTTTGGTTTAGGTTAAGATTTAGGTTTAGGTTTAAGTTAAAGTTTAGATTTAGGTTAAAGTTTAGGTTAAGGTTTAGGTTTGGTTTAGGTTCAGGTTTATGTTTAAGTTTAGGTTAGGTTTAGATTTAGGTTTGGTTAAGGTTTAGGTTAAATTTTAGGTTTAGGTTAAAGTTTAGGTTAAGGTTTAGGTAAAATTTTAGGTTTAGGTTAAAGTTTAGGTTTAGGTTTGGTTTAGGTTTTGTTAAGGTTAAGGTTTAGATTTAGGTTCAGGTTAAGGTAAAGGTTTATGGTTTAGGTTAGGATAAAGTTTAGATTTAGGTTTGGTTTAGGTTAAGATTAAGATTTAGGTTTGGTTTAGGTTTAGGTTTAGATTTAGGTTTAGGTTAAAGTTTAGGTTAAGGTTTATGTTTAGGTTAAAGTCTTCGGTTTAGATTTAGGTTTAAATTTTGTTAAAGGTTAAGGTTTAGGTTTAAATTTAGGTTAAGGTTTAGATTAAGATTTGGGTTTAGGTCAAAGTTTAAATTTAGTTTAAGGTTTAGGTTAAAGTTTAGGTTTCAGTTTGTTCAGTAACTCGTCATTTGATCTAAATATACAGTCCCCAGGTGTTTTCCCGTACTTTTTCCATCGCTCTCATGACTCATAAATACTGCTTTTCATTGCGTTATATTTACTGCTCTTTTCATCGTCGTTGCACATTTATTCGGTGGATTTGGACGTCGCTGGATGTGAGAGTCTGGTGTGAGTGTGGTGCACCTCAGGCCTGACCAGGGTCCAGTCTCACGTCGCTGTGAGGGATGTGAGGGACAGAGCAAGTGTGAGTGTGAAGAGACGTGTGAAGGAGACCAGTCCAGACAGGAGCGCTCCGGACAGACAGGGACGCCGTCTGCTGCTATACAGCCATCTTTGAAACCAGAATAGATGAGAGATTAAATAAAATCCTCCTACATGTGGGGGAATAATACACGAGTGCTAACTAGAAAACTAGAAAAAAGAATAACATTATCATCTAAAAACAAAGAGGTGGTTCACTTTATCAAACACAGGGCTGTGGTTATTGTCCAAACTTCAGAGGAACTTAGCCTGTAGCCTTTAGCCTGTAGCCTTTAGTCTGTAGCCTTTAGTCTGTAGCCTTTAGTCTGTAGCCTTTAGCCTGTAGCCTTTAGTCTGTAGCCTTTAGTCTGTAGCCTTTAGCCTGTAGCCTTTAGCTTGAAGCCTTTAGCCTGTAGCCTTTAGCTTGTAGCCTTTAGCCTGTAGCCTTTAGCTTGAAGCCTTTAGCCTGTAGCCTTTAGCTTGTAGCCTTTAGCTTGTAGCATGTAGCCTTTAGCCTGTAGCCTTTAGCTTGGAGCCTTTAGTCTGTAGCCTTTAGCCTGTAGCCTTTAGCTTGGAGCCTTTAGTCTGTAGCCTTTAGCTTGTAGCCTTGTAGCCTTTAGAAGCAGCCTTTAGCCTTTAGCCTGTAGCCTTTAGTAGCCTTTAGCCTGTAGCCTTTAGCTTGTAGCCTTAGCCTGTAGCCTTTAGCTTGTAGCCTTTAGTCTGTAGCCTTTAGCTTGTAGCCTTTAGCCTGTAGCCTTTAGCATGTAGCCTTTAGCCTGTAGCCTTTAGCTTGTAGCCTTTAGCCTGTAGCCTGTAGCCTTTAGCTTGAAGCCTTTAGTCTGTAGCCTTTAGCCTGTAGCCTTTAGCTTGAAGCCTTTAGCCTGTAGCCTTTAGCTTGTAGCCTTTAGCCTGTAGCCTTTAGCTTGAAGCCTTTAGCCTGTAGCCTTTAGCCTGTAGCCTTTAGCTTGAAGCCTTTAGCCTGTAGCCTTTAGCTTGTAGCCTTTAGCCTGTAGCCTTTAGCTTGAAGCCTTTAGACTGTAGCCTTAACATGAAACCATTAGCTTGAAGCCTTTAGTCTGTAGCCTTTAGCTTGTAGCCTTTAGCCTGTAGCCTTTAGCTTGAAGCCTTTAGTCTGTAGCCTTTAGCTTGAAACCTTTAGCTTGAAGCCTTTAGTCTGTAGCCTTTAGCTTGTAGCCTTTAGCTTGTAGCCTTTAGCCTGTAGCCTTTAGCCTGTAGCCTTTAGCCTGTAGCCTTTAGCTTGTAGCCTTTAGCCTGTAGCCTTTAGCTTGAAGCCTTTAGCCTGTAGCCTTTAGCTTGTAGCCTTTAGCCTGTAGCCTTTAGCTTGTAGCCTTTAGCCTGTAGCCTTTAGCTTGTAGCCTTTAGCCTGTAGCCTGTAGCCTTTAGCTTGAAGCCTTTAGTCTGTAGCCTTTAGCCTGTAGCCTTTAGCTTGAAGCCTTTAGCCTGTAGCCTTTAGCCTGTAGCCTTTAGCTTGAAGCCTTTAGCCTGTAGCCTTTAGCTTGTAGCCTTTAGCCTGTAGCCTTTAGCTTGAAGCCTTTAGTCTGTAGCCTTAACTTGAAACCTTTAGCTTGAAGCCTTTAGTCTGTAGCCTTTAGCTTGTAGCCTTTAGCCTGTAGCCTTTAGCTTGAAGCCTTTAGTCTGTAGCCTTTAGCTTGAAACCTTTAGCTTGAAGCCTTTAGTCTGTAGCCTTTAGCTTGTAGCCTAGCTTGTAGCCTTTAGCTTGTAGCCTTTAGTCTGTAGCCTTTAGCCTGTAGCCTTTATCCTGTAGCCTTTAGCCTGTAGCCTTTAGCTTTTAGCCTTTAGCCTGTAGCCTTTAGCTTGAAGCCTTTAGCCTGTAGCCTTTAGCTTGTAGCCTTTAGCCTGTAGCCTTTAGCTTGAAGCCTTTAGCCTGTAGCCTTTAGCTTGTAGCCTTTAGCCTGTAGCCTGTAGCCTTTAGCTTGAAGCCTTTAGTCTGTAGCCTTTAGCCTGTAGCCTTTAGCTTGAAGCCTTTAGCCTGTAGCCTTTAGCTTGTAGCCTTTAGGAAGTAGCCTTAACTTGAAACCTTTAGCTTGTAGCCTTTAGCCTGTAGCCTTTAGCTTGAAGCCTTTAGCCTGTAGCCTTTAGCTTGTAGCCTTTAGCCTGTAGCCTTTAGCTTGAAGCCTTTAGCCTGTAGCCTTTAGCTTGTAGCCTTTAGCCTGTAGCCTGTAGCCTTTAGCTTGAAGCCTTTAGTCTGTAGCCTTTAGCCTGTAGCCTTTAGCTTGAAGCCTTTAGCCTGTAGCCTTTAGCTTGAAGCCTTTAGTCTGTAGCCTTAACTTGAAACCTTTAGCTTGAAGCCTTTAGTCTGTAGCCTTTAGCTTGTAGCCTTTAGACTGTAGCCTTTAGCTTGAAGCCTTTAGTCTGTAGCCTTTAGCTTGAAACCTTTAGCTTGAAGCCTTTAGTCTGTAGCCTTTAGCTTGTAGCCTTTAGCTTGTAGCCTTTAGTCTGTAGCCTTTAGCTTGTAGCCTTTAGCTTGAAACCTTTAGCCTGTAGCCTTTAGCTTGAAACCTTTAGCTTGAAGCCTTTAGCATGTAGCCTTTAGCTTGAAGCCTTTAGCCTGTAGCCTTTAGCCTGTAGCCTTTAGCCTGTAGCCTTTAGCCTGTAGCCTTTAGCCTTTAGCCTGTAGCCTTTCACTTATCGCCTTTTGCCTGTAGCTTTTTGTCCTAAAAATTCAAATTTCGCCTCATCTTTTTAACTTAAAACTCCAATAAATGAGTTTTAGAATTAGATCAAAACAAAACAAAAAAGCCCAAAGCCCTAAACTTAACCAAATGATGTTCCATAACTTAACCCTAACTAAAAACCCAATTGTAAAAAATGAAACACTTTTGCTAACGTAGCCACCAATGCAAAGGAAAACAAAAAAAGCCTCTGGGCTGTTAAGTTGTCGTTGCTGCAGTGGATCTGACGCAGTTGTAGTGATCGTGATTAGACGGAAGTCCCCTTTGGAAAAATAAACTAAACTAAACTAAACTTGCTTCGGCGTAAGGTGCAACATAAAACAATGAATACTATAATAAACTATATAAAAGAGGCATGCATAAAATTAAGAATAAGATAGACTAAGATGGATAGATAGCAGTTGCTCGTATAGATAGGCTTTAATACAAACAGTGGAGCAGAGACAGCGGCGCGAGGGTTCAGACTCTCCACACTTCACATGGAGACTGTGACAGAACTGTTGGTGCTCAGAGGAGAGCGTTCCCCGGGGTCCAGACAAGCCGGGACAGTCACCGCTAAGACACGAGTCCAAGAGCCAGAGCTGTGAATCCACTTCGATATGTTTTTAACACCAGCGAAAAGGGAAAAGGGACGGCCACGCAAGAACAAAGGAACATTCAGAGCCCAAACTGAAAGGCCTCGCTTCAGTTAAGATCTATTAAACACACAGCAAACAATGAATTTGAGTTAAAATGTGTTGATTTCAGGATTTTAATGTGAATTTCAGACGTTTTGACTCGTTAAGATCAGTGGAGACGATTTATTTGATGGAACTAGATTATTTTACTTGTTTCAATACATTATTTCTTACTTCAATCCAAATGATCTGTCAGTGGTTAAGATCATTTTACTTACCCGACTGACAAATGTATTTTATTATTTTAAGCAAAATTATGGTCTAATCATCAGAAATGTTAGTGCAGCGTGCCCCTCTGGTCCCCGCTCTGCTCTGGGACAAGTGCAGCGTGCCCCTCGTGCCCCTCTGGTCCCCGCCCTGCTCTGGGACAGGTGCAGTGTGCCCCTCTGGTCCCTGGGACAAATGCAGCGTGTCCCTCTGGTCCCCGCCCTGCTCTGGGACAAGTGCAGCGTGCCCCTCTGGTCCCCGCCCTGCTCTGGGACAAGTGCAGCGTGCCCCTCGTGCCCCTCTGGTCCCCGCTCTGCCCCCCTGGTCCCCGCTCTGTTCTGGGACGAGTGCAGCGTGCCCCTCGTGCCCCTCTGGTCCCCGCCCCACTCTGGGACACCTCTGGTCCCCGCCCCGCTCTGGGACACCTCTGGTCCCCGCCCCGCTCTGGGACACCTCTGGTCCCGCCCGCCTGGGACACCTCTGGTCCCCTCTCTGCCCCTCTGGTCCCCGCCCTGCTCTGGGACACCTCTGGTCCCCGCCCCGCTCTGGGACACCTCTGGTCCCCGCTCTGCTCTGGGACACCTCTGGTCCCCGCCCCGCTCTGGGACACCTCTGGTCCCCTCTCTGCCCCTCTGGTCCCCGCCCTGCTCTGGGACACCTCTGGTCCCCGCTCTGGGACACCTCTGGTCCCCGCCCTGCTCTGGGACACCTCTGGTCCCCGCCCCGCTCTGGGACACCTCTGGTCCCCTCTCTGCCCCTCTGGTCCCCGCCCTGCTCTGGGACACCTCTGGTCCCCGCCCCGCTCTGGGACACCTCTGGTCCCCGCTCTGCTCTGGGACACCTCTGGTCCCCGCCCCGCTCTGGGACACCTCTGGTCCCCTCTCTGCCCCTCTGGTCCCCGCCCTGCTCTGGGACACCTCTGGTCCCCGCTCTGGGACACCTCTGGTCCCCGCCCTGCTCTGGGACACCTCTGGTCCCCGCTCTGGGACACCTCTGGTCCCCGCCCTGCTCTGGGACACCTCTGGTCCCCGCCCTGCTCTGGGACACCTCTGGTCCCCGCCCCGCTCTGGGACACCTCTGGTCCCCGCTCTGCTCTGGGACACCTCTGGTCCCCTCTCTGCCCCTCTGGTCCCCGCCCTGCTCTGGGACACCTCTGGTCCCTGCCCTTCTCTGGGACACCTCTGGTCCCCGCTCTGGGACACCTCTGGTCCCCGCTCTGGGACACCTCTGGTCCCCGCCCTGCTCTGGGACACCTCTGGTCCCCGCCCCGCTCTGGGACACCTCTGGTCCCCGCCCCGCTCTGGGACACCTCTGGTCCCCGCTCTGCTCTGGGACACCTCTGGTCCCCTCTCTGCCCCTCTGGTCCCCGCCCTGCTCTGGGACACCTCTGGTCCCTGCCCTTCTCTGGGACACCTCTGGTCCCCTCTCTGCCCCCCTGGTCCCCGCTCTGCCCCCCTGGTCCCCGCCCTGCTCTGGGACAGTCCCTGCTGTGGCGCCTGATCCGCTCACACAGCCCCAGGACCCTCGGGGACCAGGGGAGATCAGGGCAGGACACACAGACTGATGGTCCGGGCTGCAGTGATTAAAGCCTCACCTTTAGATACAGCTGAGGTCCTAGAGCAGGGAGCGCTCCGGGCCCCGCTCCAGACACAGGAGGCACAGGGTGGACAGAGAGGGTCACACGTGCACCCCGGGCTCCTCTGTTTGAGAGTGACAATCCACCTCAAGCTGACTTTTAATCATGGACACCATTTTTAAAGTGAAAAGTAGAAAGTAAAAATAGTAAATTAGTCGTGAAATTAATGTTCCGGTCTAAAGCTTGTTGGATTGGGGAGCGAAAACAGAGAGAAAGAACATATTTACTACACAGTTAAAAGCTGGATTCAAACAAATGTAGGAACATGATTTATGGATTTATGGACACAGAAAACCTACATTATTCTACATTTGAATTCACAAATCTGGGAAAATTGAAGAAAGAGTGTTTCTGGGACTCAAAGCAAGAGGACCTCATGAAAAGGATGAATGAAACAAGAGTGAATGAAGTTAAATACAACCACAATTGTGTTTTTAATGAAGTAAGAATTCATTTTCTACCTACAAGCGGGTGACTGGAGCCTGTCCCAGTGACTTTGGGACTTAGGCGGGTACACCCTGGACAGTGGCCAACTGTCAACCATTCACTCTCACATTCACTCACTACGGGCAATTTAGAGTTGTCAATTAACCTACACAGTCATGTCTTTGGACGGTGGGAGGAGCCGGAGAACCTGGAGAGAACCCACGGTAACACGGGGAGGACATGCAGACTCCACCCAGAGAGATCGTGTGATGTTGGGGTGGTCCGGGATTTGAACCCACGATCTCCTTATTGAGAGGCAGAAGCTCTAACCGCTCCGCCCACTTTTGCCGTTTTTTGCACTTCTGTTGTAAACGCACTTCTGTTTGACGAGAACTCCGTTAAAGCTAATGACGAACGAGGGAAAAGTCTGACACTAAAATGTTACATAAAGTAGATTGATTTGTGTAAAATGTTTAATGAACACGAGCAACAACAAGTCAACAACGCAACGATTTCCTGAAAACGTCTTTTTAGTCGAGTAGAACTTATTTTCTGTTGAGCTCGTCTGCTCCGTGTGAACTACAACGGAATCAAGACGGCGGCGTGTACGGAAACTTAAGGAATAAGGAGAATACAAAAACAAATCCCGTATCCGAGCAGAAAGATCTCCATGGAGATGAGCTGCACTGCACCCTGAATCAGAAAAGTCACCTAAGCCATGTTTGGCCCTGATCCTCAGACCAGGTCACTTTAGCAACTGAATCAATAAATTCAATAAAACCTAAATCCAACCTGAATTATACTTTTTAATCATGAGGCCCCTCAGCAATTCACTATTTCTTAAGCATCTATTTACATTTTTATTGGTAATATGCATGTGATAAATCAAAGTTTAAGTTTTTAGCACAATATAATTCCTGAATCTTTTGGGAAGCTACTTGAACGGGGGACGAGAGCAACTGGCAGCTCCAGGCGACAGGTTAGAGACCCCTGCTTTATGCTGTGTTTAACGGTTTTGGATCATGTTAGAGTCATTATGACCCAGGAATATCATATTTTGAGTCTTGACTTGAGTGTTTTGTGAGTCGATAAACAGGAAACAGCTGATGCTAACCTGCGCTAGCTCAAACACGACGGTTTGTCACAAAATGAAGTCAGCGTTTGTTGACACTTCCCTGTGTCCATCTGCTTTACGTTTTCCTGTTTACGCCATTTACGTCCATGTTCTCACTTTAACATTTAACATCAATGGTGCGTTTTCCACATTAACAAACCGTCCTCACCTTGACCCTCGACAGCGCCATCTCTCAGCGCTTAAAGTCTACATGACGGGTCAGACGTCACAATTCACTAAAATGTAGTGAAGAGATGATTATATTTAAGATTTTACTAAACGTTCTTCCTGTTTGTGCCCAGTTTGACAGTTTTCGTAAAGTTTATAACGTCACTTCCTGGTTGAGCAGCAAATATGACACAGTTAGAGGTGATTCCACAACTGTTTCCTAGCAACCATTTTGAAAACAAGGGCCAAAATCCATATAAATTACACAATAGTTATGATTTGACAAATAATAATACATGATAACACTTTTATTTTGTTGAATGACCGTTTAAACCAGGGGTGTCCAAACTTTTTCCGTCGAGGGCCACATATTGAAATATAGACCAAGCGGAGGGCCACAAATCAATCATGAAACGTTCAAAAAAGCTGCATTTATCTGATGTTTTAAGCTCCACCACATCTACATTCAGTCTCAGTGCCTTAATATCAGGTCTGTATTGCACCAAAATGTTAGTTATTTAGGTTGGAATTGTAGAAAATCTAAATGTGCTGTAAATAGTACTTATCAGGACAATGTGGGCCAGTTCACCAGGAAGACTAAGGGCCAAGAAAAATTGGTCTGAGGGCCGCATTTGGCCCCCGGGTCTTAGTTTGGACATGCCTGGTTTAAACTGTCAGAAAAATAGTTAAATAGTTAAATGTTAATTGTCTCTTTATTTTCAAATGTGCGTCGCTTTTTAGGCGCTGGAAACGGCTGCTTCTTTCTGGAATTTCCCCATTGTGGGACAATTAAAGGATCTCTCACATTTTTGATGACATCACAGAGGGACTCCATTTTAGAACTCGGCACTACTTCCTGTCATTTTATTTTTCAAATTTTCTTCTCAAACTGCTACTTCACACACGTCAACTATGATAAATATTTAACACAGGTGCCCTCCCACCAAACTAACTCAGAATTAGAGACAAACGAGAACCGTCATATAGACTTTTTGTGTCCCACGAGGCCAGCGACGCCTGCCTCCGACTGAACTGATGCCCGTCCAGACGCCGCGTGAAAGTGACACATCCGTCCGTTCACGTCGCTCGTTTGTTTCCTCCAGCGGGCTCTAATCCCACGCGCTCGCCTCCGCCATCCCTCACCCAGGACTCGGGGTCACTTTGGCTCCTGTCATACATCACGCCGCTAATGGCTCTATTAGCACACGCTCCCCGGGCCCCTAATGAAAAACGCCTATTGTTTAGCGCAAATATGCATGCTAATCAGCCGCTAAATCATTCATAACATTAACTTTGAACGACATTGCCTCGCCGCGCCGCTGCTATCCGCGGGAGTTCCCAGTCGACGGCCGGCGCTCACCTGGATGTAATTGAGCGGCTTTTCGCTAATCTCTCCGCGAGGTTCACCCGCCGGGGCCCATTCATCTCGGCGCCCGTCCCGAGCCGTCCGAGCTGAAGGATGAGCGCGGGTTTCGGACGCTGACAGCTGCCATTTCGGACGGCGAGGGAGAGGGAGAGGCGAGTAATTGACCTGTCAGGGTTGGGCCGGTGTGTCCCTCGCTCGCTCACATCCGCCCGACACGCCGCAAATGAGAAAACAGCGGCTTTAAGCATTGTTTTTCGATGCTCGCGGCGGATGTTATTTATTTTGGGGCGCCGGGGTCAAGGCGGCGGCGATGGGAGAGCAGAGGGTTTATAGAGAGATGGGGCGGTTGTTGTTGATGTCTTTTTATCGTTGAAGACTGAATTGGGACAGAATTCAATGTAATTTCCGGTGTTTGACGGTTCTTTATGAAGACACGGAGCATGGAAGACTTCTTTTTTTTGGTCAGTTTACTCTCTCAATGTTAAGTTTTCATGAGGAAACAACTACATTTTCCACTTGGCACCTTAAAGATGTTTTATTCTTCCATTGAATCCACTTCATCCATAGATTTCTCTGGGACATTCTAACTTCGAAGGCCGTTTTCTCCACCAAACTGTATAATCTGGGACTGTAGATTTTGCCACAAGGATATGTTCATAACTTATTCTAAGCTTGATTTATTGTTTTAAATTTTAAGTTCAGAAAATTTTGTGAAATTTAAATTGTATGTAGATTTTCAGTGAGATATAATTGACCCTTATATGTATTAAATAAGAAGTCTCTACTATACCTTATACCTTAATACCTTATTAGCCTTAATAATGCACGAACAACGACTAATTCATAATGAATAGATAGTTTATTAAGAATAATTCAGATTTAGTATCTATTAAAGGATTTGAAGGGTGTTAATTACTACCCTGAATCATTCTCAGTAAATAAATCGTTCATAATGAATGAATGTTACTGTCAGTGAGTATTTCTTTTAAATATGATTATTTTGCTGGGAATGTTTTTTATTCTAAAAGCTCAAACAATATCAGTTTTATGCTTTTTAAAACCACAATTCAATATAATTACAGTCCTAGTTTTAAATATAGATTTAGCCAATATATTGTTTTTCTTTGCTTCTGAGTTGCATTTATTATATTTATGTTTTTATGTTTGTTTTGTCCCACCGGCGGGACGCTAGATTTTTTATTAATTTGTTCCTTTTTCTCCACATCTGATAAAAGGAAAACGATCAGCTGCTGGACGTGTTCAATATGAAAAGAACCCACTTATTTTCAGGCAAATCAGTCATTCTGGGATGAATTAGAGTCAGTTTTTACCCCAAAAGCACAAATTTAAAAATTACACAAAAATTTAATAGGACTTTTATCTGGATTCCGCCTGGACTTTTTTACTTTATTACAAGTCCCTAAAACTAATTTTTGCTTCAGCTTTGAAAGAGGAATTGTCAAAACCAACAAAGGCCCAAACTAGAGTCAATCAGACAAAATCTACAAACACAGCTTCACTTCTTCATAGATTTAACAAAGAAAATGTAGTTGGACTTTAAAGTCTGATGTTCCTGTGGGCGGAGCTTGTTTCAGTGGAATCAAAGTAAATCAGACACAAAACTCCAGAGTCTGAGCTTCACAAAGAGTCAGACAATAGTTTGTGTCCAAAGGGTTCAAGAACAGCTTCAGTTTGAGGCTCATTTTAGTCACACGTTTGAGGAAAAACTGGTCCGAGCGGCGTGTTTAAGGCTCATACAAGTGCAGTTATTATAAAGTGTTACCAAACAATCCTCTGCAAAGAATTATATGATTCAACCGACTCCAACTTCTCCGTCTTGCTACAGTCTTAGCATCTTCCTCCAATCATACTCCCTTCTTCATCCAGTCCCAGAGTACGTCGAGAGTCTATATAAAACCAGATCTGTGCTCGATACGCCCCCGATAATATCTCCACGGTCCGAACACTGACACGTTACACGTCGTCTTAGTTCCGGCAGCTCCGTTCGCTTTGGCCCGGACACGATCCTCCTCCCGACCCGCGCCCGCCGGCTTTAGCTCCGTCTGCGCGATCGATGAGAACAGTCGATCTGTTTGTCCAGCTCCCTCGCTCCCTCCGTCGCTCTGAAAACCTATTTTACTCCATTTTTCCGTCTCTTCATCCCCCTAAGCTCGCCGTCCCGCGCCCGCCCGGCCTCCCGCCTCGGCGAGAAGTAGAAGAACACATGTGGCAGTCATCCCTCGGATCAATACGGCTCTTCTGTCTGCAAATCCGCCCGGGCCGAGATATTAAATCATAGTGAAACGCAGAGGACGGGTGCGTGTCGGGGCCGCGGCGTTTCCATGTAAATCCTCTTATAATGAGACGTCTTGACAGCGCCGAGGCACCTGGGGATTGGACGGGCAGGAGGGGAGCGCTGGAGTTCTTGGGATGTTTGGTGGATTGGAACGCGGCGAAACGGAGGAAAGATGAAGTGTTGTAGGAAAAGGAGTGCATCGACAGAGAAATGAGGTCAGATCGTTAGAGCAAAGTGGCGTAATTGTGGACGCAAGTGAGCAGTGACTTTTTTTTTCCACAGTTTTAAAGCAGAACTCGGTAACTTCAGTGACAGAGCGCCCCCTGCAGGTCTCTTGTGAACGTACACTCCCAGTAAAATGACGGCAAAAGCTTTTTCTTTCGTTTTTCCCCTTCGTTTTTATTGAAATAATGTTGCCAAATATAAAAAAAAAGAGCCAGTGTTTCAGGAGAGTTGTCTTGGTTGCAGCTGGTTTTCCGCTCAGAGACAGCAGGGGGCGACAACAGGGGCTTCAAACAGCCCAAAAATACATTTACAACCACCACACGGACTTATGAAGACTTTAATAAGGTCAAAATGTTACTTAGTTCAACTTTAAGTAGTAACTTCAGCGACAGAGCTCCCCCTGCAGCTCGTTTGTGAAAATACACTGCCAGAAAAAGACGCAAAAGCTAAATGATCTGTCAGTGGTTAAGATCATGTTACTTACCGACTGACAAATGTATTTTTTTATTTTAACATAAATGATGGTCTGATCATCAGAAATACCTTGAAACCATTGAAATATTCTGCATCACATCAGCAATTAAATCTCATTGAGTCATTCATTCATTCATTTTCTCCCGCTTATTCCCGTTAGGGGTCGCGGGTGACTGGAGCCTGTCCCAGTGACTTTGGGCCTTAGGCGGGGTACACCCTGGACAGTGGCCAACTCATCGCAGGGCTAACACTGTCCTTGTCTCTGTCTCATTGAGTCAAAACTTCTCAAATCCAGATAAAAATGATCAATTCAAGCCATTTTAAGATCAAATAGATTTACATTTTATATCATTTGGATTGAAGTAAGAAATAATGTATTGAAACAAGTCACAAACGGTTTGAAACAAGTAAAATAATCTAGTTCCATCAAATAAATCGTCTCCACTGATCTTAACGAGTTAAAACGTCTGAAACTCAGATTAATATCCTGAAATCAACACATTTGAACTCATCTAGAGATTTGTATTTGCTGTGCGTCTCATTTAAATTATATTTGAGTTGGCGCTAGTTTCAAACTCGATCTTGATGCCACAGAAATACTTAATAATGGTCTTTTTTCTGTTCAAGGTTTTACAACTGACTGACATTCTCAACATAAAAGTACTTTCTTTTATTAAACATAGTGGTCTTATTATTATATTATCATTTTAAGCTCAAAACGCTTCCAAAACTGTTGAAAGGTCATATGTTGTCTTGTTAATATATATTTTTTTACTATCGATACTTTACTAACTTCTGTATTGAGTCAAAACGTCTGAAATCCAGATAAATATCCTGAAATCAAGACATTTTAACTCATCTAGACACTCATTTTTGCCGTGCAGTGCCTTGAAGTGTCCAAAAAAGCTCACCATAGGTTCAGTGCGTCTTCATTGTTAGTGACGATTCATGCATTTCTTCCTGTGTCCCGCCCTGGTCCAGCCCCCAGCGCCCCTCCCCAGCAGGTCACCGTCCTGACCGTGGGCAGCCAGAACAGCACCTCCATCAGCATCTCCTGGGACCCCCCTCCTCCGGACCACCAGAACGGGATCATCCAGGAGTACAAGGTGCGTCTCCTCCATCCAACCTGTGTTTTGGACTTTGAAATTAAAGCTATTGTTAAAAAACGTGTCAATAAAAGCCAATCAAGCAGTCGAGGAGAGCTGTAACGAGTCAAGTCTGAGTCCTTGGTCCAAAAGTCTTAAAGTGCGTATGACAGGCTTTTATGGTTTTCTAATTTTGACTTTATTTGGTGGATTAAAGGAAAGATATTCAGCATTTTTCATACTGTCATTAACCTTTAAACATGCTATTGATCTCATCTCATGTTTTAAAGTGCGTATGACAGGCTTGTATGGTTTTCTAATTGTGACTTTATTCAGTGTATTAATATTCTTGTAAATATAAATTATAGTTTTACACCAATCAGGTCGCTGTTTGTGGAGAAAAGTTGAAAAATCTGTTGAAAATCACAGGAAGTAAACAAACTGATGACATCACACTGGGGAGACAAAGGTTTGATTCAACAAAATAGATGTTTACGTGTGTTTTTCTTTGTTGAATAAAAAAATCTGTGACATTAGAGGAGTTTTGGTGCAGTGTACAGGATGTTTCTTGGTAATTTCCCAGTGTGATGTCATCATTCACAACCAGGAAGTAAAATTAAAAACCTAAAAAAAAAAAAAGCCAAACTGGGGTAAAATTTGTAAAGATTTGAGCAGAATTTGAAATATATTCATATTAACTGCATTTTAGTCAAATGAGCAGCCCAACCTGTCAGAGGCATTTAAAAAAAAGTGAAATTAGCGCTGAAAACACGTCATTGTACGGATTTGCTGCAGCAGTTATCGTGTTCAGAGGCAGAACGAGTTTAATGATGATTTAAGGACTTAAAAGAGCGGAACATTCTCAGATAAGTGACTTAGATGATCTGAAAATATGTCAGAAAATCCCGGAAGTTCAGCAGGAAGTGTGTTTTATGCTCAGACGGAGAGGATTTTCAGATAAACATTTATCAAAACAGCGTGAATGAAAGTGAATGCCACTCCAGGTGTGTTTTTGATGACGAAACAGAACAGGGTTTAGAGTTCAAAAAAGAAATATGACCCTGCCCCTGACCCTGTACCTGCCGTGTGACCCTGTCCCTGCCCCTGCCGTGTGCCCCTGTCCCTGACTCTGACCCCCCTGCCCCTGTCCCTGTCCCTGCCGTGTGCCCCTGTCCCTGACCCTGACTCCCCTGCCCCTGTCCCTGTCCCTGCCGTGTGCCCCTGTCCCTGACCCTGTCCCTGCCGTGTGCCCCTGTCCCTGACCCTGTCCCTGCCGTGTGCCCCTGTCCCTGACCCTGTCCCTGCCTCTGACCCCCCTGCCCCTGTCCCTGACCCTGCCGTGTGCCCCTGTCCCTGACTCTGACCCCCCTGCCCCTGTCCCTGACCCTGTCCCTGCCGTGTGCCCCTGTCCCTGTCCCTGACTCTGACTATGACCCCCCTGCCCCTGTCCCTGTCCCTGACCCCCCTGCCCCTGTCCCTGTCCCTGCCGTGTGCCCCTGTCCCTGACTCTGACCCCCCTGTCCCTGACCCTGTCCCTGCCGTGTGCCCCTGTCCCTGTCCCTGACTCTGACCCCCCTGTCCCTGTCCCTGACCCCCCTGCCCCTGTCCCTGTCCCTGCCGTGTGCCCCTGTCCCTGACCCTGACTCTGTCCCTCCCGTGTGCCCCTGTCCCTGTCCCTGACCCCGTCCCTGCCTCTGACCCTGCCTCTGCCCCTGTTCCTGCCGTGTGCCCCTGTCCCTGACCCTGCCGTGTGCCCCTGTAGATCTGGTGCCTGGGCAACGAGACGCGCTTCCACGTGAACAAGACGGTGGACGCGGCCATCCGCTCGGTGGTGGTGGGCGGGCTGCAGATGGGGCTGGTCTACAGGGTGGAGGTGGCCGCCAGCACCAGCGCCGGGGTCGGGGTGAAGAGCGAGCCCCAGACCATCGTCATCGGTAAGAGCCAAACTCCATGGTAACAGCATGGTCTTAAACTTACTGTTAAGGCCAGACACTACAGGCAGGTCAGTTTTCTCTCTCACATATCGATGTCTTTCATGTGGAAACAACAAACGTGTCCAATCTGCTCCTAAAGATGTTTTGTTCTTCCATTGAATCCACTTCATCCATAGATTTCTCTGGGACATTGTAACTTCAAAGGACGTTTTCTTAAAATACATTTTTGTCCCTCGAGACATAAAGATCAGCCTTAAAGTAGATCCTACACCAAACTGTACAATCTGGACTCAACAGGATTTAGACCAAATGTACAGAAGGATTTTTTAAATATCTAATTCTAAAACTGATTTATTGAAGTTTTAAGTTAAAAAAATGAGGCGAAATTTGAATTTTTAGGACAATTTTCAGTCCAATCTAAACTAAATAATAAATCCAAAATCCTCTTTAAAAATTTTTATAACTAATATGTTACAAAATGAACCAAGAAATTTAAACCTGGTTCTGTCCATTTTTCAGATTTAAATGTCCCAAATATGTGGATTTTTGACCATTTTTACACATAAAACATCTTATTTCTACATGAAAACATGAAATGATGCTTTTTCTTACATTTATGAGACTAAACTACAGGAGAAGTTTACAATTGATATCTTTAATGTAAGATTTTTTCCTGTTCACCTGCAGCGTCTCACCTTAAACTGGAATGAAAAATGAAATGAAAAGAGCACAAAGAAAAGGGTCACCAGCTTCAGTCTCCACTGATCTTAACGAGTCAAAACGTCTGAAATCCAGATTAATATCCTGAAATCAACACATTTTAACTCATCTAGAAGTTCATTTTTGCAGTGTATATTTTACGTTTTAATAAAAGTTAGCATTACTTTTGAGTCACTGTAAGCTAGCTAGCGCGTTAGAGATTATTACTTATTTTTATTTTTGCAATGCTTTGTTTTTCTTCTACCAGATCCCGGTAAGTATCATTGGGAGTAGATTGATACAAGTTTAGGATTTATTATCTTACTTGTTTGTTGTTTAGTTTAGTTTAGCTTAGATCGAGTCGAACATATAAACCAAACGACAGAGTGCGGCTCGGAGGCAGGACGTGTCAGGCGCGTGTCATTTCACAAACCATATTCTGATGTGTGTTTTCCCGCTTTGATTTACGAGCGCCGCGTCGGCCTCGGCCCGATCTGACCCAGAACGGATGGTTTGGCCTGCGGCGGGTTCTTATTTCCCCCGCGTCCCGTAATCCATCTGAGGCGCCGTGTTTGTGGACGTGCAGCGAGGGGAGAGAGAGTGCACCGTATGACAGAAGAGGCGACGGGTGGACGGGCGAATTAGGTCTGAGCGATACGGGGATAAAAATCGAACCGTGAGCTCGTCCCAGTGACAATCTGCTATTTTTGTCAAATCGTTGTATCGTGATTGACTGTTATACTCTTTCTCGCCGCTCAAACACACTTTTTCTCCTGTTGTTTAGGCTCTGAAGCCTCTGAGCTGATGACTTTATTTACCTCTTAAAGGCCAGAGCTGCACAATTAAACCAAACCAGTTCTGAAACAAATGACAAAAGCGCGACCAAAAGTGATAAAAATGTGTTCAAAACCAACAAAAACGCACCAACAAACGCAACACAATGCACCAAAATGTTACAAAAAGCGTCAACACTGTGACAAAAAACAACAAAGACGCAACTGAAAGTGACAAAAACGCGACTAAAAGCGTCAAAATTGTGTTTAAAAGTGAATTTGGACAGAATCACAATTAGATATTTTTCCTAAATCGTGCAGCTCTATTATTCAACCACAACACATTTCATTTAGATCTGGCTGATACAGTGATAAAAATCGAATGGTGAGCTGGTCCCTGTGACAATCTGCTGTTTTTGTGAAATTGTCGTATCGTGATTGACTGTTTGTGTCTTTAATGCAGCTGTCTGTTCAAACACACTTTTTCTCCTGTTGTTTAGCCTCTGAAGCCTCTGAGCAGATGACTTTATTTACCTCTTATAGACAAGGGCTGCACAATTAAACTAAATTGACACAAAATCATAATTTTAATGGACGCAAAGGCTGCAATTTTTGAAGTGAAAAACTGCTTTGATTTCATTAAAAATTGCTCACACTGTAGTTTGGATTTGTACAAACATGTTCTGAAAGTGACAAAAGCGCGACCAAAAGTGATAAAAATTTGTTCAAACCAGTGGGCGGGGCTACCGCGCTCAAATTGAGCCGCCGACTGTAGGCTACCATGTTTGCAATCTGCTGCTGACCGCTAGGGGCTGCTGCAGAAGTAGAATTATTCAATGCAAGTCAATGGGGAGTTAGACGTTTCAAAACCTACTTTAGAGCCTGAGGCTCAAAATACGGCTTTGGTCTGAAACGTTAGCTTACGGCTCTGTGACGTTAGCTTACGGCTCTGTGACGTTAGCTTACGGCTCTGTGACGTTAGCTTACGGCTCTGTGACGCTGAGGGGGTGAATGTTTTTGAACCAGGCTGGTTTAGCCTGTGATTTTTTAAAGTTCGTGCATATCTAATGAAGAAGGCGGGCTTTACGCGCCGGAAATGTCAGGGCGGAGCCAAACACCTACGAGTGGGCGGTAACCATAGAGACAACGACGGCAGTACGTCAGCAAAAGGCCGCCCCAAAGTCGCCCTCTCCCCGCCTCCCCACCGAGGGGGGAGTGGTGGGGGCTAACCCGCGGCCATTTTGAATTCTCCATGACTGAGCCGCATTATCATGAATGGGGCGGAGCCACAACCGTCTGTCCACTATTTTTATGTCTATGGTTCAAACGCGACAAAAACGCACCAACAACAAACGTGATGCATCAAAATGTGACTAAAAGCGTCAACACTGTGACAAAAAACAACAAAGACCCAACTGAAAGTGACAAAAATGCGACTAAATGCAACAAAATTCTGTTAAATTTGAACTGAGACCTATTATTAAAGCATAAACTGCAAAATCGCACTGAAAAATTTGACATTTTTCCTAAATGGTGCAGCTCTATTAAAGGCAATAGAAAAATACAAAGTGAACATGAATCGTGATCAAAATCGAAATCTTGTTGAGTCCAGATTGTACAGTTTGTGTGGATCTACTTTAAGGCTGATCTTTATGTCTCGAGGGACAAAAATGCATTTGGAGAAAACAGCATTTGGAGTTTGGTGTCGTTTTTGTCACTTTTAGCCGCATTTTGTTCCTTTTAGTCTTGTTTTTATCGCGTTTTTGTCACTTTTAGTCACATTTTTGTCACTTTTAGTTAAATCCTTCTGTTCGTTTGGACTAAATCTTGTTGAGTCCAGATTGTACAGTTTGGTGTGGGATCTACTTTAAGGCTGATCTTTATGTCTCGAGGGACAAAAATGCATTTTAAGAAAACAGCCTTTGAAGTTTAGTCTAATTTTTGTCACTTTTAGCCACATTTAGTTGCCTTTAGTCTCGTTTTTGTCACTTCTAGTCACATTTTTTATGCTTTTAGTCACACTTTTGTCACTTATAGTTGCGTTTTTTTGTCACTTCTAGCCACATTTTTGTCATTTTCAGCTGCGTTTTTTTCGCTTTTTTACATTTGGACTAAACCTTGTTGAGTGCAGATTGTACAGTTTGGTGTAGGATCTACTTTAAGGCTGATCTTTATGTCTCGAGGGACAAAAATGCATTTTAAGAAAACGGCCTTTGAAGTTTGATGTCATTTAATGTGTTTTAGCCCCATTTTAGTCTTGTTTTTGTCGCTTTTTTGTCACTTTTTTGATGTTTTTGTCGCTCATAGTTGCTTTTTTGTCACTTTTAGTCACGTTTTTGATGTTTTCAGTTGAATTATTGTCACTTTTAGTCACCATTTTGTCACATTTAATCAAAGATTGTGTACGTTTGGTCTAAATCTTGTTGAGTCCAGATTGTACAGTTTGGTGTAGGATCTACTTTAAGGCTGATCTTTATGTCTCGAGGGACAAAAATGCATTTTAAGAAAACGTCCTTTGAAGTTACAACGTCCCAGAGAAATCTATGGATGAAGTGGATTCAATGGAAGAATAAAACATCTTTAGGAGCAGATTGGACACGTTTGTTGTTTCCACATGAAAGTCGAGATGTTGAGAGAACAAACCGACCAAAAAATAAGAGTTTTGCCTTTAGTGTCTCGCCTTAAGACAAAAAAAAAATATGATCCAGCCGCTTTAAATCCAAGCTCATACGACAAACTTGAACGACAGCTAGCCTCCTCACTAGCTAAGCGGTTACCCAGATGCCTTTGCTTCACAACGTTCATCCTTGGAGCGGTTTGAGGAAGGGCGTGTCTCCGTTTGCACAAATGACACACGACTAGAGCCTGTTTTTCTGAACTTGGCGGCTGTTTTTGATTTGCCGTGCGAGTGTGGGAACGGCCCGGCTGTTCAAACCACGCACGACGATCGATCCGCGGCGGAGGCTCCAGCTCACACGCAGCGGTTTGTGTTTTATCTTTTTCAGCTGTGAACAGAGAGGTTTTCTGTCACGAGGACGAGGATATAGACATTTGGAGTCTGTGGACAGATTTAAGCCGTGCAGTAAAATATGTTTGTGGGATTCAAGAGTCAAGAGCAAAGAAATGGGCTTGACGTCATATTTACTTGAGCTTGTTTTGATTATTTATGTCAGTGTTTTTCAACCTTTTTTGGGTTTAAAAGCCACCACGGCACGTCACCTACCTAAAACATGAGTTAGTTAAAAATATTGTATATAATGAGGTAAATAATGTCTGTGGCGCTGTCTAGTTCTTTAAATTTGGTAATAGTGATGGTTTTGAGTTCTTTTTTTGGTGAAAATGTTGCTCAGGACACTCCAAAAAGGTAAATTAGTTCATTAAATCCGCATTTGTGAATCTGTGAACTCAAACTGGACATTTTCTCAAGGCACACCTGGTAAAGCCTGGTTGAAAATCAAGGATTTATGTTAAAGATGGTTTTTATTTATTTTTTATCCTGTCTTTCCCATTTTGGATTGGCGCAAATACGTACATTAAAATACTGAAATGAAAACGTTATTGCACGGTATAATGCACAGGAAATAGATTAACGAAATGTGTAACCGTGGTAATTTTATAGTAATTTCGGTAACGCTTTAGATTAAGGTTCCTTAGTAAACTATTTATAATGCATTAATAATCACTTGTTATGTGTTTATAAGCACTTATAAGGCATTTACGAGCATTTATTAGCGTGATAATTGAAAATAATGTAATATTTGCTCATTGATGCTCTGTACATGTGGTTTATTCACTCAAACAAGTTTTGTCTGATGGATTATAAACATGTATAAGGCGTTATAAGTGCATAAACAAACTATTAGTGCTTATTAACATTTAATTTTAATTTTAATTTTAATTTAATTAACCTTAATCTAAAGCGTTACCGTAATTTCAAATGGAAACAGGACACATCTCTCATTCTACTTTGTGTCATGGTGATATGATTAACCTAAACCCTCCCCTTTAATTTCTATAACTCTGTACAAAAGAGACAAAAACATAGACATTTGTTTACAATGCAGTTCCATTAAAATGGCATTGTTCTATTGTTATGAAATCGTGGTTTTTAAAAATAATTTTGTCCGCTTTTGGGTGCTAAAAGACTAATTACTTTATGTTTATTGCAAGTTGATAAAAATGGATACAGAAATGGAAGTGCGCCGTCATCATGCTATTGCTTTTCAAATTTTTTATTAGCTTTAATGCACTCTGTACTGGTCTTTGAAAGTTGTGAAACAAACACAGAAACTCATCGCGGTGAATTAATCGATCTGGCATGATAGTTGTCGTTAGCTTTAGCGTGACGACAAAACTCAGTGAAAATTGCTTTTAAACTTTGGTGAGAATATGACACTGTTTGGCAAAAATAGACCCTTTAAACTATAATAAACATCAGCACTGTAAACATTAAAGGGGCTGGATCAAGTTGATAAAATGGATACAGAAATGGAAGTGCGCTGTCATTATGCTATTGCTTTTTAACATTTTGTTTTAGCTTTTATGCACTTTTTACCGGTCTTTGAAAGTTGTGACACGAACGTAGAAACTCATTGATCGATCCCGTGAATCAGGAAGTGCGCTGCCGGCAGGATAGTTGTCGTTAGCTTTAGCGTGAAGACAAAACTCACTGAAAATTGCTTATAAACTTTGGTGAGGATATGACACTGTTGGGCAAAAAATAAACCCTTTAAACCCTTGATTTTCAACCAGTGCCGGGGAAAACTAGTGCGCCTTGAGGTTTTGCCCGGTGTGCCTTGTAAAAAATGTCCAATTTGAGTTAACAGATTCACAAATGCACATGTATTTTACTAATTTACAGTGTCCTGAGCAACTTCCGCACCAAAAACAACACAAAACTATCACTAATGCCAAATTTAAGACAGTGGACCATATATTATTTGGCTCATTATGTACCATGTTTTTTTAGTAAATCGTCTGATTTGGTAATGTTTCAGTAGTAAATGCTGTGCCATGGCATTTTTTCAATCCAAAAAGTGTGCCGCGGCTCAAAAAAGGTTGAAAAACACTGCTTTAAACTATAATAAACATCAGCGCTTTAAATGTTAAAGGGGCTGAATCCAATTTTTCCTTTCTACAAGTTGATAAAAATGGATATTTTTAGCTTTAATGCATTCTGTACTGGTGTCTGAAAGTTGTGAAACAAGCTCAAAAACTCATCTTGGTAAATTTTTACAACGATCCCTTGATCCAAAAAGTGCGCTGCTGGCAAGAAACATGTCGTTAGCTTTAGCGTGACGGCAAAACACTTTGGTGAGAATATGACACTGTTTGGCAAAAAATAGACCCTTTAAACTATAATAAACATCAGCGCTACAAACATTAAAGGGGCTGGATCCAATTTTTCCTTTCTGCAAGTTGATGAAAAGGATACAGAAATGGGAGTGCGCTGTGCTAATGTTTTTTAGCTTTAATGCGCTATGTACTGGTGTCTGAAAGTTGTGAAACGAGCTCAGAAACAGATCGCAGTGAATTATTAGAATGATTCCGTGAACCAGGAAGTGCGCTGCTGGCAGGATAGTTGTCGTTAGCTTTAGCGTGACGGCAAAACTCAGTGAAAATTGCTTTTAAACTTTGGTGAGGATATGACACTGTTTGGCAAAAAAATAGACCCTTTAAATAAACTATAATAAACATCAGCGCTACAACATTAAAGGGGCTGGATCCAATTTATCCTTTCTACAAGTTGATGAAATGGATACAGAAATGGAAGTGTGCTGTCCTCATGCTAATGTTTTTTAGCTTTAATGCGCTCTGTACTGGTGTCTGAAAGTTGTGAAACGAACTCAAAAACTCATCTTGGTGAATTATTAGAACGCTCAGAATGCATTCGGTTGCTGTTTTTCCACATTAAGACGGTAAACATCAGGTACAGCACATTCAACACACTTTCAGTCTCTTTCGGGCAGCGTTCTTGTCTTCTTTTTCACACCCGCTGCCGTGTCTCGTCTCAGGTAAAGAGTTCCGGGACGTGTTCATCCACGGGAACCGGAACAACAGCATCACGGAGCAGATCACGGACGTGGTGAAGCAGCCGGCCTTCATCGCGGGCATCGGAGGGGCCTGCTGGGTCATCCTCATGGGCTTCAGCATCTGGCTCTACTGGAGGAGGAAGAAGAGGAAGGGCATGAGCAACTACGCAGGTGAGAGCAATGTTTGGTGCCCAGAGACAAGAGGCGCATGGGCCAAAAAATTAAAATGGAGATGGTCCAATTGTGGGTTCCTTAAACATTGGACCTGTTTTTCCTCAAACGTGTGACTAAAATGATTCAAACTGAAGCTGTTCTTGATCCTTTGGACTCAAACTATAGTCTGACTCTTTGTGACGCTCAGACTCTTGTTTTGTGTCTGATTTACTCTGATTCCACTGAAACAAGCTCCGCCCACAGGAACATCAGACTTTAAAGTCCAACTACATTTTTGTTGTTAAATCTATGAAGAAGTGAAGCTGTGTTTGTAGAGTTTGTCTGATTGACACGTTTGGCTTTTGTTGGTTTTGACAATTCCTCTTTCAAAGCTGAAGCTAATTTAATAAAAAAAAAATCAGTTTTAGGGACTTGTAAACGTGTCTATTTGGTGTAAATTATAACAATATAATAATAATAATAATTAATAACTAATTATAACTCGATTTTATTGCGATATTTAAATTCATTTTGACTAAAGCTACAACTAACAGTTATTTTAGTCGTCAAGTCAGCGATTATTGTAGATTGAGACTATAATAATCTAACATTTTTAACCAAATACATGTTGAAATATTGTGAATAACGGCTTCTAGATCGAGAATATTTATGAATGAACATTTTTCTTTAATATTGTCACTTTCTTTGTTATAAAAGTCTTTAAAGGGCCTATGACAGGTTGAACCACTGATTTAACTAAAATGCAGTTAAGATTTCTGCTAGAATCTTCACACATTTTACCCCAGTTTTGCTTTTTTGTAGATTTTAAATTTTACTTCCTGGTTGTAAAGTATGACATCACGCTAGGAAATTACCATAGCAACCACACTGTACACTGGGCCAAAACTCATCTAATGTCACAGATTTAGTTCATTTGACAAAGAAAAACACATGTGAACACCTTTATTTTGTTGAATCATTGTTTAAAGGGTCAAAAAAGTTGTTTATTTTGCGTAAATTATGCATAACCTTTGTCTCCCCAGCGTGATGTCATCAGTTTGTTTACTTCCTGTATTTCTCAACAGGTTTTTCAACTTTTCTCCACAAACAGTCACCTGATTGGTGTAAAACTATAATTTATATTTACGACAAGTATTAATGCACTAAATAAAGTCAAAATTAGAAAATCATAGAAACCTGTCATAGGCACTTTAAGTTTCTGTTTTAGAATCTGTATAATCCAGAGAAGAACGACCATCATCGAAATACGACTGACATTATTGTTTACAGTCGACTTCACGATTATTCTACTAATTGTTGCCGCCCTGTTTTTGATGCAATAATGTCTATAATATTAAAATAAAAACCAACAAATACAAAACCGAGGCCAATTTAGTTTGAAAAAGCTAGATTTTATTCATGATTTTACCTTTTCTATGTTTTCATTTTAAAAAGAGAACAGACTTAAAGTGCGTATGACAGGTTTTAACGATTTTCTAATTTAGATTTTATTTGGTGTATTAATACGTATTGTACATAAAAATTATAGTTTTACACCAATCGAGTCACGGTTTGTGGAGAAAAGCTGAAAAAGCTGTTTAGAATTACAGGAAGTAAAAACTGATGACATCACACTGTGAGACTCATTCCATCCAAAGGTTCTGCACAATTTACCCAAAATATACAACTTATTTTACCCTTAAAACATGAATTCAACAAAATAAAATTGTTCACATGTATTTTGATTTGTCGGACAAAAATAATCTCTGACATCAGCCGAGTTTTAGCCCAGTGTGCAAAGTAATTTCCTGGTGTGATGTCATCATTTACAACCAGGAAGTGACATCAAAAAACTAAAAAAAAATGGCTAAAAATGATAAAATGTGTCATTATTTTTAGCAAAACTTTAAATATATTTATCTGACCTGTATTTTAGGTAAATGAGTCCAACCTGTCATAGGCCCTTTAAAGTGCGTATGACGGGTTTCTATGATTTTCTAATTTTGACTTTATTTAGTGTATTAATACCTCTTGTAAATAGAAATTGTAGTTTTACACCAATCAAGTCGCTGTTTGTGGAGAAAAGTTGAAAAACCTGTTGAAAAATACAGGAAGTAAACAAACTGATGACATCACACTGTGGGAAACAAAGGTCATGCAGAATTTACACAAAATAAACTACTTTTTTGACCCTTTAAACATTAATTCAACAAAATAAAGGCGTTAACGTATTTTTATTTATCAAATAAAAAAAAAAGTGACAATAGATGAGTTCTGGCCAATGTACAGCGTTGTTGCTATGGTAATTTCCTAGCGTGATGTCATCATTTACAACCAGGAAGTAAAATTAAAAAGCTAAAAATTGCAAAAACGGTGTAAAACTTGTAAAGAATTTTAGCTAATTTTGAAAAATGTTTATCTGAACTACATTTTGGTTAAATGAGTCGCCCAACCTGTCATGGGCCCTTTAAGTGTTACTGCGACGATACGGATACTTTTGCGATATTTTGTGCAGCCCTAATTAAACCGTTTCAAAAGCGTCGTCACGTCCTCTCTGTCTTCGAGGGAGCCTTCACTTTACTCCCGGCGCTGGCTCCTGTCGCTCCTGTCAGACTGAGTGGATCCAGAAGGGCCGGAGCGACGGTCAGGCAGACGCAGCGCCTCGCCAGAACCTCCCGATGGCCAGTGAAGGCATCGTTAGCCCGGTGCCCCGCCCACACACCGACCCCGGCATCTGCGAGAGCGCCCCCCGCCCGCTCACACGTCCGGTCCACATGTCCTCGCCGCGGCTCCTGAACCGTACAGACTTTTTGAGATAGTATTTAGTTTGGAGAAGCTAATTAATTAAATCTGTGTAAATATTTTAGTCGTTTAGACGTGTTTGTTGGTTCTCAAAGTGGATCGTTTGAATGTGAGAGCTCGACTAGTCTGTTCTTTTAAAGCGAGACACTACAGGCAAAACTAATTTTTGTGGGGTTTTTTGGTCAGTTTTCTCTCTCACGTGTCGACTTTCATGTGGAAACAACAAACGTGTCCAATCTGCTCCTAAAGATGGGACATTGTAACTTCAAAGGACGTTTTCTTCAAATGCATTTTTGTCCCTCGAGACATAAAGATCAGCCTTAAAGTAGATCCTACACCAAACTGTACAATCTGGACTCAACAGGATTTAGACCAAACACAAGGATTTTTAGATATCTGATTCTAAAACTGATTTATTGAAGTTTTAAGTTGAAAAAATTAAGCAAATTAGAATTAGGATACTTTTCAGTCCAATCTAGTTACTTAAAAACGAAATAAATCCAAAATCCTCTGTACATTTTTTGTAACTAATCTGTTACAAAATGAACCAAGAAATTTAATCTGGTTCTGTCCATTTTTCAGATTTAAATGTCCCATGTATGTGTAATATTTTTATTTTTTTTTTACACATAAAATGCCTTATTTCCACATGAAAACATGACATGATGAAGAACTATTTTTTTCTTACATTTATGAGAGTAAACTACAGGAGAAGTTTACAACTGATATCTTTAAATTTAAGATTTTTTCCTGTTCACCTGTAGTGTCTCTCCTTAATAGTTTAATTCCTTTGAGAATATATTCTCGCAAAAGATTAACCTTTTTTTAATGGTAGGATTTTGGTATTTAAGGTCACATATTATACATTATTTGTATAGCTAGCATGTCCTTCAGCACATTTGCTTTGGTATTTTGTATTTTAGAACTTGATACGTCTGACATCATAAATGCTCTAAATGAGCCTGACGATGATTGATGGACTTAAAAACATCACAGAAGAGCTAAGGAGTGCTTGAGTGCTCAGAGTAAGAGCACCTCATAAACAGGATTAAACACATTTGCAGATAGACCTGGGCGATACAGCAAAAAATGGTTGCTGCTCATCGGGGCTCACCTGTAACCCTCCCCTGTGCACCTGTAACCCTCCCCTTTGCACCTTTAACCCTCCCCTCTGCACCTGTAACCCTCCCCTGTGCACCTGTAACCCTCCCCTGTGCACCTGTAACCCTCCCCTGTGCACCTGTAACCCTCCCCTGTGCACCTGTAACCCTCCCCTGTGCACCTGTAACCCTCCCCTGTGCACCTGTAACCCTCCCCTGTGCACCTGTAACCCTCCCCTGTGCACCTGTAACCCTCCCCTGTGCACCTGTAACCCTCCCCTCTGCACCTGTAACCCTCCCTGTACACTTGTAACCCTCCCCTCTGCACCTGTAACCGTCCCCTGTGCACCTGTAACCCTCCCCTGTACACTTGTAACCCTCCCCTGTGCACCTGTAACCCTCCCTGTGCACCTGTAACCCTCCCCTGTACACTTGTAACCCTCCCCTGTGCACCTGTAACCCGTAACCCTCCCCTGTACACCTGTAACCCTCCCCTGTGCACCTATAACCCTCCCCTGTACACCTGTAACCTGTAACCCTCCCCTGTACACCTGTAACCCTCCCCTGTGCACCTGTAACCTGTAACCCTCCCCTGTACACCTGTAACCCTCCCCTGTGCACCTATAACCCTCCCCTGTACACCTGTAACCCTCCCCTGTACACCTGTAACCCGTAACCCTCCCCTGTGCACCTGTAACCCTCCCCTGTACACCTGTAACCCTCCCCTGTACACCTGTAACCCTCCCCTGTGCACCTGTAACCCTCCCTGTGCACCTGTAACCCTCCCTGTGCACCTGTAACCATCCCCTATACACCTATAACCCTCCCCTGTGCACCTGTAACCCTCCTCTATACACCTGACCCGTGCAGCTCATCAGGACTCACCTGTAACCCTGCCCTCTGCACCTGTAACGCTGCCCTCTGCACCTGTAACCCTGCCCTCTGCACCTGCCCTGCCCTCCTCTAACTCTGCACTTTTCTTGTCTTCTTGTTTTGCAGTTCAGTCCTTCACCTTCACCCCTGCAGGTACTGTTCGCTTGAGCCGCCTCCTCGCTTTGACCCATCCCACTCCACTCGCCCTGGCGTTCTGTAGAGTCGGGGGCCTGGCTACGGCAAAAATCACACGCAAAATATGAGTTTCTAGATGAGTTAAAACGTATTGATTTCAGGATATGAATCTGAATTTAAGAAATAATATTTTGAAACAAGTCACAAACGGTTTGAAACAAGTAAAATAATGTAGTTCCATCAAATAAATCGTCTCCACTGATCTTAAAGTGCGTATGACAGGTTTTTATGATTTTCCAATTGTGACTTTATTCAGTGTATTAATACCTGTTGTAAATATAAATTATAGTTTTACACCAATCAGACCGCTGTTTGTGGAGAGAAAAAGTTGAAAAATCTGTGGAAAATTACAGAAAGTAAACAAATTGATGACATCACACTGGGGAGACAACGGTTATGCAGAATTGACACACTTTTTTGGCCCTTTAAACATTGATTCAACAAAATTAAGGTGTTTATGTGTGTTTTTCTTTGTCAAATAAAGAAATCAGTGACATTATATGAGTTTTGGTGCAGTGTACAGGATGTTTCTTGGTAATTTCCCAGTGTGATGTCATCATTTACAACCAGGAAGTAAAATAAAAAGCCTAAAAAAAAAGCTAAACTGGGGTAAAATTTGCATAGATTTTGCAGAAACTGAAATATATTTATCTTAACTGCATTTTAGTCAAATGAGTAGTCTAACCTGTCAGAGGCCCTTTAATGAGTCAAAACGTCAGAAATTCAGATTAATATCCTGAAATCAACACATTTTAACTCATCTAGAAGTTCATTTTTGCAGTGTTTTGTCGTTTTATTAGATCATACAACTTACTACTGCGATGCCTCTTTCTTAAACATGGTCTTGTTTCATTTCTTTCTCATGAATCTCAAAGCATGATCTTCTCACTTGTGACCATTTGTCTATCTCTGGAGTGTATCATATTTATTGAGTTATTGCGCTTGTAGATGTGTTATAAGTGTTATATATTGGACTTTATGTTCATTTTCATATCAGGACCCAGATTTACTAAAAGGTATGCTACAGATATATTTAATGTTTAGATGCATTCAAGAATATATCATAATTTTGCAGATGATATTATACTGATTATGAGTTGTACATATTCACCTTATTCCTGAAGTTGTCGTACGCGCCGCCGTCTTGTTTCCGTTGTAGTTCACACGGAGCAGACGAGCTCAACAGAAAATAAGTTCTACTCGACTAAAAAGACGTTTTCAGGAAATCGTTGTGTTGTGACTTGTTGTTGCTCGTGTTCATTAAACATTTTACACAAATCAATCTACTTTATGTAACATTTTAGTGTCAGACTTTTCCCTTTTCGTCATTCGCTTTAACAGAAGTGCGTTTACAACAAAAGTGCGAATCTGTGTCAAAAAGAGACAAAAGTGGGCGGGAATAAGGTGAATAGCCATGACTATATCATGCTTTGGGATGCATTTCTTCCATCTACAAATCTATGTTTATAGTTTCTTCGTTCTGATGTGCTGTAGCGGTTGGTGTTGGTTCGTCAGTGTCTCATTCTTCTCGGCTCATCTGTTTCTCCTGTTCTTCAGTTTGAACTCTTTGGCCTTCATGCAGCGAGGCAGCAGCAGATAGTACGACCTGTCGCTTTAAGTCGTCTGTCTCCGTCTTTAGTTTTTAGTCTATGAACGTCTCCATCAGAAAAGTTACGCCTTGCACCTTTAAGATGAGACGCTGCAGGTGAATAGGAAAAAATCTTAAATTTAAAGATATCAAAGTAAACTTCTCCTGTAGTTTAGTCACATAAATGTAAGAAAAAATGTATTCGTTTTGTAGAAATAAGGCATTTTATGTGTGAAAAGTGGCCAAAATTTTATATATTTGAGACATTTAAATCTGAAAAATGGACAGAACCAGTTTCTTGCACCGTTTTGTAACATATTAGTTACAAAAAAATGTAAAGAAGGGATTTTGAATTTCTTATTCAGTTTTTAAAAACAAGATTGGGCTGAAAATGGTCCTAAAAATTCAAATTTTGCCTCATATTTTTGGCTTAAGACTTCAAAAATCTGTTTTAGAATTAGATATAAAAAAAAAATCCTTCTGTACATTTTGTAAAAGTCCAAGATTGTACAGTTTGGTGTAGGATCTACTTTAAGGCTGATCTTTATGTCTCGAGGGACAAAAATGCATTTTAAGAAAACGTCCTTTGAAGTTACAATGTCCCAGAGAAATCTATGGATGAAGTGGATTCAATGGAAGAATTAAACATCTTTAGGAGCAGATTGGACACGTTTGTTGTTTCCACACGAAAGTCGATGTGTGGAAAGACCCAACTCTAACAAATTATTGAAAAAAAAATCGTTTTCCCTGTAGCGTCTCGCCTTAAATAATCTAACTCCGTGCTCTCCCAAAGTCAAGTATTGTATTTAAATCTAGTCTAAACTAATTTGGGAAATACGACTCCAATAATCCGTCTCCAGTGGAACAACACGCGGCTCCCTCCCAGCGCCGCCGCGACGTGCTTATTAAAGAGGATTCATCTGTGTTCACTACAGGCGCGGCTTATCTCCGGCGCGTTAGCTAGCGGCGTGTCCGTCCAGCTAGCTTCAAAGTGCTCCAACATGTGCCAGTGTGGAGATATGGACTTCAGAGGGGCCACGTCGGAGAGCCCCACCCCACAAAACATGCTCCGTCTGGGCTGGAGTCAGGCAGATACCGGGGAACAAAGGCGCAGAGCGTTAGCCGCAGTTTGGCTAAAGGCTAAAATGCGGCTGCAGCTGTTAGCTATTGTTTCGGAATTATTTGGGGCGACATTGTTTTTATGGTTTTAATTTGGCTAACAGTGCACGGAGCCGTTAGCGTTACAAATCGTGGGTTTGATGTAGAGAGTAATCCAGCTTTTCCTATTGTTAAATCTTAAGTTTTTTTGTTTTTTGTAATGTAAATTTGCTCATTATCGAGTATGTTTGCACAATATTCTGCGGTAATCGTATTTTCATTTATTAATTTGACATATAATAAATACTACAAATAATAATAACAATGATAATAATATAGTAATACTGCCACTACTGAAAATAAACAAATAATTATCTGGGATGATGATTCAAATGGATCTCACTATTTTTGCCGCAGGGATTTAGAAAAATTCAAATATTACGAGTTTAACGGCGTGACGGAGGCTCTGTGGTAACTAATGTACATAACGCGCTTGTTTTCAGCCCAAAAAACCCACTTAAAACTTAAAATTCTGCATAATGTTTTAATAATTTAACAGTTTATAAAGTTTTAGGAACAGATTTTAAATAAAATTATAGGTCTTATGTTCATTACTCACCACAGGCTGATTAGCTTTGAGCTTTCAAACAATTATTTATTTTATTTTATTCAAAATCCCCTTGAGAAAAATTTATGGAAAATTTACTAAGGTGTGGGCGGTCACTGCTGAGCTTCATATCTGCCACATTTATTATTAAAGGAGACGTATTATGTTTTTTTTTTCTTCAGTATTGAACTGTAACATGAGTAGATTATATTTTTACATTGTGTTCATCGTAAAACCACAATATTGATCTAAAACGGCTTCGTAATAGAAACAGATCCATTGACTTCCTGTTCAAAACTGCAGAACTGATAAGCCCCGCCTCTTCATAGTGACGTCTTACTGTAAAAAGTAGAAGATTGTCATTTACATGTTTTTATTTTTGAATTGTGTCTCTACATGTGGGACTCTGTGTCTTCATTTTTCAAATAGTCACAGCTTAAAACAGGATGTGGGCGGGGATAGGGGGTAGGTGAAAACAGGGATTTTCTGAGCACTGAATCCTTACAAGGACAATAGAGGATTAAAGGCCCTGTATCTGATTTTTACTGTTTTGAAATATGAAAAACAGAACTAGTTGATGTTAAAGTCTTTACATCTGTCACATGTATCGCTCACTTTAATGCAGTCCCAGCATCAGAAATATTCACCGCAAGAAGTTTATTAGCACTTTTCACCAGACTCTGAGCGTCACAGGTAAAGCTAACAAACATGAGCATGCTAACGGTGCACTTCCTGCTTCTCTCGTTGGATAAAGCAGTCTGTAAATAGATGCAGAGTAAAAATTGTGGTCTCATTTTCACCCGAATAGATGCTTTTACAATATATCTGCTGGAGAAACACAGATTTTACTTTATTACATGCTAAAAATCAGGATCATGGACTAGTTCTGTTTTTCCAGTTTCATAACAGTAAAAATCAGGTACAGCCCCTTTAACTCAAACATGCAGGAATCAATTAAAATACAACTCTGACTAAAGTAATGACGAGGAAACAGTGTTGTAACAAGGTTAAAAGATCATTGAAGCTGATTTAAATCAAATTTGAGCTTCCTTTTAACTTAGTACAACAACAACAAATAAACAATAACAACACAATATAAGTATAAGTTTACCATTCTATAAGTCACAGTATTATTATAAGATACAGCCATTGGTAGGTTTCAACAGAGAAGACAAATACCAACAACGGTAAGAATTGAAAACAACAAACCAACACTGATGGGGAGGAAAAGTGTAATGTGAAAACACAATTAAGCGCATTTCTCTCTATATTGTAACCAGACCATAGATTTAAATAAATGTGTGGATATTTTGGCATGACGTTTGTTAGAGATCCAGAGCGTACAACCACACAAACACTTTCACCAGTGGTTCTCTCATCTAGAAATGGGTTTTTTGCAGCGTAAAATGTGTCTTTCCTCTTAACTAACAGTGTATTTTTAACGTTACTTTGCTCTCCAAGCTTTCACCCCACTTACAGTCACACAAAAACACAAAAACTTGCTTTACGATGAACAAAATGTAAAATGACGATCTACTTTGTCATGTATCAAGTACCTGATAAAAAGCATAATACGTCTCCTTTAAAAGTCGATGTTGCACACTCTGTCTCCTTTAAACCCTGCACACACACATTGTGCTTGGTCACCGCCGCGGCCCGATGCAAACCCGCTGCTCTCTCTCCTCCTTCAGTTTTCCTGCTCCTGACAGGCTGCACCTGTTTATCTGCATCAGTGGCCCTGTCTGTGTCCCACACTCCCACACTCCACATGATGTACGAGCCGCTGCCTGCGCTAATCATCCCGGCCCGCCGTTTTATCACAAATCTGATATTAACCTCCAGATGAAACCAGTTTGGCTTCGTCACGTCGCCGCGTCGTCCTTGGAGAGCAGGAGGCGGGATCGGCTCATGCAAAGATGTCAACGCGCGGCCATTTTGGACATCGCATTCTGTGCTTTATTGTCGCTTTAAAGGACACGTGTAGCTACAGTGACTTTTTGAGCTGTTCTAACAATGTTCCGTCATCAAAAACACACCTGAAGTAGCATTCAGTGGCATTCACGCTGTTTTGAGGAATGTTTAACAGAAAATCCTCTCCCTCCGAGCGTCAAACACACTTCCTGCAGAACTCTTTCTACCCGGGACGTATTTTCGGATCATCTACGTCACTTATCCGACAATACTCTTTTGTTTTTAGTCCTTAAATCATCGTTAAACTCGTTCTGAGCATTTCTGCTTCTTAAACACGATAACTGCTGCCACAAATCCGCATCATTACTTCTTTTCAGCGTTAAGATTGGTGCCATCTGCTGGCTGGATGCACTCAGTAAGTGTATTTCATAGTGACTGATGTTTTGAAACATAAGATGGAAAATTTAAGGCGCTCAAGAGCAGGTTTAAAGGATAATTGTTATGTAAAGCACTTTGAATTGCCTTGTGTACGAATTGTGCTCTACAAATAAACTTGCCTTTCCTTGCCTTAGTGGGCTAATGATAATGGCTAATACTAAAGGAAGGCTAATGCTAATAGCTGAAGTAAAACATGCAGGGGAGTCTTAGCCAAGTTGCTAAGTGATCAACAGCATGAGCATCGACCGCTGCGTTTACCAAGTGTCTGTCTTCGTAATCAGTTGCACGCAGCACACAGCGATGTCGTTTTGACCTTAATGACAGGTTTCTATGATTTTCTCATTTTGACTTTGTTTAGTGTATTAATACCTCCTGTAAATATAAATTGTAGTTTTACACCAATCAGATCGCTGTTTGTGGAGAAAAGTTGAAAACCTGTTGAAAAATACAGGAAGTAAACAAACTGATGACATCACACTGGGGAGACAAAGGTTATGCATAATTTACACAAAATAAACTACTTTTTTGACCCTTTAAACATTAATTCAACAAAATAAAGGTGTTAGCGTATTTTTATTTGTCATAATAAAAAAAAGTGACATTAGATGAGTTTTGGCCCAGTGTACAGTGTTGTTGCCATGGTAATTTCCTAGCGTGATGTCATCATTTACAACCAGGAAGTAAAATTAAAAAGCTAAAAATTGCGAAACCGGTGTAAAATTTGTAAAGAATTTTTGCTAATTTTGAAATATGTTTATCTGAACTACATTTTGGTTAAATGAGTCGCCCAACCTGTCATGGGCCCTTTAAGAGCTTCATTTGCAATATAGCTGTACTATATAATCTGTAAACACATTTTCGTGAACTACATCGACAAAAGACTGTCACTGCCACTTCAGATATAAATAAAATAAAGTGAAAGCAACAAAAACATTCAGAAAAATCGTGAGCTCATCAACGTTTTCCATTGACAGCATCCATAACCTCATTGTCCCGTGTCGCTGACGTGCATCGAAGAGTTGACCATTTCCTTGTGGCATGCTCTCTGTTCCATATCCATTGATTTGATATGTGGCATTTGTTTGTTTCTTGTGCTTGCAGTGACATTCCAAAGAGTGGACGGGGGTCTCATGAGCAACGGGAGGTGAGTACACGGCCTTAACGTCTCAGGATTGTGAAGTGTTGCTCGATTGGTACATTGAGTTTTGTTACATCGAGGAACCATTGAACAATTTACACGTGCAAGAACTCTCGATTGTCAGACAGAGCTTGTGAATAAACAAAGGCCAGGGACACAAATGAGTAAGGTTTGAACTTCTGCAAACTCGTGTAAATAGAGTCTGGTGAAGTAAAACTCACCGAGTGTCTTCACTGTGTTTAAGTGAATCGTACAAGTGTTCATGGTTAACCGATTCGCCGATTAACCGTGACTAAACGCTTAACGAGTGAAGAGACTAGCACGTTTCTTTTTCTGCCTCGTTTACTATGTTGTGATACACTTTTGCGCCAGACATTTTATGTGAAAAAATTCCACACATTTGGGACATTTAAATCTGAAAAATGGACAGAACCAGGTTTAAAATTCTTGGTTCATTTTGTAACATATTATTTACAAAAAAATTACAGAAGGATTTGGATTTTTTTATTGTGTTTTTAAGTAAATAAGCTTGGACTGAAAATTGGCCAAAAAAATTCAAATTTCGCCAAATTTTTTTAAAGTTAAAACTCCAATAAATCAGTTTTAGAATTAGATATTTAAAAAAAAAATCCTGTTGAGTCCAGATTGTACAGTTTGGTGTAGGATCTACTTTAAGGCTGATCTTTATGTCTCGAGGGACAAAAATGCATTTTAAGAAAATGTCCTTTGAAGTTACAATGTCCCAGAGAAATCTATGGATGAAGTGGATTCAATGGAAGAATAAAACATCTTTAGGAGCAGATTGGACACGTTTGTTGTTTCCACATGAAAGTCGATATGTGAGAGAGAAAACTGAACAAAAAGCTGCCTCTAGTGTCTCGCCTTAAGAAGAAAACATCAGTTAAAGTACATTTGGGTGACGTCAGCTGCTCACGTTGCAGAATTAAAAGAACATCTGCAAAACGCTCCGAACCCAAACAGTCTGTGGGACCAGGGCCAGTCAAAACGTGACTTTCTTCACCTACAGACGTGACAAATGACAAATGTAGAGTAGACGAGTTGCTCAGCAGTTTTCGTTGATTAACACGTCGCTTCGAATCGATATCTGAATCTCTGGACTGCTCCGCTCATCCGTCTCCATCCGCACTTTGATTAACGACACTCGCAGAGACACTTTCCTGATCGCTTCATGCACAAACACTTGTAAATATGCATTTTTCCCACATGCGTGTCCGGCCCGGCTCCTCGTAAATCTCGCATCGCGGAATTAGCGCAGCACTTTGCCCGCGTCGGCCCCTTGTTTTGTCATTTATCTTTGGCGCGGCTCCGGGGCCCTCGGACCCGGCGTGATGGATCGGCCTGTCAGGGTGTGTGGGCGGTGTACTTCCCCAGCATGTGTAATAATGTGAGAATCATTACCCGGGGGACAGGTGCGAGGGGCCGGCGGAGGCCTTCAGCGGGGCCCCGTCGTGAAGGGCCCCTGTCTGCTGGTTATCTCTGGGTTGTGAGTGCAGAGAGGAACAAGTCTCGGGGGGCTTCGCAGAGATGTTCAGGTTTTTCCATCACTGCAGTTGTTATTGTCTGACACTGTGTTACATCAGCCACGTTTTATACCATTATTTTACTTGTTTCAAACCGTCGTAACGCTTTAGATGAAGGTTCCTTAGTTAACTCTTTATAAGATGTTAATAAGCACTAATAGTTTGTTTATGCACTTATAAGGCCTTATACCTGTTTATAATCCATCAGACAAAACATGTTTGAGTGAATAAACCACATGTACAGAGCATCAATGAGCAAATATTACATTATTTTCAATTATCACGCTAATAAATGCTTGTAAATGCCTTATAAGTGCTTATAAACACATAACAAGTGCTTATTAATGCATTATAAATAGTTTACTAAGGAACCTTCATCTAAAGCGTTACCCAAACCGTTTGTGACTTGTTTCAATCCATTATTTCTTACTTCAATCCAAATGATCTGTCAGTGGTTAAGATCATTTTATTTACCCGACTGACAAATGTATTTTCTTATTTTAATCAAAATGATGGTCTGATCAGTCAGAAATACCTTGAAACCAGTGAAATATTCTGCATCACATCAGCAATTAAATCTCATCGAGTCAAAACTTCTCAAATCCAGATAAAAATGATCAATTCAAGCCATTTTAAGCTTGGATAGATTTACATTTTAGATCGTTTGGATTGAAGTAAGAAATAATGGATTGAAACAAGTCACAAACGGTTTGAAACAAGTAAAATAATCTAGTTCCATCAAATAAATCGTCTCCACTGATCTTAACGAGTCAAAACGTCTGAAATTCAGATTAATATCTTGAAACCAAGACACTTTGTCTCTGTCTTAACCCTGCGATGAGTTGGCCACTGTCCAGGGTGTATCCCGCCTAAGGCCCAAAGTCACTGGGACAGGCTCCAGTCACCCAGGAACGTAAATAAGCGGAAGAAAATTAATGAAGGAACATCTATAATGGAATCTTGCGTGTGACACAAAAAAAGAAAATGTCTCCCATGAAACACTGTAATCATTGGAGCTCGCGGTGACGTGCTCCAGTGTGCGGCGGCGGTCCAAGATGGCCTCCACCCGCGGCAGAGGCAGGACGGGGGAGACGTACGAGCTCGTAGACGCGCCTCGTAAACGTGCACGCGCCTGGACCCTCCCCTCAGGGCCGTCCCCTCATTAGGAGCACCAGGGCCGGGGCAGAGGCTGAGGCCCGCGGCTCCGAGCCCATTACCTGGCCCTTGTCCCGGGGCTAGAGTGGCGCGGGGCTCCCCTGGGACTCACCTGGTCCTGCACGGCTCAGACACAAAGCCCCATCAGACGGATCCAGACGGGCCTCACTGTCCTGGCAGAAGAGCGGGAGGGTGTGCAGCTTTTCTCAACGTGTGGTGCCACTTTATGAAACGGTTCCAGTCAAAATGATCTAATTATGACTTAGTGTGGCAATTATTTATTACAGTTTTACATATGTTAAGATGCAATTTGTGAAGAAATGTTGAAAATTAAAAGCTTAAAATTACAGGAAGTGCCTTTGTGATGTCATAAAAAAGCGACATGCCATTGTAAAAACTGACGCAGTTTATACACAACTGACAGTTTAAACAGTCATTCAACAAAATAAAGCTTTTATCAGGTATAAGTATATGTCTTTCAAATCATAACTATTGTGTAATTCATGGATTTTGGCCCTTGATTTCAAAATGGTTGCCCGTGTCATATTTGCCCCACATGTTCAACCACGAAGTACAATTATAAACATGACAAAAAACTGTCAAACTGGGGACAAATAGGCAACGTCTTTAGTAAAATCTTAAATAGAATCATGTTCACTGCACTTTAGTGAAATGTGTCGTCGTACTTCAATCCAAATGATCTGTCAGTGGTTAAGATCATTTTACTTACCACTGACAAATGTATTTTCTTATTTTAATCAAAATGATGGTCTGATCATCAGAAATACCTTGAAACCAGTGAAATATTCTGCATCACATCAGCAATTAAATCTCATCGAGTCAAAACTTCTCAAATCCAGATAAAAATGATCAATTCAAGCCATTTTAAGCTTAGATAGATTTACATTTGAGATCATTTGGATTGAAATAAGAAATAATGTGTTGAAACAAGTCACAAACGGTTTGAAACAAGTAAAATAATCTAGTTCCATCAAATAAATCGTCTCCACTGATCTTAACGAGTCAAAATGTCTGAAATTCAGATTAATATCCTCAAATCAACACATTTTAACTCATCTAGAACTTCTTTTTTTGTCAGTCCACATTTAAGTCTTCCGATACACGCCCGTCCAAACCCACACCGACGCGCTAACCAGTCGCTAGCCTCGTCCCTTTTATCAATTTCACTCAAACGCGAACGTCTCCAAAGTCAAACGCTCCCCCGTGCCCCAATCTGGCGACGATTCATCTTCCGCGAATCATTTCTCGTATGATCGATTAAGTGCGATTGTTCAGTCAGGGCAATTTGGCCGCAGCCAATCGGAGCGCCGGGATGCTGGTGGCTCCATTTGCTATTGTCTAATTAATGCAGCAAACACGGAGGATAACAAATGAATATGAGCGCGCTGACGTCGGGCGCTGCTCTGGGCCAGATGGAGAAGTGCAAACATCTGGGAGGCTGAGCGGCGCCACGCGAACAAGGGGCAGTTATACAGATGCCAGTGTTTGTGAGCGAGCGCTTTAGTTTGGGGGGATTCGAGTTGATAGTTGTTGCTTTTCCGTTTTGAAGGACATACATTCTGCACGGTCTGTACGGTAATTGTCCTTTGATCTTGCTCTTGAGAAGCTTTACGCGGCGAAAAATGAACGTCTAGATGAGTTAAAATGTGTTGATTTCAGGATGTTAATCTGGATTTCAGACGTTTGACCTGCCTTTGACGTCACATGTTTGGAACATTAGAAACGGAGTGTTTTCTGAGGCGCAGGATTCGTCAAACAAGCGTGAGTGAAGCAAAATATAACTTCAGTCATGTTTTTGACGACGGAACCCTGTTTAAAAGCTAAAAAGCTCTTTGGTCTTTGACATTTTAGGGCAAATAATAGTAAATTAGCTCATGTATCTAAACTTGCAGAGTGACTATAGAATTTCTAGATGAGTTAAAACGTCTTGATTTCAGGATATTAATCTGGATTTCAGACGTTTTGACTCGTTAAGATCAGTGGAGACGATTTATTTGATGGAACTAGATTATTTTACTTGTTTCAAACCGTTTGTGACTTGTTTCAATACATTATTTCTTACTTCAATCCAAATGATCTGTCAGTGGTTAAGATCATTTTACTGACCCGACTGACAAATGTATTTTCTTATTTTAAGCAAAATTATCTCATAATCAGGCAGAAATAGCTTGAAACCAGTGAAATATTCTGCATCACATCAACAATTAAATCTCATTGAGTCAAAACTTCTCAAATCCAGATAAAAATGATCAATTCAAGCCATTTTAAGCTTGGATAGATTTATATTTTAGATAATTTGGATTGAAGTAAGAAATAATGTATTGAAACAAGTCACAAACGGTTTGAAACAAGTAAAATAATCTAGTTCCATCAAATAAATCGTCTCCACTGATCTTAACGAGTCAAAACGTCTGAAATTCAGATTAAAATCCTGAAATCAACACATTTTAACTCATCTAGAAATGTGTTTTTGCAGTGCAACGACTCTGCTTTTAATTTGTATTTTGATATTGTTTTGATTCCACCTTTTTACACATTTAATAAAGGAGAAAAAAGGCAATCCTGTGAAACATTCCTCTTATTCTCACTAAGACTTGAGCGTTCTTTGGTTGTCGCTCCCCGTCGGTTGAACTCTCAGTGAACCCGTGCGGAGGAGAGTTATCCACACGGCGCTCGTTCTGCTCCTCTCAAAACTCCACTGTTTTCCTTCCATTTTCCACACAATCCTCGATTCCGGGCGCGTCAGCACATTCGAAAAGCCACCATTTTCGCTCCTCGTATCTTTAAGTCCAGAGCGGCGACAACGTTTTACAAAAGAGCAACGGCAAGCGCTCCGTTCGCTCCGTTTTTTATGGAAAGTCGGGCCTAACATTGACGCAACAATCGGGTTTTGAGCAACTGTTAAAAATAAAGCTGCAACGTGAAGTGTTTCCTGTGTTTCCTGTCACTGCCTGATATGTTTGGGTCTCAACCAAGGACTTCTCAAGGCATTTATTAACTCTTTCCCAACATTTTCCCTGCGTCTCTCCACCGCAGCAGCCGAACCATCAGCCTCCACAGCCTCTTCGTCTCCTCCTTCGTCTAAAACAGGCATGTCCAAACTAAGGCCCGGGGGCCAAATGCGGCCCTCAGACCAATTTTTCTTGGCCCTGAGACTTCAAGGTGAACTGGCCCACATTGTCCTGATAAGTACTATTTACAGCACATTTCAGATTTTCTACAATTCTAACCTAAATAACTAACATTTTGGTGATATCAGATTAATATCCTGAAATCAAGACGTTTAACTCCTCTAGAAACTCATTTTTTGCTCTGCACATCGTCGACTCTCTTGCTCCGTCCTCTCCACTCGACTGAGCGCCCTCGCCCCTGGTCCACACCTCGACCGAGTCCACCCCGGCCTCCTCGTCCTTGGATCTATCAACCCCCCGACTCCAGATAATTAGATTAAGAGCGATCGGCGCGTCGGGACTGTTTGTTATACCGACGCGACGCGGGTGGAACGGCGAAACTTCTCATCCCGGCCGCGGCGATGGATGGCAACCTTGGCGGGTGGATCTGATTTGGAGGCGGGCAGGTGACGGGCGCCGGCTCGTAAATACCGCTGACGGCCGAGTCTCGTAAATAAAGCGGAGCGCGGGATATTAATTCGGAGGCAGAGGCGTAAATCACGTGTTTATGGGCCGGCGAGGAGAGAAAATGGGGGCTGGGATTAAACGCGCGGGGCATTAGTGAACACTTATGAAGAGCGGGAGGAAGAGTAGACTGTGAGACGAAGGCGGAATCGAAATGTGTCGGTGCTTTGTGTTTTTTGGGGATCTGCAGAGCAACCGTGAGACGACAGTGCAAAAAAGGCCTATCAAAAAATACGTCGATGTAAACCCTCATTCGTCCAGGTGCGGTTCATCGTAGATCGAGACGTTTCGACTTTTATCCAAAAGTCATTGTCAATCAGAGCTGGTCTGGGAACTTGGGCTTATATGCTATTCTAAGTCGTGAGAGTCCTGCCCACAGGGAGGAGTCACTGAATACCTGTCTTTGTTTGGAAAATTGTTTGTTTGTCACCTGGGACTTGATTAATTGGTCTATCTTGTTTGATTAATGGTTGGCCTCACCTAGTTTCACCTGTGGCTAAGGTCTATTGTTCTATTGATGGCTGTTGCTCCCTCCTCACTGCTGATGACCTCATTAACATTTGACTGGTCCATTGATTTGGACCAGGGTGTTAGGAGGCTGTCATAAATCTGAGCCAAATTAAATCTTAAACCCCCATTCCTGTTTAGAGACGGATTTTCTCTTTTTACAAAAATGGCCTCCTTTACTCCTCTTTCAAACCAGTTCTTCTCTCTGCTCAATACCTTCACCTCACTGTCCTCAAACGAGTGATTTGTAGCTTTTAGGTGCAGATGGACTGCACTTTGCGGTCCCGTGGAGGCAGATCTTCTGTGTTGGTACAGCCTTTTGTGTATTGGCTGTTTGGTTTCTCCTATGTAACGTTCTACAACTATCAAAAAATAAGAAAAATAAACTAAAAATAAGACCTTTTTTACCCTAATTTAAGTGAAATTATCTGCCAGTGGAATAAGATTATTTTACTTAAAACAAGTCAAATAATCTCAATTTGATGTAGTCCTGTCAAGTGAAAAAATCTTAAAATTGGACTTTTAAGATTAATTTGCTTAATTCAAGTAAATTGAACTAAGTTAGATAATCCCTTTTTGCAGTGTAAACCAGTGTTTCCCAACCAGGGGTACGCGAGGCATTACAAGGGGCACTTGGAATGGTCTTAGGTTTTAAATGAAGATGAAAAATGTACTTTTATCTAAATAAAAAGTGTCTTTAGTTGTAAATTTATCATCGTTTTGGAGCATCGTGGACCATAAATATAATAAGACAAATAGTAATAATTGAGTATATTCGACCAGTAAACCCATTTATTTGCCCAAAACTCAAGTTAAGGGGCACTCTGATTGTGAAACAAACCTTAAGGGGGTACGCAAGACCACTGCCCTAAGCCAGGGGTTCCCAAACTTTTCTGGCCGGGACCCCCAACTTGTGACTTGTTTCAATCCAAATTATCTCCTGCACAGCAAAAAATGTAAATCTGTCCAAGCTTAAAATGGCTTGAATTGATCATTTTTATCTGGATTTGAGAAGTTAATTGCTGATGAAATGCAGAATACTCAAGGTATTTCTGATTTCTAATGTGTTGAAACAAGTCACAAACGGTTTGAAACAAGTAAAATAATCTAGTTCCATCAAATAAATCGTCTCCACTGATCTTAACGAGTCAAAACGTCTGAAATCCAGATTAATATCATGAAATCAAGACATTTTAACTCATCTAGAAATTGATTTTTTGCAGCGAACAAAGCGTACAAAGCAAATAACACATAACATTTGTTCTTTCTGAAAATCTACATTAAACACAGGCCTGTTCTTGTGTGATTGTGTGAATGGTTCCTTGATGTTCCTCCTCCTGGTTGTTCACCTGCTCTGTCTCTCTCTCTCACAGTCGTCCCGGCCTGCTGTCCTCCTCTGACCCCTCGTACCCCTGGCTGGCCGACTCGTGGCCGGCCCCCAGTCTCCCAGTGACCAGCAGCTCCGGGGGTCCCAACGAGCTCAGCAACTTCGGGCGCTCAGGTCAGTCACACTCATAAACACACGCGGGAGAAGAAACGGGATTAGTTTTTTGCTATACGACTTTAAAAATGTGAGTTATCTTCATTTGGGGAGTTGTGTCATCATTTCTTCTGGATAACGCTCGCATGTTTGACACAATGAAGAAGACAAACTCGACGAAATTCAATGCAATAGAGTCTTTATTGTCCAAAAAATAACTTCATCCTTGGTAAAATGTAAGATCTGGGTGGTTCACAGACCACGCAGAAAGCTCCTCTGACAGTGTCCCAGATCATGGTCCAAACCCACAGAGATCCTCACACCAAGAGAAGACCTCCAGAAGCCCCGACCAAGAGAATGCAGCCCAATTTATTCACCTTATTCCGGAATTTGCCGTACGCGCCGCCGTCTTGTTTCCGTTGTAGTTCACATGGAGCAGACGAGCTCAACAGAAAATAAGTTCTACTCGACTAAAAAGACGTTTTCAGGAAATCGTTGTGTTGTGACTTGTTGTTGCTCGTGTTCATTAAACATTTCACACAAATCAATCTACTTTATGTAACATTTTAGCGTCAGACTTTTCCCTCGTTCGTCATTAGCTTTAACGGAGTTCTCGTCAAACGGAAGTGCGTTTACAGACGGAAGTTCAAAAAATGGCAAAAGTGGGCGGGGCAGAATAAGGTCAATAGTTTCCTAGTTCTAGGGCACTACTCCTCCCAAGCTCATTATTATTCTTTGACCCCAAGTGTAAACTCACTAACCCCCATGATCTCACTCCCATGGTACAGGTTCCTCACAGCTGTATTTTCTTGCTGCAGTAGTTACAAACTGTCCCCTAGTGGCAGCCTCCAGTACTGTCCTAAATGAGCCTCCAGTGCACGTGTTGCTCCAGTGACTTCCTCCACACACTGAGTTTTTATAATAAGTAAAAGTAGAAAAAAACTTTGTAAACAAAATAATAACTCTACAGGCCTTTGCTTTATCTAAAAAACACTGCAAAGTAAGCCTTTGGTGTTACACTCTTAAATATTGTTATTATAATGTTTCATACATTTGTGAAGCTAAAATATTCTTCATTTGGGGTGTAAAAAAATCTAATCTAAAGGATCGGTCAATATTTTTTGTGTTTTCTTTTCGGATATTTCTTGAAAAGACGTCGTTAAACAGAAATTCCTGGGCTGTTGATTCAAAACTGTGACATCTTCATTTTCATACATTTTTTACAACATGTTTTAACATATTAGAGTGCGTTCACAATTGTCCTTTTTGGCTCAGTTTGAGTCAAATGTTTTCTTGCTTTGGTGTTGATTTAGTCCTACACTGCATAAAGTGAACGTCTAGATGAGTTAAAATGTGTTGATTTGAGGATATTAATCTGGATTTCAGACGTTTTGACTCGTTAAGATCAGTGGAGACGATTTATTTGATGGAACTAGATTATTTTACTTGTTTGAAACCGTTTGTGACTTGTTTCAATACATTATTTCACAGTTTGAAACAAGTAAAATAATCTAGTTCCATCAAATAAATCGTCTCCACTGATCTTAACGAGTCAAAACGTCTGAAATTCACATTAATATCCTCAAATCAACACATTTTAACTCAGATAGAACTTCATTATTTGCAGTGTATGTCATATTTGTCCAACCAGGAAGTGACATTATAAACTTTACAATGATTGTCAAACTGGGGATCAATGGTCAAAATGCTTAGTTAAACCTTAAATATAATCAGTTCAGTACGTTTTAGTGTAATGTACAGTCTGGACTGTAAACCTGACGAGGGACAGGTCCTGGGATCATCAGAGGCCGTCACAGAATGATTCACGGCGGGCACGTTCAGGCCCACGGTCGGACATCTCCAAACCCGCTCTCAACCGCTCCCCCCGGCGAGCCAGCCCTCCCCCGTCTCCCCTCCCTCTCGCATCCGCAATCCGTCAAATAATTCGGTGGGAAACGGAGAAGATGCAAAGCTGTCCGCGCACGAGGGAGGGAGGGAGGGAGGGTGAGGTTGTCCTTCATGAGTGGCTGCTCCGGACCGCTGCCGTCCCTCCCCCTCCCCCGCCGCTGCTCCCCCCTCGTGTACAACCTGCCGTTACTCAGCCGCCGAGTGTGGAAGCAGAGTCTGTGAGAGAAGTCCTAGTCATGGTTTGGACCTGGTTTAGTTCTGGTTTAGATACGGTTTGTGTCCAGGTTTGTTACAGTCAAGTCCTTAAAGGGCCTATGACAGGTTTTTATGATTGTCTAGTTTTGACTTTATTTGGTGGAATAAAACCTGTTGTGAATATAAATTATAGTTTTACACCAATCAGGTGTCAGTTTGTGAAGAAAAGTTGAAAAATATGTTGAACTTTACAGGAAGTAGAGCAGAGTTCCAAACACGATGACGTCACACTAGGGAGACTCACCAGGGACAATTTACAACCAACAAACACATTTTTCTGATCCTTTAAACATGAATTCATCAAAATAAAGGCGTTTCTACGTGTTTTTATTTGTCAAATAATAATTTCTGTGACATTAGAGGAGTTTTGACCCAGTGTACGACATGGTTTCTAGGCAACAGTTACAGAATCCCCCAGAGTGATGTCATGATTTACAACCAGGAAGTCAAAATTTAAACCTAAAAAACTGCCAAACTGGGATAAAAATGGTTTTCTTTTTAGCAGAATCTTGAATATAATTATTTAATATCAATAACTGTGTTTTAGTCAAATTGGTACTTCAACCTGTCATCCAAATGATCTGTCAGTGGTTAAGATCATTTTACTTACCCGACTGACAAATGTATTTTCTTATTTTAACATAAATGATGGTCTGATCATCAGAAATACCTTGAAACCAGTGAAATATTCTGCATCACATCAGCAATTAAATCTCATCGAGTCAAAACTTCTCAAATCCAGATAAAAATGATCAATTCAAGCCATTTTAAGATTGGATAGATTTACATTTTAGATAATTTGGATTGAAGTAAGAAATAATGTACTGAAACAAGTCACAAACGGTTTGAAACAAGTAAAATAATCTACTTCCATCAAATAAATCGTCTCCACTGATCTTAACGAGTCAAAACGTCTGAAATTCAGATTAAAATCCAGAAATCAAGACGTTTTTGCCATGTAAAGTCTGTATGACAGGGTTAGACGTCACAATTCACTAAAATGTACTGAAGATGAGTCTATTTATCTTATATATAAGATTTTACTAAGCATTTTTCCTGTTTGTGCCCAGTTTGACTTTTTTCGTAAAGTTTATAATGTTACGTCCTGGTTTCCTAGCAACCATACTGAAAACAAGGCCCAAAATCTATATAAATTACACAATAGTTATGATTTGACAAATTATAATACACTTTTATTTTGTTGGACGACACTTTGAACTGTCAAACTGTCAGTTTTGTGTAAATTGTCTGACTGTATTTTCAACAGCACGTCTCTTTTTGATGACATCAGAGGGATTCAGCGCTACTTCCTGTCATTTTAAACTTTTATTTTTCAAAATGTCTCCGCCAAACAACGTCAGTATTAGAGGAAAATTAGACCCGTCATATAGACCGCATTTCATTAAAACGTAGTGAACATGATTATATTTAAGATTTTACTAAACATTTTGCCTGTTTGCCCCTAGTGTACCAGTGTTTTGTCTGGAATGTCACTTCCTGTTTGGAAATGGGCACAAATATGACACAGTTGCAGGTATTTCCACAACTGTTTCTTAGCAACCATTCTGAAAACAATGGTCAAACTCTGTTAATTAGACAATAGATGATAACACGTTTATTTTGTTGAAAGACCGTGTAAACTGTCAGAAAGATGTATCAGTTAAAGGTTAAATGTCTGTTTATCTTCAACTTTATAACGCTTTTTGATGACATCACTTCCATTTTAGAACTCGGCACTACTTCCTGTCATTTTAAACTTTTATTTTTCAAAATTTCTTCACAAACCGCATCTTCACAGACACAAAACTTTAACAAATAGTTGCCGCAGCTGCCCTCCCGCCAAACCACGTCACCTCCCGTCACAATTTTGACACTTTACCCCCCCCCGTGTCCTCCGCAGACCACTCCAGCGCGCAGGAGAAGAGCGCCACCATGCTGTCGGACGGCGCCATCTACAGCTCCATCGACTTCACCAGCAAGGCCAGCTACAACAGCCCCAGCCAGACGTCCCAGGCCACGCCCTACGCCACCACCCAGATCCTGCACTCGTCCAGCATCCACGAGCTGGCCGTGGAGCTGCCCGACCCCCAGTGGAAGGCCTCGCTGCAGGCCAAGCAGGAGATGGCCAGCCTGGGCTACTCTCTGCCGGACAAGGGCTCGTGCAACAACAGTAAGTGCGGGAAACGACAGAAAAGACGCCACGTGTGTTTGTTTAGTGTTTGGTGTCACTTTTCTCCCGCCTTTCCTCGTGTAAACTCCTCGTCCTTGAACTGTAGAGCAGTGTTTCCCAAAATACCAGGGGGCACTTGGAATGGTTTTGAGGCTTTAAAAGAAGATGAAATGTACTTTTATTTGATTAAAAAGTGTTGTTACCGTAAAATACAGGTTATAAGCCGCTACTTTTTTCACCACTTTAGCCGCTATATTGGCTAGCTCCACTTTAGCCGCTCTAACTGCTGGCTCCACTTTAGCCGCTATACCTGTTAGCTCCACTTTAGCCGCTAGACCTGCTAGCTCCACTTTAGCCACTAGACCTGCTAGCTCCACTTTAGCCACTAGACCTGCTAGCTCCACTTTAGCCACTATAACTGCTAGCTCCACTTTAGCCGCTATAACTGCTAGCTCCACTTTAGCCGCTATAACTGCTAGCACCACTTTAGCCGCTATAACTGCTAGCTCCACTTTAGCCGTTATAACTGCTAGCTCCACTTTAGCCGCTATAACTGCTAGCTCCACTTTAGCCGCTATAACTGCTAGCTCCACTTTAGCCACTATAACTGCTATCTCCACTTTAGCCACTATAACTGCTATCTCCACTTTAGCCGCTATAACTGCTAGCACCACTTTAGCCGCTATATTGGCTAGCTCCACTTTAGCCGCTATAACTCCTAGCACCATTTTAGCCGCTATGTTGGCTAGCTCCACTTTAGCCGTTATAACTGCTAGCTCCACTTTAGCCGCTACAACTGCTATCTCCACTTTAGCCGCTACAACTGCTAGCTCCACTTTAGCCGTTATAACTGCTAGCTCCACTTTAGTCACTATAACTGCTGGCTCCACTTTAGCCGCTATAACTGCTAGCTCCACTTTAGCCGTTATAACTGCTAGCTCCACTTTAGCCGCTATAACTGCTAGCTCCACTTTAGCCGCTATAACTGCTAGTTCCACTTTAGCCACTATAACTGCTAGTACCACTGTAGCCGTTATAACTGCTAGCACCACTTTAGCCGCTATAACTGCTAGCTCCACTTTAGCCACTATAACTGCTATCTCCACTTTAGCCACTATAACTGCTAGCACCACTTTAGCCGCTATAACTGCTATCTCCACTTTAGCCGCTATAACTGCTAGCACCACTTTAGCCTCTATATTGGCTAGCTCCACTTTAGCCACTATAACTGCTGGCTCCACTTTAGCCGCTATAACTGCTAGCTCCACTTTAGCCGCTACAACTGCTAGCTCCACTTTAGCCGCTATAACTGCTAGCTCCACTTTAGCCGCTACAACTGCTAGCTCCACTTTAGCCGCTATAACTGCTAGCTCCACTTTAGCCACTATAACTGCTAGCTCCACCGCTATAACTGATGTAAAACTATGATAACTATTGACCACATGTGCCCTCCATCCAAACTAAAACTAAACTTACATAAACTTGGAGTAGAGTTAAAATTGTACGTATTATTTTTAGTACGTAGTATGTGCGAGTTATATAATTATGACCAAAAAAAAAATGTTGCAATAAAATGAAGCACTTTTTTTTAACCACAATTATTTGGAGAAGAACAAATGCTTAAAACAGAACAACAAAGAGAACGATGAAGGTAAAAGTCAAATAAATGTGGGTTGAATGACTCGGGTGAGTGCTGCGTGCTGATTGGTCATTGCTTTGCTTCGCTCTAACTGCATGTGTGCATGTGCCTGTGCTCTCAGCCAATCAGCTCACACCACTGTGGTTTGTGCCCTTTAACCCCTCCCCCTTTAGCCCTCCTTTTCATCCCTGACCACCGATTGGCCGAGGGACTGTCTAACAGAATCCCCCACAACCAATCGCAGGACTTCAGCTCGGGCAGCTCAGAGCGCAGCAGCCTATCAGGTCGGCCCTCATTCACGCTTCGCTCTGTCACTGCTGTGTGTGTGTGTGTGTGTGTGCGTGTGTGTGTGTGAGTGTGTGAGTGTGAGAGAGAGTGTGCGTGTGTGTGTGTGTGTGTGTGTGTCTGCGTCTGCGAGTGTGAGAGCGAGTGTGTGTGTGAGTGTGTGCGAGTGCGTGAGCGAGTGTGAGAGTGAGTGTGTGTGTGTGCGTGTGAGAGTGTGTGTGTGTGCGTGTGAGAGTGTGAGTGTGTGTGTGTGAGTGTGAGTGAGTGTGTGAGAGTGTGAGTGTGAGAGTGTGAGAGTGTGAGAGTGTGTCTATGTGTGTGTCTGTTTGCGTGTGCGTCTCTGTGTGTTTGTTGTTTTAAATGACTCTGGTGTGTTCACACTTGCACGTTCACATCAAAACTGGCACTAAACTAGAACTGACCCTAGACCTGGATTTGCTCAGTGGAGTCAGAGCTGTACGATACTGGACATGTCTGCAGGTGTCATGTGGGCGATAACCCTATAATGGAACTGTTTTTTCCTCATTTGCATATATTTTTCTTTTCCAGGTATAAAAGGATAACAATTAAGTACCCAACTCTTATATAACAGCTTAGGTACAAATATACACACAGGAGTGAGGTTAAATAAGAATTGTATTAAAGGATATTTTGAAAGTATATCCTTAGTAATAAGCATAAAATTTTACATAATTAACGTTCTTTAGCTCTATAGCATCATAACGTCATGATCCGCGGGTGTCGTAGATTAAACCATCCACCTCAGTCTGATCTCTACCTTTTACGTCACAAATCTCAGAAATTTGAAGCAAAGTGTTTTCGTGAGGCTCAGAGAAGGAAATCTCGTACACCAGACGAATGAAACGAACGTGAATGAAGCTAAATACAACTCCAGGCATGTTTTTGATGACGGAACGATGTTATGACAGTTTTAAAAGCTCGAAAAAGTCAATTTTGTGTAATATACGTCTTTAAGAATCAAATCAAATCAATTTATTTTTATAATGCCCAAAATCACAACAACAGTTGCCTCGATGGGCCACAGGTAAAAGCAGTTCAGATAACTGTCCCAGAATGCCCCTGTCCTTTGACCCTCCTTCAGGAAAAACTACAAAAAACCCCACGGGAAAAAGTAGAAACCTCGGGGAGAACCACAGTGAAGGAGAGATCCTACTCCCACGGACGGACAGGCTGCAGATGAACTAGGACTGACATCCACTTGGACTGTGGAGCCAGAACCACTCAAGAGGGAGGTGGCTTTAAAGAGTTCCTCCAGGCGGACGAGGAGCAGTCCACCAGTGTAGAGAAAGCTCCTCCAGCATTGGAATGGTTCATCTAAAGTAGAAGGAGTTGGTCCAGGCAGACGAGGTGTGGCTAATCCAGGGTTGAGGGAGTTCCTCCAGGCGGGTGGAGCATAGATCGTCCAGTGTAGAGATCGATCCTCCAGACAGATGGGGGTGGGGGGGTCGTCACTGGAGCAGCCGCCGCAGTGCCTGAAACAGTCTCCACTCCCCGGGGGAAGTGGAGAGAAAGAGAAACATGTGAACAGCAATGAACAGACTACAGTTGAAGTAATATTAAATATTGTTGATAGATAAAGTAGAAGAACCAGAGGATAGTGTTCAAAGAATACATTAGACCAGTCATACTCACACTGTAACACAAACACTTTTATTTCTCGACATATCGACCTACATTTCCCACGCCTTTTGTCATTTAGTTTACATTTAAATAATCATACACAGGCTGAATTCAAAACACGCCACTCCCGTGATTGGATTCCGTGGCCGTTTCTCGAGACACTTCTAAAAATACTCTCCAGGATGCATCGGGACCCTTCTGCGTGATTATATTTCCTCCTCTCTCCCCCAGCGCTCGTCGTGTTGTGCTATCGAATAAAAGTCAACCGATTATTGGGGCGTGAAGAAACAAGACGTTTTAATCAGAAGGAAAAATGATTACAATCGGCCGCCTTCACTGCTCCTCCGTGTGTGTGTTTGAGTGTGTGTGTGTGTGTGTTTGTGTGTGTGTGTGTGTGTGTGTGTGTGTGTGTGTGTGTGTGTGTGTGTGTGTGTGTGTGTGTGTGTGTGTGTGTGTGTGTGTGTGTGTGTAAGAGAGAGAGAGAGAGTGTGTGTGTTTGAGTGTGTGTGTAAGAGAGAGAGAGAGTGTGTGTGTTTGTGTGTGTGTGTGTGTGTGTGTGTAAGAGAGAGAGAGAGAGTGTGTGTGTGTGTGTTTATGTGTGTGTTTGTGTTTAAGTTTGTGTTTATGTGTGTGTGTGTGTGTGTTTATGTGTGTGCGTGTGTGTGCAAGTGTGTGTGTGTGTGTGTGTGTGTTTTCAGTGTGTGTGTGGTTGAGTGTGTGTCGTTCTGGGCACACACCATTAGAGATGCTCTGATGGATAAAGTGGCAAACAGCCTCCTCTTCCAGAATGTGCCGACTTCACCGCGAGCGACCAGAGAATTACAATGTCATTTATAGGACGGAGCAGACCCTGCCATCGAATCCACGAGTCGAGCTCCATTCACTTTGGTGCCCTTTACTCTCTGCACAATATATCGAACATATATCGAGCGATCATTATCGCGATAATAACAATTGCAATATGGATATCGCAAAGATGCTCGATACTGATTAAACCTTAAATGTTCAACCTCAAAAGCGCCGTTTTGCGAAGTACAGAACCAGCAAGTGAAAGTCTTTTATTGTTAAAGATTCAAAATCCCCATCACTTTTTTCCCCATTATTTCATGAACACATAAATGAAGGTGAATAAAATGTCATGTGAGTAATGGATAAAGCAACTCCAGATTTTAACACTCCAAAGGTCTCCAATGTTATATTTGTACTAAGCTTATATATTTTAGAGTAAGAGTTCAGTACTTAATTGGTACTGTTTATACCTGGAAAAGAAATGGAAAAATATATACAAATGAGGGAAAAATATTGCAATAATATCGTTATCGCAACACGTGGCTCCCATATCGCACTAATTTCCAGTATCATGCAGCTCTAGTCTCTGTCAAACTCACATCTGGAACTAAAATGTCCGTCTGACTCACTCCACATGATCCTGTGTTTTTTTCTCGTTGGTTGTTCATAAATCAAGTTATTACAATAATAACTGACCAATCAGGTGCTTCCTTTTCCAGGGGCCGTTTTCGCTCGTGTTAGCAACAGGTTTGATTGACAGCTAGCGCTGCACGTTGTCGCCGTCTCCTCCCACCGAGGGGCAGAAACCGTTAACAACTTCGCTCCTGATTGGTCCGTGTGGTCGCCACGATACGCACTCGGATTTAAATATGGAGTCTGGCTCCACTTTAGCCGCTATAACTGCTAGCTCCACTTTAGCCGCTATAACTGCTAGCTGCACTTTAGCCACTATAACTGCTAGCTCCACATTAGCCGCTATAACTGCTAGCTCCACTTTAGCCGCTATAACTGCTAGCTCCACTTCAGCCGCTATAACTGCTAGCTCCACTTCAGCCGCTATAACTGCTAGCTCCACTTTAGCCGCTATAACTGCTAGCTCCACTTTAGCCGCTATAACTGCTAGCCGCGATTGCAGAACTGCTTCTTGACTGATGATAACTATTTACCTCATGTGCCCTCCATCCAAACTAAAACTAAACTTATAATTAGACAAAAATGAGGACTTTAAGTATCAACTGGTACCTCTGCAGAGGTACCAGTTGATACCAGTTGAGGAAAATAGCATTTATTTTCTTAAAACAAGAATAACGTACGACAAAATTAATCCAAATTTGTTGTGCAACTATTCTTTATCCCGCAAGTAACAACAGAACAGCTTTATGTAACAAAACCTCAAACATCATGATGTTCTAGACCAGCAAAGTCTTAATAAATCAATTTAAAGGCCCAACCAGGATATCAGCTGAACCATTATTCTGAAGGCGATAACAAACGACAAATGTTTCCGCATCGACACCGATATTCAAAACCAGTATCGTATCGGTGCATCCCTAATTCTAACTAAAACACTCACTTACGCTGTAAAGTTGCAAATGTTAGCGTATTGAAACAAGTAAAATTATCTAGTTCCATCAAATAAATCGTCTCCACTGATCTTAACGAGTCAAAACGTCTGAAATTCACATTAATATCCTCAAATCAACACATTTTAACTCATCTAGACATTCATTTTTTGCGGTGTGCACCTTCTATAAACACTCTGCAAGTTTAGATACACGAGCTAATTTACTAATATTTGCCCTAAAATATGAAAGACCAAAATATCCAAAGGTTTTAAAGGACACCTAATTATAAAATCTACCTTTTAAAAGCTAAAAAACATGATCTTTTTAGCTTTTAAACACGTTAAAACACTGTTCCCTCGTCACAAACATGACTGAAGTTATATTTTGCTTAAGTCACGCTTGTTTGACGAATCCTGTGCCTCAGAAAACACTCAGTTTCTAATGTTCCGTGTGACGTCAAAGGCAGGTCTCGAATAAATCGTCTCCACTGATCTTAACGAGTCAAAACGTCTGAAATCCAGATTAATATCCTGAAATCAACACATTTTAACTCACCTAGAACTTCATTTGTTGCAGTTTACACATACACTCACACCACACAAACTTGCTCGCGCCACATTTCCATCTCTTTCCCGCACCACAAACACAAGCCCCCGCCCGGCGTCCATTTCTGTCTAATACCACGATTACTACACGACTCCAGATGATCCCAAACGGCCTGGAGATGATCTGGTCCGCACGCAGAGAACTACCAGACAATGACGAATAAAAGCCGGCAGTAATGAAGGCGCGCACTGTCCGCCGCCGGCACAGGCCACTGTCACCGCGCCGTCTAAGTACAGGCTCAAGTAATTGGGTTTTCTAATCGTATCCGAGGGCAACGCTTGACTTTTACCAATAAATGTTTCGCAGATGTAATTGTTTCATCGTCCCGGCTCCCCGTGCACTCCGGCTAACATCAATATTGTAAATGAGCCTCTTGAAAGGGAAAGATGGTCGGCGGAGGAAATTAGAACGGCTCGAGCAAATATGAAAAATACAGCGCCGCGGAATGAAGCGGTGCCCCGTCCCGAACGACAGAACGAGGCTTGTTCTCTGACCTCGGCTGAGCGCGGCGGAGGGATTTGTGCGGAGTGTAAATGTTTTGAAGTGTGATCGCGACGGAATTCAAGAAGAGGGAGGGAGGCGGTGGAAAAACGCATTTGTAGAAGAGTTAAAAGGTCTTGATTTCAGGATATTAATCTGGATTTCAGACGTTTTGACTCGTTAAGATCAGTGGAGACGATTTATTTGATGGAACTAGATTATTTTACTTGTTTCAAACTGTTTGGGATTTTTTAAGCAAACATTTTAAGCAAAACAATCTCATAATCAGTCAGAAATACCTTGAAAACTGTGGAATATTCTGCATCATGTAAGAAATTAAATCTCATCGAGTCAAATCTACTCAAATCCAGATAAAAATGTTGAATTCACGTCATTTTAAGATTGGCTACACTGCAAAAATGAATTTCTAGATGAGTTAAACGTCCTGATTTGAGGATATTAATGTGAATTTCAGACGTTTTGACTCGTTAAGATCAGTGGAGACGATTTATTTGATGGAACTAGATTATTTTACTTGTTTCAAACCGTTTGTGACTTGTTTCAATCCATTATTTCTTACTTCAATCCAAATGATCTGTCAGTGGTTAAGATCATTTTACTTACCCGACTGACAAATGTATTTTATTATTATTTATTTATTTATTTATTTAAAACAAGGACAATGCACAGATAACATTAAACTCAATGAGAAGAGATGCTCTGCGCCAGATTTAGCTACAAGATACTTTCCATCTGTAGTCCTTGGGCAGGTTTTAAATAAACGACAAACAAGACAAACATGTATTTTGTGATTTTGCAAAACTATCTCATAATCAGTCAGAAATACCTTGAAAACTGTGAAATATTCTGCATCATGTAAGAAATTAAATCTCATTTAGTCAAAGCTACTCAAATCCAGATTAAAATTGTGAATTCAAGTCATTTAAAAATAGGTTACACTGCAAAAACAAATTTCTAGATGAGTTAAAATGTTAAAATCCAAATGATCTCCTGCACAGCAACAAATGTAAATCTGTCCAAGCTTAAAATGTCTTGAATTGATCATTTTTATCTGGATTTGAGAAGTTTTGACTCGATGAGATTTAATTGCTGATGTGATGCAGAATATTTCACTGGTTTCAAGGTATTTCTGATGATCAGACCATCATTTATCTTAAAATAAGAAAATACATTTGTCAGTCGGATAAGTAAAATGATCTTAACCTCTGACAGATCATTTGGATTGAAGTAAGAAATAATGTATTGAAACAAGTCACAAACGGTCTAAATGTCTTTTTCAAATCCAAATCCACTTTATTTGTAGCACATTTCATAAACAGAACTGTTTCCAAAGTGCTGCACAGACACAAACATAAAACGGCAAAACAAAATATAAAATAACAACTCAATTTGATCTTACGGCTTGTAAAACCAGTAAAATCAAATCCAAGCAAAATGATAAAACCATAAAATAGAAATAAATTAATAGAATAAATAAATAAAAAAATGATAAAACACAGAGGACACACACACGCAGTGTTAAAACACAGAGAATAAAAGTGGGTCTTAAGACGAGACTTAAAACACTCCACTGTGGGGGCTGTTCGCACGTGGGGAGGCGGAGCGTTCCAGAGTTTGGGGCCGACCACAGAGAAAGCCCCGCCCTCTGGTTCTAAGTCTGGTCTTAGGTCCCACGAGCTGGAGCCGGCCCTCGGACCTCAGAGCGAGATGTACTGAGATGTTTTGTGGGGCCAGTCCATTCAAAGCTTTAAAAACATGATGATTGATGATTAAAATGTATAATTCAGGTGCAGTTATGGAGATAAGTCATTCTCTGAAGTTCAGGAGCAGGACCACACCTCATCCACGCCCCTTCCGGTGACTCCTCTATTTAAGCGTCCCAGTCACACACACCAGTGTTCGTTATTTCGTGCCCCTCCCTCCCACCCTCTTCTAATTATTCTGTCTTATCCTTTAGTCGGGGGTATCGAGGCCCGGGAGCCTCAGCCCTCATCGCTAGAAGCCCCAAAACGGCATTTATCATCTACTCTCATGCATTTTATGGTTCTTGTTCGCCAATAAACTTCTGCATCCAAGCTTGAGGTTGTGGTCCTTGCTAGTGAATTGATTTTTGATTCATTATGTTTGAGTGACCTCAGTTCTGTCATTAGAAGAAGCGTTCCAGAGCTCGAAATGTGGCTGTAGTGCAACATTAAAATAAAAAAAAAACTTTACTTAGACTCCCACATTAGTCCTCACTTTCCTTCTAGTCGAGGTCTGGGAACTCGAGCTTGTACGGCCTTTGCCTTGATGGAGCCTCACTATCAAGCCTTTTATTTTAGTTCACTCTCGCTTTTAATAACACTTTATTTGACTCTCATGAGCCGCCAACAACAATCTGTTTAAACACGGGTCGACACAATCCATCATCATAACACTTGTATTATGAGAATGCGCTAACAATCCATTTACAACCTGATTACAGCATTAGCCTTATCATTCAATTTCAAGTTAGCATTTTTCCCCCATCGATCGCCTCTGTAGTTGACAACTGCAAAATCTATGCTTCTCCATCGCGGCTGTAATGATATTACCGTGATGGAAGTGCAGCCCTCCACAGACGCCCACTGTACGCTGTGTATCTGCGCTTAAAAACAGATTTGAAAAAGAAGAAAAGGAAGAAATCTAATGTAAAAAAGTAGGTTTCCTCCACGCACAGTGTCCAAATGGAATAAGAGGAATATTGACCCGGCTGGCAGCTTTATAAAGACGGATTGTGCGCGGAGATCCCAGGGTTAGCGCGGGGTTAGCCGCTAGTCGCTGTAATAAAAGAAATGGAAGTAGTAATAGACTCCCGGTGAATTCCATTAGGGGCGCACTGACACCACACGGGCATTCATTACGAGCGCCGCGATTCATTGTAAAGTGGAAAAAAAGGGTGGGGTGGAACGTTAGCGCGCCGGTTCTGCTCTTGTTTCTATGGAGATGTGAGGTTTTCCAGCCAATCAATCAATAGCGAGCGAGCTTTTCATCAGAGCAGACCTTGAGGCTTTCAGCGCGGGCCCATTCAGAGCTGGAAATGCGGCGCGTGGACTCTTCAAGGTTATGTTCGGATGAAGTTTTCTGCAGTTATTTGTGCTATTCTAATGCGCTTTTGTGCCGCCGACGGATGAGTGAATGCAGGGGGCGACGGACTCGACCTCACCCCGCTCCTCGTGTGTGTTTAGGTGGGAAAGGAGGGAAGAAGAAGAAGGCCAAGGCCGGGTCGAAGCAGAGCAAAGCCAACGGGTCGAGCTGGGCCAACGTGCCGCTGCCCCCGCCGCCCGTGCACCCGCTCCCCGGCACCGACATGGACCACTATCCCGAGCACCACGAAGGAGGAGGGTAGGTCCACACGCTTTTTGTTTGGTTTTGTTGTTGTTCTAACCAGATAAACACGGTGATGGCCCGTGTATGAAAAGACAATTTTTTTGTGCGTATGACAGGATTTTATGATTTGTTAATACCTCTTGTAAATATAAATTATAGTTTCGCATAAATCAGTCACTGTTTGTGGAGAAAAGTCAAAAAATGTGTTGAAAATCACAAGAAGGAAACAAATTGATGACACTGGGGAGACAAAGATTATGCACTAAACTACTTTTTTGACCCTTTAAACACTGATTCAACAAAATAAAGGTATTCACGTGTTTTTCTTTGTCAAATAAATTAATCTGTGACTTTAGATGAGTTTTGGATGGTTTCTATGGTAATTTCCCAGTGTGATGTCATCGTTTACAACCAGGAAGTAAAATAGAAAACCTAAAAAAGTAGCTAAACCGGGTCTAAATTGGTACAGATTTTAGCAGAAATTGAAATATGTTTATTTTAACTGCATTTTAGTTTAATGTGCAGTCACACCTGTCAGAGGCCCTTTAAGGGATCGTCTTCTGTGTCCAACGACTTAAAAACTCCTGCCCGCTTCCTCGCCCGGCGCCACCTGCTGTGTGGAGACAGATCAAAATGAACAGATTTGTCAATTTATGTCAAACATTTGAGCTCTTTGACTAAACGTTATTACATTTAGGGGTCATCCTTATCATAGGAGCGACATATTTGCACAAGAAAGACCCCACACGACTGTTAAATACAATTATATATTACATAAGGAAAGGCAGGTTTATTTGTAGCACAATTCGTACACAAGGCAATTCAAAGTGTTTTACATAACAGGAAAAGTTGCACTAAAATCACAAAACACACAAAGACAAACAGAACAAACACTACAACGTACGATTTGAGACGGCTAACAACAACAACTCTATGTCTCCTTTAAAACCAGTTACTATTCTGGTGTCTCACTGGCAGGACATTAGATTTTTTTATTTTATTTATTTATTACTTTTCCCACACTATCCACATCTGATATTTGTTTATTTGTTTATTTAAATGGATCCCATTAGCTGAAAACGAAGCAATCCGCTAGTCTTCCTGGGTCCATTGCAATCATATCAAAACATACAACAAACACAGTAATACATTATCATTACAATAATAAAATTTCCTTACAATGCATAAAAGTTCATTACACAAATTATTTCCCATTTTTCAATGGAGGACAAAGTACAAATACAAATAACATTTCTGTCCATATGGAAAAATGTATAACCCGTTTAACACATAAGGAAACTCAGCTGCTGGACGTGTTCAATATGAAAAGAAAGCTGTATCCCACTTATTTTGAGTCAAATCAAACATTCTGGGATGAATTAGAGCCAAAATCACACGATAAAAAAAAAAAAAAAACTTTAATAGGACTTTTATATAGATTCCGGCTGGACTTTTTACTTTATTACAAGTCCTTAAAACATTTATTTAGTTAAATTAGCTTCAGGTTTGAAAGAGGAATTGTCAAAACCAACAAAAGCCAAAAGTAGAGTCAATCAGGCAAAATCTAAAGACACAGCTTCACTTCTTCAAAGGCAATTCAAAGTGTTTTACATAACAGGAAAAGTTGCATTAAAATTACAAAACACACAAAGACAAACAGAACAAACACTACAACCTATGATAGTACTATCATTAGCTTTTGAGACGGTTAACAACAACAACTCTGTCCTCTTTAAAACCAGTTACTATTCTGGTGTCCCACCGGCGGGACATTAGATTTTTTTAAAAATGTATTTATTACTTTTTCCACACTATTCACCTTATTCTGCCCCGCCCACTTTTGCCGTTTTTTGCACTTTTGTTGTAAACGCACTTCTGTTTGACGAGAACTCCGTTAAAGCTAATGACGAACGAGGGAAAAGTCTGACGCTAAAATGTTACATAAAGTAGATTGATTTGTGTAAAATGTTTAATGAACACGAGCAACAACAAGTCACAACGCAACGATTTCCTGAAAACGTCTTTTTAGTCGAGTAGAACTTATTTTCTGTTGAGCTCGTCTGCTCCGTGTGAACTACAATGGAAACAAGACGGCGGCGCCCACGACAACTTCAGGAATAAGATGAATAAACATCTGATATAAGGAAACTATCAGCTGCTGTACATGTTCAAGATAAGAAATAATATGTTCAATATAAGAAAGCTGTATCCCACTTATTTTCAGTCAAATCAAACATTCTGGTATGAATTAGAGTCATTTTTTACTCCAAAAAGCACACATTAAAAATTACACTAAAAGTCAAAAACATTTTAATAGCGCATTTATATGGATTCCACCTGGACTTTTTTACTTTATTACAAGTCCTTAAAGCATTTATTTAGTTAAATTAGCTTCAGCTTTGAAAGAGGAATTGTCAAAACCAACAAAAGCCAAAACTAGAGTCAATCAGACAAAATCTACAAACACAGCTTCACTTCTTCATAAATTTAACAAAGAAAATGTAGTTGGACTTTAAAGTCTGCTGTTCCTGTGGGCGGAGCTTGTTTCAGTGGAATCAGAGTAAATCAGACACAAAACTCCAGAGTCTGAGCTTCACAAAGAGTCAGACAATAGTTTGTGTCCAAAGGTTCATTTTAGTCACACGTTTGAGGACAAACAGGTCCGAGCGGCGCACAATGCACTCAGTGGTCGCACAGTTCTATCAGCGCTAATGTGTGCTTACTTTACTGTGCCAAACCCAATTAACGAGATTCCGGCTTTAACAATCATCTCAGCTTTACTCTCCGAGCCCGTTAAAGCGATGAACGAGGAGTCGCTGTGGTCCGTCCGGCCCTGTCCTCCTCCCTGTCCATCTCGCGTCTCGTAACGGACTCCGAGTGAAACGAGAGTCCGGCGCGTTGTAAATCCACGAGCTCATAACGACGCATATTAAGCCGGCAAATTCCTCTAATGAACATTCTCTTTATGGAGCGTGTTATTTCAGCGTGTATAAGCATATAGCCATAACTCTGTCACGTCCGAACGGCGCTCAGAAAGTTGGACAAGGTCAGCGTCGCGGAATCAGTGGCGGACGTAGAAAATTGAGGGCCCGAGGTAAAGGTGAATACAGGCCCCTCCTCATCATTAAGTGTGAATTTTTACAACTTTTCTGCAGCGTCTGCAGAGTTTTTCTTGAAAGGAAGCTGTTGTTTTGTTTGTTTTTTTAACAGGTTCATAATTTGGGAGTCGTAATTGAACTATTGGAAAATTTTAATTCATATTCAACAGCTTACGTGTTCTAAACAGCTTTAAATGGGGGGCTTGGGGGTTCTTCCCCAGAAGAATACTTAGGAAATCAGACCATATTTCCCGTTTGTTGGTTGTGTTCCATCTGACTTAAATACACGGTTTCCATATGTATTTTGATAACGTTATATTTCATGTTTCTATTCTATTTCAATACAATCCCACACTATTTTGCTGGTCTTTTTTAAAATTTAAAAGCACAATGCACTACTTTACTTTTATACTGAGAGAAAAGCAACTCTTTCAGAACCTCGCGTCGAATGATGATCGGGAAGGGCGTCTTAATGGGGGCCCCTTCAGGTGTGGGGCCCCGGGCAGTTGTCGCCTGCTGCCTAATGATAAGTCCGCCACTGTATAATGTCTTGCACTGAAAGAAAACGTCGAAAACAGGTTTCAATCAAGGTTTCGCAGAAGTTGTATGTTATAATAAAGCTACAGGCGAGAAAATGATGCAACTTAGCTGTAACTTAGCCCAGTAATGGAGAACATACAGTCTGCATGATATGAACAAACGAGGATTCTACTAAACTTCTACGTATTAGAAGTAGAATAGTAAGAGTTTTGGTCGTACTTTGCGTTCACAATTGCATATTTACCACATCAAAATGGATTAGACCGAAAATGACTAGAACAGGGCCAACCATAGTAGTTGTAGTAGTAGTTTTAGTTTTAGACATAGTTGTAGTAGTAGTGGTTGACGACGTAGTAGGACTAGAGCTAGTAGTAGTACTTAAAGCAGTTGTTGTAATAGTTTTAGAGGTTGTACTAGTTGTGGTTGTAGTGCTAGTAGTAGTTTTAGTACTTGTAGTAGTTGTAATAGTAGTTGTAGTTTTAGTGCAGTTTCAGCAGTGGTAGTAGTTGAAGTAGAAGTATCTGTAGTTGTAGTAGATGTATTAGTTGTACTAGTGCTCATATCAATTTTTGTAGAAGTAATAGTAGTTGTTGTAGTAGTAGTAGTTTTAATAGTTGTAGTAGTGCTTGCTATAGTTGTAATTTGGTAATTGTAGTTGTAGTTTTAGTTGTGCTAGCAGTACTTTTAGTAGTTGTAATAATAGTGGCAGTAGTAGTTGTAGTAGTAGTAGTGCTGGTAGTAGTTTTAGTAGTTGTAGTAGTAGTAGTCTGAGTAGTTGCGGTATTTGTTGTTTTAGTAGTCATAGTTGTTGTTGCAGTAGTCATAGCTGTTTTAGTAGTTGTAGTATTAGCAGTTGTTGTAGTTTTAGTTGTTGTAGTACTAGTGCTAGTAGTTGTTGTAGTACTAGTGCTAGTAGTTGTTGTAGTACTAGCGCTAGTAGTAGTTCCAGTCTTAGTTTGTAGTGCACATTATAATGAGTCAGTAATAACGTCTGCTCTTTATAAACTCTTCTTCTTCTTCTTCCGATAATCGCCGTGTGTTTGTGCTTTCACAGCTACGACAGTGACGGCTGGGGGCCCCCGATGCCCGTGCAGACCTACCTTCACCAGGGCATGGAGGACGAGCTGGAGGAGGAGGACGAGAGGGTGCCCACGCCGCCCATCAGGGGCGTGGCCTCGTCCCCCGCCGCCGTGTCCTTCGGTCAGCAGTCCACGGCCACCCTGACCCCCTCCCCGCGGGACGAGATGCAGCCCATGCTCCAGGCCCACCTGGACGAGCTGACCCGGGCCTACCAGATGGACATGGCCAAGCAGACGTGGTGAGTGTGCAGGAGGTCAGGGCGTGGGAGCGGTGAGGCGGCTGGGAAAACCACACTCACCGCTGGTTGTTCCATGTCAAGGGCGGAGCAAACCTGAGCAAACAGGAAGTGGAGTAAACCAATCAGAGTGATCACTGTATGATCACCTTATTTTAGTGCTGTCCGGATGTCCAGCAAGTGAAGAAGTAGCGCACTCAAAATTACCCACAATGCATCCTGAAAAGTAGTGTCTAGCACTGGTCACTAGAGCGGCCAATATTGACCACAATGCATTGCGAGAACTACGAACTGAATGAAGCAGAAAGAGGAGCTGTTTAAACGAACTGTTGAGCCTAAATCAAAAACAAAACACTTTAAACAAACGTTAGCAGCAGAGTTGTTAGCGTTAGCCGCTAACCTTAGCTTAAGCTGTGAATTGATCACAAATCTCCGACAAAAAATTGAATAATCCAGTCTGTTTGATGTTTCATGTGAGATCCATGACGAATAAAACGTGTATGTGATGTTTATTAGTCCATAAATATGTGTCAGGTGGATTTGATCATATTCATTACAGAAATACATTATTGTCGGCGTTTTGCCGACTTTTTTTTTCTCCCAGACGCCAGAGTCACGTGCGGCGAGGAGACAGTAGTGAGCTGTGTCTGAATCGCCCCGTGAACTATTTAGTCACTGAACAGGGCAGGACTGTGAGTGATTGAGGAATTAGAGAAGAAGAGAGTGGGACATTCGGACACAGCCTTTGAGACGTGTGTTGTAGCCGACGCTGGAGAGACGGCGTTTGTATCACTGAAATAAACAAATCTTCAGATTCAGATAAATATCATTTTGACTCATCTAGAAACTCATTTTCTGATGCACCTTTAGATGTAATATTAATAGTAATGTAATGTAATAGATATAATAATATGAACAGTTTTATGTTTTAGGTGAGTGCATCTCAAGTATGTTCCCCTCGGAGCACTTGATGCTCTACGATCTGTGCGTTAAGTGTGTTATTGGAGCAGTTTAATGGAGTAACCAAGTCTACATCGGGGCTAAACCAAAATCAAACCAGGAAATATGAACGAAACCCAAGTAGAGCGATATAAAGGTAGTAAACGATCATTGACTGTGAATTAATAGAAAATATATAGACACATTTTTCATAGGAAACACAATCCTTAATTCAGTGTCACTCAAAAAATCTACTGAGGAATCTATCTATTGAGGAATTACATTTTTTATGTTACGCCACTTTCAAGAATTAACATCAGTTTGTGCCATATTACACTGCCTTATAAACTTTAATAATCACATCCTGTTTTCTCACATAACAATAAAAAGACGCTGCAGAAATCCAACACGACACTTGAGACGTTGCGACGCACAGTCCATAAAAATCCTCTGTAGGGATTTTTATCGTGTCATCAAAATATCGTCCAATTACGCCCGAGGAGGAGAACAATCCGCTCCTCCATCTTGGCTCGGCTCTGACGCGTGAACGCTCGAGTGTCTCCGGAGCGCCGTTGTCGTTTGAAAGTGCTTACTGTACGCTCCGTGTTTACTGCGGCTCTGATTTAGACTCCTGCGCGGGTTTTCTTCCACGGATAAAGCCATTAATCATTTCATTTTAATGGACCTGTGCCTCCACTTAGGCTCCTCCTGCACTGCAAAAACCAATGTCTAGATGAGTTAAAATGCCTCGATTTCATGATATTAATGTGAATTTCAGACGTTTTGACTCGTTAAGATCAGTGGTGACGATTTATTCGAGACCTGCCTTTGACGTCACACGTTTGGAAAATTAGAAACGGAGTGTTTTCTGAGGCACAGGATTCGTCAAACAAGCGTGAATGAAGCAGAATATAACTTCAGTCATGTTTTTGACGAGGGAACAGTGTTTTATCATGTTTAAAAGCTAAAAAGATCATGTTTTTTAGCTTTTAAAAGGTAGATTTTATATTTAGATGTCCTTTAAAACCTTTGGATATTTTGTCTTTCATATTTTAGGGCGAATATTAGTAAATTAGCTCATGTATCTAAACTTGCAGAGTGCCTATAGAAGGTGCACACCTCAAAAATTTATTTCTAGATGAGTTAAAATGTGTTGATTTCATGATATTAATCTGAATTTCAGACGTTTTGAGTCGTTAAGATCAGTGGAGACGATTTATTTGATGGAACTAGATTATTTCACTTGTTTCAAACCGTTTGTGACTTGTTTCAACACATTATTTCTTACTTCAATCCAAATGATCTGTCAGTGGGTTAAAGTGCGTATGACAGGTTTTCACAATTTTCTAATTTTGCCTTTATTTGGTGTATTAACAGCTGTAAATATAAATGATATAGTTTCACAACAATCAGGTCGCCGTTTGTGAAGAAAAGTTGAAAAATCTGTAGAAAGTTACAGGAAGCAACAGATCGATGACATCACACTGTGAGACAAAGATTATGCATAATTTACACAAAAGAGACTACTTTTTCTGACCCTTTAAACATTAATTCAACAACAACAACAAAAAAGCTGTTCACGTGTGTTTGTGAATGTATTTTCTTATTTTAATCAAAATGATGGTCTGATCATCAGAAATACCTTGAAACCAGTGAAATATTCTGCATCACATCAGCAATTAAATCTCATCGAGTCAAAACTTCTCAAATCCAGATAAAAATGATCAATTCAAGCCATTTTAAGATTGAATAGATTTACATTTTAGATCATTTGGATTGAAGTAAGAAATAATGTGTTGAAACAAGTCACAAACGGTTTGAAACAAGTAAAATAATCTAGTTCCATCAAATAAATCGTCTCCACTGATCTTAACGAGTCAAAACGTCTGAAATTCACATTAATATCCTCAAATCCACACATTTTAACTCATCTAGTGTGAGTTTTTGCAGTGTGTGTCCCCCGCCCTCACCCCTGCCTCCCTCGCTTCATGTTTACTCCCCCACGTCGTAACATCAGATGTAGTGTGCGTTTATTGTTCATGCAAGTCAGATGAAGGCCGGGCGTCGCTCCTTCGCTGTTTCCTGGAACAAGAACCAAAACTGCTCTGTAAAAATGAAAATCTAGACTAGATACACTGCAAAAATGAATGTCTAGATGAGTTAAAATGTGTTGATTTGAGGATATTAATGTGAATTTCAGACGTTTTGACTCGTTAAGATCAGTGGAGACGATTTATTTGATGGAACTAGATTATTTTACTTGTTTCAAACCGTTTGTGACTTGTTTCAATCCATTATTTCTTACTTCAGTGGGTTAAGATCATTATTTTTGGCAAAATTATCGTATGATTCGTCAGAAAGACCTTGAAACCAATTATATAAGTAAGAAATAATGCATTGAAACAAGTCACAAACAGTTTGAAACAAGTAAAATAATCTAGTTCCATCAAATAAATCGTCTACAAAGTTGCATACATTTTGTTTTAGGTTCTTATTCATTTAACTTTTTGAGATAATGACATTTTTGTGAACAATCATAAAAACAAAAATCAAAATCCACAATGATTGGCTACCAATTAGTAAAAGAACATGGGAATTATTATAAACCAATTATCAAGTGAATTATTTAAATGTTCATGCTTCACTAAGGCATGAATAAGTGTAGTTATTATAGTGTTAAGTATAATATAATATGATATTGATTGCTCATAACAACCGGTTTTTGTTTTGTTTTTTGCGAGCTAATGCTAACAACTAATGCTAACAGCTATTTTTCCCAAGTCGGGCCAAAATTAATACTTTTTTTCCCTTCGTGGGTCTAAATGTACACGTTTAATCGTTCTGAGGACCAACACTCATTTTGCGTTGCATTTAAACATGTTCATTTGCAAAGACATCATGATTAAATGGTCTTTCATTGACATGTTTTAGGGGAATAGACTCTCTCTTTTGCAACCGCTGACAGTCTTTTTAGCACAGTTTTTTTTTTATTCAAATTAAAAACTCATTACCAAACCTCAGCGCCCCTTCGCGGGCCAAATTAGACCCTGGAGAGCCAAGTTTGGGCCCCACTTTGGGCACTCCTGATCCAAATCTTACCAAACTAGCCGAGTTGCTAAGTACAATTTGCAATTAACTCATGATTTAGAGCAGAATGAAAGCAAATGTAACTGTGTATAAATGTATTTTTATTTCTTAGTTTGTGGATATTTATTGTTGGCCGTGCGGCGTCGGTGGGCGGGGCTTTGAAAACCCTGTCAAGAGGAAATGTCACGTTGTTCCGTAATGACTATGTAGTTCCTAGCACTTCCCTGACAGCTCCACAATTACCCACAATGCCCCGCTGCAGAGAGAGGCGCGTGAGAGGTGACAGAGGGGCGTCTTTGTAGCGGCGCCACGGCAATTAGCGGGTCATTGTGTTAGCATGTAAGCCGCGACGTGGGGTTAGCGCATCGGCTAAACGTGTGCGGCGCTCTCCGTGTGAAAGGCTGGCACCGATCAGCCTGACGGGGCCCCGGGAGGCACGAGCGCGGCGTGTGGGCGGGGTTTCCATACGAACTCACAAAACTGTATCAGACGACGACGATTACGGAACAGATTTTACGTTTTCTCAAAAAGCGAAGGTGTTACAGTGCGTATGACAGATTTTTATCATTTTCAAACTTTGACTTTATTCGTTGCCTCTTATCAGTATAAATTATAGTTTTACAAGAATCAAGAATTGTGGAGAAAAGTGTAAAAATCAGGTTCAATAAAGAAGCAGAGAGTTTCGACGGTTGAAGCGTTTTACTTGAAGGCACTTGTATCTTAACTTTCTTAAATATGCACCATTGAAACACCGTGAAAACTACAGAAAATAGGATATTAATGGGAATTTCTGATGTTTTGACTCGTTAAGATCAGTGGAGACGATTTATTTGATGGAACTAGATTATTTTACTTGTTTCAAACCGTTTGTGACTTGTTTCAATACATTATTTCTTACTTCAATCCAAATGATCTAAAATGTAAATCTATCCAAATGGCTTGAATTGATCATTTTTATCTGGATTTGAGAAGTTTGGACTCGATGAGATTTAATTGCTGATGTGATGCAGAATATTTCACTGGTTTCAAGGTATTTCTGATGATCAGACCATCATTTTGCTTAAAATAATAAAATACATTTGTCAGTCGGGTAAGTAACATGATCTTAACCACTGACAGATCATTTGGATTAGATTGGATTTGTATTATCTATTTGTTTAAGGTGAGACGCTGCAGGTGAATAGGAAAAAATCTTAAATTTAAAGAAATCAATTTGTAACTTCTCCTATAGTTTACTCACATAAATGTAAGATTTTTAATCATATGTTTTCATGTAGAAATGAGGTATTTTATGTGTAAAAATCAAGCCAAAAATCCACATATTTGGGACATTTAAATCTGAAAAATGGACAGAACCAGGTTTAAATTTCTTGGTTCATTTTGTAACGTATTAGTTATTAAAAAAACGTTATTATTTGTAGTTTTTAAGTAAACTAGATTGGACTGAAAATTGTCCTAACAATTCAAATTTCACTTAATTTTTTACTTTAAAACTTCAATAAATCAGTTTTAGAATCAGATATGAGAAGATCCTTCTGTGTGTTTGGTCTAAATCTTGTTGAGTCCAGATTGTACAGTTTGGTGTAGGATCTACTTTAAGGCTGATCTTTATGTCTCGAGGGACAAAAATGCATTTTAAGAAAACGTCCTTTGAAGTTACAATGTCCCAGAGAAATCTATGGATGAAGTGGATTCAATGGAAGAATAAAACATCTTTAGGAGCAGATTGGACACGTTTGTTGTTTCCACATGAAAGTCGAGATGTGAGAGAGCAAACTGACCAGAAAACAAAAAATTGAAAAATATGGTTTAGCCTGTAGAGTCTGGCTTCATGTCCAAACATCTCAAGCCCCTCATTCAGACTCTGACGCTGATGATGATGTTTGACGCGTCCATAACCGGCTGCTGTTTCCTCAGGCACCTGCAGGGCGGCTCGCTCCCGCCCCAGGCCCCCGCTCCTCCGGTGGGGTACGTGTCCAGCACCATGGTGTCGGAGCTGGAGACGGATCTGCCCGACGACGACGAGGAGGAGGACGAGGAGGACGAGGGCTACGGGGCCCGACACCCGCGAGGCCTGGAGCACACGCCCGGATCCAGCATGGACAACCTGGACAGCTCCCTCACAGGTGACAGTGGGCGGGGCGCAGAGGCGAGGGGGGCGGTCCCACGGGTTTGCTTGGTGTCGTTTTGGAGAGCGTACGGGGTCAGGGCTGTTTCATCGATGGACAGGTTTGTCGGAGAAATGTGTTCAGAGCTTTTGAAATGTGAAGTAATGTAACAACATCTGTAGAACTGAACCAGGACTGAACTAGGACTAAACCAGGTCTAAACCAGGACTGAACCAGGACTAAACCAGGACTGAACCAGGACTGTACCAGGTCTAAACCAGGACTAAACCAGCTGTACACCAGGTCTTAACCAGGCCTTAACCAAGACTAAACCAGGTCTAAACCAGGTCTAAACCAGGTCTAAACCAGGACTAAACCAGGACTAAACCAGGTCTAAACCAGGACTGAACCAGGACTAAACCAGGACTAAACCAGGACTGAACCAGGACTAAACCAGGACTAAACCAGGTCTAAACCAAGTCTAAACCAGGACTAAACCAGGTCTAAACCAAGTCTAAACCAGGATTAAACCAGGTCTAAACCAGGTCTAAACCAAGACTGAACAAGGACTAAACCAGGTCTAAATCAAGGCTAAACCAAGTCTAAACCAGGACTAAACCAGGTCTAAACAAGGACTAAACAAGGACTAAACAAGGACTAAACCAGGACTAAACCAAGTCTAAACCAGGACTAAACCATCTGTACCTGATTTTTTTTTTTTTTGAAATGTGAAAAACAGAATTAGTTTGTTGTGAAGTGAAGGATTAATGTCATTTTGAGACAGTTCATCATCGTATTAATTATAGAACTAGTCGTCGTGATAGTACTCGTAGTAGTAAGTGTAGTACAAGTTGTTATTCCTGATCTGATTTGAGAAAATTGCATGTTTTATATTTACCTGAACATGTCATAACCGACTTTGCCGTATCACACATTTTGAGCACTTTCAGCCGACTCCGGGGAATTACAATTATCGTTTGGAAGGCGAGATAAGAAAGTCCATGAATTTTAAAAAGCGGAGTGAGAGAAAAATTAAAAGGAAAATAAATTGCAGGCGAGCACGGCGGATAGCGGGTGTGATTTACCACGCGGCACCTCGGCCCGGCGCCACTTCCCCGATTCTCCCGAGAGACATTTGAAATACATTTGTGCGCGCGCCGCGTTCCATTCCCCGCCGCGGCACATTTCCATTTTTACAACTGACTTTTAGAACTTTTACAGCCGTCTGCGCAGGGACACGTCAAGGTTACTGACCAGGTAGCACCGATCAGCCGTAAACCCGGGCTGTTTATGAATAATGTTTGGGATTAACCGCGGTGCGATCGTAAAGTATTGTTTTAAAGCTGCGTAATGGCCGCCGTATAAAAGTGGGTTATGGTTTTATTTTATTTTACTACAAGACAATGTGTATTTTTTATGGGCTGGAAAGCACATCAAGCGTCTGAAAGGGCTTCGCAGACAACTCGGCCGTAAAAAAGGAAAAATTGTCGAGATCGATTCGATACAGTTGTCTGAAAGCAAATGACTACAGAGTTTTGATGAGAAGTGGTTTTGTTTTTTCTTTTTTTTATTAAACTATGGGTCAAGGACTGATACAACCTGAAGGTGGAGTATTGGGTGCAAGATTAATTGTACTTTAATTGGTTGGAATGAGCAAAACACTAAGATTATTTAGGGAAGATAACGTCCTCTGTATGTAACTAAAGCCATGTTTCCACTGGTTCACTTTGGTACAGTTGTCTTAAAGGGCCTGTACCTGATTGTTATTTACTCTAGTTAAGATAGATTCTCTTTACATCACACATTGTTTAATCTGTGCATATTGTAAATGCGCTTTGTGGAAAGAACTAGTGCAGAAGTGTTTACCAGGGTCACCTCTTTTCAGCCATTCAGGCACATTGTACACTATGAATCATGGGAAAATAACTGCTTTGACACAATACAAGACGTGTGATTTAATAAGTGCTCAAAGCTAAATGTGAAGAGAGTTAGATGAACTCTATGGAAACAACTGCATCAGACGATTCCAGACGGTTGTTTCTGACTCATGGAGCAGTATGGAGTGAAAGGAAGGACTATGTGGGCGGGGCTAACGGTTCAAAATCAGGTACAGGCCCTTTAAGTGACTCGTAGCAGCCTGTTTAAGGAGTCTGCGGCAAATTCTGAGAAGTCTTCCAAAATGGTCTGGGTCACTTCAGGTAAACCTTAGCGAAGGCGTGGCTCAGCACAGACAGATGATTGGATGAGAACGAACTCAGGTGAACGAAACGGGAAAACGCAGATATAAACATTTATAAACAAACACTGACATGATTTTGAAAGGAAATAGCCAAATTGAGCTATTATTACTATTTTTTTTTTTTTTTTTTTAATTAAAGGTGCTGTATCTGATTTTTACTGTATTGAAACGTGAAAAACAGAACAAGTTGACCACAAATCTCTATGTCTGATTTACAACTAACTCAACATGTTCAGTTCAGTTCAAGTTGTATCTTGTGATAGCTCAAGTCTAAATAGCTACACTGCAAAAACAAATTTCTATGAATTAAAATGTCTTTAATCTGAATTTCAGTCGTTTTGACTCGTTAAGATCAGTGGAGACGATTTATTTGATGGAACTAGATTATTTTACTTGTTTCAAACCGTTTATTTCTCACTTCAATCCAAATAATTTACCTGCACAGCAAAAAAGTTAAATCTACCCCAATCTTAAAATGGCTTGAATTAATCATTTTTATTTTATTTATGTTTATTAGAAAATCCTCTCCCTCCGAGCGTCAAACACACTTCCTGCTGAACTTCCGTGATTTTTGGACGTATTTTCAGACTTCATGCGTCATTTATCTGAGAATATTCTGCTGTTTTAGTCCTTAAATCATCACTAAACTCGTTCTGCCTCTAAACACGATAACTGCTGCAGCAAATCCACACAATGACGTATTTTCAGCGCTAACTTCACTAGACTGTATATAGCACTGGCGCCATCTGCTGGCTGGATGCTCTCAGTAAGTGTCATTTCATAGTGACTGATAACACAGGTCAGAGAATAAAGAAGAAACTTTTTTTTTCTTTCTTTTTTTAACATGAGATGGCAAATTTAAGGCACTCGAGAGCACATTTAAAGGCTAACAGCCAATACGAAAAACGCTGAATATTTTTCCTTTAAACAATAATGGCACGTGGCTTATTCCAGCTCTGACAGAACTTCAAATTTACGCCAATACTAGCACAAACTGCGACGAGGCTAAAACTGCTGAGACGTCCGGAACGTGAGCGTCGACAGGGCGGTCCGTCGGTGTACTTTTCCCCGGGATGATGGAGCGGCGTCCGGGGCAGCGCTGACACGTTCCTCTGCCTCTGATGCATTCGGACCAATATAGAAGCGCGGATAACTCTAATCTCCTGCATCTCCACCACTGTATTACCCCAAAGACAGCACTATTTCTCCTTATCGTACCCCCTCCCCCAAAGGAAGAGGAAGCGCGGGGTGGAAAAAGTGCAGAGATTTATTACGACCACCGCTTTGAAGCCGTGAAGAGCGGCGGGGAGAGCGGGCGTACCTGTCACGCGCCCGCTGATAGATTTGTCATTGTTTTAATATTATGGAAATGGTGCTGTTTTCATAATGGTTCACCAAAGGACAGTAAATCAAACGTTTTCAGCGAGAGAAGAGGGGAAAAGCCTTGGCTGGTGCTCTCCTCCGGGGCCATTTTTCAGCGCAGACAGTCCACGCAGCTGCTTCTCTGTTAGTCCATGCTCCTGGATCGCTTTTTTTTTACACCGCGGATGTAAATGAGAACATCGGAGAGTTGAGTGAATGCTGGAGGTGTACAGTGGCGCCGCCGTGTTATGCCAAATAGATTTATTTGTTGCGACTGATGACAGTATCATACGAGAAAAAAAACGCCAACGTTCCATTTGACGCAATTGTTTAGAAAGGATAAACAATTTACTTTGTCTAGCGATGTTTTCAAAAGCCGAGTCTGTTTGTTAAAGTGCAATTAAAATATTATTACGTCCCTGCAACTGTTCACCTTATTCCGCCCCGCCCACTTTTACTTCTTTTTATGTTTATGATCCGCACTCTCATAGTAACGGGACTTCCTGTTTGACGAGCAAATGTCAAACGAGGGAAAAGTTTCTCGCTAAAACATTAAATAAAGTTGATTGATTTGTCTAAAATGTTTAATGCAACTAGTGTGCCTTGAGGTTTTGACAGGTGTGCCTTGAAAAACTGTCCAATTTGAGTCCAAAGATTAAAAAATGTGGATGTAACTGACAAATTTTTCATTCTGCAAGTGTCCTGAGCAACTTCAGCATCAAAAAAGAATGCAAAACCGTCACTTCTACCAAAACCAGCTAGTGGCACAGACATTTGGCTCATTATACACCAGAATTATTATTATTTTTATTATTTATTTTTTTGTAGTTTGTGTGCTTTAGTGTCTCTTGTACCCAAAAAGTGTGCCGCAACTAAAAAAAGGTTGAAAAACACTGGTTTAATGAACACGAGCAAAAACAAGTCAGCAAAGCATCGATTTCCTGGAGCCTGAAAACGTCTTTTTAATCGAGTAGAACTTATTTTCTGTTGAGCTCGTCTGATCTGTGTGAACTACAACGGAAACAAGACAAGATGGCGGCGTGTACGGCAACTTCAGGAATAAGGTGAATACAGTTATTAATGATAAGTGTAGAAAATGGCGTAAAAAAGAAAATAGAAATGTGACGTTTTTTGTTAAAAAATGCACCGTTCCACCTTGTGATGTAATTAAAGGGGCTGTATGTGATTTTTACTGTTTTGAAACGTGAAAAACATCATGTTAAACTCTTTCCATCAGTCTCATGTATCTCTCACTTTCCTAATGCAGTCCCAGAATCCTGATTATTCACCTCTGAGTTTAGAAGCACTTTTCACCAGTCACTGAGCCCAGAGCGCTAAAGCTAACAAACATTAGCATGCTAAAGGCGCGCTTCCTGCTTCTCAACAAGATTTTGACAAAATGGACTGAACGATTTTTTGATATCTAATTCTAAAATTGATTTATTGAAGTTTTAAATAAAAAAATGGCGAAATTTGAATTTTTAGGACAATTTTAAGTCCAATCTAGTTTACTTAAAAAAAAAATAATAATAATAATTTAAAAAAACTAAATAAGAAATCCAAAATCCCCTCTGTAAATTTTTTTTAATAACTAATATATGTTACAAAATGAACCAAGAAATTTAAACCTGGTTCTGTCCATTTTTCAGGTTTATATGTCCCAAATATGTGGATTTTTGGTCATTTTTTCACATAAAATGCCTTATTTCTACACAAAAACATGACATGATGAAAAACTTGTAATACATTTTTTTCTTACATTTATGTGAGTAAACTACAGGAGAAATTTAACATTGATATCTTTAAATTTAAGAATTTTTCCTATTCACCTGCAGCGTCTCACTTTAAGTAAATTCTCAAACTGCAGAGGACTTCATGTAGAAAAACAGAAAAACACAATGTCTTCTTTAAGCTGCAAAATAAATAAATTGTGGAGATGTTTCCCCCCGCGTTACTTTCAAATCCCGGCCCGTTTGCTTCGGCGTGCGCTGTGTGTAACGTGCACTTCCATTAGCTAATGTGGCACGTCTCTGTTCTTCGGTGCACGTTTAACGACATTTAGATGAGACAGGAGGATAAATCAGCATTAAAGTCAGGAGGGCCCCAGGCAGCTTTTACAGGTCCTGCTCCATCAGCGCGACCACGGAGCGCCCCGGAGCTTTAAGAGGCGTCGTAAAAACGCACGAGAGTCGGGCGCTGCGGCGGAATCCGAACGAGTCCTGTCTCTTTAAAGGGACGTGTCGGTGCAGCGTTTAGACCACACCATCCGCATTTTATTTCAGTTTTGATTTGAACTGAGAAACACTGAGAACACAGACGGACATTGGTTTGTGAGCGTGTGTCGGGTCAAAGGCAAAACGACCATCGACTGAGAAGGGAACTGACAACGCGTGAGTTATCATTATTACACAAAGGTTATTCGTGTTGAAGTAAGAAATAATGTATTGAAACAAGTGACAAACTGTTTGAAACAAGTAAAATAATCTAGTTCCATCAAATAAATCGTCTCCACTGATCTTAACGAGTCAAAACGTCTGAAATCCAGATTAATATCCTGAAATGAACACATTTTAACTCATCTAGAAATTCATTTTTTGCAGTGTACGTAGCTATCTGAGGAAAATAACGAGCGTGAATAAAGCAAAATACAACTCCAGGTATGTTTTTGACAAGGAAACAGCTGCATAAAATCAGTTTTGTGTCATATGTCCAGCTCAACATGCAAAATCCCATCAAAATACAACTGATTACGACATAATTAAGTTACAGTACGTACGACAATTGCAGATCCGCACACTTTTCTTGAGAAACCCGTGGCTTGGCTGGGCACAACTCTTCCATCGTTGTTCATCCCTTTTTTTAATTCCCTCCCGATCTGCAGCAGTGGTCATTATTAAAAGATTAGAGCTTGCGTCATGAAAGTCTTGGGAAATCAAATTGGAAAGTTGGGAACCCTCCAAGTCCTGCTGTTGAGTTAGAGGGAAAAAAATCCCATATTTCTAGTTCTAAGGAGATTGAATTTTTATCAAACGACGCGCCGGCGATCACAGTCGGATTGGTTCGGGGGGTCGCGCCGGGGGTCGGTGCCGTGCTGATTTGCTGAGCTAGTGTTCCTTGGAACCGGAGAGCAGATTTGTAGCGGCTCTCTATTATCCTCTCCATTCTTCGCCGGGGGATTGGACTCGCGGGGACGGCTGTCTTTGAGGAGAACTGTGTAAAAAAATCAAAATGGAAGGAGCGAGTTTGAAAGAGGTGCTGCGTAAGAGGCCGGGCGTGGAGCGGGGGACTTATGCAAGGCTGTTATAACGGGAGAGCGCTGGTGCAATAGTGGATCGGGACGCTGCAATCGCCGGCGTCACTTGTGCAGAAAGTTAGAAAGTGCGAAAAGAGCGTTTCTGAGGTTTAATGGGTTTGTGGGAGAAGGATGTTGCGTAAGGGAGAGCGGAGAAAGGACCGGGTTTGGAAGTTGTTTGAAGCGAAGACGCGTTGAGGAAAGGTCTGACGGTACATACTGCTGAGAGAAATAATTAGATTTAAGGTGAGAAAGTACAGGTGAATAGGCAAAAATCTTCAATGTAAAGATGTCAATTTGAAACTTGTCCTGTTGTTTACTCCAGAGCTGTAGATCTTTAGTCGTTTAGTCGATTAATCTGTTGATGGTGTCTTAGTTCAGTGGTTCCCAACCTTTTTTGTCCCCCCTAAGCTTTGTTTTAGACCCAGAGTACCCCTTAATTTGGGTTTCGTGCAAATAAATGGGTTTACAAGTCGAATATAGTCAATTATTACAATTATTTTTTTAATTTTAATTATGTGTATGATCCACGATACTCCAAAAGACGCTAAATTTACAACTAATGACAGTTTTTTATTCAGATTAAAGTACATTTCGTCTTCTTTTCAAACCTGAAACCATTCCAAGTAATTCTTCATGTACCCCTTGGGGTCCCCGCACCCCTGGTTGGGAAACACTGTCTTAGTCGACCAAGATTTATTAGTTGGCTAATAATTTTATTTATATGAAATTATTTAAATAATGATTTATACGGCAAAAACGAGAAGATATGAAGCGATCTAGTTGAAGATTTTAGAGTCTTAACTATAAATACACTGTCTCCTTGTACTTTTCTGTATAAATAGTTGTTTTTGCACGACAGTTGCGTTCTTTTGAGTGCAGTTTGAGTTCGAAAAATGGAAATACTTTACAGTTTTGATATTTTTTCCACACCCCCTTTTAGCCGACTAATCGGTCAATAGGACAGGTCTTTAGTCGACCAGGAATTTATTTAGTCGACTACAGCTCTAGTTTGCTCACATAAATGTAAGAAAAAAAAAATTACAAATTATTATTCGTTTTTCATCATGTCATGTTTTCATGCAAAAACAAGGCATTTTATGTAAAAACGGCCAAAAATCCACATATTTGGGACATTTAAAAATGGACAGAACCAGGTTTAAATTTTTTGGTTCATTTTGTTACATATTAGTTATAAAAAATGTACAGAGGGGATTTTAGATTTCTTTTTTAGTTTTTAAGTGAACTAGATTGGACTGAAAATTGTCCTAAAAATTCAAATGTCTTCTCATTTTTCTGACTTAAAACTTCAATAAATCAGTTTTAGAATTATAATTATTTTTTTTAAATCCTTCTGTCCGTTTTGTCTAAATCCTGTTGAGTCCAGATTGTACAGTTTGGTGTAGGATCTACTTTAAGGCTGATCTTTATGTCTCGAGGGAGAAAAATGCATTTAAAGTGCGTATGACAGGTTTTAACGATTTTCTCATTTTGATTTTATTTGGTGTATTAATGCCTATTGTACTTTTAAAAAAATCTAGTTTTACACCAATCAAGTAGTAGTTTGGTGAGAAAAATTGAAAAATCTGTTGAAAAAAATTGATGACATCACACTAGGGACTCAATCCATTAAAAGGTTAAGCGTAATTTACCCAAAATACAACTTTTTTTTTTACCCTTAAAACAATGAGTCAACAAAATAAAGGTGTTCACATAAAATTTGATTTGTCATGTTAAAAAATCTGACTTTAGCTGAGTTTTAGCCCAGTGTACAAAGTAATTTCCTAGTGTGATGTCATCATTTACAACCAGGAAGTGATATTACAAAACAAAAAAATGGCTAAATCGTAATAAAATGTATACATTTTTTAAACAAAACTTTTAATATATTTATCTTACCTGTATTTTAGTTGCATGAGTAGTCCAACCTGTCATAAGCCCTTTAAAGAAAACGGCCTTTTGATTCATCTGTCATTATGTCAGTATTTGGTATCGATCCGCCCATCACTTTTACAAACTGCACGGGGACAAAACAAAGACAGTAAATGTGTTCTGCCCGTTTAACGTTCACCCTGGATGGAACCCTACTTTTCTAACAACTTAACCATCACATTCTCTGAACTTTTTGCTTGCTTTTTCCTTCCCTTGGCCCCGTCCTGTCCACTCCACACCAGTGCTGTGTGGTAGTTCCCTTTGGCTGACCTCCACGCTCTCCTCTGTCCAGCCTCTCCCTCTCATTTCTCCGACTGTTGCTGCGAATCGCTCCCGTCCCGCTCGGCTCTTGGGCGCGTGCCACAGCGACGGCGCGTGCCAGCTCTGCCTACATTAGCCGACTGTTCGCTCCGGCCCGCTCTGCCAAACTCCAAGCGTTTTCGTTGGCAAGCGGCGCCCGTGCTGGTATTTAAAGTACTGGCCTGGCCGCGCATGTAAAAGCAAAAATCAGAGTGAAGGACATAACTCACAAATATTAGATTATCAAACATGGCAGCGCGGTTTGTTTTTTATGATGTAACGTGATAAATAGCAGCCAAAAGCGTTTGCAAAAGCCAAGGAGAGAATGGCTAACCGTGCTGTAAATGGGGCTATGTTCACAGTGTAGTAAAATGTGCAATAAAACCACGTAGAACACAAAATGCTGCTGATAAAGTTTGTTGTAGGTAATAATGTAATAATAGTTTGCTCCTGCATCCACTCTCAAATGTGTTACTCAGATAATTGTAGAAAAAGTTTAAAATATAGTCATGTGGGCAGTGTTTTAAAAATCAAGACCAGGTCCTGCAGCTCTGGGACGGTTTGCAGCCGAGTGTGAAGCAGCTGGGATGAGGATCAGCTCCAAATACGAGGCCATGGTTCTGGACCGGAAAAAGGTGGCTTGCCCTCTCTGGGTGGAGAGTCCTTGCCTCAAGTGGAGGAGTTCAAGTATCTCAGGGTCTTGTTCAGAGGGAAGGATGGAGCGTGAGATTGACAGATGGTGCAGCGTCTGCAGTGATGTGGGCGCTGTATCAGACCGTTGTGGTGAAGAAAGAGTCAAAAGACAAAGCTCTCGATTTAGCTCAATCTCTGTTCCTCTCTCACCTATGGTCATGAGCTCTGGGTAATGACCGAAAGGACAAGATCGCGGATACAAGTGTCGAAATGAGCTTCCTCCTCCGGGTGTCTGGGCGCTCCCTCAGAGACAGAGAGGAGCTCAGTCACACTCGGAGTAGAGCTGCTGCTCCTTGGACGCCTCCCTCGGGAGGGGCGGCCCCAGGGTAGACCCAGGACACGCTGGAGGGACTATGTCTCTCGGCTGGCCTGGGAACGCCTCGGGATCCCCCAGAGGAGCTGGAGGAAGTGTCTGGGGTGAAGGAAGTCTGGGAGTCCCTGCTCAGACTGCTGCCCCCGAAACACGGCCCCGGAGAAGAGGAAGAAGACGAAGATGTTTCAACTTCCATCAGAAGTTCTCCCTCGAGACACAAAGATCAGCCTTAAAGTAGATCCTACACCAAACTGTACAATCTGGACTCAACAAGATTTAGACCAAACACACAAGGATTTTTCAAGAAATTTGAATTTTTAGGACAATTTTCAGTCCAATCTAGTTTAAAAACTAAATAAGAAATCCAAAATCCCCTCTGTACATTTTTTGTAGCATTTTTTATGTTACAAAATGAACCTGGTTTAAACCTGGTTCTGTCCATTTTCCAGGTTTAAATGTCCCAAATATGTGGATTTTTGGCAAGTTTTACACATAGAATGCCTTATTTCTATATGAAAAAAATAAATATATATATTCCTTACATTCATGTGAGTAAACTACAGAAGTTTCATATTGATATCTTTAAATGTAAGAGTTTTTCTTATTCACCTGCAGCGTCTCATCTTATAACATATAATTTATGCAAAAGTATCTTTTTCTGAAATGAAAAGTATACCAAAGGTGCCCAAACAAAGAGAGCACGAGAGTTAAAAACATTATCCTTTGAAACTTTTTCATGGATTACTGACTTATTACTCAGTTAAACTACTTTTGTTCAAGGCTCAGTCATGCTGTGTGTTCCAAGCGATACAGATATAGATATATATATATATATATATATATATATATTGTATGTTGTATGTTGTACATATCGTTGTCATTTGGTCTAACGCCTCAGATCTTGTGGAATCTTGGCTAGTGAGCTGTACATGTGCTGACCACTGGGGGCAGTAGTGAACATCAGTGGAACAAAGGGACTGGAACGAGCTGCAAAACAAATAAACCCTTCTGTCAGCTCGTTTTCTTGGATCGTTTCCAATAATTGTGGTCTAAAAACTGCCGTGGGATTCTTCGTGTTTGTTTTTCTTGTTACTCATTTTCTTCCGTTTGAGTGCCGTTTAGCAAAACACAGCCTTGACATTAGAAACCGTTGGAAATATAAATGCACTCACACAGTAACCTTGGACACTCAGATGTATTTACGCACGAAAATGGAGCAGAATGAGCCTTAAGCACTGATAATTAATGCTCGTTGGATATACTGAACTTACAGAATAATGTATATTTTTTTTAATCTGTAAAATCTAGAATAACTACACTTATTCCTGCCTTTATAAAGCACGAATAAAGACTTAATTCATATGGAACAAATTGTTTCATAAGCATGATTCAGGCTCAGTAAATACTTAACTCATTCTCTAACTCCAATTCCTAACCCTAACCTTAATGAAGTAGTTACTAATCCTGAATAATATTTAACTATATATTCTTTATGATTTGAGTCTTTGTTCATGATTTGTTTAGGATAATTAAGGTGTAGTTATTATAAAGTGTTACCAAATCCTCCTGTATGAAGTTTTACACCAAATGTCAGCCGAGGGCACAAAAACACGCTAGACAATTTCATCAGTAATTATAGCTGCAAAGTTTTTGTGCTAAAGCTAAATTACAAGACGAGCTTAAACGTTTTTTCGCTCGCACCTAAACAGTCTCTGACTCTAACGACTTAATTAAGGTTAGGGTTAGGACTTTGGGTTACAGTATTAGTTAAGTAGTTAATAAGCCTGAATCATTCTTAATAAATTCTTTGTTCACTATTAATTAAGTCTTTATTCATGCTTTACTAAGGCAGGAATAAGAGGAGTTATTCTAAAGTGTTACCGAAATAATGGATTGGAACAAGTCACAAACGGTTTGAAACAAGTGAAATAATCTAGTTCCATCAAATAAATCGTCTCCACTGATCTTAACGAGTCAAAACGTCTGGAATTCACATTAATATCCTCAAATCAAGACATTTTAACTCATCTAGACATCCGTTTTTGCCGCGTAATCGTAGTGACAGACCGCTTTCCTCCTTCTGCGTCCGCGCCTTTCGAACAGGTAAATGTCCTCATCGAGATCTGAGACGGTCCTCTGCGGCGGTGGAACGCGTGGAAACCCACAAAAGCCCCACAGCCAGCTCCGAACCATAAAGCGTGGGCGATATTAATATATTTCCTCTTTGTGGAGTTATTACAAAGGGCACTGATCCGTCTGAACAGCAGCACAGATGTTCATTATAGAGGAGCGAGCATGCATAGAGGTTACAGCCGGCACAGAGGCCAAGACGTTTGTTTTTGATGTTTAGTTCATGATTTTAAAAGAAAAATATCAATACTTCTAATCCTACTGCGTTGTAATAGCTTTTATTATGAGTTGGGCAAATAAAACCGAATGTCACGCAGATTTAGGCGACTAAATCTGAACATTTAATAGGGATGTAACGATACGCAAATCTCACGATACGATATGTTTGCGATGTCAGGGAGAAGCTCACAATGTTGTAGAAGAGCTCAAAATGATGTATCCATGTTCATAACAAGAGTGACGGTGTCTTATGCTCCCATCATTAATTATTAGGCCTTTATTGTCATATTTTAGAACCAGAATAATAGAAATGATCACACAGGGCAACTCTAAAGTGCAATTTTCAAGTTATGCCAGGAACAACAATAATGACTGCTGTGTATTCTGTGATGTACCTTGTCATTTCTTATTCATAATAAAAGGTAACACTTTAGAATAACTCCCCTTATTCCTGCCTTAGTAAAGCATTAACAAAGTAGTTTATTAACTACTATTAAATAAAGCCTGATTCAGGATTAGTAACGATTTAATTAAGGTTAGGGCTAGGACTTAGGGTTAGAGTATTAGTTAAGTAGTTAATAAGCCTGAATCATATCTTAATTCTTAATTCTCATTCTAAAATAATAATAATAATACTAATAATTTTTTGTCAGTAATGCTTTAATCTGACGGAGAAGGCTAAACCATTGTTCTTTTTTCACGTAGACATGCTGTTTTTCATATCGTAACATGACGATGATATCGTGACAATTTTACTATCCCCATATTGTTACATCCCTAAGATTTAGTCAGTCGTATATTTAGGAGACAGTGAAAAGCAGTATGAGCAGATAGAATCATTTCTTACCAAACGTTGTCTTGATCTTGTGATGAATCTCTGCATTTCCAGTGACGCTAACTTAAATATTGAACTCGCACTCATTAGCATCAGCTGTTTCCTGTTTCTCGACGCACGACACTTGCGTCAAGATCCATCATATGATATTTCAAGGTCATTATGCGTCTAACATTATCCAAATCCAATGCATTACATGGAGAGGTTAAAATATGACGTAGAGGCTTTGCAGAGAAATTAAATAAATGCAGAAAAAGCTGACGTTACGCTTTAAGTAGTTTCTTGTCGACTCTAGCTTTAGCCACACAGCAAAAAATGTAAATCCAAGCTTAAAATGGCTTGAATTGATCATTTTTATCTGGATTTGAGAAGTTTTGACTCGATGAGATTTAATTGCTGATGTGATGCAGAATATTTCACTGGTTTCAAGGTATTTCTGATGATCAGACCATCATTTTGATTAAAATAAGAAAATACATTTGTCAGTGGTAAGTAAAATGATCTTAACCAGTGACAGATAATTTGGATTGAAATAAGAAATAATGTATTGAAACAAGTCACAAACGGTTTGAAACAAGTAAAATAATCTAGTTCCATCAAATAAATCGTCTCCACTGATCTTAACGAGTCAAAACGTCTGAAATTCAGATTAATATCCTCAAATCAACACATTTTAACTCATCTAGACATTCATTTTTTGCTGTGCACATCTCACAGCAACAAAAACTTGGAATGACAGTCTCTTTGTTGCTGCTGTGATCGACCTTGTGATTAAAGTATAAAGGTACAGGTACAATTTAGATTTTTATTACAAAGACACATTTGTTTGGGTGATGTCAGTTGCTCACGGACCGCCGGAGTCTAACGTGGACGGGTCGGGGGGATCAGTCGCAGCGGGACTCTTGCTCCTGCCGCACACGGTGGGTTCATCGTGGCTGAAGGCTCTCGTCTTACAGGCTCCATGCTGAACGGCTGGGGGTCGGCCTCAGAGGAGGAACCGCCCTTCTCCAGCCACCGCTCCAGTCTGGGCAGCTCCTCCGACGGCTCCATCTTCACCCACTGCTCCTTCACCCAGGCCCTGGTGGTGGCGGCGGACCGGGCGGGCTACAGGCTGGAGGGCACCAGCCTGAGTAAGAGAGGTGCGTCCAGGACTCCTCTGCTGCTCTGTCCTGGGACCTTCTGTGTCTCTGTCCTGGGTGCCATTGCAACTGCACTTGGCTCCACTGCAACTCTGTCCTGGGACCTTCTGCACCTCTGTCTTGGGGCCTTCTCCAGCTCTGTCCTGGGACCTTCTGCGCCTCTGTCTTGGGGCCTTCTCCAGCTCTGTCCTGGGACCTTCTGCGCCTCTGTCTTGGGGCCTTCTCCAGCTCTGTCCTGGGACCTTCTGTGTCTCTGTCTTGGGGCCCTCTCCAGCTCTGTCCTGGGACCTTCTGCGCCTCTGTCTTGGGGCCTTCTCCAGCTCTGTCCTGGGACCTTCTGTGTCTCTATCTTGGGGCCTTCTCCAGCTCTGTCCTGGGACCTTCTGTGTCTCTATCTTGGGGCCTTCTCCAGCTCTGTCCTGGGACCTTCTGCGCCTCTCAGTCTTGGGGCCTTCTGTCTCTGTGTTGGGTCCTTCTCCTGCTCTGTGCTGGGTGCTTTTGCGCCTCTCAGTCTTGGGGCCTTCTCCAGCTCTGTCCTGGGACCTTCTGTGTCTCTGTCTTGGGGCCTTCTCCAGCTCTGTCCTGGGACCTTCTGCGCCTCTCAGTCTTGGGGCCTTCTGCGTCTCTGTCTTGGGACCTTCTCCAGCTCTGTCCTGGGACCTTCTGCGCCTCTCAGTCTTGGGGCCTTCTCCAGCTCTGTCCTGGGACCTTCTGTGTCTCTGTCTTGGGGCCTTCTCCAGCTCTGTCCTGGGTGCCATTGCAACTGCCCTTGGCTCCACTGCAACTCTGTCCTGGGCCCCACTGGAACACTATCCAGGTCTCCTCTGCAACTGTCCTGGTCCCAAGCCCTTCTGCAACTCTGTCTTGGGGCCTTTTGTTACCCTCTCTTGGGCTCCACTACAACTCTGTCCTGCGGCATTCTGAAACCCTGTCCTGGGGCTTTCTACAGCACTATTCTGAGGCCTTCTGCAGCGTTGTCGTTGGGCTTTCTGAAGCGCTGTCCTTGGGTTCTTTTGTGGCTCTGTCCTGGGGCCTTCTGCAGCTCTCTTCTGGGCCCCTCTGCAGCTCTGTCCTGGGCCCCTCTGCAGCTCTGTCCTGGAGCCTTCTGCAACTCTATTCTGGGGCCTTCTGCAGCTCTGTCCTGGAGCCTTCTGCAACTCTATTCTGGGGCCATCTGCAGCTCTATCCTGCGCCCATCTGCAGCTCTGTTTTGGGCCCCTCTGCGGCTCTTTAATGGGGTCTTCTACAGCTCTGTTTTGGGCCCCTCTGCAGCTCTATTCTGGGGCCTTCTGCAGCTCTGTTTTGGGGCCTCCTTCAACTCTATCCTGCGCCCATCTGCAGCTCTGTTTTGGGCCCCTCTGCGGCTCTTTAATGGGGTCTTCTACAGCTCTGTTTTGGGCCCCTCTGCAGCTCTTTAATGGGGTCTTCTACAGCTCTGTCGTGCTCTGATTTATGAATATTTTTAAACCAATCTAAACTATATCGTTCAAATCAAATGTATGTTTTTTTTTAGGGTTTTCTCTGCAGTTTATGGCTGTGGTGACTGTCTTTTCTGATTCGAACTGCAACTTTCCCATCATTAAAAAAAAAAAAAGAATGCTTTGAATTTCTCAAAGCTCACTTTCGATCAATTGTTGGCTCTCCTGCACTTTCCACTTTCAGCTCTGGCTCTTACAGGTGTGTAATAAGCAGACCATGTGTTTGACCACCGTAAGTCCATGGGTTTGACAAAGTATTGGCGGGTATTTACTTAAAGAGCGTCTGACAGGTTTTTATGATTTTCTAGTTTTGACTTTATTTGGTGGAATAAAACCTGTTGTGAATATAAATGATAGTTTTACACCAATCAAGAGTCAGTTTGTGAAGAAAAGTTGAAAAATATGTTGAACTTTACAGGAATTAGAGCTAACACGATGACGTCACACTAGGGAGACTCACCAGGGACAATTTACAACCAACAAACACATTTTTCTGATCCTTTAAACATGAATTCATCAAAATAAAGTCGTTCCTACATGTTTTTATTTGTCAAATAATAATTTCCGTGACATTCAAGGAGTTTTCACCCAGTGTACGACATGGTTTCTAGGCAACAGTTACAGAATTCCCCAGAGTGATGTCATGATTTACAACCAGGAAGTCAAAATTTAAACCTAAAAAACTGCCAAACTGGAATAAAAATAGTTTTCTATTTAGCAGAATCTTGAATATAATTATCTTAACTGTGTTTTAGTGAAATGAGCACTTCAACCTGTCAGAGGCCCTTTCACAGCTTCTCTAACATTTCCTTTTTTCTCGATGCATCTTTCCCTTTGCAGATTTTTCACAATTCTTCTCCAGGTTTTCAAGAAAGTTTGAAAATCTGCTCTGAAAGTACAACAAGTAACAGACGGCGTCATTAACCGCGCCCTGTTTGTGGTTTAGGTAAAGCCTTGTCCCACCGGCCCCGGCCCAGCAGCCCCTTCTCCACAGACTGCAGCACAGGGGGCTCCCACAGCCTGGGGCACCCACGGGCCCCCAGAGCCCAGCGCAAGGGCCGCACCCCGGGGACCACGCCACACCGAAGGGACCCTGCAGCTGACGGTGAGGGGCCACAGTTAAACAAATTAAACAACGCTCTTTGTGTTTTTTACTGTAATAATGTACATTCTAAAAAATATATATAAATTAAGATGGAACGGTAAAATAATTATAAAGTACTTTAGAGTAATTTATGATTTTTTATGGCACATTTGCTGCCAATGTCCTGCAGTCACAGCACAGGACAAATCGTCAAAATATCATTATAATAAATAAGTTAGCAAGCAAGCAAAATGTATTTTTATTGCACAATTCATACAAAGCGCAATTCAAAGTGCTTTACAAACATTAAAACACATCTTAAAGTGTGTATGACAGGTTTCTATGATTTTCTAATTTTGACTTTATTCAGTGTATTAATACCTGTTGTAAATATACTTCGTAGTTTTACACCAGTCAGGTCGCTGTTTGTGGAGAAAAGTTGAAAAATCTGTTGACAATTACAGGAATTAAACAAATTGATGACATCACACTGTGGGAGACAAAGGTTATGCATAATTTACACAAAAGAAACTACTTTATTGACCCTTTAAACATTAATTACACAAAATAAAAGTGTTCACATGTGTTTTTCTTTGTAAAATGAACTAAATCTCTGACATTAGATGAGTTTGGCCCAGTGTACAGTGTGGTTGCTATGGTAATTTCCTAGTGTGATGTCATACTTCACAACCAGGAAGTGAAATTTAAAACCTAAAAAATAGCTAAACTGGGGTAAAATTTGTAAAGATTTTAGTAGAAATTTGATTATATCTATCTTTACTGCATTTTAGTTAAATGTGTATTTCAACCTGTCATAGGCCCTTTAAGAAACACACTTCAAAATAAAAACAGAGATATTTATATTAAATCAGTTTTAATCAGTCATGTGCACGGCCAAACAGAACTGTCTTTAGCCTAGACTTGAAAACTGCCAGTGTTGTTACTGCGAAAAAGTATGAATTCTTTATGGTTGTTGTAGAAGAGATTTGTGTTTTAAAACCACACACTGCAAATAATGAAGTTCTAGATGAGTTAAAATGTGTTGATTTCAGGATATTAATCTGAATTTCAGATGTTTTGACTCGTTAAGATCAGTGGAGACGATTTATTTGATGGAACTAGATTATTTTACTTGTTTCAAACCGTTTGTGACTTGTTTCAACACATTATTTCTTACTTCAATCCAAATGATCTGTCAGTGGTTAAGATCATTTTACTTACCCGACTGACAAATGTATTTTATTATTTTGAGCAAAATGATGGTCTGATCATCACAAATACCTTGAAACCAGTGAAATATTCTGCATCACATCAGCAATTAAATCTCATCGAGTCAAAACTTCTCAAATCCAGATAAAAATGATCAATCCAAGCCATTTTAAACTTGGATAGATTTACATTTTAGATCATTTGGATTGAAGTAAGAAATAATGTATTGAAACAAGTAAAATAATCTAGTTCCATCAAATAAATCGTCTCCTCTGATCTTAACGAGTCAAAACGTCTGAAATTCACATTAAAATCCACAAATCAAGACGTTTTAACTCATCTAGAAATGTGTTTTTGTAAGGTTTTGTACAAAAGCGTGTCCCAGTGCAGGACAGAAAAAAGCTGTTACTCCCTCAAGTAAAAATATGTCAAAGTTCAATGGAATAATAATCTCTGACTCCTGTCTGTGCTGCAGACCTACCTCCTCCTCCAGAGCCCCCTCCCAGTCAGGGCCAGGGCCGGATCCAGGGGGCCCGCAGTGTGGGCAGTGTGGTGGCCCCCGGCGATAGGAAGGCGTCCTCTCTGGAGAGGCCCCCCATGTCCGGGCCCCTGGAGCACCATCGGCAGGTCCAGGAGAGGCTCGGCTCGATGGACCGCACTGAAGACCCCCGCAGGGCGCACAAAACAGGTATGTGTGCTCAGACCAAATGTAAAGATGTAAATTTTAAAAAAATCTGTGACATTAGATGAGTTTTGGTGCCGTGTACAGGATGTTTCTTGGTAATTACCTAGTGCAGTGTTTCCCAACCAGGGGTACGGGGACCCCAAGGGGTACATGAGCAATTACCAGGGGGTACTGGGAATGGTTTCAGGTTATGAATGAAGATGAAATGTACTTTTATCAGAACAAAAAAGTGTCATTAGTTGTAAATTTAGCCACTTTTTGGAGTATCTTGGACCATAAATATAATTAAAACAAGTGGATGTCAGTCCTAGTTCATCTGCAGCCTGTCCGTCCGTGGGAGTAGGATCTCTCCTTCACTGTGGTTCTCCCCGAGGTTTATACTTTTTCCCATGGGGTTTTTTGTAGTTTTTCCTCGCCGTGAAGGAGGGTCAAAGGACAGGGGCATTCTGGGACAGTTATCTGAACTGCTTTGACCTGTGGCCCATCGAGGCAACTGTTGTTGTGATTCTGGGCATTATAAAAATAAATTGATTTGATTTGAAATTGATAAAACAAAGATATAATAGTAATAATTGACAAAATGCAACTAGTAAACCCAATTATTTGCCTGAAACTTAAGTTGAGGGCTGAGTATGAAACAAAACTTGGGGGGTACTCCAGACAAAAAAGGTTTGGAACCATTGACCTAGTGTGATGTCATCATTTACAACCAGGAAGTAAAATTAAAAACCTAACAAAATAGCTAAACTGGGGGAAAATTTGTAAAGACTTGAGCAGAGTTTCAAATATATTAATCTTAACTGCATTTTAGTTAAATCAGTAGTTCAACCTGTCAGAGGCCCTTTAAATCTGACACTAGCAACACCTTTAAGTCTACACGGCTCTAACACGGACAGTAAACAGCTTTGGTTTTTCTGACTTGAACACGTGTTTGTGCCTCTCTCTGTTTCTCTGATGTTTTTTTTTCCTAACGGCTCATGACTCAATAAGTGAGAGATTTGACCCGCAGCTCGATGGCACAGCCCCCCGTCCTCATGTCCTCTGCGCTGCCAAACGGCCGGACGCCCACGGCTCTCACTAACTCGTCTGACCGGTGACACGGCCGCGGGCCGCTGTGGGCCGCCCCCGTGTTGGCCGCTAAAGCTCATCGTTAGCTTCATTTCAGAGTCATTAGCCAAACGCTGTGTGCTGCGCGTGAGTGTGGGAGGCGGGCTCGCTCTCTCTGGTTCCCTCCTCTCCCTCTCACACTCTCTTCCCTTCCCTCTCTCTACACCTCTCTCTACCTCTCCTTACCTCTCCTCTCTCTACCCCTCCTCTCTACCTCCCTCCCTCTCTACCCCCCTCTCTACCCCTCCTTACCTCTCTACACCTCTCTACCCCCCCTCTCTCTCTCCCTACCCCTCCTCTCTCCCCCTCCTTACCTCTCTCTACCTCCCTCTACCTCTCTCTCCCTACCTCTCCTCTCTCCCCCTCTCTCCTTACCTCCCTCTCTCCCCCTCCTTACCTCTCTCCTACCTCCACCTCCCTCCCTCTCCTCCTCCCCTCTACATCTACCCCTCCTCTCTCTACCTCTACCCCTCCTCTACCTCTCCTCTCTACCTCTCCTTACCTCCCCCTCTACACCCCTCTCTCTACTCTCTACCCCTCCTCTACCCCCTCTCTCCTCCTCTACCTCCCTCTCCTCTCTACCCCACCTCACCTCTCTCTACCCCTCCTTACCTCTCCTCTCTACCATCTCTCTACCCCTCCTCTCCCCTCCCTCTACCTCTCCACCTCTCTCCTCTCTCCCCCTCTACCTACCTCTCCTCTCTCTACCCCTCCTTACCTCCTCTCTCTACCCTTCCTCTCTCTCCTCTCTACCCCTCCTCTCTCTACCTCCCTCTCTCTCTACCTACCTCCCCTCTCCTCCCTACCTCTCTCCTCCTCTCTCTCTCTGTCCCCCCCCTCCCCTCTCTCTCCGGTTGCCCGGGGCAGAGCGGTGCTCGGTCTGACCTTCAGCTCTGGCGTCCTGCAGCTGGTGCGCTCCTCCGTCAGAAGCAGCAGATGGATAATAGACATCGTTTAACGCGCCGTCCATAAATCCAGCATTAACAAATGGCTTCACCCGCTCGCCCACACCTGCTGCAGACCCACCGCTCGTCCAGAAAGTCAAATCCACATCACGCCATCACCGCTAACCGTGTCATAAAGTGGAACTGGAGATTGTTTTGCCAGCAGGAGTATTTAAGGTAGAGTGGGAGCTGTGTCAGGACGTGGCTCTGTTTAGTCCAAGTGGAGGCAACATCTGTAGGAGCAGAAGCTTCAGATCTCGACGGCAGAACACGCTATAATAAACTTAAAGTCTATATGTCAGGTTAGACGTCACATTTCACGAAAACATAGTGAAAGATGATTCTATTTAAGATTTTACTAAGCAGTTATTCTGTTTGTGCCCCGTTTGACTATTTTCGCGAAGTTTATTCACCTTATTCCTGAAGTTTCCGTACACGTCGCCGTCTTGTTTCTGTTGTAGTTCACATGGAGCAGACGAGCTCAACAGAAAATAAGTTCTACATGGACTTAAAAAATCGTTTTCAGGAAATCGTTGCGTTGTGACTTGTTGTTGCTCGTGTTCATTAAACATTTTACACAAATCAATCTATCGTAGAAAGGGGTTCAGAGTCCGGATGACAACCTCTGAACCCCTTTCTACGATGGACCACACCTGGACGAATGAGGGTTTACATCGACAAATCAATCTACTTTATGTAACATTTTAGCGTCAGACTTTTCCCTCGTTCGTCTTTAGCTTTAACGGAGTTCTCGTCGAACGGAAGTGCGTTTACAACAAAAGTGTGAGCTGTGGCAAAAAAAAAATGGCAAAAGTGGGCAGGGAAGAATAAGGTGAATAATGTCACTTTCTGGTTGAACAGCAAATATGACATAGTTATAATAATTCCACAACTGTTTCCTAGCAACCATTTTGAAAGCAAGAGCTAAAATCCATATAAATTACACAATAGTTATGATTTGACAAATTATAAAACCTGATAACACCTTTAATTTGTTGAATTAATCTGTCAAAAAGATGTGTCAGTCGAGCGTTAACTGTCTGTTTATTTTCAACTGTACGTCGCTTTTTGATGACATCACAGAGGGATTCCATTTTTGAACGCAGCACTACTTCGTTATTTTAAACTTTGATTTTTCAAATTTTCTTCACAGATGTCAACTATGATAAATATTTAACACAGGTGCCCTCCCACCAAACTAAGTCAGAATTAGAGAAACATGAGAACCTGAAATATAGACTTTAAGCTCTAAAGTTTGTTAACCCCGGGGCCCAGGCGACACATTTTTCTTAAAGTCTCTATGACAGGTTTTCATTATATTCAAATGATGGCTCACTTTGGTGGGAGGCACTTGTGGAAAATATTTTGCATAGTTTTTGAAGTTAAAGTTCCACAAGAAATTTTGATAAATAAAAGTTTAAAGCACATATTCAGCTACAGTCACTTTGAGTTTTAAACCCTGTTCTAACAATGTTCATCAAAAACACACCTGGAGTAGCATCAGCTGCATTCACGCTGTTTTGAGGAATGTTTATTAGAAAATCCGAGCGTCAAACACACGTCATGCGCACTCCCTCGATCCGGGACGTGTCATTTATCAGAGAATCTTCCACTGTTTTTAGTCCTTAAATCATGGCTAAACTCGTTCTGAGCATTTCTGCCTCTAAACATGATAACTGCTACCGCTAATCCGCATCATAAGTTAGCGCTGAAAAGAAGTTAACTAGGTTGTGTATTGCGCTGGCGCCATCTTCTGACTGGATGCGCCCAGTACGTGTCATTTCATAGTGACTGATAACACCGGTCAGAGAATGAAGACACTTTTTTTGGTTTTAAAACATTAGATTGAAAATGTAAGGCACTTATGAGCATGTTTAAAGGCTAATAATATGAAAAATGCAGAATATTTTTCCTTTAAAATGACAAGAGGTAGTGCTGAATTCTAAAAAGGAAAAAAGCGACGTACAGTTGAAAATAAACAGACAGTTAACACTCAGAGACATTTTTCAGTTTCAGTTTTCACAGTTTAAACGGTCATTAAACAAAAATAAAGGTGTTATCAGGTATTAATTGCGTAATTACCATGAATTTTGGCCCTTGTTTACAGTCTGGTTGCTAGGAAACAGTTGTGGAATTACCTCTAACTACGTCATATTTGCTGCCCATGTCCAACCAGGAAGTACAATTCTAAAAAATTTGAAAATTGTCAAACAGATTTTTGAATAAACATCCCTCAAAACAGTGTGAATGCAACTGATGCTACTCCAGGACAAGAACAGGATTTAAAGCTCAAAAAAGTCACTGTAGAACATGTGTCCTTGTGAGTGCAGAGCTACAGCGTGTACCTTTAAGTTCACTCAATAGAATATCTTTTTGAAGCCCACGCTGCGTCTACACGGGGGCCTAGTTTGGCAGCGGTAGTACTTTTCATTTCAAAATCCATACGGCGCAAGTATCCACAACAGGAGAAGTCGTAATACAGGCGCAGTACTCGTGGACCCTCCAGGCTTTTGTGACAATCGAATCCCCACAAAGTCAAATTGGATTTCGCGAGCGGTTTGCCAGCAGGTATCAGACAGACACTCGAGCCGGAGAGGTTCACGCTGCGAGGAGGCGGTGGCCCCCATGAGCAGATTGCGCCGTCTACCACTTCCCCCCCAAGAAGGGCCCCCCCTGCAGCCCGGGCCCCGCAAGTGTTGCCAGTGCGGGACGTGCTCCAGTCCAACGCGAGCAGCCGGCCTCGGAGCGGAGCAGAACCACGAGGAGACACAAACGCGCCATCTGTGTCCGGCTCTGTACTCGACATGTGCGAATCCGCCAGTTTCGTCTGAATAAAACACTTGGGTTTCCATGGAGATCGACGGGAAGCTGAACATGCTTTTTTTGGGAGGAATGGAGCTAAAGGGAAAATATTCAGCATTTTTCGTATTGTTGTTAGCCTTTAAATGTGTTCTTGAGTGCCTTAAATAGGGCTGGGCGATAAGGTGATAAAAATCGAATCGTGAGCTGGTCCCTGTGACAATCTGCTATTTTTATGAAATGGTCGTATCGTGATTGACTGTTTGTGTCTTTAATGCAGCTGTCTGTTCAAACACACTTTTTCTCCTGTTGTTTAGCCTCTGAGCAGATGACTTTATTTACCTCTTACACCTCTTAAGTGCAATAATTCAACTCAATGCACCAAAACGCAAGTAAAAGCGACAAAAATGCGACTAAAAACCACAAAGACTAACAACAAATGTGACTAAAAGCAACAAAAATGTCCAAAAACTACAAAGATGCGACAAAAACTCACTTCATTACAGCAAAGGCGACTGAATGTGACAAAAAGCAACAAAATGTGTCTAAAACTACAAAGACATGACTAAAAGTGGCAAAGACTCACTTAAATGCAACAAACACAGCTGAATGTGACAAAAATGTGACTAAAATCGACAAAATTCAGCTTAAAATGTGAATCTGAATAGAAAATCTAATCGCAAAACTGGTCAGAAAAATCACAATTACATATTTTTTCCTAAATCGTGCAGCTCTATTAAAGGCAACAGAAAAGACAAAGTGAACACAAATCATTATAAAATAGAAATCTTTATCTGGCCCCAAGAAAATCGTGATTACAATTTTTGCCGTATCGCCCGGCCCTAGCCTTAAATTTGCTTATGTTTAAATGAGTCACTATGAAATGACACTTACCGAGTGCATCCAGCCAGCAGATGGCACCAGCGCTATATGCAATCTAGTGAAGTTAGCGCGGTGTGGATTTGCTGCAGCAGTTATCGTGTTTCGATGGCAGAAATACTCAAGTTTAGCCATGATTTAAGGACTAAAAACAGCGGAAGGTTCTCGAATAAGTGACAGATGATCTGAAAATATGCCAGAAAATCCCGGAAGTTCAGCAGGAAGTGTGTTTGACGCTCGGGGGAAGAGGATTTTCTGATAAACATTCCTCAAAACAGCGTGAATGCAACTGAATGCTACTCCAGGTGTGTTTTTGATGACGTTAGAACATGGTTTAAAGCTCAAAAACGTCACTGTAGCAGAATGTGTCTTTCAAAATGTACCTATTTGAACTTTAAACCACGTTCTCACATTAAAAACACAGACTGAGTTGTACTTAGATTAATTGACGCTTGTTCCATTATTCCTGTTTACAAGGTTCTCTCCGCTATTCTTTCTTTGAGCCTCACAAAAACACTTGGTTTCAAATGTCCTTATTTTGTGGGATTTGGAGATCTCGTGCTGTTTCAAGTTGTCACAAAATCAAAACAGGCAAAAGCATAGATAATTAACTGTACTGTTGGTAATTGGTAAAATCATTGGCAATTAAAAAAGGGGAAGATAAAATTCCCAAATATGTGCAGTTTTGACCATGTTTACTCAAAAAGTCCTTTAATTATATATGAAAACATTACACAATAACAAACATGTAATTTTTCTCCCCCTTATATTTATACTTTATTTAAATTTGAAATGTCTCTTTAAATTTAAGATTTTTTTCTATTCACGTCTCGGCTTCAATAAATAAGTGAAAGAAAAACAAAAAGCGTTAGCATCATCGCACTATAACAAGTCATTGTGAAGATGTAGCGAGTTCACAAGGTCATTAATGGTTAAAAAAGGGGGAAACGAAAGAAAGAAAAAGAAAAATGTTAATGTCCCTTCTCTTATTGATTATAATTGCAAATGGAGAAAACAATTTCAAAGCCGACAAGTCTATTTCAACCTCATTTGCATAATTAGTCCTGCTCAACAACGCAAATATTGACATTGGTGCGGGACAAAGGCAGTTGGTCGCGCGGCTCTCAGCGGGCCCCGCTCAGGTCGGGCCCCTCCATTACCGTCATTAGTGCGCCAGCGGGGGGCGCCGTGATGAGTCCTGGGCTGGCTAATGTGACATGGCAGCGGGGGTGTGTGCTTTACCCCCTCCCACGCAGACAAATGGATGTGAGCGCGGAGCCGGGGGCCGTGGGGGGGCCGTGGGGGGGCCGCCGTGTGGGGGGGCCCCGCGCTGGCACTATCCACTGGCATCCACGCGCCGTCAGATGGTCCGCGGTTTGAACAGAAGCGGCTCGGAAATGTGGGACAAAGTGAATCGCAAATGTGGACGTGAAGGAGCAATGAGGGGACGCAGTGGGTTAGAGGTCGCCCTGGAACCAGCAGGTTATCAGTTCAAGCTCTGCATCAGTTTGTTTTGAATGGGACAGATACACCAACTAGTACTGAAACATTTCAACCAGTTTTGATATTGAGAAGAAAAAAAAAAGGGACGAGCTCAACAGGAAATAAGTTCTACTCGACTAAAAAGACGTTTTCAGGAAATCGGTGCAGTGTGACTTGTTGTTGCTCGTGTTCATTAAACATTTGACACAAATCAATCTACTTTATGTAACATTTTAGTGTCAGACTTTTCCCTCGTTCGTCATTAGCTTTAACAGAGTTCTCGTCAAACGGAAGTGCGTTTACAACAAAAATGCAAAAAACGACAAAAGTGGGCGGGGCCAAACAAGGTGAATAAAGTGGCACAACAACACGACTAGAAGTGACAAAAATGTGGCTAAAAGTGACAAAAACCCTTCGAGAAGCGACAAAAACATGACCATAAGCGGAAAAATTCTATATAGCGAGAAAAACTGGACTAAAAGCGACAAAAATTTGACTAAAAGCGACACAAATTTGACTAAAAGAAAAAAGAACGTGACTATGAGCAACAAAAATGCTATTCCCCTTATTCCTGAAGTTGTCGTACGCGCCGCCGTCTTGTTTCCGTTGTAGTTCACACGGAGCAGACGAGCTCAACAGAAAATAAGTTCTACTCGACTAAAAAGACGTTTTCAGGAAATCGGTGCGTTGTGACTTGTTGTTGCTCGTGTTCATTAAACATTTTACACAAATCAATCTACTTTATGTAACATTTTAGCGTCAGACTTTTCCCTCGTTCGTCATTAGCTTTAACGGAGTTCTCGTCAAACGAAAGTGCGTTTACATCAAAAGTGTGTATCTGTGGCAAAAACTCCAAAAGTGGGCGGGGCTGAATAGAATGTTTGTATTCTCAGTTTCTTCAGTGCAGTATCAGCTTGTTGTTTTGAAGTATTTCTCATGTATTTCAAGATCAAAATAAAACAATGTCCAAAGGTACAATTCTTAAAAGTTATGAATGAAAGACTGAACATTTTTTCACTTTATGCGGCGTTTGCGCATTCTTTAGGACGGGGGTGTCCAAAAAGTGTTGTATTTTGAAACACACACTCAGGTATTGAACTGTTGCATGTGTCGATCATCATTTCCCTTTTTTCCATTTTAAGGAGGGCCGCTCTTGGTCCCCAGGCCATGTGTTGGACACCCCTGCTTCAGAAATATTAAGGTTCTAAGACTTTAACCTTAAGATTTTTTCTGAAATGATTGGGCTATAGACACAAAACAAAGACTGACAATCTTTATTTTGTGTCTATTGCCCAATCAATCAAACAAGTGTGGATTGTACGACATTGTCTGAAAGTAGAAGACACGTGGACGGACTGGAGTCGATACAAGATACTCATTTGGTCAAGTATCGATACTGGAACTTAACAGTATCGATACTTGACCAAATGAGTATCTTGTATCGATGCCAGTTTTTGCATCTGGGAAAAGATTTTTTTGACAACCCTAATACAAGCGAGAAAGTTGTGTTTAAGGCAGGCATGTCCAAACTCAGGCCCGGGGGCCAAATGCGGCCCTCAGACCAATTTTTCTTGGCCCTTAGTCTTCCTGGTGAACTGGCCCACATTGTCCTGATAAGTACTATTTACAGCACATTTCAGATTTTCTACAATTCCAACCTAAATAACTAACATTTTGGTGCAGCACAGACCTGATACTAAGGCACTGAGACTGAATGTAGATGTGGTGGTGCTTAAAACATCAGATAAATGCAGCTTTTTTTAACGTTTCATGATTGATTTGTGGCCCTCCGCTTGGACTATATTTCAATATGTGGCCCTCGATGGAAAAAGTTTGGACACTCCTGGGTTAAGGCATTCATCATAAATGCGGCTTTAAAGCACGTTGTCAGAGAGACACATTGGTATCAAAAATCATCCGCTGAATTCTTCTGGTGCTTTCTGTCCATAATGGTCATGTGTATTTTATTGTTATGGCACATGACCCTAGTGTGACAAAGACCATGTTCTTCACGTGTTCGCCTGTGTGTTTCAGAAGAGCCGTGCGTTCCCTACAGCAAGCCCAGCTTCCCGTCCCCCGGGGGCCACAGCTCTTCAGGGACGACCTCCTCCAAAGGCTCAACGGGCCCCCGAAAGAGCGACGGGCCCCGGCAGCCACAGCAGTGGACGGCCCTGGAGCACGCGGACTTCCTGGGAGCCAATGGACAGGGACACTTCTCAGGAGAGTTATGTGAGTAGCAGCTCTTCTGATCAAATGTAGAAGCTGTGGGGGTCATTTGCACTCATTTCTTCACCGTCAGATATGAATAATGATGAATCATGCTGAGAGCTTTGTCCTGGACGTTAGCTCACTGTAGACAACAGCAGCACACACTCTGAAGTCATGTGAGCTGCTCATCTAACACATGTTTCATTTAGTGAACGTCACTTTGGTGCATTATTCACTCACTGTGATGTAAGACACATCCAGAGTCACAACTGCCAGATGACAGGAGCAGGGCCCCACACTCTGCAGTGTACGAGCAAAATAACTCCCCAGCTGAGAGTCAAACTGTCCATTATTGTTTACTCTGATGCGATGTTCAGACCACGGCGTCAGAATCACAGCTAACTCCTCAGAGCTGTGTCTCGCTCAGAGGAAGCTCCTGAGCGGTCGACGCTCTGAGTTATGCCATAAGTTGAGCTTTTCTAACTCTGGCGTCTGACTCTCGGGACGCCCTACACGGACACTTCAGCTGTGACAAACGTGCTGGACAGTCCAGACGCGCACATCTAACCACACGCCCTGGTCTGAACGCACCATCAGAACCTTCAGCCGTGTCCTAAACCCTGGTGTCTGTCTCTGCAGAGTGACCGCCTGCCGTCCAGACGGGCCGTGGTGTGAGTCCAGGTGCTGCGAGTCGCAGCGCCCCCTGCTGTTCATGGACTGCCCTGGTGCGAGGCGTGTGCGTGGGGACAGCACAGACTGTAAATGTGGTGTACAGACACAAAAGATTCCCCTCATACACTCATGATGTTTCTACACAAAAGAAGAGACGTTTGGCCCTGCAGGGCTGTGTTTGCTGTAAATATCTTAACCTGTTGCATTGTTGCATTGCTATGCAAGCCTTCTTCAGTTTGAGCTTTGGTTTCCATGGGTTATTTGTACTATATGTGAAATGAGTGGCTGTCGTGCCATAAGATCATTGTTTTATAATCCATTGTCTGTTAAGAGGTACTTTTAATTATCATTAATATAATTAATTATTGTTTTGCACTGCAACTTTTGGTGATAAGCACAAACCTAGCTCCTGCTGACATGAAGAACTGCGCGATGTGAAGAGGAGTTCTGTACTGTAAAGTAAAGATTATGAATATACAAATGTACAGAGAGATATTAAAGAGAAAGCACCCGCTGGTTTCCATAGAGACGGGACGAGGTCACCAAGGGTCAGAGGTCAGGCTGACTCCACTCTACAGTCTAGTTTGATTTAGTTCATGTAAAGTGGGACATGTTTATGAACGGCCCACTGCTCCACTGCTGCCGGTCCAGACCACGCCCACAGGACCAGAGGAACATGTGACACATGACCATGTGATACATGACCACGCCCACAGGACCAGAGGAACATGTGACCATGTGACACACCACATCTTAAAGTGTTGGAGCTCAGATTTGTGCTCAAAGCCGTTCCATCTCAATACTTTACAAACGACTCAGGATTGATACCGTCAAAGGTTGGTCAGTTGCTGGTCCTGCTTTGATCTGTTGGACCAGCATGAAATAAAATATGCAAAAACAGTAGAACTCAGTAAACATTTACATCTGATCCAACATTTATTACAAAACCAGCAGAAGACCTGAGCGACAAAGGATGGGTCAAACACATACTGTACGTCGACTAAACACCGTCTACATTTTGTTTGTTCGCCGTGATCCAAACCGCTTTTCACAACTTTCAGAAGCCAGAGCAGAGGACGCTAACATCACAGCAACGCTAGCAACGACTGGGGACGATAAAAGGCTTTATAATTAGAAACAGACAGTCCACAGCATTCTGATTCTGACCCCAAGAGTTGCTTTTACAAGATATCTGTCCTGGATTAAACAGATTTTACTTTATTACATGAAAAAGACAAAAAAATGTACAGCCCCTTTAAGTATTATTTGCTTTGGATCAACACAAAATCGAAAAGATTACGCACAATATCACTTTAGATCAACATGAAACTACTTTACAAACAGCAAACTTAGCCTAGTTATTTTACATTGCATGCTTCTGAATATAAGACACCAGCAGAGGGCGCACTGTGAGGGAAACACTTAAAATGAGGCTAAAACAATAGCCGATAGTGAGCGAGTCCAATTTGAGCGCCGAAATTATTATTATTAAAAGCGACTGACTGTTAAAATGCGTCTTGATTATCACCTGATGACATCACGACGTGAGACCAAGCCTTTTGGGGCTCTCGACGTGGATCCTACAGCAGCAGTGGAGCAGTATTTTGTTTACATTGTTTTTTTAAATCTTTTTGTTGTTGTTAAATTATGATTATATCCTGCTTGGAGCACTTACGTCTTACGTTGTATATTTTGTCTAAATTTGGTAAAACAAGCCGTCTGATTGGCTGTAGACCTGCTGACCTCAGACCCTACGATAACTTTAGCACAGGTTTTGAAGAATAAGGGATTAACAATAACAATGAGAAAGATGTTTATGGATTTTGATGTAGCCAAGGCCCAAACTCTGGTGATAAACGGCGAGAAAAAGAGCACGTTTCACTGCCTCCATGCGCCGGGTTCACGAGAAAACCACCCCAAAGTGGTTTTCAAGACCAAATGACGCGTCTCGGTTGCCATTGGAAACCATTTAATTCCCAACTAACAGTAAAGAAAGCCGGGTTTAACCAATACAGTGTTTTTCAAAAGCCATATAAATAATAAGTTAAGGGAAACGGTTTGAGATTTATCGGGAAGTTGGTCGAACTAAATGTGTTCAGTGATGGGAGAGACACGAGTCAATTGAACTTACATTTTTTGTTTTTTTTTTCTATAAAAAGGTGAAAAATTACACACGTTTGACAATAATCGTTTTTACTTCGAGCAGTTTCTATATATTTGTCACTTCTCAGTTGCGTCTCAGTTGAGTTACAATCAATAAATCACGCAATAATTCATTTACATTTATAATACAGTATTTATTACTTATTGAATTAAATTGTTATTATACATTTTTGGAACTTTTTTGTTACTTCAAGTTTGGAAATAAGCTATGCATGGATAGCAAAGGCAGGTTTCTACGTCAAATGCCCTTCCAGCCACAACCGGCCATATTACTGTGACTGGACGGGCGTCAGCCACGTTTCGACGCGGCCCGAAAGTGAACCGGCCCGTTTAAGTGGGCCAAAGAGACGTACAGGCTTTACGAAGTGGAGAGAGCACAAAAAAGCAAATGTAAACAGAAAATAATAATCATTTCACACCAAACGCTAACTTGATCTTGTGATAAACCATTATATCTTTTGTTAAGTTATGTGTTGAGTGCTTAGCAGAACAAGGCTAGCACAGGTTAGCATCAGCTGTTTCCTGTTTATCTTCGCACGGCAAGATCCAAAATGTGACATTTCCAGTTCATAATGCATCCAAGAGATATTAAAGGAGACATATTATGCTTTTTTCAGGTACTTAGTGTTAAACTTTAACATAAGTAGAGGCTTCAAACGGCCCGAAAATACATTTACAACCACCACACGGACTTAAAAATACGTCTAATAAGTTAAAATTTTACTTAGTTTGACTTTTACGGCAACGTATTGCATTCATTTGAATAATAAAAGTTTCTGTTTTAACGAGAAAAGTTTCTGTTTTTATGACAATAGTTTCTGTTTTAACGAGAAAAGTTTCTGTTTTTATGACAATAGTTTCTGTTTTTATGAGAAAAATAAATCCTGTTTTAACGACTAAAATGAATCCTGTTTTTACGAGAAAGGTTTCTGTTTTTCCGGGTTAAATAAGTCTGTTTTTATGAGACAACATGTGTTTTATTGAAATCAACGCGATACTATTGGAGACGCTCAAACAGAGGTGGAGCTGCGTCTGAACAGGCGCAGATCCTTCAGACGTCGTCGCAAAGTTGACGCTGATGACAGAACCGTCAAGACTGCTCCGTGACACCAAAATCTCCCAATGTCGTGAGCCTGAATCAAAATAAAAGTGTATCAAACTGGATAATCGTACATTTGAGCCTCGGTCGTAGCATCTAGCCAGCTCCGCCTAAACTTACAGCCCGTGAAACACCGTATTCTGCTCATAAAACACTTACTTTTCTCGTTAAAACAGGATTTATCTTTCTCATAAAAACAGAAACTTTTCTCGTTAAAACAGAAACTTTTCTCGCTAAAACAGAAACTATTGTCATTAAAACAGAAACTTTTCGCTAAAACAGAAACTATTGTCATTAAAACAGAAACTTTTCTCGTTAAAACAGAAACTTTTCTCGTTAAAACAGAAACTATTGTCATTAAAACAGAAACTTTTCTCGTTAAAACAGAAACTTTTCTCGCTAAAACAGAAACTATTGTCATTAAAACAGAAACTTTTCTCGTTAAAACAGAAACTTTTCTCGTTAAAACAGAAACTATTGTCATTAAAACAGAAACTTTTCTCGTTAAAACAGAAACTTTTCTCGTTAAAACAGAAACTTTTCTCGTTAAAACAGAAACTTTTCTCGTTAAAACAAACTTTTCTCGCTAAAACAGAAACTATTGTCATTAAAACAGAAACTTTTAATTTCAAATGAATGCAATACGTTTCTGTAGACTTTAAAGTTTCTGTAACAGGAAGTAGTATCCTGTTTGGAATTACTAAACGTCTTTTTGTGAATAGCCGACTCGTTCCAAAGCGCTCTAAAGTGACCCGGGCCAGTCCAAACGTGGCTGTCGTGGGCGAGGCGTCGACTTGCTCAAGGACACAACGGCGGCGCGGTTTGGCTCGGTAAACGGGTGAACGCCAAACCCGCAATCGGGGAATATGCAACTGTAGAAATGACAACCGTTTTTAGCTATGATTTAACTTTTTTAAACCGTTCGAACGCTCGAGATAAAGCAATACGGACCGTTTGGGGTGATTTCCGTGAACCCGGCCCAAACCCACAGCACGGAGCGGTCCACTCGTATCAGAACTCATCCCACTTTTATCCTTTGTTCTCCCACTCGCGATCGTCTCTGGCTGTTTTTGTAACGGATCGGCCGTTTTCTTTCTACGCCTTTGATGACAACAATCAAAAAAAATGGTTTTGAAATGATCACCAATGTTTCAGGATTTTGTGCTTCGATGACTGTTGGTTTGTCTTTTTGTACTGCTGATGTTAATACGGGGGATTTTAATGTTGTCACTCCATGGTTCTCACTGCAAAGACGCGCCACACGCAGGAGTCCAAACGAGGGAGTTTGAGAAGTTTTCTTTGTATTGTTTTTCCTTGTTAAAGGCACAGTATGTAACTTTTCTGCTTGTGGGATTCATCACCTGCTAGAGATGTTTTTGTTTTGTTTTTCTCTTTTTTTTATTTACACAGTCAAAACGGGAACATTTCAGTAGTTTTGAGGGTTTTTTTTTTTTCTTTTTAAAGCCACAGTATGTAACTTCTTTGCTTGCAGGATTCATCACTTGCTAGAAATGTTTTTGTTTTACCTGGAATGTTATGTTTTTTCCTCTTTTATTTACACAGTCAAAACGGGAACATTTCAGTAGTTTTGTGGTTTTTTTTTTTTTTTTTTTTTTTTTCCTTGTTAAAGGCACAGTATGTAACTTTTCTGCTTGTGGGATTCATCACCTGCTAGAGATGTTTTTGTTTTGCCTGAAATGTTTTGTTTTCCTCAGTTTTTTTTAAATTTACACAGTCAAAACGGGAACATTTCAGTAGTTTTGAGGGGTTTTTTGTATTTTTTTCTTGTTAAAGGCACAGTATGTAACTTTTCTGCTTGCGGGGTTCATCACCTGCTAGAGATGTTTTTGTTTTTCCTGAAATATTTTGTTTTCTTTTTTTCACAGTCAAAACGAGGGAATTCAAGTTGTTTTTCAAGTTTTTTTCTATTTTGTCTTGTTTAAAGGCACAGTATGTAACTTTTCTGCTTGCAAAAACAGTCATGTTTTTGTTTAACACACTGAAACACCTACATTCTTACTATGCATGCGCTCGCCTCTCCACAGATCCGACCTGTAGCTTGGCCTGGTGGTCATCTGCATGTCTTCACAGAGAAGTTAAATGTCATATAAATCAAAATATATCTAAAGTGAACGTACATACTTTAATGCAACTTTAATAAATCCAATATTCAGTTTTCAAATTAAGTTAATTCAAAGCTGCATTATGTAGGTTTTCTAGTTGAGGTCCGTCTCCTGATTTTCCACTATAATAGTTTGTGCTTTGCCTGGAACAATATAAACTCATTTATCTTTCATTTGTCCAATTAAAGGAAATTTTATTGCCTCAAAAGTCCTTGGTTTTACTTTGTTTCATACCGTCCACCAGCAAAATACATAGTGCTCCTTTAAGTTTAGACCAGGCATCTTAAACTCGCGGCCCGGGGGCCAAATACGGCACTCAAGGTGATTTATGGTGGCCCCTGAGAGGATTTTTAACTTGTATTATAAATGGCCCATCGATAAAACCCATTTCTTATCTCTCTCATGTATCAGTAATTATTGGGTTTGGTAATATAGACTTAACATCAACATGAGCCAATTTCTAAAACACAGTTTGAAGCTTATAGGGAATTATAATTTCTAAATTCTAAAATATACCAAATAGGCCCAAAATATGTAAAACTTCGGACAATTTATTTGCCTGAAACTCAAGTTAAAGGGTACTCTGAGTGTGAAATAAAGCTTAGGGGGTACGCGAGACAAAAAAGGTTGGGAACCACTGCCATGTACTGACAAACAGTCGACAGACAACATGAACGGCCATTAACCTAATATTCAACAAGTTCAATAATTAACAGGCAAGTCAATATTCAAGAGTGCGATCAATGAGGGAATTATAATTTCTAAATTCTAAAATATACCAAATAGGCCCAAAATATGTAAAACTTCTGGCAACTTAAAATCTCCTATATAGAGATTTTGTGGATGGAAAATGTATTTAGTTTGTTTCAAGTTTGTCTCTGTTGCGGCCCCAGCTCTGATTTTCTAAATTCGGCCCCGTCTCAAAATGAGTTTGAGACCCTTTAAAACGGCAGGTCATTAGAATGTTCAAAATTCAACAACGGCGGTGCCTGGAGGCAAATTTTCAACGATTAAATGACACCAGCGCTAAATACTTTTGCATCTCAACAACAAAATAAGCGACATTTTGAATTCCCAGCTTTGAAACGTCAATCACAGTCGTCTGCTTTTCAACGACAAAAAAATAGGTTCCAGCCTTAAAACTGTGTTTGAGCTGCACTTAAGTATAATTTGAGGTCAAGTTTGTAATAAAGCTGTAGAAAAACGATTGTGGCTCAACAGTTGTGTGAGAATTTGTCCAGTAAAACATACGAAAATAAAAATAAATCTAGTATAATCTGCTTATAAATCTCCAGTAAAATCATCACACGTATCTGAGTGCTTTTACTTTGACACATTTTCATATTTTTCTGAGGTTAATCCCAGTTTCTCCTTCACTTTTTCCTCTATTCTGGAATTCAGAATGTTTTTGTTCAACTTGAAATGATTTAATTTAAAATATCGTGTTTGTCATTTCCATCCAACATTAAAAAACAGCAGAAGAGTTACATAATGCACCTTTAAATGATCTTTCCAGGCGTATTATTTGTTTTTTTACACAAATGGAGAGCGTTTTTCTCTTTTCAAAATGCATAAAAACACACAAATCTAGTCGCACCAACTCGATAAATCCAAACAAATGAAGAGACTCCTCCCACTCCCATCCTTTGGACTCGTGCCGGCGTCTTTCGCGGTGCATCTCTCCAGCTCACGGCCAGTGTTTGAAATGAGGTGCAGACGTATCTCAGGTTCTTCATTTGGGTGGTGTTTACGTGTGTGTATATATCTGTATATATCCATGCGCATCTCCACTGGACTACGCCATTCCATGTCCATCACTCGGAAAAAGCTCCCATTCTGTCGTTTTTGGAATTCAAGTAAAAATGTGCTATTCCTTCCACTTTGAAAGGCAAGATGTCAGTTGAAGAACAAACCAAATTAAGATTTTGTGTCTTTAATACCCATTGTTTCTGTTGGAATCACAGTGTCGTTTTTGTATTTATTAAAATGATAATAAAGGTATATTGTGAAACATGATCGGTTTCTGTGGGAGTTTGATTCACGGATTATTCTTTTAAAAGCAAAAAAAAAGTGTAATAAAAAGGAGACATTTTATTATTTGACTTTTTAACCACAGTATTATTGTTTACCCTCATTATTTACTTAAAGTGCGTATATGACAGGTTTTTATGATTTTCTAATTTTGACTTTATTCAGTGCATTAATACCTCTTGTAAATATAAATTATAGTTTTACACCAATCAGGTCGCTGTTTGTGGACAAAAGTTGAAAAATCTGTTGAAAATTACAGGAAGTAAACAGACTGATGACATCACACTGGGGAGACAAAGGTTATGCATAATTTACACAAAATAAACTACTTTTTTGACTCTTTAAACATTGATTCAACAAAAAAAACCAAAAAATTACGTGTTTTTTAATGTTAATTTTTTTTTTATCTGGTACATTTGAGGAGTTTTGGATGGTTTCTTGGTAATTTCCTCGTGTGATGTCATCATTTACAACCAGGAAGTAAAATTAAAAACCTGAAAAAGAAAAAACCTGTAAAGATTTTTAGCTGAAATACATTTATCTTAGCCGCAATTTAGTTAAATGAGTCGTCCAACCTGTCAGAGGCCCTTTAATCTACTCAAGTGTTGTTTCTTTAAATAAATCATAAAAATAGTATACTACTGTGCACTGCTAAAACTGAATGTCTAGATGAGTTAAAATGTGTTGATTTGAGGATATTAATGTGAATTTCAGACGTTTTGACTCGTTAAGATCAGTGGAGACGATTTATTTGATGGAACTAGATTATTTTACTTGTTTCAAACCGTTTGTGACTTGTTTCTAGGGCTGTAGTCGACTAAATAAATTCTTGGTGCCTGCCTTATCGACCGATTAATCGACTAAAAAGGGGATGTGGCAAATCTATCTCTCTGTATTTGACCCAAACTGCACCAAAAAAACAACTGCACGGGAATTCATGCCAAAAATAACAATTTATACAAAAAAGTACCAGGAAACAGTGTGTTTTTATGGATGTAAATTAGATTAAACTCATGATTCACTCCAATATCCTCACTTTTTCGTTGTTTTTGTCATATAAAAACTTTTAATCTAAATAAAATAATTAGCCGACAATAAAAATGTTGGTTGACTAAAACACCATCGACCGATTAATCGACTAAACGACTACAGCCCGACTTCCAAATGATCTGTCAGTGGTTAAGATCATTTTACTTACCCGAATGACAAATGTATTTTCTTATTTTAACATAAATGATGGTCTGATCATCAGAAATACCTTGAAACCAGTGAAATATTCTGCATCACATCAGCAATTAAATCTCATCGAGTCAAAACTTCTCAAATCCAGATAAAAATGATCAATTCAAGCCATTTTAAGCTCAAATAGATTTACATTTTAGATCATTTGGATTAAAGTAAGAAATAATGTGTTGAAACAAGTCACAAACGGTTTGAAACAAGTAAAATAATCTAGTTCCATCAAATAAATCGTCTCCACTGATCTTAACGAGTCAAAACGTCTGAAACTCAGATTAATATCCTGAAATCAAGACATTTTAACTCGTCTAGAAATTCAGTTTTTGCCGTGCAGCTCGTGTGTCGATAGTTTAGTACGATGTTGATACTCGATAGTGACTCCACACATTAACTTGAGCTGGAGTCGAAGAAATAAATTTGGCTCAGAGTGAAGGGAAAGAGACTGGGGCAGGAGTCACGGTTTAGTGGAACCATATACCAGTGTTTCCCAACCAGGGGTACGGGGACCCCAAAGGGTATGTGAGGAGTTACCAGGGGGCACTGGGAATGGGTTCAGGTTTTAAAGGTCCCATAACATGCAAAATGGACTTTTCAGAGGCTCTAACCTTCCTCCAGTGCTATTTGGGCCTCGTATGTTGTGCCCAAAGTGGTTTTTTGATTGATTCCCTCATGTTTTCACTAGAGAACTGTCTTTTCCGTCCCCCTCGGCTGAGCAGCAGACGGGGGCTCCTCACTAAGATGACACGGTGTTTAAGCCACGCCTCCAGGAAGAGCGCAGCCGCAGAATAAAAACAGCTAATGCTAATGCTACACAGTAATTACACGATGGATACGACAGATAGAAGAGTTAGCTTGTTATTTACCAAACGGCACGTCCGTGGTTGAGGCCCTGGAGCACGTCAAACTCCAGGTCAGATCCAGGACGTAGGACTCAGCACGACGCACCGTCAGGACGAGAAAATGTTTATTCAGTGTTTGTGTATCGCTGTTTACCGGAGCACACGGCGCATGCACCATCTCCACTACAGGGGAGGCACGGGTTGGGCGGGGGAGGCAGCCTGCTCTCTGTTCGGGGGGGTCAGATCTCAGAGTGAGCCGTTTGCTTTTGCAGGAGGGGGGCCAGTCCAAGAAATGGGTGTTTTTTGTAAACTGTTATGTTATGGATATTACACAACGAGAAAATGTATCAACAAAGCCCTGAGAATAGACTGTGTGAAGGGGAAAAGAGCAGAATATGGGACCTTTAAATTAAGATGAAATGTACCTTTATCCGACTAAAAAAGTGTCATTAGTTGTAAATTTAGCGTCTTTTGGTGTATCTTAAATCATACATATAATTAAAATAAAAAATATAATAGTAATAATTGACTATATTCGACTAGTAAACCCATTTATTTGCCCGAAACTCAAGTTAAAGGGTACTCTGAGTGTGAAATAAAGCTTAGGGGGTACGCGAGACAAAAAAGGTTGGGAACCACTGCTATTGAAGTGGAGGCACAAGCTTTGATTGGCCCACTATGGAAGTTTAACTGGTTTGAGGCGGTAACAGTATGGAATGATTCCTGTCAGAGAATCAGACTTTGGAGAAGGGATGACTTTTAGGCATTTATTGTTAACAGATTGAGTTGTGTGGTCTGAAATAAAGCAAACAAAGGAACAATGAGGAACAATACTTAAATAGCCAAACAGATGCACATATAGTAAAACTGCTAATGCACAATAACAGAATAATAGAAAGATAGCACAGTATCAATAAAGAAAGAAGTCAAACACAACATAATTATTATATAGGCCCTATTACCACATGGCACGAACAAAGTAGAACGAGGGGAAAATAGAGCCGCGTACCACGTGTTTAGACTAACGAGGCTTAATTGGAAAGACACGAATATGTGCAAAATGTAGTAACAGACACAAATGATAGACATGAAATTGCATCCACATCACCAAATCAGAGCTACACTTACTTATTTGTCATTCACGCACAGAAAAGCAGAGGTAAACATGGTTGGAGTCCTTAATTGCTCGGGAATTGTCTCCTCCGAACACGAGGCTGCCTTGACGTTTTGTAACCCAACACATGCAAAAACGAAATCAAACACCAGGGGGCGCACCTGACTGCTTGGCTTTCCTACAGCTATATACTGACAAACAGTCGACAGACAACATGAACGGCCATTAACCTAATATTCAACAAGTTCAATAATTAATAGGCAAGTCCATATTCAAGAGTATGATCAATGAGCAATTTAAATTCACAGTTCAGTTAAACGTCCTTTGAACACGTGCGAGAGAAAGGTGGAAACGTTGCTCAAATCGAGAGCGAAACGCAACACAGTCCGAGGCGATTGTCCAACAGAAACGTGTGAGCGAGGAGTGAGTGGACCAATCGAATAACGAGTCGCGAGGGCAGAGTGTAGTGGCCAAACTGAACCTGTGCCACTGGGATGTGCACAAACCGTGGATGTATTAAATGAACTGGATAAGACACGCCCCCCTCTGTCCCAGATTGATTAGTGGTCGTGTGAGGTACTGCAGCCTCTTGGAACCAGCCTTTTTCTAAAATGTCACATTATAATCTAGGGCTGGGCAAAAAATCGATTTAATCGATTAATCGAATTTGTAGCGCAAGTCGATTTTTATTTTTGCAAATTCGATTTATTATTTTCTTTTTTATATACATTTGTCCACAGGTATTTTTCGCGTTCAACACTTCCTTGTGAGCTCCCGTAGTGCACTGTGAACTCCCTCCCTCGCGCAGCTTAAACGTACACAAACAACATGGCAGCGTATAGCGGAGAACTCATTCTCAAGAAAGGCACGGTGTGCACGGTGGCAGAGCGGCTAGAGCTTCTGCCTCTCAATAAGGAGATTGTGGGTTCGAATCCCAGACCCTAACACCCCACCCTAACATCACACGCTCTCTCTGGGTGGAGTCTGCATGTCCTCCCCGTGTTACCGTGGGTTCTCTCTGGGTTCTCTGGCTCCTCCCACCGTCCAAAGACATGACTGTGTAGGTTAATTGAGAACTCTAAATTGTCCCTAGTGAATGAATGTGAGAGTGAATGGTTGTCTGTCCTTGTCTGTCTCTCTGTGTTTGCTGTGACGAGTTGGCCACTGTCCAGGGTGTACCCCGCCTAAGGCCCAAAGTCACTGGGATAGGCTCCAGTCACCCGCGACCCCTAACAGGAATAAGCGGTAGAAAATGAATGAATGAATGAAAGTAAAATATTATTGGTAATGTAAATATATAATACTGAGATTCAATCTATAAAGGTAATGCTCTGTTTATTAAACATAGACTGAAATTGTTGAATGACAGGGCCTCATTTACATTTTATTTTGGCCTTGTTTAAATGCACTTTAACTCCATGGTCAATCAATAAAGTTACACTTTTTTGACAAAAAAAAATCTAATTTTTCTTTTAAAAATCTGAGATTTTTTTTTTAGGCCAAATCGCCCAGCCCTATTATATTAGACAGGACTGAATTCAGACAGGACTGAATTATTATCTGTATTTAAATAAAATAGAAGGAAATGTTCTTTTCTACCGTTTCTAAAATCACAGAAATTACCGTTTTTATCTGAAGTGACGTCACACAAACATGTGTGAGTCACATGAACGAGCGTCGGACGATACAAACAGAAGCTCGTGGAAAAGGCTCGACTAGAGACACCTGTAAGTTGTATTTTATTTCATTTCAGACGCTTCACGTGTGTCTAACATGAAGAACACAATTACAATCACACAAGCTAACGCTAACACAAAGACCTGCAGCTGCTGGTCGTTCACGTCAAGCAAGTAAAGCAAAGATGGCCGCCTCCGTATCAGGAAGTAAATGCGGAAGTAAGACATTTTTTTGGGGTCATGCACCAATGAGCTCAGGCCACAGGGAGGAACAGGGCGGCCATTTTGGATTCATCTTCCAGGTTTTATTATAGGTCTATGGCACAAACACCGGTCGCTATGGCTGACACGCTTCAAATGGCTATTGTGGCTATCCATGCTTTAGATAATTATTATTATTATATGCAAAAGTAAAAACAAAACTCCATTTAAAACAGCGGTCAAAAACCGTTGGCCCAAACCGGGTTGCACACCCGTCATCAGAAGACACACCTTTATTGACCTTATTCTGCCCCACCCACTTTTGCACTTTTGTTGTAAACGCACTTTCGTTTGACGAGAACTCCGTTAAAGCTAATGATGAACGAGGGAAAAGTCTTGCCGCTAAAATGTTACATAAAGTAGATTGATTTGTGTAAAATGTTTAATGAACACGAGCAACAACAAGTCTAGCATAGCGATTTCCTGAAAACGTCTTTTTAGTCGAGTAGAACTTATTTTCTGTTGAGCTCGTCTGCTCCGTGTGAACTACAACGGAAACAAGACGGCGGCGCGTACGGAAACTTCAGGAATAAGATGAATACCGGGCCTGAACCCCCATAGGCCCAACACAAGAGCGCCACCCTCAGGCCAACCAAGTGGCAAGAAATGGCTCTAATACAGAGAATAGAAAAAGGGCGGCTGTGAGAAGCCTCCTACCCGACCAGAGCAGGATCGGTCCTGGAGATACGTTGACTTCTTGTTTCGCAGTCAGTGGATTCAGTTCAAACTCTGGCCTGAATAAAAAAAGGAACAAGACCAGTGTAAGAGCTCAGTGTGCAACAATAAATACATCCCATCATTCACTTAAAGGGCCAGGTTGAAGTACTAATTTGACTAAAACACAGTTAAGATTATTGGTACCACTTATAATAACTTCACTGATTCATGACTTAATAAAGTATGAACAAAGACTTAATTCATAATCAACAAATAGTTTATTAAGAATGATTCAGGCTTAGTAACTGTTTAACAAATATAATTTCTAACCCTAACCTTAATTAAATAGTTACTAAGCCTGAATCATGTTTAATAAACTATATATTCATCATTAATTAAGTCTTTGTTAATGCTTTATTAAGACAAAATAAGATGTAGTTATTATAAAGTGGTACCAGAAAATTATATTCAAGATTTTGCTAAAAAGAAAACAATTTTTATCCCAGTTTGGCAGTTTTTTAGGTTTAAATTTTGACTTCCTGGTTGTAAATCATGACATCACACTGGGGAATTCTGTAACTGTTGCTTAGAAACCATGTCGTACACTGGGTGAAAACTCCTCAAACGTCACAGAAATTATTATTTGACAAATAAAAACACATAAGAACGCCTTTATTTTGATGAATTCATGTTTAAAGGATCAGAAAAATGTGTTTGTCGGTTGTAAATTGTCCCTGGTGAGTCTCCCTAGTGTGATGTCATCGTGTTTTGAACTCTGCTCTACTTCCTGTAAAGTTCAACGTATTTTTAAACTTTTCTTCACAAACTGACTCTTGATTTGGGTAAAACTATCATTTATATTCACAACAGGTTTTATTCCACCAAATAAAGTCAAAACTAGAAAATCATAAAAACCTGACATACGCACTTTAATAATGCAGGTCACATTCAGAATAACAAACTTCCCCAATTGTACAATATTATCCCATAGCAAACTAGTTCAATAGTATAATAAATAACAAAGCTTAACAGTTATTCATTAAATAGTTCAAGTATCAGTGTGTAATGTTGATATACAATAACAATCAATGCTAATAGCACAAGGTACCTTTAAAGTTCATTGAATTGCATTGGAATAAACAGCCTCAAACAAACACTAAATTTGGGCTTTAAAGTGCAATAAATTTAAAGAATATAACCACCAATCAACAGTAAACATTCCAATAATGACTCGACATAAGCAGCACTTCATTTGATCAAACACATTTAGAGAAAACAGCAGTAAAAGTAATGCTAACGGCCCCATAGAAAACAACAGAGGCGGCTAGGCTAAGCTAACGCATCGGTTTGAATGGAAGCTGAGCTAACGCTAGCGCCACTCACCGGCTCCGAAGTGTAATTAATGCCTCGTGCTCCGACAGTTCGACATTAGATGCATCAGTTTGAAGAAAGAATACGACAAAATAACAGTTCAAATCACGCTAAACGGACCTCAACTGCGTCCCAGCCGCTCGCACCTGCCGCTAATTGCCGCCGCGGTGTTTTGTAAACTCTGATTGGCCGCGCTTGGTCACGTGACTGAACTACGCACTACGCAACCGCAATGACGTAAACTCGTAGGCAAAGGTACGGACGAGAAGAGGTTTATAATAATGTAAATAATGTTATAATTTCTACTACGCCTCGAAACTTATTGTATTTACTGTTTGGAACCAATCTAACTTATCCCTTCTAATTATGACACTTTGATTGTATTATACTTGTAATAAAGCAATAAAAAAAAATAAAAAAAGAGATTAGAGGTTTATTAATTGAAATCCGTTTTTTTCCGTGGATGTATTAAATGAACTGGATAAGCCACGCCCCCTCTGGCTGTGTCCCAGATTGATTAGTGGTCGTGTGAGGTACTGCAGCCTCTTGGGCCCAGCCTTTTTCTAAAATGTCACATTATAATCACAGACAGGACTGAATTATTATCAGTATTTAAATAAAATAGAAGGAAATGTTCTTTTCTACCGTTTCTAAAATCACCGAAATTACCGTTTTTATCTGAAGTGACGTCACACAAACATGTGTGAGTCACATGAACGAGCGTCGGACGATACAAACAGAAGCTCGTGGAAAATGCTCGACTAGAGACACCTGTAAGTTGTATTTTATTTCATTTCAGACGCTTCACGTGTGTCTAACATGAAGAACACAATTACAATCACACAAGCTAACGTTAGCACACAAACTTGCAGCTGCTGGTCGTTCACGTCGCTCAAAGCATCATGGGGGATTGTGGTCACGTGGTGCCCCTAAAGCAAAGATGGCAGACTTTTTTGGGGTCATGCGCCAATGAGCTCAGGCCACAGGGAGGAACAGGGCGCCATTTTGGATTCATCTTCCAGTTTTATTATAGTTCTATGGGTTTTTCACCCGGGTTACATTTAACACTTGCAAAATGCATCTTTAAACTGTATAATTAACTATGAAATTATTTATTACAAATGAAATAACAACACCTCAGTGCATTATAATGTACATTCTTGTAAATGAAATCAACAAAACAACAAACCAGAGCCCGGCGCCTTCTCATGAACATATTCTTTGAACGCTGCAGTGTTTGACTCAGCACGTGTTTGACGCTGGTGTGATGTTGTTGGTGCAGATCGTGGAGAAGATCCTGACTCAGCGCGGCTTTCATCTGCGCCGCCTGAAGCCTCCAGACGTCAGCTTCAAACACGGCAAGAGCAACTTTCTCAACAGTAAAGTGCAGGAAAGAGCGGCGGAGTTAGAGAGAGTTAAAACGAAAACATTATATTCCACATAAGGTCGTTTACAACCAGAGCACCGGCACTGGACAAAATATGGTCTTAAATAAGATAATAAGTGCTTGAAATCAGTAGTATTTAAAGGGCCCATGACAGGTTGGACACTCATTTACCTAAAATGCAGTTAAGATAAATATATTTCAAGTTTCGCTAAAATTCTTTAAAATGTTATCCCGGTTTAGCAGTTTTATACGTTTTAATTTCACTTCCTGGTTGTAAATAATGACATCACACTAGGAAATTACCATAGCAACCACACTGTAAACTGGGCTAAAATTCATCTAATGTCATCAATTCTTTTACCTGACAAATAAATATATATTTGAACTTATATATTTAGTTGAATTCATGTTTAAATGGTCAAAAAAGTAGTTTATTTTGTGTAAATCATGTATAACGTTTGTCTCCCCAGTGTGATGTCATCAGTTTGTTTACTTCCTGTAATTGTCAACATATTTTTCAACTTTTTTCCACAAACAGCGACCAGATTGGTATAAAACTATATTTATATGTACAACAAGTATTAATACACTGAATAAAGTCAAAATTAGAAAATCATAAAAATCTGTCATACGCACTTTAACTTGTTTTGAGTGTATTTGAAGTAAGATTGCCAATGGAACAAGCATAAAATATCTTGTTTTAGTTAAATTATGAAAAAGACAAGCATTTTCTATCTTGAAATGAGAAAAAAGACGCTACTGCACTTGAAATAAGAACAAATGTACTTGTTCTATGGGCAAATCTTATTTTAAGACGGTCTAAATGTATTCAAACAAGATAAATACTACGAATCCAATCACTTTTTAACTTATTTTCTTATTTAAGGTTGTACATTTTTCCAGTGGGGTCCAAATTGAGTTCACAGATTGACAAATGTGGATGTAATTGACTAATTTACCTTTTTGGAGCATCCCGAGCTGCTTCTGCACTAAAAAATAACACAAAACCATCATTATTATTATTATTATTATTATTATTATTTTTTGTATTGATTGATTGTTCATGCCATTTACTTTCATTAACACACATTCAGAAATCAAACCAAGTGACACAAAACAAAGACAGTAACAGCAAAGTGATTACATGCATTATTGGCCTGAACAAAAGGAACAGGAAGAAGATACATTTATAAGAAGAAAATCTTATAAACCCTGTATATTTCTCAAATCGATTAAACGTAGAAAGGGTTTCAGGGGTTGTCATCCGGACGCTGTTTGAAGATCGAGACGTTTCGACTTTTATCCAAAAGTCATTGACAGTAGTCATGTTTACATGCGCAAAATGTCTTTAATCTGATCATGAATCGGATTAGAACTCTACTGTGTACATGGACCCTGTTAAAAATAATCTGATTACGACACGCGTTTACATCTGTTACACATCTGATCGGAATAAATTATTTTGACATGCGCAGAATTGGCTAACATACAGGAAACAGTAGAAGAAGAACAAACTTCCGTTGTAAACAAACATGGCTGCGTACGTTTTGGCTCGTAACATTTTTCTTCGTTGACTCCACCTCCCGTTCGTGCTGTTTAATACGACTTTTGATATGGAGCTGTATTGTGTGCCTCACGCTCTGCCTCACGCTCACCATTACCCTCGCTTCACATTATCTGACGTAACAGACATGCGCAAAGAGGATTCCTTCAACCAAAACATCGGAAGAAGCGTGTACATGCGCATCGATCGGAATAACAATCGGCATAACCCACCCGTCTCAATCGGAATGAAATTTTGATCCGAATGAGTGTAATCGGGTCAGAATATTCCAAATGGCGTGTTTACATTAATCATTTTTATTCTGATCAGGCTTTTAATCCGATTACATGTGTCCATGTAAACGTGGCTAGTGACTTTTGGATAAAAGTCGAAACGTCTCGATCTTCAAACAGCGTCCGGATGACAACCCCTGAAATCCTTTCTACGATGAACCACACCTGGAAGAATGAGGGTTTACATCGACCAAATCGATTAAAATAACATTTCAATTATGCTCGTTCTAACCCCTCCCCGACCAAGTCACAACTGACCCTGTGTCTGTCAGCCATTTTCTGTCATGGTTCACATTTCATTAACTTAATTACTTTCCTTATTTACATAGTCCGTCATTATTTTCTCTTTGTACATTTTTTTAAATCTATAGATGTTTGTGCAACTTTTAAAGTCAGAATTTAACGCATTCCAAAGCTTGACTCCATAAACCGAGACACACAGCTGGGGCGGCAGTAGCTCAGTTGGCAGAGTGGGCGCCTTCTGATCCGAAGGTCGGCAGTTCGAATCCCACTCCAGACATGGAGTGAATAATGCCGTTGTGTCCTTGGGCAAGACACTTAACCACCTCGCTCTCAGTGTCTGTGTACTCTGGTGTATGAATGTTTGAGTGAATGGGTGACTGGTTCCTTGATGTAAAGTGCTTTGAGTGCCTTAAAAGGTAGAAAAGTGCTATATAAATATACCATTTACTTCTGTTTTAATGTTGTTCTTGTAAAAACACTACGAAAAAATATTGTCTTCTGTGGTCTCCGTCCTCCGAAACCAAATATAAAGAACCAGACAGAGGCACAAACATTAGTGGCTTGTTATATTCCATATTTTTTACTAAATGGTCTGTTTTGGTCATGTTTTTATAGAGGTTGGTGTGCCGTGGAAGCTTTTAAACCCAAAAAGTGTGCCACAACCAACGCAAAAAAAGTTAAAAAACACTGGTTTACAAGAGCAAGCACAAATACTGTCATTCTGTTAAATAATGAATAAATGCCACATGAAGAGCTGAGGATGGGTTGATCGAGCAGGATTCATAAGTCAGACTTGTCCCCGGCGCTTGTTGGACTCCTCCAGGGCTGCGCTTTGTCCCCACTTCTGTTCAGGATCGTATCTCGACTGTCCTGGGACGGTTTGAGCCGAGTGTGAAGCGGCTGGGATGAGAATCAGCTCCTCCAAATCCTCGACCAGAAACACGTGTTTTAGCAAGACTTAACTGGTGCACTGCAAATAATGAAGGTCTAGATGAGATAAAATGCCTTGATTTCAGGGTATTAATGTGACTTTCAGACGTTTTGACTCGTTAAGATCAGTGGAGACGATTTATTTGATGGAACTAGATTATTTTACTTGTTTCAAACCGTTTGGGATTTTTTTAAACAAACATTTTAAGCAAAATAATCTCATAATGAGGCAGAAATACCTTGAAAACTGTGGAATATTCTGCATCATGTAAGAAATTAAATCTCATCGAGTCAAATCTACTCAAACCCAGATAAAAATTGTGAATTCAAGTCATTTTAAGATAAGCTACACTGCAAAAATGAACGTCTAGATGAGTTAAAATGTGTTGATTTCAGGATATTAATCTGAATTCCAGACGTTTTGACTCGTTAAGATCAGTGGAGACGATTTATTTGATGGAACTAGATTATTTTACTTGTTTCAAACCGTTTGTGACTTGTTTCAATACATTATTTCTTATTTAAATCCAAATTATCTGTCAGTGGTTAAGATCATTTTACTTACTTACTTAATTATCCATGAGCTCTTACGTTTTCCCAGTCCATCCCTCCATGTCCGACCACATTCTACTCTTTGGTCTTTCTTCCTCCAGGGTCAGTGCAGCTCTGGACTGTCGTGAAGAGCTGAGTCAAAGGGAAAAGCTCTTTACTGTTCAGTCCCCTCCCACAGGACATTTCCATCACATTTTGCTGCAGAAGCTGGAGTCCTGTGTTTAGGATTCTCGGCTGCAAACGAAGTCATCAGTTCAGTGGAGGTGTCTCCTCACCGTCGCCCCAGGGTGCAGCAGAGGGGTGGAGGGGGAGGGAGCAGAGGGGTGGAGGGGGGTGGAGGGGATGGGTGCAGCGGGAGGTGCAGAGTCTATTGAGAACCAGGAGTAATGGCTGCTCCAGAAAACGCAGACCAAGCATCTTTTCCAGCTCTGCCTTTATCTGTTCTCTCCTGTTTATCCCCCTCACCATCATCCCTCTGGTTCCTCTCCTCTGGTTCCTCTCCTCTGGTTCTGCTCCTCTGGTTCTGCTCCTCTGGTTCTGCTCCTCTGGTTCTTCTCCTCTGGTTCTGTTCCTCTGGTTCCTCTCCTCTGGTTCCTCTCCTCTGGTTCTTCTCCTCTGGTTCCTCTCCTCTGGTTCCTCTCCTCTGGTTCTGTTCCTCTGGTTCCTCTCCTCTGGTTCCTCTCCTCTGGTTCCTCTCCTCTGGTTCTGCTCCTCTGGTTCTTCTCCTCTGGTTCTGTTTCCTCTGGTTCCTCTCCTCTGGTTCTGCTCCTCTGGTTCTGCTCCTCTGGTTCTTCTCCTCTGGTTCTGTTTCCTCTGGTTCCTCTCCTCTGGTTCCTCTCCTCTGGTTCCTCTCCTCTGGTTCCTCTCCTCTGGTTCTTCTCCTCTGGTTCTGTTCCTCTGGTTCCTCTCCTCTGGTTCCTCTCCTCTGGTTCCTCTCCTCTGGTTCCTCTCCTCTGGTTCCTCTCCTCTGGTTCCTCTCCTCTGGTTCTGCTCCTCCGGTTCTGCTCCTCTGGTTCCTCTCCTCTGGTTCCTCTCCTCTGGTTCCTCTCCTCTGGTTCCTCTCCTCTGGTTCCTCTCCTCTGGTTCCTCTCCTCTGGTTCTGTTCCTCTGGTTCCTCTCCTCTGGTTCTGTTCCTCTGGTTCCTCTCCTCTGGTTCTGTTCCTCTGGTTCTGTTCCTCTGGTTCCTCTCCTCTGGTTCTGTTCCTCTGGTTCCTCTCCTCTGGTTCCGCTCCTCCGGTTCTGCTCCTCCGGTTCTGCTCCTCTGGTTCCTCTCCTCTGGTTCCTCTCCTCTGGTTCCTCTCCTCTGGTTCTTCTCCTCTGGTTCCTCTCCTCTGGTTCTGGTGTGTGTGTGTGTGTGTGTGTGCGTGTGTGTGTACAGGGTGTGTGTGTGTGTATGTGTGTTCATGTGTGTCTGTGTCTGTGTGTGTGTTCATGTGTGTGTGTGTGTGAGAGTGTGTGTGTGTGTGTGTGTGTGTGTGTGTGTGTGTGTGTGTGTGTGTATTCATGTGTGTACAGGGTGTGCGCTCGTCCCGGTGTCGTGTGATGAATGGGGCTGTGTTGCCCTCTCCTCTCTCTCTGTCACAGCAGGAGCTCCAGGAGATCACTCCATTGTCCGTGTTTTCAAGAGTGAACGCTCGAACACTTTAAAACTTACAACCGCACAGCAAACAATGTGACTCTATCCGAGCTTGACTCGATGAGATTTAATTGCTGATGTGATACAGAATATTTCACTGGTTTCAAGGTATTTCTGATGATCAGACCATCATTTTGATTAAAATAAGAAAATACATTTGTCAGTCGGGTAAGTGAAATGATCTTAACCACTGACAGATCATTTGGATTGAAGTAAGAAATAATGTATTGAAACAAGTCACAAACGATTTGAAACAAGTAAAATAATCTAGTTCCATCAAATAAATCGTCTCCACTGATCTTAACGAGTCAAAACGTTCACATTCACATTAATATCCTGAAATCAAGACGTTTTAACTCATCTAGAAATTCTATATCTTTGATGTGACAAATCTGGGATATTTGAATGTTTTGAGCCTCAGAGAAGGAGCAGACAAGAGGAGCTCGCAAACAGGGCTCACAGATGAAGTGTCTTGCCCCACGAAACAACCTCGTGCTGCAGAGATTCAAACAAACACCGACCCTCCGCCCGTGTCTCCACTGCCTTGAATTAAAGCCGTTATGTTTTCACAGAAGCTGCGATCGTTGAATCCACAAAGGTTGAACTCCTCGGCCGTTGTTCCGTCGCGCCGAGGGTTCACTTTGTGCGGTGCATTCACAGAGCAGCGCCCGCCTACACGCCGCGCTCGCCTTGAGTTCCTGTGGAGAAAAAGACCTTGAGACTTTTCTAAAGCAGCTTTTCAAAGGCTCGGAGCACGTGCGCGGAGCCGAGGGGGCGGAGCCGAGGGGGCGGGGCGACGTCTGCACGAGGCCGACGGCTAAAGAGCGGCGTTTGAGCGGAAAGAGACAAGGAGCCTGGAGTGAAAGCCCGACGGATCGAGCAGTTTGCGAGTGCCCTGCGTCCTCTGCTGGAGCGCGACGGGGCGTCACCTGCTCGTGTCGGTGCTCGTCCAATGAAAACTGTCAGTGTGTCCTTGGGCAAGACAGTTGACGTGCCTTTCCTCCAGGACCTGCGTACATCGGTGAATAGCTTCGAGTGTCATGAAGTAAAGCACGACACAAATCTGAGCTTTTACCACTGTCTGTGACCTTCCAGATGATCTCCTGCACAGCAAACAATGTAAATCTATCCAAGCTTAAAATGTCTTGAATTGATCATTTTTATCTGGATTTGAGAAGTTTGGACTCGATGAGATTTAATTGCTGATGTGATGCAGAATATTTCACTGGTTTCAAGGTATTTCTGATGATCAGACCATCATTTATGTTAAAATAAGAAAATACATTTGTCAGTCAGGTAAGTAACATGATCTTAACCACTGACAGATCATTTGGATTGAAGTAAGAAATAATGTATTGAAACAAGTCACAAACGGTTTGAAACAAGTAAAATAATCTAGTTCCATCAAATAAATAGTCTCCACTGATCTTAACGAGTCAAAACGTCTGAAATTCAGATTAATATCCTCAAATCAACAAATCCCTTCTGTAATTTTTTTTTTTACTAATATGTTACAAAATGAACCAAGAAATTTAAACCTGGTTCTGACCATTTTTCTGATTTAAATGTCTCAAATATGTGGATTTTTGGCTGTTTTTTCACATAAAATGCCTTATTTTTACATTAAAACATGACATGATGAAAAACATCTAATATATTTTTTTCTTACATTTATGTGACTAAACTACAGCTGAAGTTTAACACTGATATCTTTAAATTGAATATTTTTTCCTGTTCACCTGCAGCGTCTCACTTTAAATGCTCAGGTTCAGCGGCTCGTGCTGTTCAGCCTCTTCGGGGGTTAATTGCGGGGCCTGATCCTCGATGACCTGCGATGGAAGCCCCGCCCTGATGGATGATGTGTGTCAGCCGCTCCACAGGACACGCCCCTTTAAGGCAGCGACGTCGCCCCGCCCCTTTAAGGCGGCCCTGACTCCAGTCATTAGTCTGTTCCACGTTTGACTTTGGCTTATGAAGACGTCAAATCCATCCGGTGGTTTGCTGTTCCTCCGGAGGATTTACAAGCTTTTTTCTTTTACTTTGAGCGACATGATTACAACATTTGACCTTGTGATCTTCTGGTTAGAGGGTAAATGCACCAAAAAAGGTTATTCACTGCTTTAAAGGGCCTCTGACAGGTTGGACGACTCGTTTGACTAAAATGCTGTTAAGATAAATATATTTCAAAGTTTTCTAAAATACTGTACAAATTTCATCCCAGTTTAGCATTTTTTTTTAGGTTTTTAATTTCACTTCCTGGTTGTAAATGATGACATCACACTAGGAAATGACCAAGAAACATCCTGTAAACTGAGCCAAAACTCATCTAATGTCACAGATTTTTTTTATTTGACAAAGAAAAACATCTTCATTTTGTTGAATCAGTGTTTAAAGGGTCAAAAAAGTCATTTCTTTTGTGTAAATTATGCATAAACTTTGTCTCTCCTTTAGGGCTGCAGCTATCGATTATTTTAGTAATCGATTAATCTATCGATTATTTAGTTCGATTAATCGGATAAGACATACTTTATAGCTTTATTGGCCATTTCTTGAAAATAAAATTCAAAATTTGTGCTTGCAATCACATTTATTAATAATTGCTCAACAGTCAACATTGTTCTTCAGATAAGGATTCACAATGCACTTCACATAAGAATTTAAAGTACAAAAAATAAAATGCTTGAGGTTCTAACATAAATTGGGGTACTAAATAAAATTACACTGACCAGTTGTCAAATGATAAAATATATTTAAATAATAAATAAACATAAATAATAAAGCATAGCAGTATAGTGTACTGACCTCTGCAGTTAAATATTTCCTCAAATGTCAAAAAGAAAACTCAGCTCAGAAATAAATGTTATGGCTACAAGCAACAGCTGCCTTTGAGCTTGAAAGTGCATTTTGTGATGTGCGTAAACATTTATGCATACAAACAATGCCAAGAACAATGAAATTAAACTTTTCTGTCTTAATTGCCTTCAACCATTGATAGTGGACGCATGTCAGTCACAAGCATGTTCAGAATGACATCAGTGAACTCTGCTGCTTGCTGTGTTGAACATGGTGGGGCCATTCTCAGGAATGTGTCCATTCGGGGCTGAGATGTGCTGAAACGGACAAATAAATGTTTATTATAATTTATATTATAATAATATTGCCAGATTATATGCCTACACATTACATATTTGCTCTGACTTAAACTTAAAAAATATTTCTTATAAGTACTGAACAAAAAAAAGGGAAATGAATCAGCAGTGCACATTCACATATTCATCAATACATTATGATCTTGTCATCTATTTTACAAATGCATGATCCATTAGCTGTGTATGACACACAGACTTTAAAGATTCGGACTGTTGACATGAACAAGTTGTTCCCAAACTGCAGTGCAGACACAGATAACTAGCCATTTATCAGGCAAATTACAACAAAAACAGCACGTTTTTTAGTTACGTAAAATAGGGTTAACTCACCTCGTGTTGCCTTTGGCGCTTGATGTCAAATAAGCAGGGTGTTTTCTGTTCAAATGCTGGATCATGGATGTTGTGCTACTGTGAAATGCAAGGTCCGTTTGGCAGTGCAAACACTGCACCGTGTTGTCTGCTTTTTTAATGTAAAATGGTCCCATACTTTTGACAACTTCTGTCTTTTTCTTTGCGCCCCTTGTTCCGTTTCTCCGTCGTTGCCTGCACTTTCTTTCCTCGAGCCGTCTTTCGACATTTTCGCCACACACTCCGCAGCCGCTCAAACATGCCGCTGTCCGCTCTGCTGAAGTGAGGTGCAGCGGCCGTGCGGAAACGTGCTCCGCGCATAGAAAGTTCCGCGGTCGGACATATGTTCAAGTCGCGCGTAGTAAGACGAAAATAAAACGAATCCTCGAGGCAGAATAAAAATAATCGATGCATTTTTGTAATCGAATTATTCAATTTTCTCGAGGAATCGTTTCAGCCCTAATCTCCTTGTAATTTTTCAACTTTCCCCACAAACAGTGACCTGATTGGTGTAAAACTATAATTTACAAGAGGTATTAATACACTGAAAAAAGTCTACATTAGAAATTCATAAAAAACCTGTCATACGCACTTTAAGATAAATATATTTCAATGTTTGCTAAATACTTTTTACCCCAAATTTTATCCCAGTTTAGCCATTTTTTTAGATTTTAATTGTACTTCCTGGCTGTAAATGATGACATCACACTAGGAAGTTACCAAGAAACAGCCTGTACACTGGACCAAAACTCCTCTAACGTCACAGAGTCTTTTTATTTGACAAAAATATGTGTGTTTTGTTGAATCAATGTTTAAAGGGTCAAAAAAGTAGTTTCTTTTGTGTAAATTCTGCATAACCTTTGTCTCCCCAGTGTGATGTCATCAGTCATCAGATTGGTGTAAAACTATAATTTATATTTACAAGAAGTATTAATACACTGAATGAAGTCAAAATTAGAAAATTATTTAAAAAAAACTGTCAAACCTTATCTGGATTTGAGAGGTTTTGACTCGATGAGATTTAATTGCTGATGTGATGCAGAATATTTCACTGGTTTCAAGGTATTTCTGATGATCAGACCATCATTTTGATTAAAATAAGAAAATACATTTGTCAGTCGGGTAAGTAAAATGATCTTAACCACTGACAGATCATTTGGATTGAAGTAAGAAATAATGTATTGAAACAAGTCACAAACGATTTGAAACAAGTAAAATAATCTAGTTCCATCAAATAAATCGTCTCCACTGATCTTAACGAGTCAAAACGTCTGAAATTCAGATTAATATCCTCAAATCAACACATTTTAACTCATCTAGAACTTCGTTATTTGCAGTGTACACATGTGAACATTAGACAAACACACTCTTGTGTTCAGAGTCCATGCTCCGATGGCCTTGGTTCTTCACGTCTCTCAAAGCTCTGCATGTTCTGTGTCGCTCCAAGGCCAGTCTTTGTGGAGCACACACTTATGCAAATACAGATAAGTGCACACGCTTAAGGACTTGTGGGAAATATAAAACAACAAACATGCGTTGATTGAAAGGTTGTTCTGAAGAGAGGAGGCTTTTTCATGATACACTGCAAAAATGAAGTTCTAGACGAGTTAAAATGTGTTGATTCCAGGATATTAATCTGAATTTCAGACGTTTTGACTCGTTAAGATCAGTGGAGACGATTTATTTGATGGAACTAGATTATTTTACTTGTTTCAAACCGTTTGTGACTTGTTTCAATACATTATTTCTTACTTCAATCCAAATGATCTGTCAGTGGTTAAGATCATTTTACTTACAAAGCTAGTGTCCCATACAAATCCTTCAGTAATACTAGATAGGTTCACTGCTGTTGATCAGGCAGAGATAACTTCAGTCATTATGTCCTCCAAAACATCAACTTGTATTTTAGACCCAATCCCAAGTAGACTCCTCAAAGAAATTCTCCCCCTAATTATAAATCCCATTCTTAATATAATAAATACTTCACTAGAAAGCGGTTATGTCCCTCAGTCCTTCAAATATGCAGTGATTAAACCACTTTTGAGCCTAATCTAGACCCCGACATACTGGCAAACTATAGACCTATTTCTAATCTGCCCTTTGTCTCTAAAATCCTTGAAAGAATTGTGATTAAACAGCTTTGTCGCCACCTGCAGGACAATAATTTATTTGAAGTTTTTCAGTCAGGGTTCCGTGCGTACCACAGACTGAAACTGCACTAGTTAAAGTCACAAATGATCTGTTATTAGCTGCTGATGATGGACAGGTCTCAATCCTGGTTCTGTTGGACCTCAGCGCAGCGTTTGACACCATCGACCACAACATTCTACTGCAGAGGTTAGAATGTGATATAGGTGTCAGTGGAACCGCCCTAAGCTGGTTTAAATCCTATCTATCTGATAGGTACCAGTTTGTTAATGTAAACCAGAGATCTTCCCCATGTTCTAAAGTAACCTACGGTGTGCCGCAGGGTTCAGTACTCGGTCCAGTTCTGTTCACACTTTATATGCTGCCCTTAGGTATGATCATCAGAAAGCATGGCATTAACTTCCACTGCTATGCAGATGACACTCAGCTGTATTTATCAATGAAACCTGATCAGACGCATCAAGTAGACAGACTTAGTGCCTGCGTGAAAGACATAAAAACTTGGATGACTCTTAATTATCTGCTCCTTAACCCTGAAAAAACCGAGGTCATTCTGCTGGGCCCTAAGCACCTGCGAGACTCCTTATCTGACCAGATAGTTTCTCTGGACAATATCACTGTAGCCCCCAGCTCTACTGTAAGAAACCTTGGGGTCCTATTTGACCAAGATCTCTCGTTCAAAGCTCATATAAATCAAGCCTGTAAAACAGCCTACTTTCATTTGCGTAACATAGCCAAAATTAGAAAAATCCTGCCCAGAGAGCGATGCCGAAAAACTCATCCATGCATTTGTCACATCCAGATTAGACTATTGTAACGCTCTGCTTACAGCGTGTCCTAAAAGCTCTATAAGAAGCTTTCAACTGGTTCAAAATGCAGCAGCGAGATTATTAACAGGTACTAGAAAAAGAGATCATATTTCACCAGTGTTAGAGTCTCTGCACTGGCTTCCTGTTGAGTTTAGAATCAAATTTAAAATCCTCCTCCTGACTTATAAAGCTTTAAACAATATGGCCCCATCCTACCTCAAAGATGCAATAGTAGCGTACCATCCAAACAGAGCTCTTCGTTCTCAAAATGCTGGACTATTGTTAGTCCCCAGAGTCTCTAAAAGCACAGTAGGAGGTCGAGCATTTAGCTACCAAGCTCCTATGTTATGGAACCAGCTCCCTGTTCATGTAAAAGAGGCCGACACAGTCTCTACATTTAAGACCAGGCTCAAAACGTTCCTCTTTGAAATAGCTTATGGTCAGGCCAGTTAGGAACAGAAATAAAAACCTACAGTTTTAGCTACGCTGCCCTTGGAGCAATTCTGCTGGGGGAAGTATGGCAGCTTGAACACTATCCTCTGGTTCTTCCTACTTTATCTATCAACAATATTTAATATTACTTCAACTGTAGTCTGTTCATTGCTGTTCACATGTTTCTCTTTCTCTCCAGTGGAGACTGTTTCAGACACTGCGGCGGCTGCTCCAGTGACGACCCCCCCACCCCCACCTGTCTGGACGATCTATGCGCCACCCGCCTGGACAGCTGGATTAGCCACACCTCATCTGCCTGGACGAACTCCTTCTACTTTAGATGAACTGTTCCTCATCTCCTGCTGGAGGATCTCTCTACACTGGTGGACTGCTCCTCGTCCGCCTGGAGGAACTCTTTAAAGCCACCTCCCTCTTGAGTGGTTCTGGTTCAGTCCAAGTGGATGTCAGTCCTAGTTAATCTGCAGCCTGTCCGTCCGTGGGAGTAGGATCTCTCCTTCACTGTGGTTCTCCCCGAGGTTTCTACTTTTTCCCATGGGGTTTTGTAGTTTTTCCTCGCCGCGAAGGAGGGTCAAAGGACAGGGGCATTCTGGGACAGTTATCTGAACTGCTTTTACCTGTGGCCCATCGAGGCAACTGTTGTTGTGATTTTGGGCATTATAAAAATAAATTGATTTGATTTGATTTGATTTACACGACTGACAAATGGATTTTCTTATTTTGAGCAAAAAAACATGTGATCATGTGTGAGCCCAAATATGTTAAAACTTACTCATGTGCAACATACTATATCTCCAAGTCAAAATGCAATAGGGATCGGTGCAATGTAAGGGTGTGTGCAATAGGACTCTACAGTAGAAGGGCTTGTGTAATACAGATGTGTCTTAATTGTTGTCTGTGACTCTTCGACTTGTTCTCTTGAATGTTTGTAGTTGTACTAACATGACTAAACCTTGTTTTCCTGTCTCTGTTTAACTGAAGTGTACTGGGTGTTCTTATCTTTCTGTTAACCTGCAGGGGGTCTGCAGATGGAAATTAGCCTTGGGCTATAATCTGGCATATTTACATTAGTGTAAATGTTCATTAATATGCATTGTTCCCCCTTTTCCTTAAATAAATAAATAAATAAATAAGCAAAATTATGGTCTGATCATCAGAAATACCTTGAAACCAGTGAAATATTCTGCATCACATCAGCAATTAAATCTCATCGAGTCAAAACTTCTCAAATCCAGATAAAAATGATCAATTCAAGCCGTTTTAAGCTTGAATAGATTTACATTTTAGATAATTTGGATTGAAGTAAGAAATAATGTATTGAAACAAGTCACAAACGGTTTGAAACAAGTAAAATAATCTAGTTCCATCAAATAAATCGTCTCCACTGATCTTAACGAGTCAAAACGTCTGAAATTCACATTAATATCCTCAAATCAACACATTTAACTCATGTAGAGGTTCATTTTTTCCGTGTGCAGGTGAGAGTGAATGAGGGAAGTCAAGGATAGAGCGCGGAAAATGTTTCTGCACAAAGTCACGCGGCTGCTGCAGTTTGAATCAAAGGCTCACGGGTGGTACACGTGATGGAGGAGGTCGCACCGTTGAAGGCGACGAGTCGAGGGCGTCGAGCTGCTTTTGTTACAGAAAACATTCGTCTCCATCGAGAGCGGCCACACAATTCAACAGTGAAGTAGAAAATCGTTTTCTGCTTTGTCGCTCCAGATTCTTGCACATGTTCCAGAAATTCTAACGTTTGATCTCAACACTTTTGCACGACTGGGAACCAACAGTGGAGCAAAAACACATTTCTAGATTTATTTCTTTCTTTCTTTGGCAGGGACAGTGCAATCATTCATAGTTACAGAACAAAGCTTGTAGCTGATGCGATGCATACAGCGTTTATAGCGAGTGCAAGTTCAACTCCCGTCCCTGGTTGGACTTTTCTACAATCAATAACAAAACGCATTAAAGGTCCCATAACATGCAAAATGGACTTTTCAGAGTTGTTAACCTTCCTCCAGTGCTATTTGGGCCTCGTATGTTGTGCCCTGAAGGGTTTTATATTTTTATACTTTTATATTTGAAGACTTTTTTATATTTTATAATTATAAAATAATGGTTTTATAGTTTTACTTATGTAAGATGAATTGCAGAAGTTTTGTTTGTTGTACAACATGTCAGTTATTGAGTTTCAGGTAACATCCAAACTAGTTGTGAAGTTTCCATTTTCTGGCAAAGCAGATGCAAAGCCCAATCTCAGGAATGTGTAAGATAAACAAAACGGCCTCTCCCTGCGCACGCACCATATAAGGAGAACTTTACGTTAAACCCCTATCAGAAGACTTCAGGAAGGATGACATCGCCTCTTCTTGCATATTCATGTATTATTCATGTGCGATGTGTTAAATACGGACAAGACTGGGCTAGTGGTTACGTCTGGGGAGATAGCGGCGAGAGTAACCATTAGCCCCAGGCGTCCCGAGCTCGGTATAGATTATTTGTATTAGGGAAATAAATCTTTTGATTGTAACTCGTCGAATCCTGGCCATCATTATACTGGTATGTGTTATTAGTTATATAGTGTAGTAATTGTTGACTGCTAAACGCTCCACTCTTACAGCAAACGAACACGCTGGATTTGGCTGATAAATAATAAGAAATAGCCAAAGAATTCTTCAAATGGTGACCCCGGACGTTGACTGAAGGGGGAGCGTTGGTCAACGCGGACTGGATTACGGACCGGACCGTCTTAAAAGACATCGCGGTAGACATGCCAGATCTATACTCCACGGCTGATGTTTGGATTTTCCCTGGGGCCCCAAAATTGAAATAAGGTAAGACTATTTTGATTCTCTCCTTTTTAAAGAGATCAAAGTAAGTCTATTGGCATATTTTTCCAAATTTAGTGAAACAATGGGGAAGATCCTTGCATTGGTTCATTTAGGTCAATTTTGACTGTGGACTGTAGAAGGGAACTCGTATAAGTATACATTGTTGTGTTTGATTAATAACGTAGTTGTGAATAAGAATAATTGAAAGAGTCACGCGTCGCGTAATACGCTCTAAAAGGGTCTACGGACCCACGTAGGTGATATCTCCCTGCAAACCGGACGCGGTAAGCAAATTAAAACGTTACTGGGGAAACGTGGTCAGACTGGGGAGCTGATAAAACCTTATAGAGGCTAAGCTGATAAGAGCCCAAAAAAATTAGCAGGTTTAGAGGCCTATCGCTATCAGTTACGCAAGATACTTATCTTGAGCGGGGGTAGTGATTAAAATATTGGCATAAGAAACTACGTTATAGAGGCTAAGCTGATAAGAGCCCACAAAAATTAGCAGGTTTAGAGGCCTATCGCTATCAGTTACGCAAGATACTTATCTTGAGCGGGGGTAGTGATTAAAATATTGGCATAAGAAACTACGTTATAGAGGCTAAGCTGATAGGAGCCCACAAAAATTAGCAGGTTTAGAGGCCTATCGCTATCAGTTACGCAAGATACTCATCTTGAGCGGGGGTAGTGATTAAAATATTGGCATAAGAAACTACGTATACATGTACAGGTATTTTATGTTTTTCGTGCGTTTAGTTTGTGCCATGTATTTTTGTTTCGTTTGGTAGTGTATGTCTTGTCTATTGTCTGTAACGAAAACTAAAAAAAAAAAAAAAAAAGAAACTACGTTTATTGTTAGAATAATTAATTAATTGTAGAATAAAATGTAGGGAAAAGTACAGTTATTACCAAAGGACTGGATTGGTAAAGCATGGCCACGTCTGGGACAATCAGCGTGGTACAAGAAAGGTAAGGTAGGTGAGTTGATTGAAGTTTGTGAATGTGGATTGAAAGAAGGAGGAGAGAATGTAAACCGTGCTTTGCCACTCGGTAAAGTTTACGGCACTTGTGGTAGCGCTGGTGGAAGTTACGGTTGGAAACCAACAGGATGTAGAACGTTAATTGTTAAATAAAGGATTGATTACAGAGGAACGAAAGAAAATGGAGAAAAGGAGAGCAGAGCTGAAAAGGAGATTGAAGTCAGGCCTTGGCGGACGTGCTGAGAGTGATGTGGGCGGAGACAACTACTGTGTTTGATCCGCCCAAACAGACAAAGGAAGATGGTCCTCCTCCTCCCCAGGACGGAGCACCGCTTTCGTATGTCGAGGTAAGTAGCCCAACGGCACCACCTACTGGTGGCGCCGGTGGATTGTATCCATTGCTGGCCTTGCAAGGTTTTTTGAATGCAGGCATACAACCATCAGAGACTATGACACAGGACGAAACAGATAAACTGCAGAAGTTAGTTCTTAAACAACTCTCATTGTCAAAAGAAGAGAAACAAAAACTAGCAAAGAAGCGCGACCTGTTTTAACAAGACACAACAGCAGCCACAGTTTTAGAACATGTAGCACAGCTGTTTAAGCAAGTACAGGACACAAAACAGGAAGTAAGTGAGGGTTTGCAGGCTCAGCAACAGCAGCTTGAGTTATTACAAAAAGATTTGAGACAAGAATATAAGGACAATACGGTCCAAGAATTGACTAAATTAGGTGAATAATTACAAGAGCTGGCGGTGCAAAAGAAAGACCCGGCAGTAGAATCAAAGGTTACAAAATCTAAGGCAGCCACGGTAACTTTGTTCGACACGGATGAGGAAGATGAAGGTGGATGCAATGTTGAGAGTTATGACATACAATCTAAAATAAATGGTCTAAATCGGGAAATTTACAACCTCCAAGCTACTATCACATTTTTGTGAAGAAACATTCCTACAGAGGACAGTGAGAAGGCAAGCTGGCAGACACAAATTGAGGAGGCCGAGAAAACCATGATAGCTTTACGGAAAAAGCTACAACAAAACAAAGATGCATTAGCCAAATTACCTAAATTAAAATCAGCAAGTTTATACCCAGTGACACGATCACACGTACATAATTATCCACTACTAGCAACAGGCCCTGCAGGCGCTGATGGGCAAATCCCTAGGGTTTACAAACCCTTAGGGGGCGCTGATATGGCCTTGATTAAAGAAAAATTACCACCGCTGTCTCAAGGAGGCATGTCATGGTACGTAGCTCTACGAGCTCAGACGGGTCACATGACTCTGGCACTGGGAGATGTGAAGCAACTACTTACTGAATGTTCCTCACATCACGTTACGGAGCAGATTTTGAGGGATATAGCTCTGAATGACACACCTATTGAAGATCCCTTTGAGCCTCATACAGAGGTGCTATTAGACCATCTCAAACTTAGGTTTCCCTTAACCACGCCCACACCACCAACATTAGCTCCGTTTATTCCAGGTACATGTCCAAGTACATACATGGACCAATGCATTAATGCATACATAAATTCTATGCACACACATCCTCTGAGGAACCCACAAACTACATGCTTATTTCTGCAGCAGGTTCTGGCCGCCTTGCCAGCCCAAATTCAAATAGCATTAAAAGCTGTGCCCGGTTTAGTGGCTGACAGCACTAAATTTTTGACGCATTTTAGACACCATGCTGATATATACAATCAACAACAAAAAGAGGCTCAAGACAAAACTACACAGTTACAGCAGGAGTTACTTAGACTGCAAATTTCTGAAGCCAGGCAGCAAGCTACTGCTAAAAAGAAAGACCAGGTCAAAACGCAGTTGGTGGCTACAACACCAGCACCTACTGACACCCCCATCATCACACCTGCACCTGTCCAAGCACCCGTAAGCGTCTTATACGTGACACCACCACACCCTTATCAGGGAAACGGACAAAATAGAAAGGGCCGAGGAAGAGGGAATTTTAGAAGCCAAAGTAGAGGTAGGGGAGCAGGAATGAGCTTTGGTGGACAACAGCAGCGTGGAGACGTTTGTTATAATTGTGGCCGCCCTGGACATTTTAGCCGTGATTGTAGAGCACGCCCCGGGGACTGGACCAGATTCCCCGCAGGACCGCAGGGACCCCAAGATCGCGCTCCTTGGACACAGCAGGGTCCCTCCAATCCGCCACCATGGGTGCAACAAGGCCAGTATTATGGTGGGACGGGAGAAAATGAAGGATACTAGGGGGGCCCAATGAGTCTTGTCGCCACCCCGGAACCATTTGTCACTGTAGAGGTGGGTGGCGAAAAAACAATGATGTTGGTGGATACAGGAGCCACACATTCTACTGTTAAAACTATACATCATTCACAGCTCAGTAACAAGAGCATCCATCTCTCAGGACTCATGGGACAATCAACACCTCTACGAATTACCAAACCATTGACTTTTTTTGATTGCTGGCCAAAACTTTATTATGCCTATATTTGCCACAAACACCCGTCAGTTTGATGGGCAGAGACATTCTACAGACGACTGGAGCTGATATTCTCTGTACTCCTGGTGGGATTACAGTCACCTGGCCGAATGGACAATCAGCTACTTGCTCTGGACAAGAATGTCACCGTGTTTTCCTCACTCAATCTTCAACACCACAAACGGCAAAAATATATTGGGGCCTGTTATAGCCACAAACAACTGAAGAGGAGGGAATGTACTCCTCTATGCTGCTGTGGAAGCCATGGTTCTCCACCTGCTACCCATTTACAACTCCAACTGACCCATATCATGTCACATTGTTTTATGACAGACAGGATGACGAGGTTTATGAAGAAATTTTTAACACCCAGCTTAAAGGTAGAGAATTTCTAATAACTACTAGCTGTCTCTACGTTCACAAAACTGGGGTTGTAGCCTCTGTAAAACTGCCTGACGAGCTACGGCTCTATTACAAACGTGACACACAAACAGACCCACATTGTTGTCTTTTCTGGGGGCCTGGCTTTGAAGCCCGTGAATTAGGTCCCCTCACTTGGAGGCTTAATCGTGTTGTTGATTGGAAACCAACATCTATTCCAAATTTGTTCCATAGTATTTCGGCTGAGGCCTACATGATTCCATTATCAAATGTAATTGACACTCTGTTAATGGATGAGGAGACTTTGGACCGGTCACATGGCCGCGAGCTTACTGATCATGAATCTGCCGCAGAAATGTTGTCTAAATTTCCAAAAGAACTATGGGCTGTTAGCGGTTCTGATATTGGCCGCTGTCTTTCTGTAGAACCTGTGGTTCTCAATGTCCAACCAGGCAGTAAAGTTTATGTCCCTCAAAGAAAATATAGTAACAGACAGCAGTTTGAGGGAGTAGATCAGGCGCTTAGAGACTTATGGGAAGCAGGGGTTCTTGAAATTTCAAATTCAACCTGGAACACTCCCCTGAACCCAGTCCCAAAACCAGATGGCACTTTTAGGCCGGCACATGATCTACGTAAAGTGAATGATCTCACTCTAACTCCGCTTTGCCCAGTGCCAGACCCACACAAAGTCCTGTCCATTCTGACTCCTGACATGAAATACTTCTCGGTGATAGATTTAAAACACGCGTTTTATTCTATTCCATTGGCAGAAGAAAGCAGATATCAATTTGCTTTCACCCATTGTGGTGTCAAACTGCAGTACACGGTACTCTCTCAAGGGCACCGGCATAGCCCTGGTATCTTTAATGATTGTTTAAAACGTTGTCTAGCAGACACCATAGTACCTGAAGGGAACGTAGTCATTCAATACGTTGACGACATTTTAATTGCATCCACCTCATCTACCGAGTGTTTGATTACCACGTCTAATGTTCTTTCCCAACTTTTGCGCCATGGCTTTAAAGTGTCCAAATCTAAATTGCAGTGTTGCAGGCCTCAGGTAACCTTCCTAGGTAAGGTCATCTGCTCTGGTAGTATTTAACCCTCGCCCTCACAAAAACAGGCTATTCTATCAGCACCAAGACCAGAGACAGTACAAGGCCTCCCCCTCGTTACATTGGACCTTTCGAAGTGACGCACCACACCTCCCATGCTTTCAAAGTACACGGAAAACCTTATTGGTACCACCACTCCTTTGCCAAACCATACTATGGAAGTGGGCCCGGAGGTCCCACTGAAGGGGGTGGGGATACCCAAAATACTAAAGACAAAACATACCAAACCTCAAAATAGATCTATATCCGTCCCTCTCACTTTTAGCAGATGGTTTACATTTTTCAGGCTTTCTCCAAGACTTTTTCATCAATGCCCAGTGTGGCTGTGTGTCCTGATAACGCTACTACTCATTGGAATAGTGATATGTTTGACTCTAGCTGGATCTGGTTCAAATGAACGCAAACTAATGCATTGTAACAATGGAAAAAACATTAAATTTTTACGAGCAAAAGTAGCGGACATACAGACCCCTGGTTGGATTGATGACTGGACAATCAAATGTATAAATGATAATAATACTGATGTTGTAAAAAATGTGACTTTGTTTATGATTGCAGAAGGAAATGGTTCCAGGAGAAGGCGCTCACTAATCGAATCGCATTCACATCTACAAAATAAATGGTTAAAGGTAGCTCATTATACAGCAAAAAAAAAAGTCAATATAACTTCACCTTGTTGGGTTTGCTCCTTTAAGCCACATCATGCAGATGAATCTCCCACCTCGGTGGCAGTGCCGGGCTGGATTAAAAGAAGCACTTTGTATATTATACTTAGGAAGAATTATGGCCCGTAATCCTAGTTCTCACTTACCTGAGTGTAGCCAATGGATGCATGCAGCTAATTTAACAGTGTGGAGAAACCCAGTAAATTGGACTAGACAAACTAATAGCACAGTGGGGAGAGGGCTCCACTTTTATAGACAACCATTACCTGCCCAAGTCTGTTACACTCGTAGCTGTAGTGATACCAGATCTTTAGGTAAATCATCCTGTAAGTATGAAATAGGTCCTAACTCTTGGCCCCGAGACTCACAAAACTGGTGGCAAGACGTACATAAGATCCTAAACCTGGCAAAGAGCTCTACTGTGATTCTCACGCCTCCAGGAAAGGAGGGCGCACCTACTCCTCGTGGGTACGTTTGGACATGTGGCATTAATTCTTATTTAGTATTACCTACAAATTGGTGCGGCACATGTACATTAGCCAGACTGGCACCTTCTTCCTTAGTTTTTTCAGATGATTTAATGCAAGAGATGGTTAAAAAGAATGGCCACCATAACCCCCACAAGCAAGGGCGTAACTTTGGCTTCAACTTTGGGGGGGTCGAGAGGCTACAGGCAAATGGCTGTGTATCGGACAAAACACATTCCTTTCTATGTCATCTATCTCAGTGGTCCCGGGCCGCGGACCGGTACCGGTCCGTGGATCAATTTGGACCGGGCCGCCCGCACTCCGGGCCGGGTTCGGTCCACATTTTCCGCTCTGCTGTCGGGCTGAGTCGGCGGCCCAGGGGCAGAGACGCCAGACGTCGCGTAACATGCGCTCCACGGCGAAAGAGCGCGTGAGCAGCCAGTGCTGTGATGCTCCTCCTCATCCTCGAATAAAGTGTCAAAATATGTGACGTGAGAAAAGACGTTAATGAAAGCGCGGCTGCTACACGAGCGGAGGAGAGAGAGAGAGAGTGAAAGAGCAGCGGAGGAGAGAGAGAGACGAAAGGAGCGAGGGAGAGAGCTCATGTGGGCCAGCGTCAGCGGAGGAACAGGCCCGTGTGGTACAGGAGGCGTCCCGTTGGTGCAGGTAGAACACTAAACACTTGAAGCCCTGTCAGGAGCTTATTCTGCCAATAAAACTCTGCACGAACTCTGTTTACGTAACTCCGGCTCTACATGTGCGCGGACCCGGGTCGGGTTCGGACAGTATCCGCGCGGTCCCGGGTCGGGCTCTGGTTGAATCTTGCAGTAAACGGGCTCGGACAGTACGCGCGCGGGCTCAGCGGGTCGGGCTTGAATTTTTGGCCCGATGATGGTTACATCTCGGTCATTTGAGCTCAAATTTAACCCACAAGCAACAACATGAGTAAGAAACAAGACAACACCAGGGATCCTACGTGAATCCTACAGCGCTAATGAGGCAATGAAGCCTTCAAAGCTGCTTCGCCGCTTAGAGACCAAGCCCCCTGGATTAAAAGACAAACCCCTGGACTATTTTTAAAGAAAAAAAACAGGTACACAGTGGATTCACGTTTATTATGATAAACGCCCCTCCCCTACCGGGCCGCAGTAAAATTGTCAAGCGTTGACCGGTCCACGGTGATAAAAAGGTTGTGGACCACTGATTATCTCATGCGACCGTACGCAGAAAGTGTTACCACAGTGCGGTTGGAACAGCTCTACTATACCACAGCGCGCACCATCAACATCCCACAGACGCGGTCCAGTCGGACAATAACAACTCAACATAAACTCACAAAGCCGAAACAGGATTCGATTGCCTCGATAGTTCTCTTTGTTTGGGTAATTGTAAATGCGCAAGCAAACGCTGATCCTAAACAAAGAGCGAAACCAAATCTAATAATCCACGACGCGCTATGACGCACGTGAGGCTCGGAATCAAAACAAACTCCTCGTGAGATCGATAACGGGATAAATGACAGGCGGAACATGCCAAGAAGCAGGAAAACGCCAGATTATGATCACATGAACATAGATCACAGTTTTCAGGGTTTATTTACATAACATAAAAAGTTATACGGCTAAATAAACCCAAAAAAACAAAAGTAACCTATTGCTGGCTTAGATGTGGAAAAAAAGTCTATATTCATCCATTATTAAGCTGTACAACTAGTCTACACGCGCAGATGACATAGACAAACTTTCAGAGCACTTATTTAGTTAATATACTACTCAACTACTTACTCATTTTCGTCTCACTCATCTTTTCGCCTCACAATGAAAGTACATTGTCCGCGCTGTCGCTCACACTGAGCCCACACATGTGGGGTTGGTCTTGGGATAGATCCATAAAAACAAAAACTATATAAAGTCCAAAACGCTGCAGCCCCGCTTCGTATTTGTTTAGCTGTGACGCGGATCATGCAGAAGCCAACCAGGCCAACGGAGAAGTCGAGTCTCTTCCTCGATGTTTCACTGTGCAATTCTGTTATGCAGCGCCTCTACAGGCGAGGAGAGGTGTGTGTCACTGTAGAATTCTAGTTTGATAAAAGTGTAGTTTGTGAACGCCAAACGCTGTTGCAACATTGGTCTCCAAATGCGAGAGAATATTGTGAAGTCCTTTGACTCAGTGAAGCACTACGCCCTCACCTCATAGCAGTCAAAACATGGTCAAAACTATCAACTTGTTAAACTGACTGACGACAGACATACGCCGCACTGACAGAGACAGGAGAGGGAGGGGTGAGAGAGCGCGGCCTCGGTGTGGGCGATACCACGTCTACAGCTGAGAGGGGGGTGCCTAGTCAAAAAGTAATGTTTTTGTTGTTGATTTAATTGTTTTAACTACTCCTGGAGATTTCTTTTTAACAAATAACATATAGTATATGATTTAATATTAAAAATGGTCTGAAATATTGGGGGGGTTGAATGTACTAGATCAAAATATTGGGGGGGTTGTAACCCCCCTATCCCCCCCGTATTTTACGCCCGTGCCCACAAGTATGTAAGAGTTAAACGAGTCTTGAAAGTAGGAAATAAAACTTTAGGCCAAGCATACATATCAGCTATTGGAGAAGGTCGTGACCCCTTAATTTCTGACTTCAGAGGTTGGTTGGGTACCTTGATCCCACGAGTAGGTACAGCAACCAACGCCCACAAAATTAATATGTTATATTGGGCAATTGAAGATTTAGCCGAAATTGTAGATGACACGTTGAAACAATTGGAGGATGGCTCTGAATTAAAGGCAGTAGCCTCAGTAGCCATGCAAAACCGTGTGGCTTTAGATAATCTTTATGCTGAGGTATGTGTGTAGCTGTAGGCATAGATCATTGTTGTACTTACATTCCAGATGAAACCGGCAATTGGACACACATTAGAGAAAAGGTGAAAGGTCTTAGGAATTATTTAGAGTCCCAGGCATCTCCAAACAATGGGTTTGGAGATTGGCTATTCTCCGGCTCCTGGAGTCATATCCTTCAAAGATTTGTTGTTATGTTTTTGATTTTCTTCGTTATACTTGGTATTGTTTGTTGTTGTGTTATTCCCATTGTTAGAGGTATGTTGTCTAGGGCTCTAGGCAGCACCACCACAGGAGGCATCTTTTACTCTCGAAACATCCACTCCACGGGAGTAAGGCCCTCCCCTGAAGGGGGTGACAGAGAGGATGTGGAAGTGTCTGAGAAGACAGGTTTGGCTCCAGACTGGCAGGATCCTGAGGACAATTGTGATGGAGAATGTGGTATTGATTTTATTAATGAATAATTGTTTTGGAAGTGTTTTGTGTTTTATCGTTGCAGATTTCGAGTTGTGGGATTGAAATGTGAAGGTTTAAAGCTACATGATGTTCTGAGAAAAATGTTCTGTGCATCCATGTCATATGTGAGGACTATGTCGACCATGTACACTTGAAGGTTTGATTTTGAGGTCTTTGGAGACCTCAGAAGGGGGAATTGAAGGGTTTTATATTTTTATACTTTTATATTTGAAGACTTTTTTATATTTTATAATTATAAAATAATGGTTTTATAGTTTTACTTATGTAAGATGAATTGCAGAAGTTTTGTTTGTTGTACAACATGTCAGTTATTGAGTTTCAGGTAACATCCAAACTAGTTGTGAAGTTTCCATTTTCTGGCAAAGCAGATGCAAAGCCCAATCTCAGGAATGTGTAAGATAAACAAAACGGCCTCTCCCTGCGCACGCACCATATAAGGAGAACTTTACGTTAAACCCCTATCAGAAGACTTCAGGAAGGATGACATCGCCTCTTCTTGCATATTCATGTATTATTCATGTGCGATGTGTTAAATACGGACAAGACTGGGCTAGTGGTTACGTCTGGGGAGATAGCGGCGAGAGTAACCATTAGCCCCAGGCGTCCCGAGCTCGGTATAGATTATTTGTATTAGGGAAATAAATCTTTTGATTGTAACTCGTCGAATCCTGGCCATCATTATACTGGTATGTGTTATTAGTTATATAGTGTAGTAATTGTTGACTGCTAAACGCTCCACTCTTACAGCAAACGAACACGCTGGATTTGGCTGATAAATAATAAGAAATAGCCAAAGAATTCTTCAGCCCAAAGTGTTTTTTGATTGATTCCCTCATGTTTTCACTAGAGAACTGTCTTTTCCGTCCCCCTCGGCTGAGCAGCAGACGGGGGCTCCTCACTAAGATGACACTGTGTTTAAGCCACGCCTCCAGGAAGCGCGCAGCCGCACAGTAATTACACGATGGATACGACAGATAGAAGAGTTAGCTTGTTATTTACCAAACGGCACGTCCGTCGTCGAGGCCCTGGAGCACGTCAAACTCCAGGTCAGATCCAGGACGTAGGACTCAGCACGACGCACCGTCAGGACGATAAAATGTTTATTCAGTGTTTGTGTATCGCTGTTTACCGGAGCACACGGCGCATGCACCATCTCCACTCTAGGCTTCGGCACGGGTTGGGCGGGGGAGGCAGACTGCTCTCTGTTCGGGGGGGTCAGATCTCAGAGTGAGCCGTTTGCTTTTACAAGGAGGGGGGCCAGTCCAAGAAATGGGTGTTTTTTGTAAACTGTTATGTTATGGATATTACACAACGAGAAAATGTATCAACAAAGCCCTGAGAATAGACTGTGTGAAGGGGAAAAGAGCAGAATATGGGACCTTTAAAACACATTTCTAATAAATAAATAGATCAGTGCACATTTTAGACTCGTTCTTTCACTCTCACTCATACACTTTCATACATTTACAGCTGGGTACAGTTTTGGTTTTCTTAAAGTGCCTACAACAAGTTGAACTATTCATTTCACTAAAATGCAGTTTAGATTAATATATTTCAAATTTAGCAAAATTATTTACAGTTTTCTCCCGGTTTAGCAAATTTTCAAGTTTTTTGTTTTACTTCCTGGTTGTAAATGATGACATCACACTAGGAAATTACCATAGCAACCACACTGTGCACCCGGCTAAAACTCACCCAATGTCACAGATGTTTTTAGTTTTACAAATAAAACCACACGTAAACACCTTTTTTGTTGAATTCGTGTATACATGGTTAAAAAAGTAGTTTCTTGTGTGTAATTTATGCTAAACCCTGTCTCCCCAGTGTGATGTCATCGATTTGTTTATTTCCTGTAACTTTCTACAGATTTTTCCAGCTTTTCTCGACCAACGGCTATGTGATTGGTGTAAAACTTTCATTTATATTTATGAAACGTATTAATACACCAAATAAAGAGAAAATTAGAAAACCATGAAAACCTGTCATACGCACTTTAAGTCTAGAGGGGAACATGTTTACATCAGAAATGCACTTGATTTCAGGGTCATGAGTTCCACAGTTTGCAGCTTTTGTAGAAAAAGGTTGATTGACCAAATGATGTCCTGCACTGAGGGGTTTGACAGTTTTGGTTTGCGGTGCCTCTGGTCACTCTGCTGTACTTTAGTCTCTGTATAAACACACCGACTGGTTCAGGGGCCATGAGTTAAATGTGTTGATTTGAGGATATTAATCTGAATTTCAGATGTTTTGACTCGTTAAGATCAGTGGAGACGATTTATTTCATGGAATGAGATTATTTCACTTGTTTCAAACCGTTTGTGACTTGTTTCCAGAGGCAGATTTACCGTTAGGCAACAGGCCACAACTGCTTTGGGCCCCCAACCTGAAGGGGCCCCCAATAAGATGCCCCCGATCATCATAGACACAAGGAAACAGTTGCTTTTTCTCAATATCACAGTAAAGTAAGCAAAGTGTACTTTTGGACGAGAAAAAGTAGTTAAAGTGAAGTAGTAAAAAAAATATAAAATGATCAAATTTCTAATGAAAGTCACGTAGGCATCAGCTGAACATAGGAAGCAAGTTCCTATGTTTGTGAATTTTGACACTGACAACGGCAATAAACCAATTATGATTCTGATTCTCAATCATAAACTGGTCTGTGTTAAACCGAGCTGCACTCTCTGGGAGCTTGTACCTCTAGCGCCCCCTTCGGACCCTCAAACGGGGCGGTACGGTTCACTTTTATTCAATGGAAACACCTCAGACCGTCCCGCTCCACATTGTACCCATAGAACTATAATAAAACCTGGAAGATGAATCCAAAATGGCGCCCTGTTCCTCCCTGTGGCCTGAGCTCATTGGCGCATGACCCCAAAAAATTTCTTACTTTCGCATTTACTTCCTGATACGGAGGCGGCCATCTTTGCCTAAGGGCTCCACGTGACCACAATCCCCCATGATGCTTTGAGCGACGTGAGCGACCAGCAGCTGCAAGTTTTTGTGTTAGCGTTAGCTTGTGTGATTGTAATTGTGTTCTTCATGTTAGACACACGTGAAGCGTCTGAAATGAAATAAAATACAACTTACAGGTGTCTCTAGTCGAGCCTTTTCCACGAGCTTCTGTTTGTATCGTCCGGCCTTCGTTCCGGTGACTCACACATGTTTGTGTGACGTCACTTCAGATAAAAACGGTAATTTCTGTGATTTTAGAAACGGTAGAAAAGAACATTTCCTTCTATTTTATTTAAATACTGATAATAATTCAGTCCTGTCTACAATTATAACGTGAAATTATAGAAAAAGGCTGGTTCCAAGAGGCTGCAGTACCTCACACGACCACTAATCAACCTGAGATAAGGACAGAGGGGGCGTGTCTTATCCAGTTCATTTAATACATCCATGGTCGTACCGCGCCGATGGAAACACGACTGGAGAACAGCTGTTTTGTTCCGCTGCAGCTCGGACAGATGGCCGCTGGCCGTGAAAACAAAGGCAGCCATTTTGGACGGCGTTACCTGCTCGCACGAGGCCGGGTCGTTGAGCGAGGGGCGGGGCACGCGCACAGATGCTCTCCCCATTAGCTTTATTACAGAGCCAGCTGCTTTCTGCTTTGCTAACCCTCAGCTCCGGAGAGTCAGGTGCTGGCAGGAGCGGCTCTGACAAATCGCAGCACAACACGGCAAGAGTGTCCGGCCTTAATCCAGAGTCGCCCGCCCCGCAGACCTTAACCAGGAGGCACCTTCACCCACAGGTCCGGAAGTACACATTGCGCGGACAAAACTAATAATTTAAAAAAAACGGGGAGGGGTTTTGTGCATTTGTGGAAAGAAAAACATTCTTTTTTTTCTTCCTGGATTGAACAAAAGGTTTATGATTTCTGGGCTTATTCTGCTGTTGTGACAATTCGCCCAATGAACTTTAAATATTCTGAACGTTGCACCTTTTCCAGTTCGTTTTCATCGAGAGCCTAAAATAAAGTATTAAAACAAGTCACAAACGGTTTGAAACAAGTAAAATAATCTAGTTCCATCAAATAAATCGTCTCCACTGATCTTAACGAGTCAAAACGTCTGAAATTCAGATTAAAATCCTCAAATCAACACATTTTAACTCATCTAGACGTGTGTTCTTGCCGTGTGCTTCTGCTCACACGACTTGCTTTACTGTCTATACTTTGAAACTGTATAATATTCAAAATAATCAAAGTAGACAGCCCTGAGTCTGTTTCCTGGAGCTCTGGGGCCTCATTTATAAAACTTAACGTGGAATTCTTACAAAAAAAGTACGTAAGGACTAAACACAAACCTCTAAAACATCGAACAGCTCGTGTCGTGACTCTTCGTTTCGTTTGGATCGTCTTCTGAAGAAAGAAATAATGGATTGAAACAAGTCACAAACTGTTTGAAACAAGTAAAATAATCTAGTTCCATCAAATAAATCGTCTCCACTGATCTTAACGAGACAAAGCGTCTGAAATTCACATTAATATCATGAAATCAACACATTTTAACTCATCTAGAACTTCATTTTTGCAGTGAGTCATCTATGTTTTGATTTTGGGGAACCACACATTTGCTTTGGGTAATCCTCTTCTTCCTCTTCTCCTTCCCCTCGTCCTGTTACCGTTGCTGTTCCTCCCTCGTCTTGTTGTCAGGGCGGCTCTGATGTGTCTGTAGAGCTCTGCAGACGGAGCGCCGAGGAACTACAAAGCACCGAGGGAGATGTCAGCGCCGCATCCGCCCCGTCTGCGAGAGGGGAGAGGGGGGAGAGGGGGGAGAGGGGTGCAAGAGAGAGGGGGGAGAGGGGTGCAGGGTGCGCCCAGGATGACAGCGGTTCAGACGAGCTGCTGGGGGTTGGGCCGGCTCCAAGAAAATGGACTGGAAGATGTTTACAGCAGCAAAATGAATAAAAGCTAAATAACAAATATATATTGTTCCTCTCGCTATCTTTGGGTCCATTTGACTCCATCTATTTGTAGCACCCGTACAACCACTCTGTGTGATACTTACGTGAGAATGGTGGGTGCTTGAGTTCGCTTTAGTTTCAGGTGGATACCACGAAGGTGCACCTAGTCATTACCCAAATAAGTAAAAAGTAATAAGTAAAACCCTTTCCTCAATAATATTATATTTAAGAATAATGAGACCCAGAGAAATGTTAAGTTTAGGAAAAATGTTAAGAAGGCCTTATTTAATATTGAGAATAATAATTTGGCAAACAAAGTATAAAAGTTTCCCCTAAACAAAATATAAAATATTCAATTATGCACAAAATTATACACAAAATAAATAACAAAATATATCCCCAAAAATCTAAATAATACCCCCTTTAAATTTACCAAGAAGTTTCATAGTTTCAACCACAATCTCCCTACACACAAAAAGTAAACATATACAAAATGTCCCCTCCCTTAGCTGTTCCCCACAATGGCCATTACACAAAAAACACATAACACTCAAAGCGCGCGAAAATGTCCGTTAACGTTAAGCAGAAGTTGTGGGCCCACATTCACACAAACACACACAGTTGCGGTACCGTTTTGGAATGGAAAAAAGTAAAAGAATAACGGTACAAGCCTGATCTTATCTGTCAGAACTTGAGAGCGCTGAAATCCACGGTCCTAGGGTTGGAGAGCGCCTAAACTCGTGGTCCGGTCCCGTTGAGTGCGACGCAACGACCCGGTAGCTCCGCCCGCGCTGCTCGCTCCAGCTCGGCACCTCCGCTCACACCTCCCGCTCCGTTTCTTCGGCTCCATGGACGACTCTCCGGTCTCGGATCTCCGCTAACGCTCTCAGCTCCCGACCAAGAGTCCGCGGTCCTCTTCTCCGAACCTCCCGCTCAGTCCACCCGGCTCCGAGGTTTCTAACGTCTTTATGCTCCGAGAAAACCGTCAGGCTCCAGCTTCCTTGTCGGTCCGGCGGGAGGAGAGCGTCTTCCCGAACTTTCCTGTACGTCACGTGTGCCCACCCCCTTTACGTACCAACAGCCAATCACTATCGACTACGCAAGAGTGAGGGCTCAAACGACCAATAAGAAATAATAACATTGAAACATTAAGAAACATGTAATGCGAGGCTAACTACATAAACCTCCACTTATTTATTATTTTAACAAAATAATGTAAGCAGTAAATATTTGTTTTAATCTCTCTAATGAAATGAAATCACTAAATATTTATCTAATTTTAATCTTGTAAAATAATCTATTTATTTATTTATTAATCATGTGTCACTACTTATTTATGACAAGTAAATAAACGTTTACTTTTTTAAATTAATCATGTGACTTGTTTTTAAGTGAAATGAGGATTAACACTAACTCATCACGTTTTATTACACTGTAATACCCACGTTTACCACTGGGCTACATATTTTTTATTTTTTTTATTTTATTTCCCGGACCACCCCAACATCACACGATCTCTCTGGGTGGAGTCTGCATGTTCTCCCTGTGGGTTCTCTCTGGGTTCTCTGGCTCCTCCCACCGTCCAAACACATGACTGTTCAGGTTAATTGACAACTCTAAATTGTCCCGAGTGAATGAATGTGAGAGTGAATGGTTGTCTGTGTCTCTGTGTTTGCTGTGAGGAGTTGTCCACTGTCCAGGGTGTACCCCGCCTAAGGCCCAAAGTCACTGGGACAGGCTCCAGTCACCCGCGACCCCTAACGGGAATAAGCGGTAGAAAATGAATGAATGAATGAATGAATTAAATGAATACTATGAAACGTTCGTGGGTCCAAAACATCACCTACACTGCAAAAACACACTTCTAGATGAGTTCAAACGTCTTGATTTCAGGATATTAATCTGAGTTTCAGACGTTTTGACTCGTTAAGATCAGTGGAGACGATTTACACATTTTAACTTATCTAGAACTTCATTATTTGCAGAGTGGATAACACTTTTTGTCGTATTATCAGTGGTTTAATAGTATTAATGTATGTGTTTCCCCAAACTCCCAGGCAGTAACTAAAATAAGGCAAAATGAATGAATAGTTTAGTAACATTAGGGCGTTTAACTTTATACAAAACACTTAACTTTATACAGCGCTAATTGATATATTTTTGTTTGATCATGTGAATATATAAATAGACAAGGACAGTAGAGTTAAGCTCATTGTAAATAGTTCATATCTGGGGTTTACTTGATTAATAAAGATAAGTTAAGTTAAATGGGGTTGACCATTATAGATCTATTGTATTTTATTCTTATTTTATATATATCTTATTTTGTTTATAATACTATAATATAAGAATTTCCCCTTGGATATAAATAAAAGTAATTCTGATTCTTATTTTCCTTCGTACGCTGCTCACCTGAGATTTCGAGTTTTGATATAATTACGATACAGGATACAACTGCAATAACATTTTTGACTTTTTTTGAGGAATTTGATTTAATACGGCTCTTGTAAAACCTCTTAAGTTGAGGTGAGCCCGTTTTTTATTTCTGTGTCCCTTTTTAACCACCACCAGCACCATCAGAGCTGCAAGTCCAAAGTCTGTCAAATCGGTCTATTTTCAAATCGAGTCAGAATTTAATTGTCAGTTTTGAAGACCAAATAAAAAGGTCACGTCACACTGTTTTCTGCATTGGTCCCTGTTCGTGTTTAAATGAGGATTATTTTTTTTGAAGAGCGTCTCAGACTTCAGTCGACTCCTGCGCTCGTCGAGGTCTGAGGGACAGCGCCGACTTAAATGAAAACTAAAACACTGGGACTTTTCTGTGGTCGTCCTGAACTTTGGAGCTGAAGTAAAGTTGGTTTGAATATCATACAGTCACATAAGGCTTAAGACGAGACACTACAGGGAAACTCTTTTTTTTTTTGTTTTTTGGTCAGTTTTCTCTCTCACATATCGACTTTCATGTGGAAACAACAAACATGTCCAATCTGCTCCTAAAGATGTTTTATTCTTCCACTGAATCCACTTCAGTTTGAAAATGTGACGCATAAGGACATTACATTCTCATTATAAATAACTTCTGACATATTTGTACTTTATTATAAGTGAAAACAAACACGATCTAGAGGAGAACATAAAGGGTAAGTTGCTTTTTTTCTGCACAATCTGGAGACAAAATGGTGATTATCTTTGTTGGCGATTATCACGATTATTACACAAAATGTAGCACGAACGATTATTGTCTTCCCTTTTTATCACGATAAAAGATATTATTGTTTATTGTCCCATCCCAAGGAGAGAACTGGTCATAATTCAATATAAAATAAATCTAAATAAATCAAAATAAAAAATATATATACACATACAGAGAGAGAGAGCGCGAAAGAGAGAGAGTTATATTATCTAGTTTTAGGATGTTTGAAGGATGAATAAGTCAGAGAATTGAACAGAATAAAGATCCAGTGTCATACGTCATGTGAGATTCTGATGTGGCTGTTTTTTTGAGAGGCGTCTGGCTGCAGACCTTAATCCAGAGTCGCCTCTCCACAGACCTTAACCAGGAGGCGCCCACGTGACCTGTACCTTAACCCAGAGGCCCTACCAGAGCCCGCATGTGTCAAAAATAACCAACATCAACACGCACGGCACCTTATGTTTTTAATTCAATCATTCCTCTTCTTGTTAATTTATAACGAGGTAGAAACTAAATTAAATATTAGTCTGTCCGCTGATTAATCTGAACAAAATGTGATGATTAGAATTTGTCTCGTGCTGTGAAGTGTATATTTAGATATTACAGCACCACATGCTCTTTACGTTATCACTTCTAATGTCTAATGTTAATGGTGTTGAAGTGGAGTTTTAAGTCACATGTTATAAAAACTAGGGCTGAAGTTTACTGTTAATCGCAAATTTAATGTGAATTTGTAGAAATAGATCCATCGTCAATAAAGATGAGACTGGAATCTGACGATGAAGAACACGAGGAGGAGCTGGAGCTTTTTAAAATCGTATTTGTTTGTGTGGAAGACGTGGTGGAGGGAGGGGCTTTGTTTTTTATGAATGTAACGAGATGAATGAGTAATGCATGTAATCTTTCTTTCAAGTTTTTAATTTTTTCAATACTGTTTTATTATTTTCTGATTATAATGTTCAATATTTTGATTTGCAGTGCTTTCAATATTTCCATAAACTGCCAATCTTTCATTCAGTTTGAATGTTTTCTGATTGTTTTTTAACACATTTTTACTAACATCTTACTTAGGTTAGTAAAAAGTAATATTGCGGCGTAACCTTTTTTTTTTTTTTTTTTTCGTCCACGCAACGTACTTCCAGACCTGTGGGTTAAGGCACCTCTTGGTTAAGGTCGGTTGGTTAGGTTGGTTAAGGTGGCGACTCTGGATTAAGGTCTGCAGCCGGACGCTCTTGGTTTTTTTTCACAACATAACTGTTTATTTTACCGCCACTCTGTCTCTCAATCTCAAAATGCCGCAGAATGAATCCGACATGAGCCCTGTGTAATCGTGGGCCGTCTTCCTGCACATCTATCAGATCCTCCTCTCACCAAACCCTTCACTCACGCCGTTTGGGGGAATCCTAGCGTGTCAAATCGCATGTCAAACCGCCACCGCGACATCCTCCCCTCGTCCCCGATCGCACCGGTGCATGGAGAGGGCGTGTTAGCATGTCGAGCTAACGGCGTACACATCGGGGAGGCGGCGCACCTTCGCAGGCGCCCGTCACCGTTACATTTTAATAATTTGAGCGACGTGAGCGGCGGGTTGTTAGGAACGACTCCCTCAATGACGCGTGTCACTGAAGCGGCAAATTAAGGGGGGGCGTCGGGGGAGGAGCCGCGTCTTTGTTAGCGGCGTGCTCCTCGGCTAATGCGCGGTTAAACCTAGCGGCGGGAGATAAATGGGGCTAACGTGTGAGGGATGATGCGCGGGCGGCGAGACGTGAGGGCGCCGCCGAGGAGTGTTCAAACGTCAGGAATCCACTGGAAAAAATATGGTCTTAAATAAGATAACAAGTTAATAAGTGCTTGAAATAAGTGGTATTTAAAGGGCCCATGACAGGTTGGACACTCATTTACGTAAAATGCAGTTAAGATAAATATATTTCAAGTTTTGCTAAAATTCTTTACAAATGTTATCCCGGTTTAGCAGTTTTATACATTTTAATTTCACTTCCTGGTTGTAAATAATGACATCACACTAGGAAATTACCATAGCAACCACACTGTAAACTGGGCTCATCTAATGTCATCAATTCTTTTACCTGACAAATAAAAATATATTTGAACTTATTTATTTAGTTGAATTAATGTTTAAATGGTCAAAAAAGTAGTTTCTTTTGTGTAAATCATGTATAAAGTTTGTCTCCCCAGTGTGATGTCATCAGTTTGTTTACTTCCTGTAATTTTCTACATATTTTTCAACGTTTCTCCACAAACAGCGACCTGATTGGTATAAAACTGTCATTTATATGTACAACAAGTATTAATACACTGAATAAAGTCAAAATTAGAAAATCATAAAAACCTGTCATGCGCACTTTAACCTGTTTTGAGTGTATTTTGAAGTAAGATTGCCAATGGAACAAGCATAAAATATCTTGTTTTAGTTAAATTATCTTGAAATGAGAAAAAAGACGCTACTGCACTTGAAATAAGAACAAATGCACTTGTTCTTTTGGCAAATCTTATTTTAAGACGGTCTAAATGTATTCAAATCAAGATAAATACTACAAATCCAATCACTTTTTAACTTATTTTCTTATTTAAAGGTCCCATATTCTGCTCTTTTCCCCTTCACACAGTCTGTTCTAAGGGCTTTGTTGATACATTTTCTCGTTGTGTAATATCCATAACATAACAGTTTACAAAAAACACCCATTTCTTGGACTGGCCCCCCTCCTGTAAAAGCAAACGGCTCACTCTGAGATCTGACCCCCCGAACAGAGAGCAGGCTGCCTCCCCCTCCCAACCCGTGCCGAAGCCTAGAGTGGAGATGGTGCATGCGCCGTGTGCTCCGGTAAACAGCGATACACAAACACTGAATAAACATTTTCTGGTCCTGACGGTGCGTCGTGCTGAGTCCTACGTCCTGGATCTGACCTGGAGTTTGACGTGCTCCAGGGCCTCAACCACGGACGTGCCGTTTGGTAAATAACAAGCTAACTCTTCTGTCTGTCGTATCCATCGTGTAATTACTGTGTAGCATTAGCATTAGCTGTTTTTATTCTTCCTGGAGGCGTGGCTTAAACACCGCGTCATCTTAGTGAGGAGCCCCCGTCTGCTGCTCAGCCGAGGGGGACGGAAAAGACAGTTCTCTAGTGAAAACATGAGGGAATCAATCAAAAAACCACTTTGGGCACAACATACGAGGCCCAAATAGCACTGGAGGAAGGTTAGAACCTCTGAAAAGTCCATTTTACATGTTATGGGACCTTTAAGGTTGTACATTTTTCCAGTGTCCAAGTGTGAAGTTGTTCCAGCGTTTGGAAGACGAAGGCGGCAAAAAGCGGGTGAGGGACATTAGCATAACCTGCTGTGAAACTGCAAAACATACATGTCTAGATGAGTTAAAATGTGTTGATTTCAGGAAATGATTGTTTGTTTATTGTTTGTTTGTTTATTTACGGATCCCCATTAGTCTCTACAGCAGCAAAGACATTTGCAAAAACAGATAAGTGCCACTTTAAAAAGTCATTGAAGGCTTGCAGTCAAGTCTTTGTATAATCATATTTTCAAAAGCAAAATGTTTTTTACCACTATCAAAATGTTATTCCACCCCTTCTTGACAAAATACAATACACATTATTTCAATCAGTTAAATATGTAGATGATCGTGACAAAAATTTAAATACTTTTCGACAGTTTTTCAAAACGGATTTATCTGTTTTTGCCATTGAACTCTTCTATTCCTCCTGGGGTCCAATTTCACAATTTAAAACTCTACAAGACATATTAAAGACAAGACAGTACGTATTAAAATTCGAGCATTAACAATCAGAAAACAGAACACTACATTTGAGTTCAATCATAAGGTTTTATGATAAAACACAAAGATGGTACAGTTTGCCTTAAACATTGAGCATGATTTCATTTTCCAACATTGATTTCTTTAAGCTTCTTTTAAAAACATGACGGTTCTTTATTATAATCAGCTTTTGCAGCAGCACATTCCAGTAAGAAATGGCTCTGTATAGAAATGTTTTTTTCACTGCGTTAGTTCTAGGTTTAGGCCGAGTCAAAGTGTGTGAGGCTCGTCTTGTATTAAAACCATGTCTGTTACAAATGAATCTGAATTCCAGACGTTTTGACTCGTTAAGATCAGTGGAGACGATTTATTTGATGGAACTAGATTATTTTACTTGTTTCAAACCATTTGTGACTTGTTTCAACACATTATTTCTGTATAAATGGCCAAAATGTTCCATAGTTGGGAAATTTAAATCTGTAAAATGGACTTGAGCTTCACATATAAGATACTTTTACAGATTTTAGTATTTGTGCAAACTAGATCTTGCTGAAAAATGCGTTTAAAAAATTTCCTCAATGTTGGGATTCTGTATTTCAGTCCAAATGATCTGTCAGTGGTTAAGATCATTTTATTTACCCGACTGACAAATGTATTTTCTTATTTTAACATAAATGATGGTCTGATCATCAGAAATACCTTGAAACCAGTGAAATATTCTGCATCACATCAGCAATTAAATCTCATCGAGTCAAAACTTCTCAAATCCAGATAAAAATGATCAATTCAAGACATTTTAAGCTTGAATAGATTTACATTTTTTGCTGCAGGAGATAATTTGGCCGTTTTCTCCAAATGCATTTTTGTCCCTCGAGACATAAAGATCAGCCTTAAAGTAGATCCTACACCAAACTGTACAATCTGGACTCAACAGATTTAGACCAAACACACAAGGATTTTTTGATATTTAATTCTAAAACGGATTTATTGAAGTTTTAAATAAAAAAAATGAAGCAAAATTTGATTTTTTAGGACAAGTTTCAATCCAATCTAGATAACTTAAAAAAGAATAAATCCAAAACTCCCCTCTGTACATTTTTTTTTATAACTAATGTGTTACAAAATGAACCAAGAAATTTAAACCTGGTTCTGTCCATTTTTCAGATTTAAATGTCCCAAATATGTGGATTTTTGGCAATTTTTTCACATTAAATGCCTTATTTAAACATGAAAACATGACATGATGAAAAACTTGTAATACATGTTTTTCTTACATTTATGTGACTAAACTACAGCAGAAGTTTACAATTGATATCTTTAAATTTAATATTTTTCCTGTTCACCTGCAGCGTCTCGTCATATTTTCATGTTTTAGTGTTTTGCTGTTTCTTTGTTGATGCGTCTCAGAATGTTTGATTTCACAATAAACACGAGGGTTATAGATTTCTGATGGAGCTTCTCTGCCCGGGAAGAGTTTCATTCTGATCATTTCATCAGGTTTACGGCTCGATGACTCCAGCGCCTGCAGCAGCGGCGACAGGTTTGAGTCTAACAAATACACAGCGTGGCCTTGTACAATGTTTTATATCGTAGAAAGGGTTTCAGAGGTCGTCATCCGGACGCTGTTTGAAGATCGAGACGTTTCGACTTTTATCCAAAAGTCATTGTCAATCAGAGGAGCTGGTCTGGGAACTCAGGCTTATTGACCTTATTCTGCCCCGCCCACTTTTTGCCAGATACGCACTTTTGTTGTAAACGCACTTCCGTTTGACGAGAACTTTCATTTCAGATGCTTCACATTTGATCAAACATGAAGAACACAATTACAATCACACAAGCTAACGTTAAAACAAAAACTTGAAGCTGCTGGTCGTTCACGTCGCTCAAAGCATCATGGGGGATTGTGGTCACGTGGCGCCCTAAAGCAAAGATGGCCGCCTCCGTATCAGGAAGTAAATGCGGAAGTAAGACATTTTTTTGGGCTCATGAACCAATGAGCTCAGGCCACAGGGAGGAACAGGGCGCCATTTTGGATTCATCTTCCAGGTTTTATTATTGACCTTATTCTGCCCCGCCCACTTTTTGCCAGATCCACACTTTTGTTGTAAACGCACTTCCGTTTGACGAGAACTCCGTTAAAGCTAATGACGAACGAGGGAAAAGTCTGACGCTAAAATGTTACATAAAGTAGATTGATTTGTGTAAAATGTTTAATGAACACGAGCAACAACAAGTCACAACGCAACGATTTCCTGAAAACGTCTTTTTAGTCGAGTAGAACTTATTTTCTGTTGAGCTCGTCTGCTCGGTGTGAACTACAACGGAAACAAGACGGCGGCACGTACGGCAACTTCAGGAATAATGAGAATAAGCTACTCTAAGTAGTGAGAGTCGTGCCCACAGGGAGGAGTCACTGAACGCCTGTCTTTGTTTGGTAAATTGTTTGTTTATCACCTGAAACTCGATAATTGGTCTGTCTTTGTTAGTTTAATAGTTGGCCCTGCCCAGTTTCACCTGTGGCTAAGGTCTATTATTGTCTTAGATCTATTGTTATCTTGATAGCTGGATGTTGTTCCCTCCTCACTGCTGATGACCTCATTAGCATTTGACTGGTCTATTGATTTGGACCAGGGTGTCTTACCAGTCTTACCAGCTCTGATTGACAATGACTTTTGGATAAAAGTCGAAACGTCTCGATCTTCAAACAACGTCCGGATGACGACCCCTGAAAACCTTTCTACGATGGACCACACCTGGACGAATGAGGGTTTACATCGACGAACTGTTTTATAACATAATGTCGCTTTAGTTGTTCAAAGATAAAAGCAGAGGTTTGTCCTTTACACAGAATATTCAAGCAAACGTTAGTCTAGAACAGTGGTTCCCAAAGTAGGGGTTGGGACCCCCCGGGGGGTCGCGAGGGGTGAGCTGGGGGTCGTGAGATGATTTCAAGATCTAATTTAAATTAATATGATACTGTTTTTACTCTATTTTTTCCTAAAATCAGTATATTTTAGTGAAATAGGGTCTAATAAGGCAATAAACTATTCAAATAACAAATATTAAACCTGATTTAACACCCTTTGACAATTAAAATTATTGCTACGGTTATTTTCATCTCACTTTGGGGGTCCTGAGCCGGTTGTATGGATATTTTGGGGGTCCCAGCCAGAAAAGTTTGGGAACCCCTGCTCTAGAACATCCATACAATAAAAACAAAAGTAAAGTGGAATGACAGGCTGAAATGTAAACGTGTTTCATATAATTTACAGTAAAAGGCCGTTCCTCAGGACTCTGGAGGGTCGGCGGAGGCTCGGAGTCTCACGCTGGACTCCTCCTCAAACGATGGAATCACAGTTGAACCAAAGGCCTGCGAAAATAATTAAAAACGTGTTAAAAATGTGTTAGAACAAGACCAAACAGCCAGGCCTAAACCAGGTCTAAACTACAAAAGGACTAAACTGAAACTAAACCAGAACTAACCAAGTCTAGAGCCCAGAGGCCCCACACGTCCATCAACTGAAGAATTAAATACAACTGTGTCAAGATTAAATATGTTTATGTACGACACAATGACCCGGTGTTAGATCAAGAGGATCCTGCTGTGACGATCTGTTCAAACGTGAACCAATGAATCCACCTTTTATTGTGTAAAACGGTACGTGACATTTGACTTTCTTTCAGTTGTTGTGACGTGCTTTTGTAGAAAAATACAAATCCAATCAAGAGTAAAGAAGATTTTCACGACATTCACAACAAATTTGCCACAGAAAAATATATCTAGTAAATAACCTAATATGACCAATAAGTTAGTTTAATAATTATGTAATGTTTTTTTTGTTTGTTTACGTTTTATGAAATAAAGCTGTCCCGCTGCAGGAAATTAAAATAGCGGATGGATTTTACAAAAATAAGGTGACATTTCTTTCCTTTGACTTGTGTCTTGAAGGTCAGAGTTTTTTGTGTAACTGTCTTTTAAAATATGAGATTGTTTTATGTCACACCACAGAACACACTTGGATTAAAGAAATAAACCTCTGTCTTTTGTAGATTTAAAGTCAAGGTAAACATGTAATTAAAAAAAAAAAGTGTACATTCTTACATTTATACACTTTTAATAACTGCCTCTGACAAACTGATTCAGTTTAGACTTTTTTGTTATAATCCCAGTCACACCGCAGGACATTTTAGTGCTTATAGTTAAAAAAACAAAACAATCACAACAAAACACAAACACACCTTTATTCTAAAATGATGTGTAATTTACGCACTTTTGGAGTCTTGGAGGAAGAAGCCATTTTGAAAGTAATTTAAAGAGATTTAAGTGTAGAGGTTTTTTGTTTTTCTCTAAATAAACACTTATCCACACTTATGTTCTTCTTAAAGACAACAAATCAGGAGATGTATTTAGTAGGTCTGTGGTCGACTAAAGAAATTCTTGGTCGACTAAAGACCAGTGTCCCATCGACCGATTGGGACGTGGCAAAAATACATCAAAACTGTTTCCATGTATCTAAACCAAACTGCACACAACAACTGTAAAAACAACTATTTATACAGAAAAGTACAAGGAAACAGCAATAAATATACATTAAGTCTTCAAAATCTTCAACTAACTCACTTCATATCTTCTCGTTTTTGCCATAATTTTGTATTATAAATAAAATGATTAGTCGACTAATAAAAATCTTGGTCGACTAAGACACCATCGACCGATTAATCGACTAAAGCACTACAGCCCTAATGTTTACTTGTTGACATGTTTCAGCTGCTTCACTGTGAGCCTCAGGTCCATGATGTATGAACTGGATAAGACACGCCCCCTCTGTCTGTGTCCCAGATTGATTAGTGGTCGTGTGAGGTACTGCAGCCTCTTGGGCCCAGCCTTTTTCTAAAATGTCACATTATAATCACAGACAGGACTGAATTATTATCGGTATTTAAATAAAATAGAAGGAAATGTTCTTTTCTACCTTTTCTAAAATCACAGAAATTACCGTTTTTATATGAAGTGACATCACACAAACATGTGCGAGTCACGTGAACGAGAGTCGGACGATACAAACAGAAGCTCGTGGAAAAGGCTCGACTAGAGACACCTGTAAGTTGTATTTTATTTCATTTCAGACGCTTCACGTGTGTCTAACATGAAGAACACAATTACAATCACACAAGCTAACGCTAACACAAAAATATGCAACTGCTGGTCGTTCACGTCCCTCAAAGCATCATGGGGGATTGTGGTCACGTGGTGCCCTAAAGCAAAGATGGCCGCCTCCGTATCAGGAAGTAAATGGCATTTTTAAGACATTTTTTTGGGGTCATGCACCAATGAGCTCAGGCCACAGGGAGGAACAGGGCGGCCATTTTGGATTCATCTTCCAGGTTTAATTATTGTCCTTATTCTGCCCCGCCCACTTTTTGCCAGATCCACACTTTTGTTGTAAACGCACTTCCGTTTGACGAGAACTCCGTTAAAGCTAATGATGAACGAGGGAAAAGTCTGAGGCTAAAATGTTACATAAAGTAGATTGATTTGTGTAAAATGTTTAATGAACACGAGCAACAACAAGTCACAACGCAACGATTTCCTGAAAACGTCTTTTTAGTCGAGTAGAACTTATTTTCTGTTGAGCTCGTCTGCTCCGTGTGAACTACAACGGAAACAAGACGGCAACTTCAGGAATAAAGTGAATAGTTCTATGCTCAGGTCTGGCACTGATCGGCTTATGTTACTTCCTGAACATGTCAACAAGGTAAAACATCTCCAAATGTATTGTCTTTAAGAAGAACCTAAGTGTGGACATAATGAACACTGTTGGAGTACTTGAATTGTAATTTTAACCCCCAGATCTCACAGGTCTGACATTAAACTGGATCTAAAGGCAGGACCGCACCTGGTTCTCGGCCAGCGCCTCTTTGGCCATGTAGTGTTCCCTCTTGATCTTTATCTGGACCTCCTCAGGAACATCAGGGACCAGAGCGTCGATGAGCCGGCCCACGGTGAACACCACGTGCTGGGGTGGAAGGCGGAGTTAGACCCAGAGCCCTGACCACGCCCACATCCATGACACGCCCGTGACACGCCCACATCCATGACACGCCCACATCCATGACAGGTCCATGACACGCCCACATCCATGACACGCCCGTGACACGCCCACATCCATGACACGCCCACATCCATGACAGGTCCATGACACGCCCACATCCATGACACGCCCGTGACACGCCCACATCCATGACACGCCCACATCCATGACAGGTCCATGACACGCCCACATCCATGACACGCCCACATCCATGACAGGTCCATGACACGCCCACATCCATGACAGGTCCATGACACGCCCACATCCATGACACGTCCATGACACGTCCATGACACGCCCACATCCTTGACACGCCCACATCCATGACACGCCCACGACACGTCCATGACGCGCCCACATCCATGACACGCCCACGACACGTCCATGACGCGCCCGTGACACGCCCACATCCATGACACGCCCACATCCATGACACGCCCATGACAGGTCCATGACACGCCCGTGACACGCCCACATCCATGACACGCCCGTGACACACCCACATCCATGACACACCCACATCCATGACACACCCACATCCATGACACACCCACATCCATGACACACCCACATCCATGACACACCCACATCCATGACACGCCCATGACATGCCCACGACACGCCCACATCCATGACATGCCCATGACACGCCCACATCCATGACACGCCCGTGACACGCCCACATCCATGACACGCCCATGACACACCCACATCCATGACACATCCATGACACGCCCATGACATGCCCACGACACGCCCACATCCATGACATGCCCATGACACGCCCACATCCATGACACGCCCATGACACGCCCACATCCATGACACGCCTATGGCGTACCTCAAAGACGATCACAAAGGCCAGTCTGATGGCCAACAGCTCGAAGTATTCAGGCTTGTACTCCCCGTTTTCATCCCTTATCCCTTGATACCTGCAAAACAGAATATCGACAAATCATATCTAACCATCGTTAACTTTGACGTCTCATACTTTTTGTTCTGAACATCATTATGTTTACATCATCGGTTTCCTTTCATGGGGTGCAAATACTTTCGGCCCAGACTGTATATATGTATATTTATGTGTGTGTGTGTGTGTGTGTTTCCCTTCAGTCACCTGCAGGTGGTGTTATGGCGCTCCATGTAGACTTTGGGTGACGTGGCCAAAGTGAAGTTAGTGAAGCCTTGGAGTGAAGAGTCTCTGGTGAATTTGTAATAAGCTCTGGGCAAAAACGATGATGTGAAGGCGATGAGGAAGGCCTGCCGAGGAAACCAAGACACACATTTATTCACCTTACTCTGCTCCGCCCACTTTTTTGTTGCTAAAACGTTATATAAAGTAGATTAATTTGAGTAAAATGTTTAAAGTACACGGTCAACAACAAGTTAGCAATGCAGTGATTTCCTGGGCGGCCCGAAAACGTCTTTTTAGTCCATGTAGAACTTATTTTCTGTTGAGCTCGTCTGCTACAACTACAACGGAAACAAGATGGCGGCGCACACGGCAACTTCTGGAGTAAGGTGAATAAAGAATCTTAGAAACTTGATATATTTTAGCTTGATTTTGAGTAGATTTGTCAAATGGTACACAGCAAATAAAAATTCTAGACAAGTTAAAATGTGTTGATTTCAGGATATTAATGTGAATTTCAAACGTTTTGACTCGTTAAGATCAGTGGAGACGATTTATTTGATGGGACTAGATTATTTTACTTGTTTCAAACCGTTTGTGACTTGTTTCAATACATTATTTCTTACTTCAATTCAAATGATCTAAAATGTAAATCTATCCAAGATTAAAATGGGTTGAATTGATCATTTTTATCTGGATTTGAGAAGTTTTGACTCCATGAGATTTAATTGCTGATGTGATGCAGAATATTTCACTGGTTTCAAGGTATTTCTGATGATCAGACCATCATTTATGTTAAAATAAGAAAATCCATTTGTCAGTCGGGTAAATAACATGATCTTAACCACTGACAGATCATTTGGATTGAAGTAAGAAATAATGTATTGAAACAAGTCACAAACGGTTTGAAACAAGTAAAATAATCTAGTTCCATCAAATAAATATCTTAACTTCTGATTAATATCCTGAAATCGAGGCATTTTCACTCATCTAGAAGTTCATTTTTGGTAATGTAGCTGCAGAGTGTCTATTCTGGGTGCTCTTCCTTGACCCATCGCTCACGTTGGCGATGACGGCCGTGTGGCTGATCAGCTGCAGGATGTGGAGCCATATCCCGATGTCCTGGGCGCGCTCTGCCACCGGCCTCCTGTACTCCTCCACAAACTTGTGAGCGTCCAGACGGATCTCCACCCAGTTATTCACCAGCGCGAAGAGCGGCGCGAGCGGACAGGCGGCGACGAAGACCGTGATGAAGCCGAACTGCAGCACTGGAGGAGGAGGAGAGACGTCACGGTTACATCAGCTGCTGCTTTAGATTTTCAAAGGGACATGTCGTACACAATTCATGTTGAAGCTTGATGTTTTATCCATAATGATCTCTTTAGATGAAGGTTCCTTAGTTAACTATTTATAATGCATTAATAAGCACTTGTTATGTGTTTATGAGCACTTATAAGGCATTTACAAGCATTTATTAGTGTGATAATTGAAAATAATGTAATATTTGCTCATTGATGCTCTGTACATGTGGTTTATTCACTCAAACATGTTTTGTCTGATGGATTATAAACATGTATAAGGCGTTATAAGTGCATAAACAAACTATTAGTGCTTATTAACATCTTATAAATAGTTACCTTTAAATGTCCTTTAAATGTGTCTATCATTTTCAGGGCACGCTTGTTTTTTAAGGTACTTTTGCGCAATAAAAACAGTTGAGAAATCACCTTAAATGACTAGGGCTGTAGTTGATTAAAGACATTTTTGGTCGACTAAAGACCAGTCCTATCGACCGATTAGTCAACTAAAAATATATCAAAAGTGTAAAGTATTTCCATGTATCAAACTGAACTCAAAAGAACACAATTGTAAAGGAGTTCATGCAAAAACAGCTATTCATACAGAAAAGTACAAGGAGACTTCAAAATCTTCAGCGAACTCACTTCATATCTTCTCATTTTTGCCATAAAAATCACTTTGGTAAGAACACGTATTGGTATCGCTTTAGATGAAGGTTCCGTTGTAAACTATTTATAATGCATTAATAATCACTTGTTATGTGTTTTTGAGCACTTATACAGCATTTACAAGCATTTATTAGTGTGATAATTTAAAATAATGTAATATTTGCTCATTGATGCTCTGTACATGTGGTTTATTCACTCAAACATGTTTTGGTTAATGGTTATAAGCCTGTATAAGGCGTTATAAGTGCATAAACAAGTAAATAGTAGTTATTAATAGTTTACTAAGGAACCTTAATCTAAAGCGTTACCAAAGCATTCTACTGACTGTATTTTGCTTCATTCACAGTTATCTTATTGATCTTGTTTACAAAGTCGTCCTCACTGAGCACAAAAAAAATCACTCTCTTGGGAATTTTTTTCCAGATTGTTACTTAAAGGGGCTGTACCTATTTTTTCTTTTTTCATGTAATAAAGCAAAATCAGCTTGCAAGCAGCTCACTGCAAAAACAAATTTCTCGATGAGTTAAAATGTCTTGATTTCAGGATTTTAATCTGGATTTCAGACGTTTTGACTCGTTAAGATCAATGGAGACGATTTATTTGATGGAACTAGATTATTTTACTTGTTTCAAACCGTTTGTGACTTGTTTCAATACATTATTTCTTACTTCAATCCAAATTATCTAAAATGTAAATCTATTCAAGCTTAAAATGGCTTGAATTGATCATTTTTATCTGGATTTGAGAAGTTTTGACTCGATGAGGTTTAATTGCTGATGTGATGCAGAATATTTCACTGGTTTCAAGGTACAGAAACAGATAATTTGGATTGAAGTAAGAAATAATGTAAAAAGTACAATGTGGGCTAATTCACCAGGAAGCCTGAGGGCCAAGAAACATTGGTCTGAGGGCCGCATTTGGGCCTTAGTTTGGCCATGCCGGCTCTAGAGTATGTTTTCCTATTCACCTGCAGAGTCTTGCCTTAATAAAATCCAATGAAACAAAACAAAACTCAACATTTCAAACACGGAGAAGAGTTTACTAAAAGTGGGTAGAAACATGAGCAAACCAAAGTCTAGACTCAGGACTGACCCATCTCCAGATACTCGTCAAACAGCCCCTCACAGACCAGGAGCTGGTAGTCTCGTTCCCACGGCGACACTTCCTGTTTCTTCTCCTCATCCTGCCCCTTCCTCAAGCCCCGCCTCTGCCACCAGGACTTCAGCTTCCTGCCAAAAAGTGAACTTTGTAAACCAATATGTACATACAAGATTTTAGATTTTAAAGGTCCCATAACATGCAAAATGGACTTTTCAGAGGTTCTAACCTTCCTCCAGTGCTATTTGGGCCTCGTATGTTGTGCCCAAAGTGGTTTTTTGATTGATTCCCTCATGTTTTCTCTAGAGAACTGTCTTTTCCGTCCCCCTCGGCTGAGCAGCAGACGGGGGCTCCTCACTAAGATGACGCGGCTTCACCAGGATGATGCAGTGTTTAAGCCACGCCTCCAGGAAGCGCACAGCCGCCAGAATAAAAACAGCTAATGCTAATGCTACACAGTAATTACACACGACACTTCAGGTTTGGCAGGAACTCTGCTCGCACAAGTGGACAACGAGGGAAAAGTCTCCACACTAAAATGTTACGTAAAGTAAATGTATTTGTGTAAAGCGTTCAATACACGAGTGAAACAAGTCAGCAATGCATCGATTTCCTGGGACCTGAAAACAGCTTTTTAGTCCAAACATTCATTCATTTCTACCGCTTGTTCCCGTTTGAAAGAAGTAAAATAATCTAGTTCCATCAAATAAATCATCTCCACTGATCTTAACGAGTCAAAACGTCTGAAATTCACATTAATATCCTGAAATCAACACATTTTAACTCATCTAGAGCTTCATTTTTTGCTGTATTTTTTGTTTTATTGCTCAAACTGTGACGACTTTTTAAAAAACTTTCTACAGACTTTGAAACTCCTCAGAGCGACTTACGGAGTGAGAATCTCCTGGACGTTGTTGATGATCTGCTTCCCCACCATGATGACCAGGAGCTCCTGAGCCAGTTCTATCAGACACCCTCCTGCACCGCACTGAAACACAGCCAAATACAACAACAATACAACAATACAAATACAACAATACAACAATAAAAATACAACAATACAACTATAACGAAGACAAATGTGCTTTGAGCTATGGATTATTTCTCTGTCACGCTGGAAAGTTGATGTTTTTTTTTGTTTTTTTTGTTTTTTGAGAAGGCAAATTAAGCAGGACGGACAAGAACGTTCTTTTTTTTTGTTGTCAGTGACGCAAGGAGTAGACACACATTGGATTTTAAACTGTCTTTTGTTGGTTCAGAAAGAAACAGAAAACATTAACTGGAAGGAGAGACACTATAGGCAAAACTCTTCCATGTACTTTTAATATTTTTTGGTCCGTTTTCTCTCGACTTTGATGTGGAAACAACAAACGTGTCCAATCTGCTCCTAAAGATGTTTTATTCTTCCATTGAATCCACTTCATCCATAGATTTCTCTGGGACATTGTAACTTCAAAGGACGTTTTCTTAAAATGCATTTTTGTCCCTCGAGACATAAAGATCAGCCTTAAAGTAGATCCTACACCAAACTGTACAATCTGGACTCAACAAGATTTAGACCAAACGAACAGAAAGATTTTTTTATATCTAACTCTAAAACATCAAAAAGTTTAAATCATTTCAGTCCAATCTAGTTTACTTACAAACTAAATAATAAATCCAAAATCCCTTCTGTACATTTTTTTTGTAACTAATATGTTACAAAATGAACCAAGAATGTAAACCTGGTTCTGACCATTTTTCAGATTTAAATGTCCCAAATATGTGGATTTTTGACCATTTTTACACATAAAATGCCTAATTTCTACATGAAAACATGACATGATGAAAAACTAATTTCTTTCTCTTACATTTACGTGAGAAAACAACAGGAGAAGTTTCAAATTAATATCTTTAAATTTAAGATTTTTTTTTAGCCCCATCAAATAAATAGTCAGAACGAGTCAAAACGCCTGAAATTCAGATTAATATCCTGAAATCAACACATTTTAACTTGTCTATACATCAGTGCAGTGCAGCTCTCGTCTCATTGATGAGCCGTGGAATTAGACACAGTGAGAGATTTACTGTAAATGTGATGCATCTGAAGCAGTTAATTAATGCCAAACAAAATGCCAAACAATGACTCTCCCCCGAACAAAAGCTACTCACGTCTTCATTGCGGACCCCAAACAAAGTGATGTAGTGTCCAGGAACTCCAATAAACCTGGACAGAGACACGAGCGTGAGAGCAGGACTGACCTCTGCTCCAGGACAGAGACTCAGCCGCAAAAATATATCAAAACTATCAAGTATTTCCATTTATCTGAACCAAAACGCACTGAAAAGACCACAACTATAGAGGAGTTCATACAAAAACAACTATTTATACAGAAAAGTACAAGGAGACAGTGGATTTATATGTTAAGAGTCCAAAATCTTCAACGAACTCACTTCATATCGTCTTGTTTTTGCCGTATAAATCATTTTATAATCATTTAATATGAATAAGATAATTAGTCGACCAATAAAAATCTTGGTCGACTAAGATACCATTGACCAATTAATCACCTAAACCAGTGTTTCCCAACCAGGGGTACGGGGACCCCAAGGGGTACATGAGCAATTACCAGGGGGTACTTGGAATGGTTTCAGGTTTTAAAAGAAGAAGAAATGTACTTTAATCTGAATTTAAAACGTGTCATTAGTTGTAAAATTATCATGTTTTGTAGTATATTAGACCATAAATCAATTAAAAATGTATAGATAATTGTAAGAATTGACAATATGTCACTACTAAAACCTTTTATTTTTGCTGAAACTCAACTTAAGGGGTACTCCTGAGTGTGAGACAAAGCTAAGGGGGTACTTGGGACAAAAAAGGTTGGGAACCACTGACCTAAACGACTAAAGGACCGCAGCCCTGGCGAGTACCTGCCCTTGAAGAAGGCGATGTACACTGGAGACGAGTAGAAGTTGACAAACTGGAAGATGAAGACTTTGAAGGTGAACATGTCCTCATAATCAGTCTGAGTGCGATGCATCTCTGGAGCAGGACACAGCAGAGGAGCAGAGATCATTCACCCAAACACACTCACTTATCTTTAAAGTTAAGATTTTTACCTATTCACCTTAAAGGGCCTATGACATATTGGACTACTCATGTAACTAAAATACAGGTAAGATAAATATATTCAAAGTTTCGCTAAAAATAATTATACGTTTCATCATTTTTAGCTGTTTTCTTAGTTTTGTATTCTCCTTATTCCTGAAGTTTCCGTACGCGCCGCCGTCTTGTTTCCGTTGTAGTTCACACGGAGCAGACGAGCTCAACAGAAAATAAGTTCTACTCGACTAAAAAGACGTTTTCAGGAAATCGTTGCGTTGTGACTTGTTGTTGCTCGTGTTCATTAAACATTTTACACAAATCAATCTACTTTATGTAACATTTTAGTGTCAGACTTTTCCCTCGTTTGTCATTAGCTTTAACGGAGTTCTCGTCAAACGAAAGTGCGTTTACAACAAAAGTGCGTATCTGGCAAAAAGTGGGCGGGGCTGAATAAGGTCAATATCACTTCCTGGTTGTAAATGATGACATCACACAAGGGGACTTTTTGGTTGAAAAAATACAATGGCAAACCACCTACTAAAACATGATCAAATCAGATCTTTTATGCAAGAAAAAAGTGGTATATGATGTGGCAAATAATGTCTGGATGTTTAAAGGAAAATATCATGCATCTTTTGTTTTCTTATCCGCCCTTTAACATCCTCTTGTGTATCTTAAAGGGCACATTTTCTGCTACAGTGACTTTTTCTCTCTTTAAACCCTGTTCTAACAATGTTAGATCATAGCATCAGCTGCATTCACACTGTTTTGAGGAATGTTTATTAGAAAATATTCTCCCTCCGAGCGTCAAACACACTTCCTGCTGAACTCCCTCGATCGGGACATATTTTCAGATCATCTACGTCATTTATCAGAGAATTTTCTGCTGTTTTTAGTCCTTAAATCATCGTTAAACTCGTTCTGAGCATTTCTGCCTCTAACCTCTAACTGCTGCAGCAAATCCACACAATGACATCTTTTCAGCGCTAACTTCACTAGATTGTGTATAGCACTGGTGCCATCTGCTGGCTAGTGTCATTTCATAGTGACTGATAAAAAAGTAATTGAATGAATAAGAAACCTTTTTTTGTTTTAAAACATTAGATGCAAATTTAATGCACTCAAGAGCAGGTTTAAAGGCTACAGCAACATGAAAAATGCACAATATTTTTCTTTTAAGTTTGGCATCTCATATTTTAGAACTGAAGAAAACTAAATGAACCTCCGTTAGCCCTGGCACTTGCTAAATTTCGGCGCCATCTACTGACTGCATAGCACAAGTTAAAGATTTTATCACTCGAGCCTTTGTGAAGTGCGTGCGTTAACTAGCTAACTAGCCAACTAACTAACTAACTAACTAACTAGCTAACTGTTGTAGTGATCGTGTTTGGACGACTGGTGAGGATTTAAAAACGACAGAGGATTCTCGGATAAGTGACGTCGAACATCGGAAAAATGACACTGATCGAAAGGATCCATCAGTTTTTGACGCTCGGAGGGAGAGGATTTTCTAATAAACATTTCTAAAACTAGCGTGAATGAAGCTAAACGCTACTCCAGGCGTGTTTTTAACGACGTTTAACGATGTTAGAACAGGGTTTAAAAGCTAAAAAAAAAATACACAATAGCATAATACGTTCCCTTTAAATTGTGATTCGTTTGCTTTCATTTTTGATGAAGAAATATTTTCAAGACACACAAAACTGGAGTAAAAAATACATGTGTGAATTGTTTTTTGACTTGATAATCCCTTAACGCCTTGATTTTCAACCAGAGCGCCGGGGAAAACCAGCGTGCCTTGAGAAAATGTCCAGTTCACAGATTCACAATGTGGATTTAATGAACTAATTTACCTTTTTGGAGTGTCCTGAGCAATATATTTTCACCAAAAAAGAACGCAACACCATCACTATTACCAAATTCAAAGACCTAGACAGTGCCACAGACATTATTTACCTCATTATATACAATATTTTAAACTAAATTTAACTAAATTCCCCGACACACTGACTGAAAATCAAAGGTTGCCAGTACTCAAGATCGTAGAAAAGGTTAAAGGGTTTGTCATCTGGAAGCTGCTACTCAAGACGTTACTCCTTTTAAGACTACAAATGTATTTAAACGTGTGGGCCTTCTGCGAGAGCCTGGAAGGTGCCCCTGCCCGACTCACCCCAGCGCGTGAGGATCTGGGCCAACATGGTGTAGACTTTGGACAGGATCATGATCACGATGAGATTCAACAACGAACCGGAGATACTGGCGATCCTCTTGGCCTGAAACACAACACGCAGCGACGGCGCTTTAGATTGATGCTACCTTTAAGCCGCAGTGGAGGAAGTACTCAGTTTGGTTACTCAAGTATAAGTACAGATACTTGGACAAAAAATGTTAAAGTATCACATTTAAAAATCTACTTAAATGTGCTTAAGTACCGGTTTGAAAAAGTACTTCAAGAGTAAAAAGTAGTGCTGTAAAACAATTAAAATAATGAATCTGATTAATCACACTTTGGAAAGGATTAATCGCACACACTTTTTCAAGCATCATTATTAACATGTCTATTTTGAAATATTTCTGAAAATTAAATAATTTGATTATTTCACAAATCTAAAAACATTATTTAAAGCCCAACTAATGAAGTCTAGACATTGCATTTCATGTTGAATCTGTGGCACATGTTTTGGGTAAATCTAGGCTACACGACCAAACACATGTTTAATGGTTTAAGGGCCCTTCATAGAACTATAGTTACACACAGGTAACTGACATTAAAGGAGACACATGGAGCTGATGTTGTATTGGCATCTACACATGCTCTGTAACGGTTTGGTGACATGTTTGGTCCAGTTCACTTGTTTTAGCGTCACACGTGTGTTTTGGTTTCGTCACGGAGCACACGCAGCTCGACACGTGAGCTCCGCCGCGTGTTTGGTTTGTTTTGCCGCGCGGAGCTCGGCCCTGAGCCGTAAACAGCCGCTCAGTGATCTGCGCTCGTCAACGTAAGGACTGATGGATCATACGTGTAAAATGAACCGCGGGATGACACCTGCTCCTGTTCCTTCATCCTCAGGTGAAGCCTCCGTGATATAAAAGAGCGTGTGATTAATCTGCGTCAATGTGTGATTAATGCGTCAGTTTTCTATCATTAAATCATATGAGTTAACGCGTTAACTTTGACAGCAAGAGTAAAGAGTAAAAGTATTTCATGCAGATTATGAGACCAGTTTTACGTATTAAATGTCGTAATTTTAGTAGAGAATTTATCTTAATTTTGGTCAATAAAGGTCTATTCAAATTAAAATTTAATTTTGTAGAGAATGTTATGAGTATATTTTAGTTTTCTTGTTGTTGAGCTTGAACGTGCCTAGAATAACCCTCAAAATAAATGAAAAGCACTTTCTACTTTTCAGTCCAGTTAAAAATTTCAAGATGTCATTTTAATTAATATGACAGTGTGTTTGCTCTATTTTTAATTAAAAACAGTATCTTTTTAGTGAAATAGAGTCCAACAAGACAATAAACTTTTCAAATAACCAACATTAAACCTGATTTAACGCGCTTTGACACTTTAAATTATTGCTACTTTCATTTTCATTTCACTTTGGGCGTCCCGAGTCAGTTCCACGGCTATTTTGGGGCCAGAAAAGTTTGGGAACCCTTGATTTAAGGACTTAAAACAGCAGATGATTCTCAGATAAGTGACGTCAGTTACTGAAAAACGTCACACATCGAAGGAACAGTGTTTTTGACGATCAGAGAGAGATTTTCTAACCTGGATTCATCAAACTAGCGTGAATGAAGCTAAATGCAACTCCAGGTGTGTTTTTGATGATGGAACACTCAAAAACTCAAAAAAAGACACATTTTCATAATATAATTTATTGGTATATCGTCCACCGCAACTGGACGAGCTTGTTTTTACGTTGCACTTTAGAGTTTCCAAATCGTGAGACATAAAGCCCGGTGTAAACTCACCGAGTCGGAGATCAGGCCAGTGGTGGAGTTGAAGATGACGACGGTGATGATGGAGCGGTACAGGATGATGGCCGTGAGAAAAATCAGCACCACAGCGATCTGCCAAAACACGAGGTTCATCTTACCAAACGCTTCTACACACACGGCAAAAACAGATTTCTAGATGAGTTAAAATGTGTTGATTTGAGGATATTAATCTGAATTTCAGACGTTTTGACTCGTTAAGATCAGTGGAGACGATTTATTTGATGGAACTAGATTATTTTACTTGTTTCAAACCGTTTGTGACTTGTTTCAATACATTATTTCTTACTTCAATCCAAATGATCTGTCAGTGGTTAAGATCATTTTACTTACCCGACTGACAAATGTATTTTCTTATTTTAATCAAAATGATGGTCTGATCATCAGAAATACCTTGAAACCAGTGAAATATTCTGCATCACATCAGCAAATCTCATCGAGTCAAAACTTCTCAAATCCAGATAAAAATGATCAATTCAAGCCATTTTAAGATTGGATTGGAGTTACATTTTAGATCATTTGGATTGAAGTAAGAAATAATGGTAAGTAAGTAAAATAATCTAGTTCCATCAAATAAATCGTCTCCACTGATCTTAAAAATTCACTGAAATTCAGATTAATATCCTGAAATCAAGACATTTGAACTCATTTAGAAATTCATTTTTTGCAGTGAACCACCCACTGTCCCCTTGTGGCCCTGTCCCCCAGTCTCCCCCTGTCCCTCTGTCCCCCCTGCCGCCCTGTCTCCCCCTGTCCCCCTATGGCCCTGTCCCCCCTGCCGCCCTCTCTCCCCCTGTGGCCCTGTCCCCCTGCGGCCCTGTCTCCCCCCCGTCCCCCCCTCTCTCCCACTTGTCTCCCTTGTCTCTCCTGTCTCTCCCTGTCCCCTCCTCTCTCCCCCTTGTCTCCTTTGTCTCCCCTGTCCCCCTCTCTCCCCCCCTCTCCCCCTGCCCCCGTCTCCCCGTCTCTCCTCCCGTCCCCCTGCCCCCCCCCTCTCCCCCTTGTCTCCTTTGTCTCCCCCTGTCCCCCCATCCCGCCCTCTCTCCCCCTGTCTCCCCTCTCTCCCCCCATCTCCCCTCTGTCCCCCGCCCCCCCCTCTCTCCCCCTGTCTCCCCTCTGTCCCCCCCTCTCTCCCCCTTGTCTCCCCTGTCCCCCCGTTCCCCCCACTCTCCCCATGCCCCCCCCCCTCCCCCTGTCGCCCCCTGTCCCCCCCTCTCTCCCCGTCTCCCCCTCTCTCCCCCTGTCTTTCCCCTGTCCCCCCTTCTCTCCCCCTGTCTCTCCCCTGCCCCCCCCTCCCTGTCTCCCCTCTCTCCCCCTGTCTCCCCTCTGTCCCCCCCTCTCTCCCCCTGTCTCCCCTCTCTCCCCCTGTCTCCCCCCTCTCTCCCCCTCTCTCCCCCCGTACCATGACGATGAGGACTGAGCAGCTGGTGAGGGTGCGGTTCATGCGTGTCCTGTTGGGGAAGTATGGCTCCTCGGCGCCCGTCACTGGGTTCCTGATGGTCATGGGGGCCATGGCCGTGAACTCTGGACGGGGGCGCTCCTGTCGGACAAAAGCAGAGCGTGAGTCCAGAGCTCCGGCAGGTGCGGTCCTGTGTGCCAGGGTTTGAAGTCACGTTCAGAGACAAAAACACGTGCATTTAGTCCGTCTTTAGAGAAGGTTTAGTCCAGTTTTAGACCTGGTTTAAAGCGCGTACAACGGTTTTAACGATTTTCTAATTTTGATTATGTTTGGTGTATAAAGTCTGTACGACAGGGTTAGACGGCTGCTAAATGAAGCCAATTGCGGCTAGTAGTTATAGCGGCTAAAGTGGAGTTAGTAGTTATAGCGGCTAACGTAGAGCTAGCAGTTATAGCGGCTAAAGTGGAGCTAGCGTTATAGCGGCTAAAGTAGAGCTAGCAGTTATAGTGGCTAAAGTAGAGCTAGCAGTTATAGTGGCTAAAGTGGAGCTAGCAGTTATAGCGGCTAAAGTAGAGCTAGCAGTTATAGCGGCTAAAGTGGAGCTAGCAGTTATAGCGGCTAAAGTGGAGCTAGCAGTTATAGTGGCTAAAGTGGAGCTAGCAGTTATAGCGGCTAAAGTGGAGCTAGCAGTTATAGCGGCTAAAGTGGAGCTAGCAGTTATAGCGGCTAAAGAAGAGCTGGCAGTTATAGCGGCTAAAGTGGAGCTAGCAGTTATAGCGGCTAAAGAAGAGCTAGCAGTTATAGCGGCTAAAGAAGAGCTGGCAGTTATAGCGGCTAAAGTGGAGCTAGCAGTTATAGCGGCTAAAGAAGAGCTGGCAGTTATAGTGGCTAAAGAGCTAGCAGTTATAGCGGCTAAAGAAGAGCTGGCAGTTATAGCGGCTAAAGTAGAGCTGGCAGTTATAGCGGCTAAAGTGGAGCTAGCAGTTATAGCGGCTAAAGTGGAGCTAGCAGTTATAGCGGCTAAAGAGGTGCTAGCAGTTACAGCGGCTAAAGAGGTGCTAGCAGTTATAGCAGCTAAAGTGGAGCTAGCAGTTACAGCGGCTAAAGTGGAGCTAGTAGTTATAGCGGCTAAAGAGGTGCTAGCAGTTATAGTGGCTAAAGTGGAGCTAGCAGTTATAGCGGCTAGAGTGGAGCTAGCAGTTATAGCGGCTAAAATGGAGCCAGACTCCATATTTAAATCCGAGTGCGTATCGTGACAACCACATGGACCAATCAGGAGGAGGTTGTTAACAGTCTCCGCCCCTCGGTGGGAGGAGACGGCGGCAACGTGCGGCGCTAGCTGTCAATCAAAGCTGTTGCTAACACGAGCAAAACTGTCCCCTGGAAAAGGAAGCACCTGATTGGTCGGTTATTATTGTAATAACTTGATTTATGAAAAACCAACGAGAAAAAAACACCAGGATCATGTGGAGTGAGTCAGACGGACATTTTAGTTCCAGATGTGAGTTTGACCCAAACAGTTACAGAGTAAAGACACCAGTGTCACAGAAAGTGAACGGCAGCTCGGCTTAAAGGAGCCAGGAGCCTCCATGGACACTTCCTGTTTGGAACGCGGCGGCAGTGGGCTCCAATAGTCCACTGTTCTACGGTCTATGATTACAAGTTTTTCATCATTTCATGTTTTCATGTAGAAATAAGGCATTTTATGTGTAAAAATGGCCAACCAAAATAGCTAACTACACATATTTGGGACATATAAGTCTTATAAATAGTTTATTTCTTGGTTCATTTTGTAACATAATAATTATAAAAAATGGGGGATTTTGGATTTCTTATTTAGTTTTTAAGTAAACTAGATTGGACTGAAAATTGTCCTAAAAATGCAAATTTTGCCTCATTTTTTTTACTTAGAAATTCAATAAATTAGTTTTAGAATTAGATATTAATAAATCCTTGTGTGTTTGGTCTAAATCTTGTTGAGTCCAGATTGTACAGTTTGGTGTAGGATCTACTTTAAGGCTGATCTTTATGTCTCGAGGGACAAAAATGCATTTTAAGAAAACGTCCTTTGAAGTTCCAATGTCCCAGAGAAATCTATGGATGAAGTGGATTCAATGGAAGAATAAAACATCTTTAGGAGCAGATTGGACACGTTTGTTGTTTCCACATGAAAGACATCGATATGTGAGAGAGAAAACTGACCAAAAAACAAAGATTGAAAAGAATGAGTTTCGTCTTAAGTCAGTCGCTGAAGACGACACTTGGATGAGCGACAAAACCCATCTCTCGTCCCAGAATTCGACCTTCTTTTGACCTTCTTTTGACGTGAACATCTCGTGTACCCTGTCTGCTGTTGGACGGGACGCTGATGTTACCTCCACGTCCTCGAAGCTGGAGCAGTCCCAGCGGAGGGACAGCACCGAGCTGGTCCTCTTCCAGTACTCCAGGAAGGTGACCGCCCACAGGGACATGAAGACGGAGAGGAAGACCGTGCCGCCGTTGTCGAACAGAAGACCTGCCTGTGAGTGAGAATACAACACAAACGTTCTCTTCTCTGGTTCATGACTCTTTAGACGTTTAGTCGATTAATATCCTGAAATCAACACATTTTCCTCTGCCCCCCTGTCTCCCCCTTTTCCCCGGTCTCCCCCTGTCCCTCTGCCCCCCTGTCTCCCCCTGTCCCTCTGCCCCCCTTTCCCCCCGTCTCCCCCTGTCCCTCTGGCCCCCTGTCTACCCCGTCTCCTCCGTCCCCCCTGTCTCCCCCTGTCCCTCTGCCCCCCTGTCTCCCCCTTTTCCCCGGTCTCCCCCTGTCCCTCTGCCCCCCTGTCTCCCCCTGTCTCCCCCTTTCCCCCATCTCTCCCTGTCCCTCTGCCCCCCTGTCTCCCCCTTTCCCCCTGTCCCTCTGCCCCCCTGTCCCCCCCGCCCTCCTGTCTCCCCCTTTTCCCCCGTCTCTCCCTGTCCCTCTGCCCCCCTGTCTCCCCCTTTCCCCCTGTCCCTCTGCCCCCCTTTCCCCCCGTCTCCCCCTGTCCCTCTGGCCCCCTGTCTACCCCGTCTCCTCCGTCCCCCTGTCTCCCCCTGTCCCTCTGCCCCCCTGTCTCCCCCTTTTCCCCGGTCTCCCCCTGTCCCTCTGTCCCCCTGTCTCCCCCTGTCTACCCCTTTTCCCCGTCTCTCCCTGTCCCTCTGGGCCCCTGTCTCCCCTTTTCCCCCTGTCCCTCTGCCCCCCTGTACCCCCTGTCCCCCCCGCCCTCCGGTCTCACCCTTTTCCCCGTCTCTCCCTGTCCCTCTGCCCCCCTGTCTCCCCCTTTCCCCTGTCCCTCTGCCCCCTGTCCCCCTGCCCTCCTGTCTCCCCTTTTCCCGGTCTCCCCTGTCCCTCTGCCCCCCTGTCTCCCCCTGTCTACCCCTTTTCCCCGTCTCTCCCTGTCCCTCTGCCCCCCTGTCTCCCCCTTTCCCCCTGTCCCTCTGCCCCCCTGTACCCCCTGTCCCCCCCGCCCTCCTGTCTCCCCCTTTTCCCCCGTCTCTCCCTGTCCCTCTGCCCCCTGTCTCCCCTTTCCCCTGTCCCTCTGCCCCCCTGTCCCCCCCGGCCCTCCTGTCTCCCCCTTTTCCTCGGTCTCCCCCTGTCCCTCTGCCCCCCTGTCTCCCCCTGTCTACCCCTTTCCCCCCGTCTCTCCCTGTCCCTCTGCCCCCCTGTCTCCCCCTTTCCCCCTGTCCCTCTGTCCCCCCTGTCCCCCCCGCCCTCCTGTCTCCCCCTTTTCCCCCGTCTCCCCCTGTCCCTCTGCCCCCCTGTCCTCCTGTCTACTCCTTTCCCCCCGTCCCTCCCTGTCCCTCTGCGCCCCTGTGTCCCCCTGTCTCCCCCTGTCTCCCCCGTCCCCCTGTCTCCCCCTTTCCCCCCTGTGGCCCTGTGAGAGAATACAACACAAACGTTCTCTTTTCTGGTTCATCGTTTCAAACCAGACACGACAAACGGTTCCAAATGGCTTTCTTTGTATCAGGGCCACAATTCTTTAGACGTTTAGTCGATTAATCCCTTGATTTTCACCCAGTGCCGGGGAACAGTGCCTTGAGGTTTTGCCAGCTGCGCCTTGAGAAAACGAGTTCACAGATTCACAAATGCGGATTTAATGAACTAATTCACCTTTTTGGAGTGTCCTGAGCAACAAGAAAGAACGCAAAACCATCACTGTTACCAAATTTAAAGAACTAAACAGCGCCACAGACTTTATTTACCTCATTATATACAATATTTTTAACTAAATGATCTGAGTGGAAGGTGGCGTGCCGTGGTGGCTTTTAAACCCAAAACGTGTGCCACGACTTGAAAAAGGTTGAGAAACACTGGATTAATCGGTCAATGGTGTCTTAGTCCAGTGGTTCCCAACCTTTTTTGTCTTGATTACCAACTAAATTTTGTCTCTCATGGGCAAATAAATGGGTTTACTAGTCAAATATAGTCAATTATTACTATTTTTTTTTGTTTTAATTCTATTTAT